>OY728127.1:2130658873-2131890226 GCA_963277665.1 Viscum album | reverse complement strand
ACTTAAAGAATCTTCCACTTTATTTTCCCTAACATGATGGTTGTGGATAGATTATTCATAATCCTTGATGAGATCTAACAAAATTATCTAGCTCATATTAAGATCCTTCCCTGTGAATATATATTTTATAATGTTATGTCTTGTATATATCTCACACTTCTCCCCATAAAGATAAAGTTTCAATATTTTCAATGTGATGATCACAGTCGCCAACTCTAGATCATGTGTGGGATATTTTTTCTATTGAATTTTCAACACCCATAAGGTTTATGCAAACAATTTATGATTTTTTAGCAGTAAATATCCTAATACCTTCTTAAAAGAATTTTTTTATACAAAAAAATGCTCCCCAGTTGTTATAAGTGTGAGTACTAGTGCCATACTAAGGCTCTTTTTCAACTCTTTAAAGAAGTATTCACATTTACTGGTCCATACAAACTTATATCGCTTCAGATTTATCTTAGTAATAAGGTTTTACAATCATGATATGTTCTTCAAAAATCCTCGGTAATTCCTAGCTAAAGTAAGGATACTTCATATCTCCATTATAGATGTTGGTCTCGGCCACTCTTATAATGTGTTTTTCTTGGAGGGTCTACATATATTCCTTTTTTGGGGATAACATGCTCGAAGAATGATAATTCCTCCATCCATAACTCACAATTACTGTACTTTACATATATATTATCCCTTCACAAGGTATTCAGCATATAATTAAAATGCTCCCCATGTTCCTCTTTTCTTATAGAGTATATCCGAACATCACTAATAAAGACTACCAAAAATGTTTTGAGGTAATATATAAAGACTCTATTAATTAATTCCATGGATGTTGTTGGAGAATTAGTGAGTCCAAAAGGCGTCACTAAAAACTCATAGTGTCCACAACTCATCCTAAATGTAGTCTTCGAAATATATTCCTTCCTCATTGTTAATAAGTGATATCTGGACTGAATATCCACCATAAAGAAATACATAGACCCACATAGTTTATCGAATAATTCTTCTATAAATGCTAAGGTTTACTTTTTCTTTATAATTATTTTTCGAGTTCACAATAATCAATAAAAATGTGCATTGATCCACCCTTATTATTATGGAAGATGGTTGGAACACCCCATAGTGAAGCATTTAGGAATATAAAACCCCTTTCCAGGTTCTCTTATTTCTAATTCTTCAGCTCCACCAACTCATTATTGGAGACTCAATAAGGGTTGTTTGGTATAGTTAGAGATCTATAAAAAAGTTCAATTGATAAATCAGCCTATAGTTCTGGAGGAAGACCTAAAAATTATTTGGGGAACACATCAGTGTATCTCCTCATAATGGGAATGTCTTTGAACAAGATTCAATCCATTTTCTCATTCATTTGAGCTAGATATTCATTATCATAAGGAAATAATATCCAAAAATTGAGATGATGATACTAAATGAGATTCATCATCCTCCATACACATGTATAGAATTGGATTATTCCTCGGGATGTGAAGAGTTATATACCTTTCTAAATAGTTGATATTGGATTTTATAAAGATATACAATCCATTATATAAATAGAAAAAAAACTCCACAAAAGGAATTAAGACAAGATTTAATTGTAGGTTTATCCTAGATGCATTAAACGAGGAGGATTTATATACTTTGGATGTAATAATTTCCCCATTTTTATTCTTCGAGATAACTCAACCCCCATATTTTGAGTTGGTGTTTGAATAGTTCTACTAAACATGAAATATATTAGAGAATGTGTAGACCCATAATCTAATAGTGCGTTAACTATTTACGAATGAATAACAAGTGTACCTGTCACCACATCATTGTCAAGATCCTCCTCAATATTAGTGATGGCATAGTATTTCCCTTTCTCCTTTGAATTTGGTGCATGTTGATTCTGATTATCATTAAGGATTCTAAGTTTAGTTCACTAGCTTACATAGTTCCCTTTCTCCCAACATTTGATGAATTGAACCATAGGTGGTGCTCTCATTTCCTCCAAATTTTTTAGCTTCATAATTTTTCTTAAACATTCATCAGAATGTTGGCCTTCTCTCCCATAATTAAAGCATTTCCCCATCCCATTGAGGTAATTACCACGATTCTTATTCCCACATTTTTTACAAGTTAGTGGTTGATTTTTCTTTCCAAAAATTTCAATAGATCCCCCATCTTGACACTCCATATTTTATTTCTTATATCCATAACCATGGTACTATTCTCCAAAATCCATATCCACCTTGAGATCACATCAAGAAACCTCTTCATAACTCTCAAAGTATAAAATAGCTAGATCCTTCGAAAGTTGCGGTTTTATTCCACTAAAGAATCTATATATTTTTATATAATTATTGATAAAAAACATGAGTCATACTTTTCCATCTTGGGGAAATTTTCTTTGTAATCCTTGATAGATTCACCTTATTTGTTTCTTAAATTATATAAACTATATCTCCATATTTTTCCAAAGGGTTTGAGGGAAATACTTTTTAAGAAATATATTATTAATGTCTTACCACTCCATCTATTCTATTTCACTGTTTGACATAGTCTACTTAGACAACACCCACCTTTGATAGGCCTCTCCATCTAAATAATAAATTTCAATCTTCACCTTATCTATCTTAGAATAGTGAAGTAGAGAAAATTTATTTTCCATCGAGTTAACACATTGTTATGTGATGTATGGATCAAAATATCCACTAAATATATTTGGTTATTTCCACATAAAATATTTGATAGCCAATTGATCCCTATTAGTTAAATTCATTCATTCCACATTATTCACATTATTGTTTATAGCCTGAGATAGCTAGGTAAGCATCTCCATGAAATTTTGAACTCTTCCACCCAAGGCATTGAGGATGTCATTCAAGCAATCATTGAATTGTCCCTTAAATGGGTTTTTGGTCTAGTTTCTCCTAGTTCCCATTATTTTCTAAAATATAAAATGGTTGAATAAAATATAACTCAATAGATCATGACTAAATTGTTTATTCTTTTTTCCAATTAACTCTAAATAAATATCTATTGGGATCCCTATGTTTATTATTTTTCTAAAACAAAGATTCTTGGGTTATTACATATACTTAGCCACATACTAAGGGTTCTCACTAATTCTATCTAATCCAAATTCCTAAATTATTTAAACCATCCTTTGATACCATATATAGGGACCCTAATTTTTCTTATTTGACTATTACATCATTTTAATGATAAGAAAAATAAAAGTGTTACAATTTAGGATCCCAAGGTTTAGTGTTTTTTTGTAAATTAAGAACAAGAAAAACATTTAAAAAATAAAATATAAACATTAATTAATTCCTTCTTATCTAGTTTCTTAGTGTCCCACATGTACTCCTTAGTATATCTCATCTCCTGAGAATATACATCAATGAAAGGGGTGAGCTAAAATACCATTAATATTATAGACTAGAACACAGATCAATATAACATGGGTGATAATAATCATCAAAATCATAACATAATAATCAGATCTTCTTTATAATCACGATTTGAATCATTAGATAACATTTTGGAATTTGGAAATTCATAATAATGAAACATTATGTCTTAGTGGTCAAATACCATAAATAGTTATGAAAAAAACTAGCATCATGTTCACATATAACATATGTCCATAAACAAAACACCAATACTATGAAAATATATCACTTCATGTTCACACATATTTCACATTATCTCATGAGATACATCACATTACCCAATTCATTGGAGCTCTATTGAATTCTGGGAGCACCTGTCACATCATGACATTTACATAATCTTGAATTCCACTTAGAACATATATCAATACTGTATATAAAAACCCATGGAAGGAATGGGTTTAATTTAATAATTTATAAATTTGTGAATAACATTTCTGATGTTCAAAAGGTAAAAACATATTTGTTATTATAATCAACACACTTGAGTGAAGAAGAAAAATTATGAAGAGGATTCAATAAGTGTTTTCGAAAGCAGAGTTCTTTTATAAAATCTTTTTATTTGTCATAAAACCATATTAGAAACATTTTTATCCTAAAAAAGAAAAGTTAAGAAAAAATAAATTATATTTTATGAATATTAAAATAATATCCACACTGAAATTTTTCATGAAAGGGGAATAACCCAAAGAAAGTAAATTAGGTTCGGTATTCCCCTTACCTTATATTTGAATACTTTATTCAAATTAATAGCCTCAATAATCAAATTAAATTCATTAATTAATAAATATATAACCTATTATACAGGTATTTTATTCATTATAATTTTATTAAGAATTTTTATGTCCATTTTTATGAGTTATATAGTTCAATTTCATCATTCAGGAGTGTTTATTTTCATGGTTTTCATGATTGGTTCACTTTTATACATGTATAGAAGATCAAGTAAAACAAGAGTAATTACCCAAAATTTAAATAATATGTTATTAATGAACATAAACAACTTTAAATGTTCTTATATATTATTATTTTTTAAGGTATGAGGATAATTCATCATATAAAACCTTAATGGTAATCATTTAGATTCATTTGGTGGCTTTTTTAACATCACGAACAAGTTTTTTTTATTATTTAATATTATGATTATAAGTTAGTTCCAAAACATAAAAATGGTTATTAAATAATTTTAAAAATATGTTTCAACCATTAAAATTTTTTTATTACCATCCTTGAAGGTGGTAATTGAAAATGAAAATGCATCATCCCCGATGGTAGTGAATCGATACATCGGAGACGATGTTGTCATTTTTATAATAAAAGAGATAGGAGAAGAGTTTTGATGATGGATTTTTCCAATAAAAAAATAACATTATTGTATATACAAGATACTAGAGTTATCATTCCACTTAAATAAAGAGATTTAATGGTATAATAAGAAAAGGAAATAAATTTGAAAAGAAATTAAAAGAAAATGATAGAGGATTTTACAAATTGAATTATTATCCTTGAGAACCACCATAGAAAAATTGGATTTGATATTTGGCTGAGACCAATGGCTCCTGAACAAGGGGTTGTGTATTGGTAAGAGTATTGGGTATAATTTTTACAAATATCGTGTCTTGGAAGGTGTGAGTATAAGAGTTGTTGAGGGTAGTTATTATAGGGTAGGATATGGGTGTTTTTTTATTATTTTATTAAATAGTTTATTATTTCTGCCCAAGACTATCAATAGTTTGATACATGTCAATAAAAAAATTAAATGAAGATTTATAGTTTGAGATAATGGTGATTACATCACAAATGACTCAAGGAATAATGAATTTAACTTATAAAGATATATACTATAAATTACCATATTTCATTATTTACCAAAAGTTAAACTATATTAGAGAAATCCAAAAAATATCACCCTAACCAATTTTTATTTTTTATAATTCAAATAATAACACAATTTCTTCAAAATAATTTTATAAATATGACAAATTAGTTTTTTAATAAAAAACATCATTTATTCAAAAAAATACAAATTAAAAATTAAAAACTTATATTATGACACTGAAAAATTAATTGAGATCTCATAAAATTATTTTATAATCATAATACCACAAATTATTATTTTATGAATCTTTTTTATGAAATTAAATTCTCTTTTAAATCATTATATTTATTATAAAATTATGAATAAACATTGTGTTTTATAAAAATACCAAAACATAATTTTGTAATTTTAAAACATTTATTTAATCATGCAATGATATAGTAATATCACATAATCATTCATAAGATGAATAAATTTTATTTATACATTAATAGGTGAGGTTACTATTCTATTGGACAGATTACTATTCTAAATGGACACCTTTCTATTCTAAGGGAAATATCACTATTTCATTGGTATAGTTTCCTTAATTTTTATTAATTTCACTTATTTCATTTATAATTTATTAAAATGAATTTTTTTATTGGGATATTTATTCTATGTATTTTTTTATAATATAGAACATAATTATAATAAGGGTAAATATTCATTAAAAACATTTTGGTTGTTACAAGGAAAGCCTCATTTCATGATAAAATATTTCATATAACAATATATTAATGCATGTGTTCTTAAAAACATGGATAATAAGAAATAAAATATTATTGCAGTAATAAGAAATTGAAATAATCAAGTTTGAATATATCATTGAATAATTATTATATAGTTTCAAATATGAATATTTGATACTAATTAATGAAAATAAAAGTTGAATATTTTCTTGGTTATAATTTGACTAATAATAAATGACAGGATCATGTGGAATTAATTTTAATAAGATTTCAATATTCAAATATAATAATAATATTAATGTGATTCTATAAAGATAAAAAATTGGATGGAGAATAAGTGATGTTTTTAACAGTGAGAAAAGAAACTCGTATTTCAAACCTATATAAGACTCTATGTAATTAATAAATAGAGTATTTAATTATATTTTATATAGTAGATATTATGAATAAAAATTAATGAGAGAATGAGGAGAATGAGGGAGATGATTATGTATATCTATAACATACCTATTATCTTTGATGATATAAAAGAAGAATAGGAAGGTGGAAGGAGAAGATGAGGAAGATGATGAAGGGGGGAACATAAGAAGACCAAAACCATTTCTGAATTTTTATTATCTATTTTCTAAAGTTGTTAATGAATAATGAGGAAATATAAAATAGGATTAAAACTAATATCTTTACAAATTTATTAATTTGAGATTATGCTGAGAAATCAAGTCCAATATGCATTTTATTATACTAGAATGTGGATTGGTAATCAAAGACCTATTAATGAGTATGAATATCATTCATTATTCATATTTTGGCATTCCAAAACATACATAATACCATGTTTAACCAAGGAAGTGTGATTATTTTTAAATATTAAATTTATTTATTATAAGATAATCCAAACCAGTTGGGAGATTAGTTAGACTGTGATATATCATCGGATTAAGGATGATACGTTCACACACATTGTAAGTGATGGGTTAAGGATTAAACTTCTCAATATATTATAATCACTAAAATTGATTAGTCATAAATATCTATCTCAAACTCAACCCAAAAACAGAAGGATTATATTCCCACATTTGTGTTGAAACCTGTAAAAATATAGTATGATATAGTCCTTTTTGTTTACTACACAGAATGTGGTTGGGAGTGTTAGGAATATATAAATAGATCTATAAATATAATATAATTTAGTGGTACTAATATCATGTTAGGATGATTAAATTAATGTATAATTCGATAAAATTGCTCATATTGATCCACAATCCTCTCAAACTGACTGCTTGGCCTTCTGGGAACATCAAATGATCTCAGATCTAGTACAAGTTTACTATTATTGGATTTTTTATTTCATAGTTTTTATATTATATAGGTGAATTCATTTTTTGAAGAAGCTTAATTATTCCCTTATTTAGAGAACATTTTTTCCATCCCTCTCAACCACAACATGAATTTTTCATTCAAAACCTTGAAAAAAATAAAGTGGCTATGAATTTAAAAATGATATTGTAGGAGAAATATGGTACACCCATAAGAGAAGGTAATAAAATTTGTAGTTTGTCTAATAAATCAATTGAGTTAAATTTAATAATATACATAATTTATTAGGGAAACCCCATCTAAATCTAGATTATCCATGCAGCAATATTCGATAAATGGATAATTATTCTCTGTGATTAAAGTGTGCATATACCTCCTATATCATAGTTCACTTACATCACCTACATGAGTCTATATGCATCCAAAGTGGATATTATCTATAGTATGAGTGTGAAAACATGTCAGGTATTATCCCCCCACCACTAATGATATTATTTTCTCATCAATTTGGGCATTTGGGTTTTAAAGAGAATTTTATTTTTGAGTTTAGTGTTTGGTCTTTTTTTAAAATTGAGGAGTTTTTCAAGAACATTATAGTTGGATATTCTAGATATCTGTTTTGGATGTTAATTGAGGCTTTAGAGGTACCATGGGTGATCATATAAGTCTTGGGAGCTTTGGGGTCTGATGTTTTGTTTTGGGGAATATAATCCTAGGAAAATAGTTCATATATAGATATTGTTAACCTTTCACCCCAACCATGTGATCTAATACGTATAAAAACATTGTTTATTTTACCGTGATTAGTGCTCTTGGAAACTATTTTAGTGCCTGTAAAAGTTTTAGAGGCCTTCATATTATGGGAACTTTGTTTATAAAACATGCACTATAACAATGTGAAATTTTATGTCACAAAAATTGAGATTTGAAAATTTATTGCATGGTTTGTTAAACTAAGAATCCGAACCATGAAATTCATAAAAATGAAGACAAATTTTAAATTTCCCCTCCATCTTTTTATGTTTTTTACTCATTTTTTACTTGCATTTTTATCTAAAAACTCCCTATGTATAACACATGTTCCTAATTTTCTAACCACGGAAGGATATACCTCATTTCATGTCTAAAATGTTTTTCATACCATAACTAATAGAGAATAGGTGATTCTACCTCTCTTATTTCCCTTTCTTATTTTATTATTATGTGTTGTTCCACTACTTTTAGCAAAAAATTTCTATTTTCATGGAATTTCTAGATTTCTCGACTTCTTCTTAATCTAAGTGATCTAGAAGCCAATATTTAACTAGTTGGATTCTCTAATAAATAATTAGGTTGTCCCTAAGCCTAATTCATTATATGTCTACTCTCTTAAACGATTTAGTTGTGCGATCACATTGGCCTTATTGTTTTTTTTCTTCTAATCATTAAAATTAAGTTTTTTGAGTCTTTTTTAGTTTAATTCATCATTTAATAAGCCTTGAACCATGGAAAATCATATTTCATTGAGATATTTCATTGGTTGGGTTTGACGATTGATAGGATTGAATTGAGAAATGGTTATATAAATTTAATGTTTATGTGGTAAACTATATTTTTAATAAATGGGGTGAAATGGAATATAAAATTCATTTATAGGTGATAATCGGTATGACCATTGAATTGGACTGACTGGATTGTGATAGTTTTTTTGAAAAAATATTCTCCATTGAATGACTCTAAATTAATGTTAAGGTTTGTTTGTAAAAAATGATGATTTTTTTTGAAATTTTCAATTTAGAAAGGAGTATTAGATTATAGGGTGACCTTGTAATATAGTGAATTGGTTAACCATGATTATGAACTTAGTGATAAATTTTTTAAATTCAGTTGTTCAATTTTGGTTTTAGATAAAATGTCTTATATTAAATAGAATTTTTAAGTTGATCATCACCATTAACCCTCAAATTTGAGTGTTGGTTATCATAATTCCCAGATGACTTACCTTTAAACATTGGTGTGTGGATGGTGAATTGTGTGGATATTTAAATCTATTAATAACTTAAAAAGATTATTCTCATGACATATGCATTTTATTTCCCATTGAACATTCTTTCAACACTTAAATGATTTTCTAGTACCCATATGAAAATTTCATCCATGTTTCTTTGCACAGTTTTGTTATAAAGTATAATGCATCTTCTTCCCTCTATTTTTTTATTGGAATTTCTTTTAAATTAAATCTTTATTTTCTTATCAAAACTAAAAGATTTATAGGCTACTCTAGTCCCTATTTATACCGAGAGTGTACATTTAATGATTACTTCATAGTTATTTATGTCTCTAATGGATAACTACCATCAAATAATTTCTTTTCTTCCACTAAATGATAAATCAACATTGATTTCAATTTAGATTATAATACATGAAGAATACCTCTAAAATTCATGTAAAATTTTCCTTATATTTACTATTTTATTTGTTATCATATTGGTTCATATCATGGAACTCCTTCTCCATTTTCATACCATGAATAAGAGAAATGTACTTTATAAAAAAAATAACATTCTAAGACCATCTCAATATTTATACTCAATTTCTTCCAATTTAGTCATATTCAAATTAAGAGTTAATCATTTATATTATTCACATTCCAAATGATAAAATAAAAAAAAATAACTTTTCTTTACTACAATCAATAAATATTAGAAAATTCATTTTTAGTGGTATTAATCCATTTCCCAGCAATTAGTAGATTAACATAACCAGTAGTAAAGGTCGATGTTTACTCTATAAGGACTCAAATGATCATTATTCCCTCCAATGTTCATTTGTTACCTCAATTTAACAACTCAAAAATTATATTTAATTAAATAGTAAGCTTGATAGCTTGCTTAAAACATAATACTAATATCTATATGAATTATGATGTATTATAAAAAATTATTATTTAGATGTTAACTATATGTTTAATTGGTAGTAATGAATATTAGGAACTAAATTATGAAATATATCTATAGTAGTCCTTATTAATACAAATTTATTGAATAATTCTTTGGAAATAGGCACTCAATTTTTAGTGAAGTCATTTTATGCTTCAAAAATGGTTTTTATTAATTTTTTGTAGGAAAATTATAATTACTTTCTACCAATTTTTGAAATTTCATTTAAAAAAATGAAATAATTTTTTTAAATATGTATATCAAAATTATTTATAGGTGAAATTTTATGATTTTTCTGAAAAAAAAAATGATTTTTCAATAAACAGTGAAAATACAGATTCTAGTAAAATTTTATTTTCCTTTCATTTAAAAGATTCATTTTGTTTTAAATTCAATCCTCTATTAATAAAAAATAATAAAATAACAAATAATATAATTAATTAAATTTTAATAATTATAATAATAACTTATTTTAGCCTATGTTAATTTTTGGGATTAAAACTCATTTTCTCTAAAACTATTTTTCATTACGTTTTATGTATTTAAATTGAAATTGATTTATAATACTTATAGAAATTGAATATTGAAAATATGATTCCATATTTTTAATTAGGATATCCAAATTTAGTAAAAATTTCCCTTCTATTTTTTGTGACTATGAATAGAGACCATAGTAAATATTGTCACAACAGTGAGGGTAAATCGAGCAATTAAGGTTAAAAATAATATAATAAAGATTAAAAATAACCCTAAACCATTTATTTAATATATTTCCTGAGTGGGGTTCAACTATAATCGTCCAATATTCAAATTTATGTCATTTTTGTGTCATTTTTTCATTGAAATTGACTTATATAATAGTATATGTAATTATATAGTAAAAATTTTCACTCTCTTGATTTTAATATCATTAAATTTTGTGACATGTATAAAAAAATCATTTTCATATATAATGAGATATTTTAAAGATAAATTATTTTTTTATCATTTTAAATTATCTTTTGTTTTTAGTTGTTAAATAATTTCCTAAAATGATTACGGAACACCCACTCAGTGCTTGTGCAAGCAGTAGGAAATTCAAGTTAATAATTTTACAAATCTCTAAAAGTAATATTTTTTAGGAGAGTTAATGTGTCACAATATTTTATAAGAAAAATATGAAATATTATAGATATTTTAATTTTTTATATTTGAATTATATATATTTCATATAGTTTACACAGTCAAATTCTGTGAGTAGATCTTAAAATGACTTTAATAGTATTTTATGTTAAATAATATTTTATAAAATTATTAAAAAATAAAAAAAATATTTCAAGAGAAAAATTAGGATTAATAATGTCTAAAATTTCATACATTTTCAATTTATGATTCAATTTTCACATTACAAGTAAAATTAAAAATCTTTGATATTGAAAATGCCATTACTGTAGTTAATTTAAAAATCGGTTAACTAATTGGTAAATCCAAATGATAGAGTCGAAAATGATATCAAAACCAATCAAAATTTAATTGAGTATTTATATTAATATTATATCCTAAATATAATTTATTCAATGTCTTTTTATAACTATTTTAAATTATTTATACACATAATATTTTATAATATTTCATGTATTTCCATAAATGGAAATAATTGTATTTTCTATTAAAAAGTTTTATAAAATGATTTAAAATTCATAAAAACCCTATATCCATCCATGTGAATGTAATATGGTTTAGGATATAAAAAATTTCTTATATATGGGACAAATTTATTTTTATGGTAACATTCTAGACAGTTATAGAGTAAAAATGATTGGTTTTGTTTTAATTGAAAAAATGGGTAATGGGCGGTTAAAAAAATAAATAAGGGTGAAAAAAGCACCCAAAAGTTATAAAAAAAAATTTTATGAGGAAATATTGACTCATAATAATGATATCTTACAGATATATGAGTTTTTATTCCCTTTAACATAAAAATTAATTTATAATATTTCAATACTTCATGTAATTTCAAGAGGGCACCTCTCTTCACTTATGAAAGGGAACCTCTTCTCTTCTATTCCTAACACACTATGAACCATATATATAAACTAAAACCTACCTAATTATACTATAAAATTTACAATCCATAAATTATATTTGTTATTTTTTTTAAAATACCATTCCAGGGGTCCTAAATAAGGGATCTAAATTAGGACAACTGAATAAGAGGTAATCATCCTACCCAGCCCCTTTGATTTTATTTATTATTAAAAATTCTATAAATACTTTTTTAATGATTAAATAATAACCTTATTATTTTTAATATAATTAAATGATTTTATTTTTATGGAACTTCTATTATACACCCTATTTTCCATCAAATGGGAAGTGAAAGTATCACTCGTGCATATGTGTGGACTATTGCCTTCACATAGCGATACAATTAATTTTTTATCCTCATATTTCAAGTATTTTTATTTATATTGGTTGAAATTTTATATATTATATTTATGAAATAATTATTTTCCTTAAATTATAATATCATATCGCCTTCTTACCATCCTATTAGTTGGAAAATGATCACATCGCTCGTGCGTACATGTGGACTGCCACCTCCATGAAGTGATGAGATTTGTTTTTAATTTTTACTTTATGTAGATGGTAATAAGGATTTATTTTATGAATATATATTTAATTTATGATATAATAATAATTCTATAACTATGTATTACTATTTAACTTTCTTTCATTCCATCCATTGAAAAGTAAAAACATTGTTCATGTGTATGTATGGCTTAACATCTCTATTAATAGTGTAATTAATTTTTCTGTCTATAAATTTGATGTAAGATTATAAATATGTATATAGTTAAAAAATATTTATATCATTATTAAAATTTGTTAGATGACTAAACCATGACCTAGTACAAGGACGAAAAGTTCCGAACCAAAATTCTCATGAAAAACAAAATAGCTAACACCCAAAAAAATATGATTTTAATAATACTTTTTTAATAAATGGGTGTTAAAATGTTATAATTTGGTCGTAAATGATACTATAAGTATGTAAATAATTATATTATCTAATTATACTAAATCTAAATTTATCATATAGGATGATAGAGTGTTATCGTGCAAGTTGAACTTAAGGTAAGGGTTTATTATCTCAAATTGTATTCTTTGGGAAATATGTTATGTTATGAAACTAACATAATTTATAATGTATATATAAAAAACCTTTGACATATTATATAATTAATATATTTATTCTCATGAAATTTAATGTTTTATTTTTTGATATTATTTTAGTGGTATTGTGATTCTATGGTTACCATAAGTGTAAGGGATTTATGTTTCAATCTTATTTTAATCGAGATTATTTATGTTCTAATTTTAATTAAAATAAATTATCTGATACATACCTATTATATATCTTTAATTTTCTTCTCATATTGATATTTTATGAGAATAATTGTTTTCTTATAATTTTCTTCACTTTAAGTACTAATGATACTGAAAGTATTTTTGTAAGGAAAACTGACTTTATTTCCAACTTTGGTTGAAAATATTTTTTATTCCATGTCAATGTTTTCTAAAACTGTTTTTAGAAATGTTATTATATTCTTATATTATTTTTTAAAATTAATTTTATCCCATTATTTTAATTTTTAATTGGTTTAAAAGGAATCATTTTTCATTTTTTGGAAGATTTTCTTTAGATTTTTTACCAAAAATGTAAATGGGATCTTTGTTTTAACATACCCAACGTGAATAAAATATCATGTTTCAATGAATAAAAAATGATTTTAACCTTAATTTAAAAACTTTCAGGTAAATTTTTATAGAAAATACTTTACCAAATATTTGTGAAATTTTTAGATTTGAATATGTGATTTAAAAAGGTTTGTTTCATTTTCCTCAAAAAATATTCCATTGATCTGTTAAAGTAATTTTTCATATATGATTATACTTTGTATTTATGGGGTATATGATTCAATGATACTATATTTATTCTTTCTTCCTATGTTTTATGATTTTGATGATGAAAAATTGACGAAACCTATTTCTTTTCCACGGGTTTAGTTGTAATGAATATTTTTTAATCATTTCTCATACATAAGAATAAATTTATGATTATGTGATGGGTGGATCGACATCCAATGAATTGTGTAAAGATTAATATTATATGACCTAAAAGAGATCATGGGAGATTGTTAAAATCCTGAAAAAAGGGTACATGGTAGATTATCCCAATCTCGAAATAGGGTACTTGGGAGGTTAACCCAAGACCAAATAAAGTACACAAGCAGTTATCCAAAGTCTAATTTTTTAATATTGTATTGATTTATATCCTTGAAATATGATTTATATGATTATTAGGATGCCATATTTTATTCTTATCTTATATTAAATTTTGTTTTTCAAATTTATTGTTCGCATGGGTCATGTTCTTTGACCCCTTCACAATTCATGTCATATGAAGTGAAATTATTTATATCATGACTCATGTTTATGATCTATGAATTGATATGTATGATTTATAAATACTAAGATCACGTTCTCATACCATTTATCATCAAGTTATAATTAAAAGATCATTGTCATCTCCCTTTTTTACCCTTACTAAGTATTTGGGCTCAGCGTTTATTATGTTTTATATTCCCTAATATATGAATAAATTTTTTAAGTGTGATCTATCTAGGAATCACTCATGTTATGAAGAACTAAGTGTGATATGAAGTAGATATTTTATGAAATATTTTTTATATATTTATGTTTTCAAAGTCACTAAACCTATATGGTTCTCTTGTGGATATTAATTTTATGTAATGAATATTCATCTATTAATATGTTGTATCTATATATGAAAAATATGTGCCACTATTGTTGGTATCAGTGTCAGGTATAGTCAATATATAGATATTAGGATTAAAAAACATTAGTTAAACACTTGGGGATAATTTTGAGAATATTATAACACCTAAATTTTTTGGTAATAACGATATTACCTAGTTTTTTTAGTAATACAACCCTATATTAATGCTACAAGTGGATGTGGTTTTAGTATAGATTCATAAAGGGGTAATGACCCCGGAATGATTTTTTCGAGTATATATCTAATATAATTATTGTGTATAGTTAGTTTTACCTTACCATACATTTGTTTTGACACCTCTATGGGATATGATTGTGTTAATTCATATTTTTCTTATAAACCATTATAAACGATTTAAATATATGATGATAATGAATGAACTAGGTTAAACCAATGGGGTCATATATTGAAAATAAGGTTTCATAATTTATACATTCTATGAATTACATTTCAGGATTATATAATTCTTCATTATGAATATTATTTCTCACACTATAATATTTTTTTAGTAAATGGATGGAACCAGGAGGATTCATGTTAATACAGAATGCAATGGAAAATAGAATGATTTTCCTCAAAATAAGCCAAATGAAATAGAATTTGGAAGGAAATACATTTTTATTATTCCTAATAATCTATATCAATATATGATTAATAATCTCAACATAAATGAGTTTTATAACACAACTAATATACTAAAAATATATATCTAGTAAGACCGTAGAGGGAATGATATTCAACATCTTACATGTACAGTTTGTGTAAAGAATCACTCAAGGAAATGTCTCATAGGAATTAGAATATGTTTATGTGCATAATAAAAGGGCTTTGAGTTAGTAATTGATAAGTAAAAATTGAATGTTTAATGGTAGTAAATGAATTCCATCATAAGGTACAATTTATAGTTCAATGTCTTCTGTATGGGGAATATGGGCATTATTTGAGCCAATTCCCTAATCCATGGCTTAACTCATAGGCCAAGGATGGATCTATGAAATTATAATAATTTATTTGTATGGATTTTAGTTTTATAAGATTATATTTGTAAATTATTTTTAACAAGTATTATATCAATGACATTGAAGATATAAGAATCATGATATATTTAACGATTGTTTCATAGTAGTTTTTCATTAAGGATTTAAAAAAATATGTTGAATGGTAACAAAAACCATGAAAATTGATTTGTTGGTAAGTTTATAATGTTTAGTTAGTATAAAGGGAAGATAACAATTGATGATGTAAATGGGATAGTATTTTTTTACCTTGAAATTGGTTATTCATTTTAATGAAAAATTTATTTAGGTCATTTGTGATGAAGGTTATTTAATTTTTGGATTTGTTTAATATAATGAATAATCTATGATTTTATTTTAGGAATAAGGATTATGTTGATTTTTTGAAGTATATTAGATATAATGTGGGGATAAATTAGTATTTATGGAAAACATCATGTGTTTATAAGTTTAATGTTGGTAATAATTTCAAAGGCATAGATTCCTCTTTTGAGGATTTAATTGGTGTAATTTTGAGGTGATTTCAAAATTTTATTCGATTTTTGGAAGAATACATTATTGAGGTCTAAATAACCCTTTTGGTTAGTATATTATTTTATGATATGTTAAATATGATTTATTGGATATTGGTATATATAGAGTCTTGATGGTTGAAAAGTAATTCATTAACAATGTAATATTTTTTAAGATATTTATGTTCAATCTAAGGATTACATTTCAAGATTTTATATAAATTTTATTCATTATATTTTGTTTAATTTAATTATATTATAAGATTATATAGTGATCTATCGTAGTGATAATGATATTTTTTTAGTTGTTTAATTGGGTTGATGTATATATAACCCTTAGGTTTAATATATTGTTTAATGTGAAATATTATTTTAGAATAATGAAATTAGGTTTTTGGGGATGTAAGTTGAAAGGTATGAGATCACCGTTGATGTCAAAACATTATATAATTTTGAGGTTATTTAACTTAATTGGGATATAATATTTTTTATTTGTGAATACTCATGATTTATCTTTGATTTTATTAAGGAATGTTTTATGTAAAATGTATTATTTCTTCATATTATGGTTTATACATTTTTAACATTATCTTACCTTGTTCTAACCATTTTAGTTTCATTAATATTTAAAATACATATGAAATTTATTTTTATCCTTTTTTGGATTATTTTATCCATTATTAATTGATTTTATTGCTTTAGGAATGAAAATTTCATCTTAAATACTCACCATTTGGGAAAAAACATGATATTACGTTGTAAATTTATTAAACGATCAAATTATAATTTTCAAGTAAGTATATTCCCTTATTTGATTAATCTATATGGTAAAATAATTCCTAAACTCTATGAAAATATATTGAAATAAATTATTTTCCTATTAAATTCATTTTTTGTGAATATAGGGACTTTTCCCCAGCTTATTGATTTATTTTTTGTTGTCCATTAATTATCTCATGATCATTCACTTTCTTATTATTAGAATTCTCTGTCACTCTCCATCATTATTTGGAAATTATTACTTCTTATACGTCCATATTATCATTTCCCACTAATTTTATCCTATTTTTAAACCTAGTTATGTTTTATTTAATGTGACCTTCATAAATCCCTTTCCATATTTTTTATATAAAGTTTCATTAACCCCTTATACGATATGGGTTTTCAATAAAGGTATTTTCAAATGTTAAACCCAAGACTACTGAGACCAAGTTAAAATTTAGAGGATAAAATTTATTTAATGGGGAGAATTTAAGCCCTCAAAAATCGATATTAAAATAATAATAATCTCAATATCTTTATTAACATGGAACACCAAGAATTAAGTGAATTAATATGTATTTTATAAAATTTATTATTTGAATTTGACATGGTTGTTGAATTTTTAGGTATGAATATGAGTAACCACTTTATCACATATATGTATATTAGTCTTACTCAATATAAATATATTGAATAATTATTAATTAATAATAACTTGATTTTTAGTGAAGTCATTTTGTGCTTCAAAAATGCATTTTCATCACAAATTATTTATATTACATTTTTTGTGTGGAAATTATAATTAATATATACCAATTTTTGAAATTTTATTTCAGAAAATTAAATTAATTTAGGAAATAATAATATCAAAATTATCATATGGTGAAATTTTATGATTTTTTTGAAAAGAGTGATTTTTTAGTGAATATTTAAAAATACTGATTTTTAAAAAACTTTCTTTTCACTTCATTTAAAAGGGTAATTATGCTTTGAATATGATATTAAAGTAAAAAAATATTATTTCATTAAAAATAATTTAATTAGTTATAAATGAGTCAATATTGTACTTGATTTTCGTATATGTTTAATTTTGGGCTTAAAACACATTTTTTTTAAATTGTTTTTCATTATGTTTAATGGATTTATAGTAAAATAGATTTCATCCACATATAAAAATTTAATTTTGAGAAATAGGTTCCATATTTATAATCAATGGGTCTAAATTTATAAAATGTGACCCTATTATTGTTTTCGATTATAAATAGTAACCTTTGTAAATATTGTCGCATTTGCAAGGGTAAATTGGGTAATTAATGTTAAAAATAATATGATAAAGACAAAAAATAACCCTAAAACTTGTATTTAGTCTATTTTATGAGTTTTTGTTTTACCATAATCATCCAATATTTGAATTTATGGTATTCTTTCCATTTTTTCTTTGAATATTACTTATATATTATTTTAGGTAAATATAAATTCAAAAATGTCGCTCTTTTGCTTTTAGTTTCTAAAAAAAATTTGAAAGTGAAAAAAAAATCTTCTTTTATATGAATTTTTATTTTAATATAAATTATTTTTTATCATGTTAATTTATTTTTATTTTTACTTGATGAAACATTTACAGTAAATGCCTACGGAACACCGACTCAATTCTTGTGAAACGAGTTGAACAATCAAGTAAATAATTTTCAAAAACAAATTATGGTTTTTTTGATGTTTCCTGTTAATTTTAAAGAATATATGACATATTTTATATTTTTAAAATATTCATAATCTGTATTATATTGTTTTCATCTTGTTTTCAAAATCATATTTTGTGAATAGTTCTTCGAATGGAATTAATAATATTTTATGTTATGTAATATTTTATAAAATTATTAGAAAATCATAAAAATATTTCTAGATATAAAATAGTATGATAAATGGTATAAAATATCACTCATTTTCCATTTTTGAACCAATTTTCATCTTATAAGTAAAAATTTAAATCATTAATATTCAAAAAAAATTACCACGGTTAAGGTTAAATTTTCTTAAACAATGGGATAACCCAAAAAAATGTCTAAAATTATATCAATACCCATAAAAAATTATTAGGGATCTATATTAGGACCATATCCTTTTTATATTTAAATCCATTTAATTTTTAAATAATTTTACATGAGTGAGATATGAATTATATAATAATATTTCACGTATTCCAAAAAATGATTTTAATAAGATTTTTAGTAAACATTAATTTATTAAATGATTTTAAATTTATTAAAATCATATAATAGGCCAGGTGATTTATATATTGTTTCACATTTAATTCATAATTCATTTATGTTGTAATTATATTTTTTTGGTATCATTCTTACCCCTTAAAAAGTAAAAAATAATGATATAGTGGTAATTGTAAAAAGGGGTAACAAGGGGTTTAAACAAAGAGATAAAGGTGAAAAAACAACTAAAATTGTATAAAAATTAGTTTATAATATTATTTAGACTCATACTCACCATATATACTAAATATGACAAATTGGAGCCACATAAACCTAAATATTATGTTATATTAATCTAATACATTATGTATTTCCAGGGGTGCCCCTCTCCTCACTTATAAAAGGTCACATCTTATCCTCTCTTAATCACACCATTTAAGACATATAACAAGACAAAAACCTTCCCAGTTATCATATAAAATTATATATATAATAATTATAGGTGGTTTTATTCTTGAAATTCCATTTCAAGTGTCCTTAAAAAAGGATCTAAAGGAGGCATACAGAAGAAGAGGTAATCTCCCTACGTGACCTTTTTAAATTTATTTCTTCCTATACCTTCTATAAATACTTTTTATTAACAATAATATAATATCCTATCTATTTTAAATATAATTTAATTTTATTATAATTATTTAAATATCATTATCCACCATTTTTATATGAAATCGAAAGTGAAAGTATCGCTTTTGCGTAAGTGTGGACTTTAGCCTCCATGTAGCGATGCAATTAGTTTTCTTGTTTTAATTTAAATAGTTGATAATAAGGATATGTTTAATAAATATATATGATATTTATGATATATTAATGATTTAATAATTTTTAACTATTATTTATATCAATTTCATTTCATCAATTGAAAAGTGAAAATATCATTCATGGGTACGTATGATCTACTATATCTGTAGACGGTATAATTAATTTTTCAATATCTACATTCTTTGGAAAACTATAGATAATTATATAATGAAATTATGTGATATTTATATACTTATTAATTTTATTTAGATGATGGGTTTTTGATTTAATTACAAGGACCAGACCTACCGGATGGAAATTCTCATGAAAAATGAAACAATTAACACCTAAAATGATGATTTTAATAAATAGTTACTAATAGATGGGTATTGAAATGTTATAATAGGATAATATATGATATTATAAGTATATAAATTATTTTGGTATATAATTATAATAAATTTAAATTTAATAGATATATTTTTAGATTGATTTCGAAGCAAGTCAAGTTTGAGGTAAGGGTTTATCATCTAAAATTGTCTTCGTTGAGAAGTATGTTATGTTATGCACCTAACATATTTTATAAGGTGTATATACATCCTATTTTAAATTATATATCAATAATATATATAATTTGGTGATATTTAAATTTTTTATGTTATTGTTTAATGGTGATTATCATTAAAAAGTTTCCAAAATAGAAAGGGATTTATGTTTCGATCTCATTTTAATTTGGATTTTTTATGATTAAAGTTATTTTGAAATGAAATATATGATCCCTTACTAATAAATATATTTCATTTATTTATACTATGGGTTTTTATTGGTAATATATTTTCCTGAATCATTTTCTTCACTTTAACTACTCAAGAGACCAAATGAATATTTATAAGAAAAAATTAATGTGTTTCCCCCTTCACTCGAAAGTATTTTTTCTTCTTTGTCCATTATTCTTAAAAATGTTTTAAAAAAACATTTTAACATTATTCCATGATTTTTTAAATTCATTTTTCCCAAGATTTACTATATAGTAAATTTTTCATAATTAATATTATTATAATTTTCTAAAATATCATTTTTTATTTTTTTTCCAGTAATGTGAAAGGAATCATTATTTTAACATACACAACATGAAAGAAATATCATGAAATAATAAATTTTCTATGCATTTAAGACTAATTTACATTTTTAATATTTCATTTTCAAATAATATTATATCCTAAATAATTGGGAAATTTTTAGATTCCAATATTTGATTTATAAATGAGAAGGGTATTTTCCTCAAGAAATTTTTCAATGATATTTTAATAGAATTTTTTTTATATAGTGTTACTTAATATTTAATTGGGATATGATCCAATGATAACATGTTTGTTCTTTATATGGATGGTTTATGGTTATGATGATGAAAAGTCGATGAAATACATATTAATTTCTATGGGTTAAGTTTTGATGAATGTTTTTATGATATTGTGTCATACATATGGATGGATTTATGATTATGTTATTGGTGGGAAATAATTATATATCATAATAATTCATTGGGAAAATATTAATGTTCTATTATCTCAAAATTTATATGGTAATTCATCCCAAAATGAGAAATGTGGGTAAATTGAAGGTTATCCCAATCCTGAAAGATTATAAATGGGAATTTATCCCAATCTTGAAGTTGGTACATAGGAAGTATCCCAAGCCTAAAATGTTAGAAATTCCTTAATGGGTAGATTTGATATAATATTTCTATGAACATTATTATGCCACACTTTATTCCATAGTTATATAAAATGAACATTTTTACAATTTTATATTATCATGGCTCAATTTCTTTTATCCCTTTATGATTTATGTCTTACGAACAACAAACCATTATTCCATGTCTCATGTTTATGATCTAATAATTCATGGGTGTAATTTTTAAAGGTTTATCTCAGGTTCTCATACCCTTTATGCTCATTTTATGTTTAAATTATCATTGATATCTTCCATGTTTACTCATACTGAGAATCAAAACATAGAATTTATAATGTATTATTTTCCCCATGATATGAAGGATAGTTTTGAGTATGATGTGTCTAAAGGGGTTCTAGTTATAAAGAACTATGTGCTATGTGATTTAGATATTTTATTAACCATTTGATTATGTAATCATGTTTCCAAAGACACTGAACCTATACGGTTATGGTGTTTATTGTAAGGTTATGTAATAAATATACATCTATTATGATTTAATATCTATTTATTAAAATTTTGGTCCACTATAGTTGGAATCAGATCTGGTTTCAGTAAATATTTAGAGTATTGGATTATATAACTTTAATAAAACCCTAGGTGAAAGTATAAGTATGTGATAACACTATAAATTCATTGTAAAGAATATATTATATGGTTTTCCTAAAAATACATCCATGTATGGATACTTAAAGTTGACGTGGTTTTTGTATAGATTCATCCAGTGTGGAAAACCCAAAAAATATTTGGTCGATTATGTATCAACCATCATTTTAATACCCTGATATTTTAAAATAACATTATGTTTGATAGTGTATACAGAACACAACACTGAGATTAAACAAACTGTGACATATTATTAAAATATTATTAGTCAAATATGATCATTATTACATATCCATTAAATTATTGGGTATGAATATGATTAAATAATATATGAAATTTATATAAATTTTATAATAAATATAAATGTGTTTAAAAATTCTTATGACATAAACACTCAATTTCTAATAAAAAAATTATTTCAAAAAATTATATAAATTTATTTTTGTGATTAAATAATATAATTAGTTTTTGGATATTTTGAAATATTTTATTTATAAAATAAAAACCATTTATGAAGTAATAATATTTATATTAACTTATAGTGAAATGTTTTGATTTTTCTAAAAATTTTGATTTTTAATTGAATAGTGAAAATAATGATTTTTGTAAAACTATCATTACCTTTAATAAATTAAGTAATTTAAAGGAATAATTATTATTATAATTTAATTTAAATTTAAAATAATTATTTATAAATTAAATTTAATCCAATTATTTTTATTTTAATCACCTTTATATTAGACTTTATCATAAGTATATTTTTAGGCTTAAAAGCATATTTTATCAGAAAAATTGTTTTAAAGTTCATAATGTTCCTCCATTTTATGTAATTAAAAAACAAATAATTATTAATTATTTAAATTAAATTTATAGATAATATATCTATATTTATGAATTTGAATTCATATAATAATTATTTTTATTCATGATGTTAATATAAGATCATCTATTCCTTGAAGAAACATTTTTTAGAAAACCACTTTTCACCACATTTGTGGAATTTATTTTAAATTAAAATATATGAATAATGTGAATATAATTTTATAAAATAAATTCCATATTTTTAATCATAATAATTAATATTCTATAAAAAGTTCAACATTATTTTTTGGAAATAATGAATATTAAAATTTGTAAAAATCAGTTACCACGGTTAATGTTTAAAATGTTTTACCAAGGGGTCAAACTAAATAAGTAAATGAAGTAACATGTTTATTTTTATTAGTATAGGTTTTTATTGGACTTATATCTCCTCTAATTATTTATTATTATATGTTTTATGCACATGGATTGAGTTTGACTTCCAATTATTGAATATTTTTGGGTTTTGAAAAAAAATTCCACACCTCTTCAATTATAAAAGGGCACCCCCACCTCATTTATTCTCACAAATACAAAAATTTCACAACCTGAAACATAAAAAATATCTCCCAATAACCTTTATAAATATTATATATCTTATTTTCTTCCCAAAATACCTACCTTATGATCCTTATTAAGAGATCCAAATGAGGTTATTCTTAGATAAAGTAATCATTTTCACCAAGCTCTATCCTTTTTTTCTTCCTATTCTTTTTCCTCCTTAAATTATCTCTTAAAAATTAAAATATTATTAAAAAATTATCTAATATATACTGAGATTTTATTTTTTTGTGTATTAGTTTTCATCCTTCTCCTCTTCCATCAAATGGGAAACAAAACCATCATTCTTGTGTACGACGACCAACTGCCACATGAACTGATGCAATTTGATTTCGATAATTTCCTCTCATAAATGCTCAGGATGATGTATTTTATTTTTATATATGATATTCATGAAAGATTAATAATTATTTAAAATTACTATACCCTATAAATTCTTACATTACCATCCATGGAAAAATGATGATGTCATTCATGTGTAAAACGAACTACAGACTCGAGTAACGATGTGATTCATTTTCTTTTACCACATTAAATTGATGGTATATGTAAGTTTATTTAATGAAATAATAATATATTTATGATGTTATTAAAAATCTAAAAATATAAAATAACAATTTCTTTCTTTCTATCATGATCATTAAAATATGGAAAAATTAAACATGTGTATGTATGGACCTCCATCTCCATGATTATAATGTAATTTATTTTTTATAACCACAATTCATGATTATTTTTGAAAGAATAATTTATATATAAAAATTTTAATAATTTAATGATTATTATTTTGGAGGTGGTTTATAAATTACCCCATTTACCATGGTCAACACGGAGATGTGGTTTTAAAACTATGAACTGAGTGTCCTCAGAAACACTTAACGTGGACATAACTAGTTAAGTAATTAAATATCATCAATAAAATAAATGATTTAAATATTTTTTTTATTATGTATTAAACCTAAAAAAATTATTAAGAAAAAAATAATTGAAATAATTTTATTATAGAAGAGATAAGAGAGATACATGATATAGTATGGATTCGAATTAAGGGTTTTCTATCAAAACATCCTTCTTTAATACACATGTCCTTTTATGCACCTAAGTTAATTTAAATGGTGTATATACTTCCCATTTACATAATATATTATGAATTATTCTTACATCATAACATTTTATGACACAATCATATACTTCATGTATATAATATATGATCTCAAAGTTACCAATGTGGTAATGGTTTATGTTTAGATCGTATTTCTATCAAGATTATTTATTCATTAATTTAAATTGTAGGAAAATATTTCATCTTCATTTAATAAAACCAATTAATTTTATTATCATCTATATATTCATGGAATTTTCAAGAAAATTTTCCAATTTACTCTCTTTGATAATTAAAATGATTGAGAAATTTTTTTAAAGAAAAGCTAACATCATTTATCTCTTCAATAAAAAATCCTTTATTCATCCATATCCATGTTGTCTAAAATTATTTTGAATAATATATTTAAAATACACCAAAAGATTTATTTAATACATTTTTACACATGTTTGACTTTTTACAAAACCACTATAAATGAATATTCTGGTCATTTTCTGAATGATTCACTTTTTATTCTTTTTACAATAGTGTAAATGAAATGTTTATTTTAACATATATATCATGTATGTAATTTACCACCAAAATGACCACATGAATATTTATAGACTAATTTATAAGTTTCTATGGTTATTTTTAAATAAAATTGTTTCTGTAATATTTTATTAATTTTTAGATTTTGACGAAGTAATTTAAAAGTTAAAAGGGTATTTTTTTAAAGATGTATTCCATCTAATATTTTAAATACATTTTCATTAGTGATCACAACATTTGATGTTATTTATTTATTTTAAATTATATATATATATCTCAAATTTAAACCCCACTTATTCCCCCTTACTTTATTTGGGTACTACATGCCTTCTTGTTATCTCTAAAATTCCTTTATTATTAAATTTCCTTTGAAAATGATATGAGGAAATATTATGCAACCCATTTTTTCCATGGGTAGTTCTTATTTTATTCCTTATTATTGATTCTCAATTTCTAGAGCACATAAATCATGAAAACTTTATGATGTGTGTAGTTAGATAGCACTGGGTGAGTTTGATTTAGCTTATACGATGGGTAAACCTAGATAGAGATCTAATTGAGGAATATTTTTACTCTCATGAGACATCTTGTATGAGATTAGGGAGAAAACCTAAAACATTATGGGACTTTTCAACTATTTAATATTGTCTAGAAAGTTAGCCTTGACTCATTTTTATGTCATTTTATACATTGATGCGACATTTCCTATGATGTTATGATCTTATGATATCATGTTAGTTCTGTTATTTTCCCTTGTGATTACCCTTTATATTTAAATGTTATGATACCATATTATACATTTGACTCACGCTTTATGTTTTCTTATCATTTTTATTCCTGTACTGGGCTTTTTAGCTCATCATTTTTGTCAATGTGTTCCTCAGGTTATCCCATGCAGTTTTAGGAGCTCAAAAGGATTTAAGAGATCATTATGGAAAAAAATAAAAAGTTTCATTTTATCCTCAATTTAATTTATTATGATCCTAGACTCCTAAATACCCTAGTCCTTGTGATCTTTGGGTTTAAATTAATATATTTTTATGTTAAAAATCTTGTACTGATATGTGTAAAAGGATTGGAACACAATTGTTCATGTCAAATTAAGGTCTAGTTATTTTTGGGGATAAGGAATTTAATATTTTAAGGATAAAATTAGGGATAAGAATAATTATATGGGTAAGTAAAAAAATATCTTTTAATTTTGTTGAATTATGGAGGGAGTGAGTTCAAATCAATTGCATCCCTATCTAGATACAACAAGTAGATGTGGCTCTATAACAGTTGTGCTTAGAAGTATTAACTATGAAATATGAGCATTGGGAAGGACTTGATCATCACCTGGTGTATGAAAATGGCTCTTACTATATACCCATGTTTGACACTCCTAAGGAATATGCTTCATAAATTCCCAAAACTATTTAAAAATCATTATTAATAACTTGAAAAAAATTTAGGTTATAAATCCTAATGGGAAACCATACCATGGATAACCTAGATTGAGACCTATAGATTCATATGTAATAACAAACTTATCATTGCTATGTTTTTCTTTCTAGTTTCACAAGTTTCTCCTTTTTTATTATAATGAATTTTCATCTTGTATCTTTTATTCTTTTCAGTTATTGATGGGAAATAGGAGAAAGCATGCCAACAACCAATTTGATAGTAAATGTAATGATTTATATAAGGATATTCCTAACATAATGGGAATATAATGTATAAATATTAAAATAATTCAAAATGGGTTGTATCTAATTATGATTAAAAATTGGAACATATTTGAAATTTCTATGTGCATCAACGAAGAGAAGTATGGAGTATCATGGAAGTTCACATTTTTGTGATAATAAAGAAACGAATATTAAATTTCATACATGTCATAAATCTGGTAACATACACCATGGGAAATTCCTTAGAGTAACTTGAATATCCCTTATGTGTGTTAATAGAGGCTCCACAACAGATAAATACTAACGAAAAATGAAGATTTTGGTTAATAAGATTGTTTTGTCACCTTCTGGGACATGTGTTCTGGTTAGGAATCACTACTTTTTGTTATTTTCCATTGGATTTATTTATGGAACCAGAAACACCCAACAGTTCTTTTTCGAAAAGGACCTACTTTCCAAATCCAAGCGTTTGTTAGGTTCAGACCTACGATACTTACGAACACACATTGGTCGAGAGGATGGGAGGTCAGACTCATCACTCCCTTTTTTGGGGAATTATTTCCCACTCTAAGAATTTCTTATATATTTGATATATTTTCATGAATCCTTATTAATTCACCAATTATAACATATGTTTCCCTTGAAATTTTCAATCAATTCTTAGTATGTGTGAAATTCAAAATCATCCATATATATAATAGGTTCTTTATTAATGAAGATATCTATATGTATTCGAGGTTATACATCAATAGTATCCTCTTATATACTTTTTAGATATTATTTTAACCGGTGTTTTGATAATACTGTTTTTAAGCCACTCATTGAGGAACTTTGGAATTTTTTATCACCTAGGGGGAAAAAAGTTTGTTTTGATGTTGGGATTGTTCCCATTAATGTGCTACATATATATCATTGTGAAAGGAATCAGAACCCTTGTAGTTTAATTCAACTTAATGGGACACATCATACCTTTTAATTTCTTGCGATGAGGACCTAACTATATTGTTTAATTTTATGTGAGATGGAAATCTAAGCATAAAGTGATTAATCAAATATTAGTGTGTGACTTATGCATAAGAATCCCTAGAATTTGGGATGGTATATGAATTTCTAAGTTGATTTATACCATATTGGAAATGTGGCCCATAAATAACATTGTTGAATTAAATTTTGGGGTTTGAACCTTAGTTAGGCTTTCTAAGTATCTCATTTGGAGGAGAATCAAAGCCCACGTAGTTCGGGAAGTCTCATAGGAGAGTGTAGTCCTTTGAGAGAAATCTGTTTGGACTCACATCCTAAAAATTATGCCTTGTTGATTTGGGGGGTTTAATTTAGGGCTTAGTCATAAGAAGTATGCTCATTTATTGATGAAATGAGATGGATCTCGGGCCTTATGAAGGCTTCCTATATATCATAGTTTTGATGGGAATCAGAGTTCTTGTATATCATTTAATGAAATGTTTGTAAAAATATTATAACCATCACAAATCTTTAAGACCACGTGAGTCATTATCGGTGTGAGAAACAAGATGATTTTAGTGATTAAACAAAGGCACATAAAATTTTCCTCCTCCTCTAGTGGAATGGATGGGCCTACGACGGCGATGGCGGGTGAGGACGTGGAGCAATAAACCATTCAATGTGGAATAACATTAGAGGTCATTGAATCTGGCCCGAAAGTCTAGGGGATTACTACATGAAGGTTTCCCTAGAATTGGTCCTAGCAGGGGATGGAGACTTCTCCTTTGTTAAAAATGAAAATTAGGTTTGAATCGTACCTTTTCTACCAATCACCTAAGGCTCATGGTTTTATAGACAATAAGTTAAGGTCATGGGCTGAACCTTAATCTTCCAACATTGTTCCTATAAGATAGGTCCATGTGACTATGGATATAGAAACCAACAGACACTCTATGAATCCTAAACCCATAATAAAACAAATGTAGGAATCCACTGACTGTGGATACAAAACCCCAAATGGGAGACATGCTGATATGCCTCTCCCAATTATTTGGTAAGTCAAGATGTTTTAGTTGAAGTTTCAACATAATCCCTTTCTTAAAAATAAATTCAACGAAGAGGAATCCTTGCCATGAGTGACTTCACGGAAGGCTTGATGAAAGGTTTGTATAGGCTGAAGGGATAAGGTGAATCAAATAGGGGTTCCCAAGTATGTATTTAGCACATAGGTATGGGCATGAAGATAGTCTTGGGTGACCTGATGTTTACTTAAGTGATGAAAAAATTGGATTTTAAAACCTGGGATAGACTTCACTCAAGCCTTCAAGAGTATTCACAGGTATTCCTAGAACTAGGGTGCTCAAGTTCCTTTGAGATGAATGTGGGGAACGAAATTATTTCAGATTTAGGGAAGTTGGGATCTTTAGGTGCACAAGTGTTATGGATTTCAAACACTAAAGGTACTTATGTCCTATTATCCTCCTTCAATTCCTCTACCCTAGGTGTTAAAGAACAACCTTGAAGGTTTCGGAAGACTTGGGAAAAGCACTAGGGTGACTAGAGTAGTAATTGGGATTCATGGAAATTCTTCTGTACAAATAAAGACCCAAAGGGTCTATTTATAGGAAAAAATAGAACATTGGGTGAAAGGATTTTCGTTGCATAAGTGAGTTGCATACCAACATTATGGCGTGCAATTGGTTTTGTGCTGATGATGATTTGGCTCAACTAGATACATTTCAATTTTGACCCTTTGAAAACCTTGTAATTTCCCATGAATTTTCTCCTCTTTTTTCTAATGAAATTCCCTTTGTCACTTTTTCATCGATGTGATAGAATAGAGCATCAACAAAATCCCCCCCCCCCTAAGAATTGGATCTGAAATGAAGAGAGGTTCTTATACTAAGGTAAAGTTATGAAAAAGGTCAAAGTGGTTGATGTGGCATGAAAGATGATAGCGTGTGAGGTACTAGAACTCAATGTGATGGTGCATAGGGTAGTCTTCATTGCTTATATATAGTGCCTTTGCTTCAATGAAAATTACAAAGGATTTTGGAAATCTAGCTCTCAGCATACAAGATTTTTTTGTTTCTTAGACACTCCTGTCGGTCGAGCATCTTCTGTATGTTTTTGAATTATATTCCATGAATGGGGCTCTATAATTGCACTCTGTATTTATACTTGTGTGTTGAATCCATACATTCATGCCTTAATACCTTTATCAAATTTTCATAATTTCTTTATCAAAAAATAAAAAACAAATGAGTTCACTTGAAGATGAACTTTGATATCTTTTACGTGTTCAATGTCTCCCAGGAGAATCAGAACTGCTAACGAATTGGCTAGAAAGATAATTGATGATATGATGAAGATTTTCAGGCATGATTACTTTGAAATATCTGACACTACTCTCCCATATTGGGGCAAGAATCTAAGGAAATATCACTTATATTTTCTGTGTAATTATTTTCATCAGTATAGTTATGGACATTTGTAGGATTTCAACATACCAGATCCAAATAATTATGTTCCGCTCTATTGGTTTCAATACCAAAATAATTTATTATCTTCTAATATTTTGGTTGTGGGAACATACATCAATGATGGGATGATAGATAAGGCCCATTTCATACATCATAGCATGTGTGCTCTAGATTTGAATCACATACATCAGAGCTACAGCTGCACTTCTATTCATCCATTTTAAAATATTTTCAAACATATCAATCAAAGGTCTGGAACAAAAGTTGGGATTTTCATCTAGGCAGGGGTGTTAATCCTAAATGGATGTGGGTGTATTATGTGCGCAAGACATCTGCAGGGTTAATGGATGACTTAAAAGGTGTATAAATTTATGAGGTTGTATGGGTTGGGCAAACCTATGTATATAGGTATGACAATTTCATGCCAGATTTATTGAGCTGATGGAGTCTAGAGACTAATTACATCCATTTGACACATGGAGAAGTATACATCAATTTTTGGGATGTCTACAAGATATATAGAGCTCCAATCCTTGGAGATATGTATGATGAATTTATTCCTCCAAAGGTGACATGGAATGACTCAAACAAGACACCAGCCTTGGTTTTTTATTTAATGATGATATTTTATAAACTCAAGAATAAAAACAAAAAAAGTACCAAAAGAGTAGAGGTATTCACCCTTATGAATGGATAGAAATATTCCTGACGAAGAAGAAGGAGAAGGGTCCCACTTTCACTCATCCAACAAGCCGTTAAAATTTACAAAAGTGAGGTACACCCAACACTTTCTGACCAACATTATTTATTAGAGAGTTTGAAAAGTGGGGGTATGAAGTCAACCCAAAATTCTTTTGAAGACATGTCTTTCAGGTGTCCTACCCATGTGGCATAGTGAATATCAATTTCCTATTTGAGATTCCAAGGGCAACGTAATGTCAGGAACTTATGTTATAGAGGCCAAGATGGAAGAGAAGAAGATGGTAGTGTGTGAAACCCCTATTCTAGAGAAAACTCATAGGATCTTGTTGTATATCTATAGTGGGAATTCTCCTTTAATAATATCAGTACTATTCCAAGTTTTATGGGGGTGGGTCGCCACTCATTTTAGAACTTCTGTTGTGAAAAGAAGAGTTCAGGTCCATGGAAGTTCATTCTGACCATCTGTTCATGCTTTTTCAAGTATTTCACCTCTATCTTTGAATGTTTACAATAATAAGGTCAATTTATGTATGTACAAGTAATTCCATCTTTCCCCTTATGGGAGTCCGTCTATGGTGCGATTTTTTGATGATGGGACAATCATATTAGAGCTAAGATCATATATGTTACCTTGTAGGGAATGGCATATTTTCCCCCAGGAATTACTGAAAATCACATACAAGGCCTATGATTCTTATATATTCTAATATCAATTCTAATGTCTGTAAAAATTACTATATCTCCACTAGTGCATGTCAGATCATAGAAACATCCAATGGTGTTCCAACACCTATGGTTGCTGATGACTATAGAAAAAATATTGGTAATATTCAACATACCTATTGTTAACACAACAAGAAGATTGACTATCTACTATGATGAGAAATGGGTTGCATCATACCCTGAAGGGGTGGTAAACCATGATGTCCCTTGTATCTTGATAAAGAGAGGCAATAGAAATGAACCCTCTCATTTGGGTGGTAATTTCTTAGCATCATAGGCTAATTCATTAGAGTGAGATGGTGGGGTTATAAGGCTCCAAGATCACTGAAGTGACCTCGTGCAAGACACAATCCACTTGTCAGAATCAAGAGAGTTACACCATCAGTACCAAATGAAGCTATACTGAGATGGCCTACTCACTATCATTCAGAAGATAAGTGATTTCAATTTTCCTATCCATCATCTATTATGGTAGGAATTGGGAAGAAACCTAAATCTAAAACTACAGGACCATCATCACAACCTTCTAGAATTTACTCTAAATATTTACAAGCAGAGGTAGTTAAAACATGAAAAATCATCTATTATGATGCTGAAACCACCTGAATGGATTTATGTGAAGGGTTTCATATTCTGGGAATAAGGGATCTATGAGCCTCTTCTAATATTATATCTAATAACAACCCTGATTAAGTAAGAACGTAAATCCGAAAACTAGAGATGCTCATATATACAACTGATGAATCAATTACCACCACAAAACTAGTGAAAGAGATGATAGATCATTGTTCCACCGAAGTTATTGACCTTTCACTTGATGAAGAATGGTGTGATTTTTTTGATCTTAAGGATGTAAGTTTTCTTTTCTCATATTCTTTTCTTCTTTGTTATTTTAATTTTTTAAAGTATTATTTCTCATGGGAAATATAATTTTAACTTTCAGTTGACTAAGGAAAAATTGACTAAAGTTCCATTTCTATAGTATATACCTGGTAATACTGCACTAAAAGCTCTTGGATCACCCCGTGAGTCTGGGAAAATATCTCCAAGACAACAGACCATGGAGGATGATATAGTAGGGGGATTTTGGTCTCCAATACCTATTTTTTAGATGATGATACAAGGCCACACAATAAGTCAATGAAACAGAATCATCGAAGAAAGAAAACTATGGTTAAACATTTTATCAGTTATGATAAGAATTCCTAACAACATGAATTTTATCTTTATTCATAGAAAGTGTTGAAACTTCATGAAACTAAGGGAACTTATTATGTTTCTTATCATACAAAAATTACTGATAAGCCTCATGAAACCATGGAGGGTTCTTCCGAAAAATCACAAATTACAACCAACCAAGTTGATCCTTTCACTAAAAGGGCATTTAGGTCAGGCGAGTCAATATCTATTACTGGAACTACTCTTATTCCTTATAAAATGATAGGAGATAACTCTAGTAAATCATAAGTGATACATGAGAAAATATGTGTAACAACAACTGGATTCCACTCTGTGATACTTCAGTTTCATTGTATGCACCATAAAATCATGCAACAACTGATGTTATCCCCACAGCTATTACTAAACATGTTGTTTAGTGTGAGAAGTTAGCAGGTGAGGATTGTGAAACAACCACTCCAAGTGCTCCCATAGGTGAGACTAACATGGGATTTGGGATATCATTAGATTCTATGATTAATCTTGGTATTTCTTTTGATGATGTATTAGAACATGTTAATATTCCAAATACTTTAGAATATTTTAAAGTTCCTTACATACAACAAAATGGATGTGGGATTTTATTATTCATCCTATTAATCTTTTTATGATTAATTTTCTAACCACGATTGATTGAAATATGCAGTTCCATCAAAAGAAACTGCTACAGTGATGATGCCTGAAGGAAGAGTCAATATCACTATCAATCCCACCATTTTGAAGATGTTGGCTAAGGTAGACATTTAAATGGAAAATATTCCTAGGATTAAATTAGAGAATACTGAGCAGGTGAAATATAGAATTCCCTTCTAAAAGAGGTCAACCAAAACTATTGAAGTAGAAAATATTGGGGAGGATTCTTCTCAAGTTGTTGGCATATTTTCAGGTAATGGTTACCAACATTGTCATTGTTCTCACTCATGTTATTATTTTGAAACTAACCATAATTTGAATTCATCATATAGGATTATCAACATCAATGGATAGGTCTAGAGTTGAATCTTCTGCATCAGTTCAAACAGCATTAGGAAGTCAAGCATCTACTATCAAGGAAAGAGTAGAATAGGTCACTTCATTAAATGCTTTAATCCTAGAATATGTTCCCCCTTACGATAGGGATTCTGAATCTGATCTGGAGCTACAGAAGGATCTTAGCCTTTCATGTCACAAGTCATGGTAGAACATATGGAAGATAATATCTAAAATTCCCACTGAGGAACTGTCCTCATGAATTCAATGGCTTTCTTCTCTATTTATTATGTTAGTATATGGTGGTTTTTAATATTCTGAAATATATACTGCAGTGAAAGAAATCATCTGAAAATGGGAGAAAGAGAAGAAACTTCAACAAGATCTGATAAAATCCAGGATTTTGACCAACATTGATGAATTCCAAGCGACATTATTCCTAATTTAGGCCAATCATATTGTAAAGTCTACAGGGATCAATAATAAAGTTAAAGAAAATATTGTTAAAAAGTTTCATCTTCAATAAGAGTTGGATATTGTTACTGGGGAGCTTTACCAACTTCATGATTCAATAGAAGAAGTCCAGAATGATGGTGAAAAAACCATTTTAGATGATAAGGAAGCACTTCATCAAGCTGAAGAGAATGAGACTGGTCGACTAACTGAACTTCAACAGGCAGCTGATGGAGCTCAAGAGGCCATTAAACAAATGAGAAGTCATGTATAAAACCTCTTGTGACTTATGATAGAGAGACTCTAATTTGTGGATATTCCCTTGGGTATTTTTTACACCCAAATGAAAATAATTTTGTCTCTAATATTATATGTATTCATACTTGATTCCTTTTAATTGTAATGTTAAATATGGCTTCAATAATATGATATTTTTATATTGGATAACCATAATTACAATGATAGGGATGAAATGTGAACTTTTGATTACCAAAACCAATGGTCCTAGTGAGCATAGTTTTATTTTTACTAGGTTTATGCAAACAATCCCACAAACTTTTATCTTTTGACTTTTTATTGCTCAATATTGCCTAAACTATACAAAATATAGGTCTAGTGAGCTGAGAATTCAAATTTTCTTCACAAATACCTTTTCAAGTTTTCAATCTGGTGAGTACCATGTTTTTTAAGGGATTTTTAGAGTCATTCATTTTGAATTAATAAGGCTAATATTTATGGTCGAATATATTTGAACATAAATTTTGAAATTAGATCCCAAGGAGGGATTTGTGGCTAGGAATTGTTCCAATATTCTTTAGATATTTTCAATTCGAATCTTGAGTCATGATTTTTATAGTTTCCAAATCTAAAACATGATGTATGAATATAGAGGAGGACTTTTCCAAGAACAAAGATAAAATTGCTTAAAAACCCCCATTATGGGGTCTTTATTATGAAAGGCTAATAGGGGAATGTGTTGTATATCAAAGTAATATTATCCTTTGACTCACAATCCTATTATGTAGTTGACTTATGCAAGGACACCTAGGGGGAACATACTACATAGTCAGGAAAAATATATATCAAAAATTTGACATTTTATTGTTGATAAATAAGGGAAATTTAGATTTGCATGACTTAAGAACATAGTGGGTGGTTTTTCCATGGAAATAGATCTAAGAATAAAGGTCCATCTATGCTGACATAGGTCATGAATCGGGAAATCACCCCTACAAAAATTTGGTGTGTGAAGAATGGTTAAAATTATTCAGAAAAGGGCTTTATGATATTGTGATGTGCAATTTCAATGCATGCAGTGAGGAAATTCTGTTGTACAGTTTTAAGTCATGTAGTGATGAAATTATTCTATATAGTTTTAATTCATCTAGCAAGAAAATTAGAGGGATTTAATTTAATTTATTTATCTTTGACCATAGGTTAATAAGCCTCCAATTTCATGATATTTTTTTTGGAAAATTTCTGCCATGTTCTTGTACGGAAGGAAAGAATGGTAAACTATGATTTGGGAATTTCTGGATCTAGAGAATTATATGGGAAAAGGGATAAAGGAATTAGAGGAAGTATTTTCCTTGATCAAAGTTACCATTTTTTAAAAATCCATTATGGGGGTTATATTATATATGTCTATTTGGGGCATATGTTGTATAGCTAAATAGTGGCAGACTTTGACTGAAAGGTTTATTAGGTAGAAAAACTTATGCAAGGCCACCTAGGGGAATGTACTGCATAGTCAGGAAAAATATATCTTAGGTATCAAACATTCTATTTCTAAAAACCGAATAAAATTTATGGAGATTAAGGTTTTCCACATCACAAAGTTTGTTTTATGGAGAACGTTACCTGAATTCAAAAAGTTTATTTGAAATCATGATTTAAAAAGAATTAGAGAAATAGTTTTTCTATGAAGGTCTAACCCAAACATAAGAAGTATTATATCTATAGTTTTAGATCATATAACTATGACTTAAATATAATTGAAATAGTGGATGATATATGGTCAAATGGTCCAAAGTTATTTCAATAATCTTTGAACATAGGGAGAGGTAAATTGTGTAAACCATTGTCTTGGAGAATTTTAGATTGAGAGAAAGGTAATGAGATAAATATATATAGATGACCACTTTAAGATACGAATTCTTGTATATTTTCATCAAATTTTGAAGGGGACAGAAGATGATTTTACCAATAATGAAGTTACCATTATTTGAAATCCCCATTATGGGGGTTGTATTATTAAGGCTCAAATAGAGAATATATTGCATAGACAAATAGTTGTATCCTTTGAATTATATTCTTGTTATATAGGTGAATTATGGAAGGCCGGTTATGGGAACATACGACATAGTCAAGAAAAAGATCTCTCAGGTATCTGAAATTCTATCACCAAATAACAAAAGAAGGATTATGAAGATACAAAAGTATTAAATATTAATAGTGTGAAATATAAAAAGGGGTAATGATAAATATATTGGAAAAATATTTGAATCAATATTTTCTATGAGTTTGGAGTCCCTTACATAGATCTGACTCATCTGTAAAATGGGTACATTTCTTGTTTCCTTGATGGGATCTCTAAGGAGAGGACCCAAAATGAAGACTCCCACATAGATTTTTAATCATATGTTGAAGACAGATAAAAGATTATCTCATGGCTGGGACTAGGATATATGGCCTAGTTATCACTACATATTTCAATTAGATGAGAATCAAGACATACGTAGTTCTTTGGGTACTTTCCAGTTTAATGTTGTGCAGTAAAGATATGAAGTGATTCTGATGTGTAAAGGATTATTGCGGATGGACTAGAGAATTTAACTCAGGTGTCACTACGTATCTCATATGAATTATAATCAAGCCACACATAGTTCTTGAAAAATTCCCTCTGCAGGTTTGATTCATACACACAGGGAATAAAGGGATTTTTTATCATGACAGGGCCCACTATTAGAGATCTAGGCATCTCTACATATCTCATTGAAATGAGAATCAAGACAAATTTATTTCTTAATAAAATCATTCACCACATTAATTGAGTTTAATGTGGGAGATGGGGAATTTTAACACATTCTAGAATAATTGTTAAACATTAGACACAACATGGTATGAAGATCAAACCATGAATCTTGGAAGTGTATTCTCCATATATTAGGTTAATATATAGGAAGAAAAAGGGAAATAAATTTCTGTATGGTTACAGTTGATCCCAATAATGGAGATCCCGGAATCTCTATGTATCCCAATTAATGAGAATCAAGTTACATGCAGTTCTTAAAATGTGGTCTCTATACAGATCTGATTTAAACATAGGGATAAATGGACCTCATGTTACACTAAGTAGTAGCAATGATGGGAGTAATTCTTTCACATGGATGTTACTCATTTTTTAAAGAACCACAAGGAATACCAAATTGTAGTATCTTATGGTATTTCTTAAATTCAAAGGAAGAAGATGTTAACATTACGGTTTAATGTCATATAGAGAGGATAAATGATGTCATGTTGTTTAATGACTTGCTACAAGGAAAAATATGCTACACATTTTAATGTCAGGCTACATGGTTGCATATGGTTGTTATGCAGTTAAATTTCTTGAAACTAATACATTGTGTTGTGCAATTTTATGCCATGCTGCGAGGACATTTTGGTTGTGCAGTTTTATGTCATGCAGTGAGGAAATTATGTTATACAGTCGTAAGTGATGTAGTGAGGACATTAGTCTATGTGATTATGAAAAGTAATTCTTCATGAATCTTTCATTAGTTGTAGTTGTAATGAGTTATCCATCCACTGAGATTAGGGAATAAGCTCCATTAGATCAGACCTTATGTACATAGTAAGGTCCTTCCCACTTTGGCATAAACTTTGGAGGCTTCTTTCCTAGTATCATTGGAGTCCTAAGGACTAATACAAATTCTCCTTGAAGAGATGAGTGGAGGCGAACTTTCTTATTAAAAGATCATGATATTCTATTCTGATATACTTCCAAATGATGAAAAATGTGCAATCTTTTTTCGTCTAATCATTCAAACTCATAAAATCACTTCTGAGTCTATTCATCTATGGATACTGGATCACATATTGAAACTCATATTGATGGAAATTGAATTTCAATAGTAAAAACTACTTATGTTCTATACACCAACGAATATGTAGTTTCCTATGTGGCAGTACAGGTAGTAGTCCTATAATCCCATAAATGATGAAAAATTTTATCAGGCCAAGATTTATTATCATTATCCACCATTTTCTGGGGTATATTTGATAGTGTCTTGTTGAAATCATCTATATTTCAATTGCACATTGGATGATAGAAAGATAAATGGTTGTATTTGATATCCTGCTCCTGATATAACTTCTATACCTAAACATAACAAAAATTGTTGTTTTTATCCATTAATATGGTATGAGGGACACCAAATCTGGTAATGATATAACCCTTGAGAAATATTGAAATGCATTTTGGCCCAAAAACTTTGGGACGTATTGACTCATCCCATTTAGAGATGTAATCAGTAGCAGTAAGAATATATTTGAACTACTTATTCATAGCTAGAGGATAAGGTACTACTACATTCATTCTACATTAAAAAATGTGTAATAGTATTTAGTTGTATATAATAACTCCAGGGGTTGATGAATGAAGTTGGCATGGACTTTGTAGGGATGACACTTCTTAGTGAAATCTGTGAAATCCTATATCATTGAAGGCCAGAAGTATCCAAGCCTTCATATTTGATCAGAATTCCTATGCCATGACTGGTGAGCACCACATGGTCCTACATGTACTTCTTTCATGATAGTTGTAGTTTCTTCTCCACCAATACACATTAAGAGATATCCATTAAAGCCTCATTTGTATATAACATTATGGTGATCAGGTCCATCATAAAGAGTGAAATTGGCCACTCTTCATTAGATTTTCTCTTTCTTAGCTCTATTTGGTGGAAGTACTCAATTTTGAATATATTCCACTATTGGTGTCATCCATCTCATGGTATGACCATATGGTTCCAAAATGGGACTGATTTAATTAATTTCTTCTATTCTAATTTGAAAAAATATGAAACTACATGATGATTGGAAATACTAATGATTGTATCATCCCAATTTGAATCATCTGGTGATGTGGCTACATTAGCCAATGCATCAGATTTTCTATTTTGTGATCCTAGGACATTATAAAATGTTGGCTCTAAGGGAAATTCATACATTAACCCTATGAAATAATCACAAAAAGTGATTAAATCTTCTTCTCTAAAAACATAATCCTCATTGATCTGTTTCATTACCAATTCGGAATCACATTTCACTTTTAGATGGTTAACGTGTACCTGGAGCGGAAAATCCAGGCCATCAATGAGAGCCATATATTCTTCATAATTTTTATTATCTTCTTCTAAAAATAGGAAGGAATATGGAAATACTTCCTTTTCTAGGGAGATAGGCACAATTCCTAACCCAAATTTGTTGATTTTAGGGTTTTCTATTTTCTTCCCCATTGGACTTCTGGAAGCACCATCAATGTACATTTCCCACATTTGGGTATTATCTTGAATATAGAAGATTTATTCATCATGAATTTTAGTATTCAAATATTTATCTTTTGTATATTGGTGTTCATCAAGGATTTCTACCAAGCCTTGGACTTTTATTTCCTTTTTAGGCACAAACTGGATATCGAACTGTTGCAAAATAACTATCCATTGTGCTAGACATCATGTAAGCGTAGGAAACTGTGGATAAATTTGAGCGGGTTATTATGAAATACCTAGTGGACCTTGTGATGTTGCAGGTAGAGCCTCATCTTCATAACTACAAAGATTAATTCCAGGCAGCACTTCTCAATACTTGAATATCAATTCTCCATGCCAATCATGGTTTGATGGAGATAGTATAGTCTATTTTCATTTCTAGCATCACGATTTTGTGCGAAAAAGGTTCCCATTGATCGCTTTAAAGATGTAACATATAGAAAAAGCATCATTTCTTCAATAGGTGTAATTAATACCATTTGAATCAATAGATATTTCTTGAGGGTATCCAATTCCTTTAAGAAATCTTCGCTCCATTGACAAGTAACTCCCTTCTTCATTAATCTGGTGATGGTTAAACACTTTCCTGCCAAATTGTTGATAAAGCACCATATATAGTCCATGTTTCCTTGAATTCCTCTTAATTATTTCAAAATTTCAAGGGGGTGACAAGCTAAGTATAGATTTTGTCTTCTCGGGATCAACTGCGATTCCACAATGGCATACAACGAAGCCAAGTAATTTTCTTGAGGTAACCCCAAACATGAATTTCAAGGGATTCATCTTCAAATTTTGTTACCAAAGATTACTGAATATGGTCTCAAAATCATTTAGGTGATCGTAAAAATTTTTAGATTTAATTACTAAATCATCCACATAACATTTGACAAATTTTCTCCCGAAGGGTTTGAGGATATGGTGCATCGCACGTTGATATGTTTCACTAGAATTATTTAATCCAAAGAAAATTACTCGATAGAAAAACACACCTTGAGGGGATATGAAGGGTATATACCTTTCATCCTATGGTTCCATCTAGATTTGATTATACCCAAAGTAGCCATCTAGTAATGAGAAAATCTTTGTAGTCGGCTGTTGCATCAATCAGAAGTTCTGTGATCAAAACTGGAAATTCATTCATGGGAAAATATTGATTAAGATCTCTAAATTCAATAATAACCCTAATATACCCATTCCTATTATTCCCTGGGACAATTTTGGATTTCCATTTGGGATATTTCACCTCCCAGATAATTTTATCTTTGACAATCTTGTCGACTTCAATTTCAATTTTAGAGGCATAAGTTGGGTGTCCTCTTCTTGCTGCTTTCTTAAATACTCCATGATATTCTAGAAAACCCAAATGTTGAGTTTTCGAATCATGATTAAGGACTAGAATTTCTATATAGTTCCAAGAAAATATATGTTGATGATTCTTTAGAAATGAAGTATACATATCTTACTCTTCAGAAGTCATGGATTCACTAACTAGATTAGGGCATGGATATTCTTATGTGCGAAGATTTATATCTCTAAGCTCATACAAAATGGTAGAGATGTCGTCCTCAAATACCGAAGGGGTGTCCTTAATATATTCTTCTTCTTATTCCCCATGTTTCACTTCTTATTTTTTACTTGAAGAGTAGGTGATGAAGAAAAACTTTCCACGCTAGGGAAGAAGTCAATATTTGGACATCCTAAATAAGAGGAAACCATTTCTTACCTTACCGATCATGAAGAGTCTTCTTGGAGTGTTGAAGAAATAATGATGGGTTGGTAATCAACATCTTTATATTTATTTATTAATGCAACAAATTCTTATAGAACGACTTATTAAGAAAAGAATTTTTGAATTTCAGTGGATAAGATGACGACATATCCATTTTAGATTCACTATCAAAAATTTCTCCCATGTTATTAGGCTCACCTTACACAATTGAAATTATGGAATTCACTAGATGATTTTTTGAATTTAGTTATATCCTTTCAATTTGATTGACATGAAACACATAATTTATACTCATATGTTTTAATGGGTTAGTTGGGATCTTTTCCAGACCATTCGGAGCATTGATTCTTATTACATCTTTTTCCATGAACCTTTCTTCTGTGAAGTTTTTCTTTTGAATTCTTATCATCCACCTTCTTCCTCTGGATCGGTAGTAGTAACACATGCTACTTGAGCTGGTGAACTATTTAGTCTCACTTTTCTTGGCTCTACAATTTTATTAAGGAGGTCTTTGAAAACAAAACAATCCTAAATGGAATGCCCCAATATTTGCTGAAAGGGAAAATAATTTTGGAGATCTTCATCTCCTCTTTCTTCGGCTTCTACATCCTTGGAAACTAAACTAAATTATTTTACAAAGCTGAAATAAAGTAACCAGGAACCTCTTCATTATGAAATAAATAAACTTTGTTCTTTAATTCCTCAAACTATATCCACATTTGATCTATTTTTTCATCTTGATGAGGTTTTCATTGTTTTTGATGCTCGGGATGCAGAGCCCTTCGGTATGATGATGGTTTTTAAGTAGAATCATGTACAGGTGCATGTTTGAGTGTGATTGTATCAGCCTCTTCTTTCCCAGTTCTTCTTCCCAAAGTTGATGGGATTGCATGAGACTAAGATTAAACTTCCATAATGTAATCCTCTACTTATTGGGTGATTAATGAAATGTCTCAAAACCCATTTGTTTATTTCATAGGGTTTAGTGTTGTACGTAACTCATTAGGTAGATTTTCCACAAAAATTGGTAGAAAATCTTCTTGAGGTAGTGGTAGATTTAACAAATATGTTAATCCTTTCCATAGAGAAATGAAATATAAAACTCTGTAATTCCCCTTTTCTTTCAATTTTTAATATCAAAAATTGTTTTATTCGGCAGCGTTGAGCTAAATTGTAGAAGTAATTTCTGATGGAGGTCTTCCCATCCAGTATTTGATCGATAATGCAAACTTGTATACTTGACAAAGGTTGGATCCTATAATTATTTTACCAAACAAATGAGCTATAATAATTCTTGTTGTTGGGGGGTCCCCATCATGGGATAACAATTAGAAACAAAATGTGTTTTCTGATACTCTGGATCTCCCAAACCATTAAAGATTGGAAATGTGGTATTCACAAAATTTCATGGGGGAGGTATCAGATCTACTGTTTTGGGAAAGATTTATTTTTTGGTTGTACTGGTAAACATCGTTCTTCCATACCTTCCAATCAATTTTTTAATGCCTCAATTTTATTCATAATAATATTTGGAATATCCGTATGATCTAGGGCATGTATAGGTATAGCAGCTGGAGCTTTAACTAGTGCGATAATTGGAAAACCCACTAGTGGTCGCGCTGTTGGTATTTTCTTTGGATAAACCATGGGTAAAATCCTTTAAGTATGAGTTAGATCATGTTATAGATGGGGACCCAATAAAGGGAATTCATTATTTTCATCCGTAGTTGTAAAAAAACCCTCTTTGATAATGAGTTCCTATAAGATATTCAATATGAGGATCTGCTTATTGAGCATGTCTAGCAGAAATCTTGCTTTGAAGTAACTTTTCATTGAGTTTTTTCAACTCCTTCATCTCTTCTACTTCCTGGGAAAATATTTGTTCAGTAAAAATAGATTAAACTTCATCAGCGGAAAAGTGAGACATGTTCTAACCTTTACATTTCCCCTTTATAGATTCCTTTCAAAGGGGTGGGAATTGGTTTCTTGTGGGAATACCAAGATTCTGGTTAAGCCTCTTATTTTAGGTATGCACACCTTATTTATTTTCTTTAGTGTGTACCATATTATGAATAAGAACTTTATCCTCTGACTCCCCTGAACTAGACTCATTTTCTATAGGATCTTCCATAATGGTATTAATTAAATTTACTGACACATAATACATTGATGTCATTCTATCTGTCTTTCCATAAGGTTGTGTCCTTCTATGACCTCCATGAGACTTTGTTCTCATATATTCAAAATTACTAGGAACTTTTTGAAAGATATTAACCTAAAGGGAATCCTTATATAGTTCATTTGTGTGATTACTTTTTGGATTATTCCCTAATCAAGAGAAAACTGACATTCGTTAAGGAGGTGATTGTAGATGTGAAAAATCCCATATCCCTATGGTCTGAGGCTATTCATGTTCTTGTTATTAAAACCTTTTAACATTTTTTGTTAAATTTGAAGGTTGAGTTAAACTAGCCCCCAACCCTATAGGTTGGGGTCGCTCCTGAATAGATATGGATTATATTAGTGTATCTACTCTTCTAATTTTAGGAATTCTGGTCCGAACATTGGCTAGATTCATTATCCGGAAACTATTTAAATTTCTCATTTTGTAAGATTGTTGTGCTATTTTAGACATTTGGCAATCTGATGACTGACATACTCTAAGAGAGAGGCATGTTTGAGGTTCTTATATGCTTGATACAAAATTATCTCGACATCTTGCTCTCTTTCGACCTGACATTGATGAGAGCTAGTTGAGGCATGTTCTTGATCATATCTTTTATTACACACAAAATATGTTGATTGTAGTCGTCCATGAGAAATAACATTTCTTGAGATCACTTTTGGAGGTCTTTGTTTATTTTGGAGAATAGTGAAATGAATGGCTCGGTGTGCACCCCATCCTCTAATATGAACATATGATGGGGTATCATTTATTAACTAGAGTAGCCTCTTTAGTGCATCAAGGCATGCACGTTAAAGGGCTCCCTACTGCTTCTCGACCTTTGGATATTGGGAAACTAAGAGATATTCTTAATCAATTTGGCATTTTAACCTTTTTATTACAATTAAATGACTTTTATATTCATCATATGGTAAAATTTTCTCTTTTATATGACAAATATTTTTCCATATGTTGATGTGGATATCATGAATGTCATCTTATTCCATCAATTCTAGAATCTTGTATTGATAAGTTTCCAAAGTCTAGAACATGACTAGTATTTCAGCATTATCCAGTTGTTTTCTTACATTCAACATATCCTCCTCATCTTTTTCTAGATGTTTCTCAAAAAGGCCTGACCAGAGGGGACACTTCTCAATTGTTCTATGACAAATAATAGGATCAATTGTTTTTTCATCTTCTATACTAGAAGGAAAATTACCCAAGAGAGGCTTAAAAAATGACCTTCACCTTGAAATGTATTTTGGTTGAGAAATTATTTCACCTATTAGTAACAAGGCATTAGACATGACTGGCCATAGTTTGGAAAGTGCCTCAAGGTAAGACGGCTTTTTCATCACTACATTTTCAATTAGAGAATTATTTTGACAATGTGAAACGCTACTGTGGAAAGAACTTTCTCAACGAATTCCATCATAGGGAGGACCACTAGGGTGGATTACAACAAGGGATAAATCCTCTTACTCCTTGGTCTTATATCCATATAGAGGGTTTCTGTGGCTCTAATCCTAAGATAGGTTCTCTAGATTGACTGAAATTTCATGAATCAAGCCTCTATGATGAAGTTCATAATGGAGAACTTCAGAATTATTTCTACTAATCCTGTAATTTGGTAATGGGAGGGTATGATATTGAGTTGAAATAGATAAATGTCTAATGGCTTCAATAACTCCATCATTAAGAGGACATAGATCATAGATTGGCTTTTGATTTTCCAACTATGTTTGGAGATACATATTTTTAGATGATATTTTACACATGGTTGGGGCCACTTGCTGGTATAAGTGGTTATCATGGGTAGGTGTATTTTCTTGCCTTGGAGTGGTCATTAGAATAGGTCTATTATCTCCAATTGTAAAGGGTTAAAGTTCCAAATCTGGTTGTCTGTATGATATGGGGAATATTACTCATAACCCTTCAAGATTGGAACAAAGGTGTGTAACTACTCTAGGATGGAATGATGATGAGTCATCCTAGGTGTGGGGATAGAATTATGTGTTTGTTCCCTTGGTGCTGGTGAAGTTTCTGTTATGATATTTTGGTGGTCTTCTAGAATTGGGTAAGAATTTGTGTCTTCCCTTTGACCATTACTAAAATGTGTTTGGTGACTTTAGCAGCCAGAAAAGGAATATATGTCTTTTACTTATCTGGATTAGATTTATGTGCCTGCTTCTATCCTCCTTTTCCTCTCATTGGATACTGATAGAACTTGTGTTTGGGGAGAGAGAGTTGAGTCTGCCCCAGGTTTGTCATTGGAGCTTTCTAACTGACTTCTTCTGGTGCTGCCTAACAAGACTGCTGGTGGGATTGGTGACTATAGGAAGGTGTATGTTCTTGCTTACATCATTCCACCATATTTGATAGGAGGGATCCCTTGAAAGAATCCATAAGATTTTGTTGACTGGTTGTCAGTTTTTAAGTTGGATTATGTGATTTCTTGTGGTACTCCACTAGATTTTAACTGCGAGATTGATTGGGAACCACCAGATGAGTCTATTTACCGGTGGAATTAAGGTGGATGGGAGTGTGTTCCTATTCATTATTCGCCAAAAATTTATGTTGATAGACATATAAAGTGGTGGAAAAGGTAAGAACCTTCTCCATGTGGTCCGAATGTTTTCCCCAGTGGTTCATCAGGTGTGTCCGGGTCTGATGGGACCTAGGCCAAACAACCAAAGGAAAAACCCTCTTCATGTTAGGGGTTCACTGCCGCTTGATTCTGTTGGCAGAGATTATTAGTGGGAGCCCTTGTGAAGGACCCCAGTATCATCTAGTTGAGTCCAAGAGTGACCTCCTGATCAACCTCCCTATAGTATGGGAAGGACTGGTTATTGCTTTCCAGGGATAAAGACCTAAAACTAATGAAAATGGTTCTTGGAACCGTCTACTACTTGACAACTAGTCATCAATCATTAGATGATCTAGGGTTGTTGTTAACATGGATAGTCTTTTGGGAAGCCTTTGGGGTTGGGATAGTACCATTTTTATTATATTCTCGAACAATTACATTGGTGACCCAGCGTTGAAGATGTTGAGTTGGTGATGATGTCCTTCCAGTGGGTGAGGATCCATCTTGTGCAGCTGTCAGGGCATTCACGGATAAAAACATGAAGGAAGCCATTTGTAGTGAAGGGAGTTCTAAGAAAACATAAAAAATACAAACAATGAACTCCATTAAATCAACATATTTTAGATGGAAACATTATTAATAGATTCATTTGTCTATCCTTACTTTTTCAATTTATAGGGGCCTAATAGATGGGTAACCCTATCAACTTTGGTTATGGATTCAAGTCGTTTTAACCATTTTTTGTTTCGTCGACTCCCGAGATGTGTGTTCTAGTTAGGAATCACTACTTCTAGTCGGTTTCCATTGGATTTATTTATGGAACCAAAAACATTAAATGGTTCTTTATCCAAAGGGACCTACTTTACAAAGGAAGGAATTTGTTAGGATCAGAACTACAATACTTAAGAACATGCATTGATCGAGAGGATGGGATTTCGGACTCACCACACCATTTTGGGGGGAACTATTTCCTACTCCGGGACTCTCTTATATATTTGAGATATTTTCATGAATCCTAATTAATTATCCATGTATAACATATGTTTCCTTTGTAATTTTCAATTAATTCTTAGTATGTTTGAAAATCATAATCATCTGTATGTATTCAAGGTTCTTCAATAATGGAGATATATGTATGTATTTTAGGTTCTCCATAAATGTTATCTTCTTGTATAAATTTTAGATATTTTTTTACCATTGTTATGATAATATTATTTTTTAATCCACTCATTGGGGCACTCTGAAATTAATTATCGCCCTGGGAGACGAAATTTTGTTTTGATGTTGGGATCGTACTCATAAATGGGATACCTATGTATCCTTGTGAAAGGAATTTGAACCCTCGTAGTTTGGTTCAAGTTAATGGAAGATAAAACACTATTTTATTTATTATTTTATTGATAATAAATGATATAATTTCCTCACATTGTGTTAAATATGTTTAGTTAGAAAGTATTTGGGATTAGATCATTCATTTGATTATTTGATGAAAATTCCAGTTTTACCCTTATAGTTCACTATAGTATTTCGAAGATACATATTTGTATATTTATTATTTTAATTTTTAATTTTTTAATTGTGTTCCTAACTTAATTATCTACAACCTTTATTCAGGACACTAGAGCTAAAGAGTGCATTTGGTTGTTGAAAATGGGCCATGAATTCAAAGTTGGGCTAGACTCGCCAGAATGAAGAAGCTTCTGTATGTCGGCCATAACACCTTTATATAGGCATGGATTAAGATCCAATTTGGAGAGGCGATAGATGACCCATATCCGCACATTTGATATTGCTATAAGGCCGGCCAATTCACGCGTTTTGGTGGTCAAATGGGCGGTGAAAGTTGGCATAAAATATTTGGCTGAGATTCCCCATTCACACTTGAAACTACTTTGAACCTAGCCTCCCCACAACTCTATAAATTGGTGTTTTTATCATTTGGTGGGGTTGGGACGTGCTTTGGGAAGTTAAGGGAAGAGGATAATTTGATCCACTCCAAGTCTCCAACCATTTCAATAAGGGTAGCTCTTGAAGCAAGGATCCCTTCGACGAAGCCTTCTTCTTCTCCTTCATGTTGTAATGATTTTGTTTGTGTAATAAACTTCTTTGTTCTTCTTTTATTTCTTCTCTTTTCTTCTGTTTTGTTTAAATTTATTCTTCTCTTAATCTTCCTCTTTGGTCTTTAATTCTTGAGTAGAAGCATTATTGGGTTATACCATTATAAACCTTTGCACATGCAAAACGCTTCTACGATGATTACGCCACCCATGGAAGAGTAGTCTTTTAGTAATCGATTTATCTTCTACCCTCTTCTTTTAATTATTTTGAATCAATGAGATACTTTAATTCACATAATATGATCCATGAATTGTGTTTTTAAATTTCAAGAAACTAAGCAAGCAATTGAACAATTAACACAAAAAAATGAGAGGTCGGGATTTTGTGTAAATTGTGAGAGCGTAATCTTAATCGGTAATACAAGACCACACGGGATAAATTTGTAGAGTTCAAATATAATCCCTAAACACAATTAATACTCATTTCCATAATGGATATGTGCTCTAATTAAACACTGACCATAAGTTATCCTTAGAACAAAAATCAAAGCAGGGTGTTGCGATTGCGTGTTCCGAAGCTAGTGTAGGGTTTAAGTAATTTCATCTTTGTGGTTAAGTTAACTCTCATAGGGTTCGAGGGATAACAAATTATGGGATCATAATTAAGTGGATATTGATTTAAATGATAATTAATAATAAGTTAATGAAGAGGTAGAGTTAGATCGATTATGCATTTTAAAATAGATATCTAAAAAACATCTTTTTGTTGTGTCATTTTAATCAAAATTCATTTCAAAACTAAAAACAAAAAAAATATACAATCTTCTTCCAGAAAACTTCTTCTAGATTCATAAACTATAAAAAAACCCAACCCTTTAAAGTAGTTTTTTCATTTTATTCTCTTTTATTTGATTTATAGAATACCATTAATAAGTTTTTAAATTCACTTCCTCCTTTGAGAGACGACCTTGGTCAGCCACTCTGCTACACCTAAGTACCCCAAAATCACATTAATCATTTGAAGGTGCCCATGACAGCGCTCTATAAAATTGGAGCCGTTTCCGGGGAGGCAATTAATTATTTCAACCAATTAAATGTATTTATTTTATTTTACATTTTATTCTCTTCCTCTCTTCTTTCTTTCTTCTTTACCCAATCTGATTTTTCTTCTTCTTCTTTTATTTTCTTCTACTTATTTTTGGACCATCAACTAAAACTTCTCATTTTTATTTTACTATGGTCCAATTTCTTTATTTTAATTTTTATTTGATTTATGAAACGAACTAATCTCGAAGATCTCTTAGATCTTGGCCCTGAGATTGAACGTAGCCTTAGGGCTCGAATCAGACATTCTTAGTCTACGGCAAGTTTCAATATTCAACCAGTTGGTGAATTCCTATCTTCTGGAAACATAGAAATTGGAAGAAATTCAAATTCAAACATTAAAGTGGAACCAATGGCTGGAAATAATGGAAATGAACTTAATAGAACCATTCGAGAATTGGCTGCACCTGATATTAACTATCAACCAAATTGTATTGCATACCCAAATCTCGAATCGGACTTTGAACTAAAATCTGAGTTAATTCACTTAATTCCAAAGTTTCATGGCCTCTCTGGTGAGGATCCCAATAAACATTTGAAAGAATTTAATGTGGTTTGATCAACCTTGAAACCAAGAAATGTATCTGAAGACCAAATCAAATTAAGAGCATTCCCATTCTCACTTGATGGAGCTGCGAAAGATTGGATGTATTATTTATAACCCGAAGATGTAACTTGTTGGAATGATTTGAAATGTCTTTTCTTGTAGAGATTTTATCCAGCATCAAGGACCACGTCCATTCGTAAGGAGATATTGGGGATCAAGCAAGCAAAAGGGGAGTCAATGTATGAGTACTGGGAGCGATTCAAGAAGTTGTGTGCAAGCTGCCCACATCACTAAATCAGTGAGCAATTACTTATTCAGTACTTTTATAAAGGACTCACACCTATGGAGAGAAGTGTGGTGGATGCTGAAGCTGGAGGAGCATTGGTGGACAAGACACCAGTAGCTGCATGTGCGTTGATCGACAAGATGTCCTAAAACTCCCAACAATTTGGTGATAGAGGTACACCACATGTCAGGGGAGTACATCAGGTAAGTCTTTATTCTCTTGAAAGTCATTTGATTGATACTAAGTTGGAATAATTGACCACTATGGTGAGGAAAATTTCTTTGGAACAAAAGACATCTCTACCCCCTCCTTCAAGGCCTTGTTGTATTTGCACTGAGACAAGCCACCCAACTGACTGTTTCCCACAACTCCAAGAAATAGAAGATTGTGCAGCAGTGTTCCCTGGGAGACCATATCAGCAGCAAAAACAACAACCATATCCCCAAAAGAAGTTTGATCCAGCATACAACCAAGGGTGGAAAGATCAGGCAGACATGAGGTATGACCCTGGACAACAACAAAGGCCCCCTTTTCAACCAAACTTCCAGCAGCCTCCACCTTACCAATAGGGTTTCCAACAACCCCAATGGAGATTCAAAGCTCAAACGTCAATGAGTCGGCAAAAAGGGAATCTCCAACACAAGGTAGACTCTAACACTGATGATCTTTTGAAAAAAATTGTTCTTAATCAATAGAATGAGCTAAATAGTCAAGGTTCGGAGCTAAGGGAGTTAAAGACTCAAATGAGCCATATTGCCACCGCCCTCCATGAACTTGTAAGTAAGAATTCTGGAAATCTACCTTCCCAACCCACTCCAAATCCAAAGGGGAATTTCAGTGTCATCACATTGAGAAGTAGGAAGCAAATGAACGATTCATATGTAACTACCATTCCACCGGGATTCACCTCAACTCCGGAGCAGCCGCATTTCAAACCAACTGATGAGAAATACAAGGAGAAAGATAAAGGTAAGAAAAATATTGATGATGTTCCTCCTAAACACCTTCCTTTTCAAAACAGGGTTGTTCAAACCAAGAAGATGGCTGAATAAGCAATGCAAAAGGAGGTTTTGGACACATTCAAGAGTGTGGAGATCAACATTCCTCTACTTGAATCCATTAAGAAAATACCAAGATATGCCAAATTTTTAAAAGAACTCTGCACCAATCGAAGAGGGATCAAGGGAAATGAGAGGATAAACCTTGGAAGGAATGTCTCGGCACTCATTACACCAACTCTAGGAATGCCAACAAAGTGCAAGGATCCCGGGACATTCACGATCCCATGTACCATAGGGGAGTTGCACTTCTCTGATGCTATTTGTGATTTAGGAGCTTCAATAAATGTGATGCCTCACTCTGTATTATCTTCCTTGCAGGTTGGTGAGTTGAATCCAACAAGAGTAGTGGTGTAATTGGCGAATAGAGCTACGGCATATCCAGCGGGAGTCCTTGAGGATGTACTTGTCCGGGTAATAGACATGATCTTTCCAGCGGATTTATATATTCTTAACATGGAGGAAGATCAGGTATGTTCTCATGCCCCCATTATCTTAGGTAGGCCCTTCCTCGAAACTGTAAAAACTATCATAAATATCAATGAGGGTACACTTTCCATGGAATTTGGGGATGAAGTTGTGATATTTAATGTTATGAATTCCATGAAGTACCCCTCAGAGGATCATTCTGAATTTGTTATCTCCCATTTTCAACCACCAAGTAAAAACACCATGGAATTAGATTTTCCTATGCTTAGGGAGACTATGAGTATTGGTTCTAGTTTGATTTCAAAAAGTACTTACACAACCATTTCTAAGGAACAAGACTCTCTAAGATTTGATTCTGAAATGGAATCATATTCTGATTTTGATCATGTGAACTCTGATTATGACATGGCTATAGAGAATGCTGATGGATTTGATTCTTTATTCTCTGATTTTGATGATGTAAATTCTGATACCGATGCTCTTTGTGCACATATTTCTGTTCCTTCAATGTCTCCATCCATACTACACCCTCCTTCATTAGAACTCAATTCATTTCCACCAAATATGAAATACTCATACTTGTTGGGTGGTGAGAGATTACCTGTTATCATTGCTAACAATATCCCTTTTGAACATGAAGAAAAGCTTTTGAATATTTTGAGGGAGAACATCAGGGAAATTGGGTGGACTTTGGCTGACATATCAGGTATTATCCCCTCCATTTGTATGCATAGGATTCTCTTGGAGGATTGGGATAAGCCGGTGAGACATCCACAAAGGAGACTCAATCCCACCCTCCTGGAAGTTGTTAAAAAAGAAGTTGAGAAATCGATCGAGGTAGGTATAATCTTTCCCAGTTCAGATTCTCAGTGGGTAAGTCCAATTCAGGTTGTGCCTAAGAAGAGTGGTGTTACTGTTGTTAAAAATAAGAAATATGAGTTAGTTCCAATGAGGGTGCAAAACAGTTGGCGTGTGTGTATTGATTATAGGAAACTAAATCATTCCACTCGTAAGGACCATTTCCCACTCCCGTTTATTGATCAGATGCTTGAGAGACTAGCTGGGAAGACACAATATTGTTTCTTGGATGGATTTACTGGATATTTTCAGGTTCCTATAGCTCCGGAGGACCAGGAGAAGACGATATTCACCTACCCATTCAGTACCTTTGCTTACCGAAGGATGCCATTTGGACTTTTCAATTCCCTAGGTACCTTCTAGAGATGCATGGTGAGTATTTTTTCTGATTTTATTGAGACTTTCTTGGAGGTATTTATGGATGATTTTACAGTGTATCGATCTTCATTTTATGAATTTCAATGTAGTTTGAGAAAGGTGTTGAATTGTTGTATTGAGAAGAATCTGGTCCTGAACATTGAAAAGTTTCATTTTATAGTAGAGCATGGTATTGTCTTAGGGAATATAGTGTCAAAACATGGGATAGAGGTTGATAGATCTAATGTAGACATTATTTCATCCTTACCCTATCCTTCATGTGTGTGTGATGTTAGATCATTACTAGGGCGTGCAGGATTTTATTGGCGCTTCATCAAAGATTTTAGTAAGATCGCTCTTCCTATGTCACGATTACTTCAAAAAGATTCTAATTTGGTGTTTGACGATTTTTGTAGGACTTCCTTTGATGAGATAAAGAAGTGTCTGACCACTCCACCTATCATATAGCCCCCACGGTGGGAGATTCCATTTGAGCTTATGTGTGATGCCTCCAACTTCACGGTTGGAGCGGTCTTATCTCAGAGGGTGGAGAGACGTTCACATGTGATTGCCTATGCATCGAGGACACTGGATACAACCCAATCAAATTACAAAACCATAGAAAAAGAGTTTCTTGATATCATATTTGTTTTAGATAAATTCCGTTCATATTTATTGGGCTCTAAGTTAGTTGTTTTTTCTGACCATGCAGCTTTGAGGTACCTCCTAAAGAAGCCAGATGCAAATCCACGACTTATACGTTGGATGCTCCTTCTTCAGGAATTTGATATTGAGATAAAGGACAATAAGGGATCAGAGAATTTGGTGGCAGAACACATGAGTAGGATTACTCACACACTAGAGGATGACACCTTGGACCGGGTACTACTTCGGGACACTTTCCCCAATGAGCATCTCTATACCATCTCAGGTACGCATCCTTAGTATGCTGATTTAGTAAATTACATTGTTTCCTCTGAAATCCTAGCAAATTTGAAGAAGCATCAAGTCCAAAAATTAAAAAGTGAGTCTAGGTATTATGTGTGGGATGATCCTTACCTCTGGCGCATGTGTAGTGACCAAGTCATTAGGAGGTGTGTTCCTGATCATGAGTTTGAGTCTGTTTTTCATTTCTGTCATACACTTTCTTGTGGTGGACACATTGGACCCCAACGGATAGCTAGGAAGGTTTTGGACTCTGGAATATATTGTCCTAGCTTGTTCCATGATTCCCATGTGTTTTGTAAGTCATGCTCTCATTGCCAACACACTGGGAATATTTCTAGGAGACATGAGATTCCCCAACAACCCATACTATTCCGTGAGATTTTTGATGTATGGGGCATTGATTTTATGGGTCCTTTTCCTAGTTAATTTGGATTTTTGTATATTTTGGTTTCTGTTGATTATGTGAGTAAATTGGTGGAGGCCAAGGCCACCAGGACTGATGATTCTCATATTGTTGTGGACTTTGTCAAAGCACAAATTTTTTGTAGGTTTGGAGTACCAAAGGCCATCATCAGTGACCAAGGGACACACTTTTGCATTAGGAATTTTTCTTCCCTCCTTCAGAAGTATGGGGTGACACACAAAATATCAACACCATACCACCTCCAAACAAATGGCCAGACTAAGGTTTCAAATCGTGAGCTGAAACAAATATTAGAGAAAACTGTGCAGCCAAATAGGAAGGATTGGAGCAAGCGCTTGAATGATGCATTGTGGGCTTATAGGACAACATACAAGACAACCATTGGTATGTCCCCATTTAGGATTGTTTTTGGGAAATCATGTCATCTCCCAGTGGAAGTCGAGCATCGGGCATATTGGGCTATAAAGAAATGCAACATGGAATTAGCCCAAGCTGGAATTCAAAGAAAGTTGCAAATTCAAGAGCTTGAGGAGATTCGACTGTCATCATATGAGAAATCAAGGCTCTACAAGAAAATATCAAAAGCATATCATGACAAAATGATCCAACAAAGGGATTTTCATGTTGTAGAGAAAGTCCTCCTCTACAGTTCACGACTGAAGCTGATGCCTGGTAAGTTGCATTCCAGATGGTTAGGTCCTTATATTATATCTAATTTTTTTCCTTATGGTGCAGTGGATATCACACAAGAGGACACTGGAAGGAGATTTACAGTCAATGGGAAACGTTTTAAGAGATACATTGAGGGACTTCCTACTAATGCAGTAGATTTTATCACACTGCATGACCCCATTATCACTTGAGCACATCAGGCTGTTCCTAACCCTTTCACTTTTATATTATTTGTCCTACTTAAAAATTCTGCATTTCATGTGCATATATCATCTCATTGGTTCACATTGAGTAAAATGCAATATTTTAAGTGTGGGGTAGGGAACCTATTAGTTTAGTAATTTAAATTGTTTTCCTATTTAAAAAAAACAAAAACAATTTTGTGTGTTTTTCAAATTTTGTGTGTTTATTTTTCAATTTTCTTTGTGTTTTTGAAATTTTCGAGCTGAAATGATTCCCATCACAATTTTGAAATTCATATCAATGAGTGAAATTATTTATCCCTTGAAACTGAGCTTAAATGAATGCTGAAATGACTTTGTTTCAACTTCAAATATTTAGTAATTTCGTGAAAAGTTCTCTGAATTTTGAATCCCATGCCACATCTCACTGTCTTTATATTTGAAATCACTTTCCTCTAAGACTTCTGAACCATTATTTTCATATTCTTTACATTCACCTCACTTCTTGAGAGAACCAAACCATGCTTTATTTAACTAGAATTTGATTTATTCCTATCAAAACTTGATGGTTTGAGGTACTTATGTTTAAATGATTGATGAATTTGTTTGGTATTAAAGCCCCTATTTCAAAGAATCCTTTTTTATAATGGCCTACCTTGAATATTTAATCCTTTTAGACCTTATAATCCATACACAGCCTGTTTGTTTAGCCACATTACAAGCCAATGTTCCCTATCCAACCAACTCTTGAAGTGAAATTGCATAATCTAGTTGAGCTTAAGTGTGGGGGAAGCTATGTTGTGTTGTGCTACCACATTCTGTGAAACTTTGGGTGGAAAATTAAATTTGGAAGAGATGTTTTTGCTACTGAAAAAATTCATTATATTGAAAGTTGTGCCTTTTCTGGGGCTTTCAAGACAAGTGAAGTTGTCCCTTTTTTGGAGCTTCTAATTGAGGCGGAAAGCTGTGCCTATCTGGAGCATTCAAGAAAATCATGTTTGAGAAGGTTGACAATTTTGATGCTGAAATGATGAATGATGTAAACTTTTCATGAATTTTCATGATGATGGAGCTGAATTGATACTATGGGGATTAATGAGGAGACCATATTTAAGTGAAAATTAGATTAATGCAATTTTCCTTCAAAAAGAGTCAAGCCCTCCTTATTCAGCCTCAGAATTTTTCACATCTAAATCCTACCAACCAAAATCCACAGCACAACCCTAAAAATTCCTCATGATAAACATATTTCCTTGATTCACATCGGGTAGCGATGTAGGAATCTATCAAGCCTATGGTGACACTTTTATGAGTTTGGATGAGAAAGACATTGCAAAAAAAATTGATATTTGAGTGATAAGAGAAAATTCAAGCGAGGTAAGTGTTTTGTGCATGGGAGGATATATGAAGTGGAAATATATTGAATGATATAAATGAAGAACTTGAAATAATGGTTTTTTATGAGGCATGATATCTTTTGTTTCTTGGTTTGTAATTGTTTGATCTCAAGGATATGTGTTTTAAAATTGGTTTTGATTTGATATTGATGTTTACTTGATATGAGGTTTTTCTCAGAAGTACAAAAGGGTAAGTGTGGGGGAGTTGATAAAACACTATTTTATTAAATATTTTATTGATAATAAATGATATAATTTCCTCACATTGGGTTAAATATGTTTAATTATAAAGTATTTGGGATTAGATCATTCATTTGAATATTTGATGAAAATTCCAGTTTTAACCTTTATATTTTACTGTAGTATTTCGAAGATACATATTTGTATATTTATTATTTTAATTTGAAATTTTGAAACCTTTTTCCTAACTTAATTATCTACAACCTTTATTCAGGACACTAGATCTAAAGAGTGAATTTGGTTGTTGAAAATGGGCCGTGAAATCAAAGTTGGGCTGGACTCGCTAGAATGAAGAAGATTATGTATTTCGGCCATAACTCCTTCATATGGGCCTGGATTAAGCCCAAATATGGAGAGGAGATATAGGACCATATCCTTACATTTTATCCTTCTGGAAGGCTGGCCAATTAACGTGTTTTTGTGGTCAAATGGGCGTTGCAATTTGGCATAAAATATTTGGCTGAGATTCCCCATTCACACTTGAAACCACATTGAACCTAGACTCCCCACCACTCTATAAATTGGTGTTTTTCTCATTTGGTGGTGTTGGGAAGTGCTTTGGGATGTTTAGGGAAGAGGATAAGTGGATCCACTCCAATTCTAAAACTATTTCAATAAGGGTAGATCTTGAAGCAAGGATCCCTTCGACGAAGCCTTCTTCTTCTCCTTCATGTTGTAATGATTTTGTTTGTGTAATAAACTTATTTGTTATTATTTTATTTCTTCTCTTTTCTTCTGTTTTGTTTAAATTTATTCTTCTCTTAATATTCCTCTTTGGTCTAGAATTATTGAGTAGAAGTTTTATTGGGTTATACCCATTATAAACCTTTACACATGCAAAATGCTTCTACGATGATTACGCCACCCATGGAAGAGTAGTCTTTTAGTAATCGATCTATCTTCTGACTTCTTCATTTAATTATTTTGAATCAATGAGCTACTGTAATTCCCATAATATGATCCATGAATTTTGTTTTTAAATTACAAGAAACTAAGCAATCAATTGAACAATTAACACAAAAACACACGAGGTTGGGATTTTGTGTAAATTGTGAGAGCGTAATCTTAATCGGTAATACAAGACCACACGGGATAAATTTGTAGAGTTCAAATATAATCCCTAAACACAATTCATACTCATTTACAGAATGGATATGTGATCCAATTAACCACTGACCATAAGCTATCCATATAACAACAATCAAAGCAGGGTGTTGCGATTGCGTGTTTCGAAGCTAGCCTAGGGTTTAAGTAATTTCATCTTTGTGGTTATGTTAACTCTCGTCGGGTTCGAGGGATAAAAAATTATGGGATCATAATTAAGTGGATATTTATTTAAATGATAATGATTAATAACTGAATGAAGAGGTAGAGTTATATCGATTACGCCTTTTAAAATATATTTCTAAAAAACATCATTTTGTTGTGTCATTTTAATCGAAATTCATTTCAAAACTAAAAACAAAAAAAAATAAAATCTTCTTCCAAAAAACTTATTCTAGATTCATAAACTATAAAAAACCATCAATCCTTTAAATTAGTGTTTTTATTTTATTCTCTTTTATTTTGTTTTTAGAATACCTTTAATAAGTTGTTAAATTCACATCCTCCTTTGAGAGACGACCTTGGTCAGCCACTCTGCTGCACCTAAGTACCCCAAAATCACATTAATCATTTGAGGGCGCCCACGACAGAGCTCTATCAATGGAACACATATTACCTTTTATGGTCATGTGGTAAGGACCTAGCCATATAGTTTAATGTAATTTGGAAAGTACTTCTATGCAGAAGGTGCTTAGTCAAATCTTGGTGTGGGACTTAAGCCTAAGCAGCCCAAGGAACCTTTAAGGGATATCAATTTCAATGTTAAATTAAACCCTTATAAGAATGTGGCCTATAAAGGACATGGTTGATTTAGATTATTGTGTTTTAACTCCATGAATTCTACCTATGTATCTCATTTGGAGGAGTATAAAATCCCACGTAGTTGAGGAAATCTCATTGGAGAGTGTAGTCCTTTGAGAGAAATGAGTTTGGGCATACATCCTAAAAAGGGTGGCTTGGTGATTTCGTGGTTTAATTTAGGGATTACTCTTAAGGAGGATGCTCATTTATGGATGATATGAGATGGATAACTGGCCTTAAGAAGGCTTCTTATGTATCCAAGTTTTTTTGGGAATCAGAGTTCTCATAGTTCATTTAATGAGATGTTTGTGAAACTGTTGTGACTATCACAAATCTCTAAGCCCAAATGAGTCCTGAACGGTGTTAGAAACAAGAGTATGTGAAAGATTCAACAATGACGCATACACTTTTCCTCCACTTTTGGTGGAACAGGATGGTCCTATGATAGTGACGGTGGATGAGGGCATAAATCAATGAACCATTCAATGTGGAATTACAATGGAGGTCATTGAATCTGGCCTGAAAGTCTAGGGGATTACTTTAGAAGGGATGACCTAGAATTGGTCTTGGTAGTGGAGGGAGACTTAACATTTTTTTCAAAATTAAATTTAGGTGTGAACCATACCTTTCTTACCAGAGACCTGAGGATCCAGGTTTTAGAGAAAATAATGGGCGAGCATGGGCTAAACCCTGATCCTCCAAACTAGGATCTCCCCAACATTATTCATACGAGATAGGTCCATGTAATAGTGTATATTGAAACCCATATATACTCCATGAATCCTAACCCAGTCATAAAACAAATGTGGGAAACCTCTGACTGCGGATATTAAAAACCAAATGGGAGACATGCTAATGTACCTTTCCTAAGCTTTTGGTAAGTCATGAGGTTTTGGTGGAGATTTCAACATAATCCCTTTAAAATATGAAATCCAATGAAGAGAAAGACCTTCCATGAGTGACTTTGAGGAAGGCTTGATGAAAGGATTGTATAGGCTGAAGGGATATGTTGAATCAAAGAGGGCCACCAAGTAGGTATCTGGTGCGCAGGTATGGGTGCACAAGTAGGCTTGGACGACCTGATGTTTACTTAAGTGATGAAAAACCAGGATATTAAAACTTTGGTGAGACTTGACTCAAGACTTCAAGAGTATTTCTAGGTATTCCTAGAATTATGGAACTCAAGTTCCTTTTATAGAAATGGGTAGAATTCAAGTATTTATGATTTAGGGAGGTTGGACACTTTAGGTGCGCAAGTGTTATAGATTTTAAACACTAAAGGGACTTATGTCCAACGATCCTCCTTTAATTACTATACCCTAGGTGTTAGAGAACTACCATGAAGTTTTCAGAAGACTTGGGTGAAGCACTAGGGAGACTAAATCAATAATTTGGCTTCAGGGAAATTTTTCCATACAAATGAAGACCCAACCGGTCTATTTATAGACAAAAAGAGGACCCTGGGTGAAATTATTTTGGTCATGAAAGTGGGTTGGGAACTAAATTTGTGGTGCACAATTTTCTGATCATCGACAGTGATTTGGTTCAACATGACTGATTTTAATATTCACCCTTTACAAACCTTGAAATTTTCAATTTATTTTCTCCTATTTTTTCTATGGAATTTTCCTCTATCACTTTTTCATCGATGTGATGGAATAGAGGATCAACAAATACTAGGGAAATAAAGTTCATCTAATGGAAAAACTGATATTTCAAGTTTTTAGATCTAGGGAACTTGTTCATTATATGATTCAATACCCTATTCTAAGGATTAGTTCTAAAGGACTTATGTTATGAAAATCCTTGAGGTTCAATTATTTTAGTTTTTAGGTGTTGGAACTTGAGAACCATGTTGCTGCAATATTTTTATCAATGATATATTGGTTATAAGAATCATGGATCACCTAAGGATTATCCTGTATAAGTTTTTATTTATGTATTTGAAAGAATATGTTTAATTGAACAAATGACCTCTAAAAGTGATTTAATGGTAAGTTTATAATTTATTAAAACACACTTGATTAAGTAAAGAATAACATTTGATTTGTACTTGATGTTGAGGTAATTATAGTCAACAAATATTATTTTATTTTGTGCAAAAAACATCACCTATATAGAAGAATTTAATAGTTAAAAACTAATTTAATTATTATTTTTATTTTTTAATATGGTCATCCTATTTTTTGGAATGATATAGGAATTATATTAATTCAATTTTATAAATAGTTCATCCCACATATCGGGTAAAAGATCATTGTATTTGTAAAGGACAGAGGGATTGAACCCACAACTGAAGGGTGATAATGGTGAAATTCTTACCACTAGCCTACATAATGTATTGGTCAGTATTACATTTTTTTACTTAAATTGTTTGGTGTAAAAATTTTAGTTGATCTGGATATATATTTTTGAGGATCAATTTTTTTAACTTATAGGATGGTTTTTTTATTAATGATATTTTATGGAATTTTTTATTAGCTTAACATATACATAAATATATATAAAATTTACGTTTAGCATTAACATTTTTTTTAAAGAATGATATCATGTTTTTTGAGATGTTTGTTGAAGGGTATGATATAACCATTGAGGTTAAAACCTTATTTTATATTGAGTTTTTTGAGGTTATCTAGGATATGGGGTTATTTATTTTAAAAAATTTATATGTTAAAAAAAATTTAATATTGAATTTGGAGATTAATATATTTATATTATTTTGGGGTATTATCTTAAATTTTTATAACTATTTTAGTTTTAATAAATATTTGAGGAATAGCCTGTTACACTTTTATATATCATGTGATATGTTAAAATTGAATTTTATTACATCAATAAAAAAATTATATTGGAAATTCATTCCTTAGAGTAAGAGTTGAAGCGAAAATTTTGATTGAGGTGCAATGAGGGGTTGAAATAATGATTATGAAATAAAAAGATATCAAGTAATTATATTTTCTGGTGCTCTCTATTTTAAAAGTAAAACAATATTATAACTCAAGGAAATGTGTATTTTAGAAAGAAAAAATTATACTATTACCTTCATATCATATGAATCAATTCTCCTTGAATTCATTATAGATTTATGGATTTTTAGTTTTCAACTTTCACTTGATCATTCACTTTCCTAAGACCAGTGATATCTATCACTCTCTTTAATTATTTATGTTTTCCTTATATGCCCATATTTTCACATCCCACCAATGTTCTCCTATTTGGAAACCCAGTTTTGTGTTATTTTATATGACCTTCTTATTTCTCATTCCCACTTTTAATATGAAGTATTTATTAACCCTTTTTAAGATGTGGTTTTCCCATTAAGTAAATTTTTAAGTGGAAAACTGTTGAATATTGGGCATAAGTTAAAATTATGATGACATAATATATTTAAGGTGGGTAGAATTTAACACCACATGATTTTAGGATAACAGTATGTTCGATGGAGTATACAATAAAAAACACTGATATTAAACAAATCGTTATATATTATTAAAATATTATTATTTAAATAAGAACGTTATAAACTAGTTGTTAATTTAGAGAGTATAAATAGGGTTAAATAATTTTTGAAATAGTTATAATTTTTATAATCAATAGAAATGTATTTATAAATTATTAGGAAATAATAACTCAAATTCTAATAAATGCATTTGTCTCAAAAGTTGATTTTTATTAATTTTTATGAGAAAATACTAAAATTATTTATTGGAGATTTTTGAAATTTCATTTTGTAAAATGAAATTTACTTTTAAAATCAGCATATATTTATTTATTTATGGTGAATTTTTTGGATTTTTAGAAAAATATGGATTTTTTAGGGAATAGTGAAAAATACCGATTTTTAGAAAACTATCCTTTCTTTTAATAAATTAAGTAATTTAAAAGTTTTATTATTCCTTTAAATTTATTTAAAGGTAACATAATTGATAATTATTTTTTTATAATAAAATAATTTCAATTTAAATCACCATTATATTTTATTTTTTCATAAGTATATTTTGAGGATTAAATATACTTTTTTTATTCAAACTTTTTTAAAGTGCATAATGTTCCTCAATTTTAACAACTTTAAATAAAACCTAATGGGTAATGATTCCAAGGAGATTTATATATTATATATCTTTATTTTTTAATTGAAATTAACATTTTATGATTTCAATTTTTATAATAAATATAGTATCTTCTTTTCCTCAAAAAAATATTTTTCAAAAAACCGCTTTTCATCACACTAGTAGGTTTTATTTTAAATTTAATTATTTTAATTATATAAATGGAATTTTATAAAATTTATTATTTATTTTGAATCAAAATAATTAATATTATATAATATTTCAACTAAATTTTTTACAATAATGAATAGTGAAATCAATAAAAATCAATTACCACGATTAATGTTAAAACTATTTTACTAGGGGTTAGACAAAAGAGGTAATGGAAGTAAAATGTTTAAATATTTTTTTTTTTTTTGAGTTTTTATAGGCATTATATATCCTATAATACATTATTTTACAATTTTATAGATAGTTGACTAGATAGTGACTTCCTATTGTTATATAGCTTGGGGAATTTACAAAAATGTCACTCCTACTCAATTATAAAATGGAACCCCTCCCACACTTATTAACACATATAAATAAAATTTTCTCAAAATAAAACCCACCAAAATCTTTCCCTAAAACCATTATCCATGTTTTAGATCCTCTAGTATTCCAAAAATACTAACCTCGTGGTCCTTAATAAGATATCCAAAGGAGGCTCTCCTAAGGGAAGGTAATCATATTCACCAAGATCATTTTTTCCTTCTTATTCCACCTTCAATTATGACACAAATATTCCAATATAATAACACCATTATCAAATATATACTGATATTTTATTATGTTGATATCATTATATTCATCTATCTCCTCTTTCATCTAATGTGAAATGAAACCATTGTTTATGTGTAAGAAGGACTACAGCCTCACGCACTAATATAATTCATTTTCCATATTCTACTCTCATTTATATTCATGATATTTTGTTTAATAATTATATATTATATTAATTAAATAATAATTATTTTTATAAATATAATATATCTTATACCTGCTTACTTTACCATCCATGGAAAAATGATAATTTCGTTCGTATGTACGGTGGACCACCACCTCCCAAAGCAATGTGGTTCATTTTTTACAACATCATATAGAATGTATAAGTACGTTTATTTAAATAATATTATATTATATTTATGAAATATTTATCATTATAGAAAGATAAAAAATAGTTTCCTTCTTTCCATCATGATCTTTGAAAAATGGTAATGTTATACATATGTACGTACGGCCAACCATCTTCAGGTTTGTAACATAATTTATTTTTAATATCCATAATTCAGGGTTATTATTAAAAGTATAATTTATTTGTAAAATTTATAATTATTTAATTTTTATAATTTTGGATATTATGGGACAAAAATCCCTTTAATCATGTTCAACACACTGATTCTATTTTAAAATTATGAACTGAGTGTCCTCAAAAACACCCGACGTGGACATAATTGATTAAGTAAATAAATGTCATTAAAATAAATGAAGTAAATCGTATAAGGGATTTAACTAGGAAAATTTCCTTAAGAAAAAAATATTTGATATAATTTTATTATACAGGATTTATGATGTATACAAAATAATGTGTGGACTCAAGGTTAGAGAGTTTTATCTCAAAACATCCTTCTTTGAGGCACATGTTCTTTAATGTACATAATTTCTTATAAATGGTGTTTATACTACCCATTTAAATATTATGTCATTAATTATTAATATTGAAATATATTTTATGTTAAAATTAATCAACTTCATTCATGGGATGTTATGATTCAAAAGTTACCAAAGTTGTAAGGGTTTATATTTCAATCTCGTTTCAATCAGGATAGTTTATGTTTTCATTTAAATTTCAGGAAATAATTTGATCATTTTCTAATAAAAAATTTCATTTTATTCACGTATATTTATTAATTAAAGTTTTATGTTATAGTAATATTTTACTCTCCTTGTAACTTAAAATAATTGAGAATTTTTTTTAAGAAAAACATACTTTATTTCTCTCTTCGGTAAAAAATCTATTTTCTCCCTTATCCATGTTTTATAAATATACTTTCAATAATACTTTTCAAATTAAAAAAATATATTAATTAAATAGATTTTTACCCATTATTTTATTTTTAAAAAATGGTTTGAAATGAATCTTCTTATCATTTTATAAATGAGGCACTTTTTAACCAGTCTACAACAGAGTGAATGGAATGTTTCTTTAAAATTATACAGCATGTATGAAAATAATTTCTATCATAACCACTCAAATATTTTAATATTAATTTATAAGTTATGATGAATTTTTTTAAAGAAACTTTTTTCTATAATATTTTTTATTTTTTTTGATTAAAAGTTTTAATTTCAAAGTGAGTTGGGTATTTTTCTCACAAATTATTTCATGTAATATTATAAATAAATTTTCTTCTATGATTAAAACCATTGATGTTATAGATTTCCTCAAAATATTGTATATATATATATATATTACATATATAACATAATTATTATCCCTTAATTTTATAGGGTTATGCATGACTTATGTTCATCACTCAAATTCCTTCATTATGAAATTTATTTTCATTATATTATGAGACAACATTGTGCAACCCGTTTTCTTTACATGGGTAATTATTATGTTATTCCTTAAGATTTATTTCATTTTTATGGCATACAAAAATCCTGATGATGTTATTATGGTTGCACCTAGATTTTATTGGGTGATCTCTATATAGCTTATATGATTCATGCACCTAGATACAACTCTAATACATTACGTAATTTTTTTAGTCTCATGAGATGACACGTATGGGATTAGGTAGTAAAATTAATCCATTATGGGAATTTTTATAACATTTGATAATGTCTTGATATTTATTCTTGACTCATGTTTATTTCATGTCATATGTTACTATAACATTTAATTTGATGTTATGATCTTGTGATACCATTTTATTATATTATGATCCCATGTGATTAACCTTGATCCTTATTTATATGATATCAAGTTATACCTTTGACTCACATGTTATATCTCCTTGTCATGTTTATTCCCTTACTCGACTTTTCAACTCACCCTTTTTGTCTATGAATTCTTAGGTTATTCCATGCAATTTTAGGAGAACAAATGGATTTAGGAGCTCATTATGGAGAATAAAATAAATAATCTTTATTTTAGCCTTACTTTATTGCATTATGAACCTATTCATACAAATTAACTAGTCCTCATGATAATTTGGTTGCTTTTAATATGTTTTTATGTTCAAAATCATGTAATAATATGTGTAAATGGCGTGGGTCTCTATAGTTGATTCATAGAAAGGTTTAGTATTTTTTGTGGTCTCGTACTATAATAATTTAGTAACAACCCTAGATATAAGTTTAAGCACAATGATAAGTATAAAAAAGGCCATGTAATTTTGGGGAAGTATAGAGAAAGTAGTTTCCAAACAATTACATCTATGTCTAGATACTACAAGTGGATGTGGCTCTGGAAGAGTTGTACCTAGGAATAATAACGTAAAAAAGAGTGTATTGAGATGTAATTGATCTTCACCTTGTGAATGAAAATGGGTATTTCTACACACCAAGTTTTATAGACATGAGGTATATAGTTTAGAAATTCACAAAAACTCTCTAAGAAGCATTGTGAAGGACTTAAAAAAAAAATTATGTTATAAAACCAAATAGTAAAAGTTATATTAGATAACCTATAATGAATCCTAGACACCTGTAAGTTAGGATATTCTTATCATTTATAAGTTAATCCTTTTAGGTTTATAGGTTTTCTTTTTTATATGTTCATGCATTCTCTTCCTATTTATTTTGTAATTTTTTGTTAATGATCAAAGATAGGAGAAATCATACCAACAACCAATGTCATGGTCGATGAAATGATTTACCTAAAGATATTACTAAACTAATGGGAATATAAGTTAGACATATTTTTATTATACTAAACATGATATCTCGAATTATTATTAACAACTAGAATATTGATGAATTTCTAAGTAAATAAAATAAGAGAATGGTTGTGTCCCATGTAAGTTCATGTGTCAAACATAAAAAAGAAAAGAATATTCAATTTTCTACATATCAAAAATTTGAGAAGATATATAATTTAAAATTAATTAAAGGAACTAGAAGATTCTTTATGTGGGAAAAAGGCCACATTGTGGATATTTTTTTAAAAAAATGTAGATTTTGGTTAACAAGATGTAGGGAAATAAAGTTCAACTTAAGTCGCCACTAATAGTTAAATGTTATATATGTGGGGAACTTGGACATCATCCAAGTCAATTTCTTAATACAAGGGTTAATTCCTAGTTTAATATGTTATGGATACAATTAAAATGGAATGATTTAATTTTTTGGGTGATAAAACATGAGAATCATAGTATTAAAGTATTTTTATCAATGGTATGCTGGTTATATGAATCATGAAACTTCTAAGAATAGTTCTATAGTAGTTTTTCTTAAGTATTTTTACGAATATGTTAAGTGAAACAAATTAACTAAAAATTTGATGTAATGGTATGGTGATATTTTATAGAAAACACAATATTTAGGAATGGATAATATTATATATGTTCTTGATGTTGAGGTATTTACAGTCTATTAATATTATTTGATTTATTTGGAAATAATAAGTTATATAGAATACATTAGTTATTAAAACTGATTTGATTATTAATGTTATTTTGAAGATTTTAATCAAATTTTTGGGAATGTTATAGAAATTTTATTAATTTAGTTTTAGAAAAAGGGAAACCCAAATTTCTAGCAAAAACAAATTATATCTGGAAAGGTCATGGGTCTTTAACCCATAATTGATTGGTGATAAGGATGGAACACATACCATGTTCCTATATAATATAACTTTTAGTAAGAAATTTTCTTTAATTAAAATATTATTCTGGAAAGATTTTAAGTTGATTTGGATAAACATGTTAGAGGATCAAATCATTTTTAATTTTTAGTATTTTGAGGTGATTAAGGAAATTTTTGGAAATGTTTTATTAGGTTAAGATATATAAATAAACATTCAGATTAATGTAATTGATCATTTATAAATAATGATATTATATTTTTATAGATGTAAGTTGAAGGGTTTGAGATATCCTTTGAGGTTAAAATTTTCTTTCCTCCTGAAGTTGTTGAGGTTTTTTGGATTATATGGTTAGGATGGATCAATATTAAACCTTTGGTTTTTTTTGGAAAATTTTGGAGACTGATATATTCATATTCTCTTTCAGTGTTATCTTACAACATGATAACAATTTTGGTTTTAATAAATATATGAATAATTTATTGTTACAATTTAATGGATCTTGTGATCAGTTAAAATTTAATTTTAGTTATTTAGAAAAAAAATATTGGATATTCATTCCTTAGAGTAATAAGTGATGTGAAAACTGATTGAGGCACAATGAGAGGATAAAATTGTGTTTATGAATTAAAAAATGAATCATGTAATTATATTTTATAGAGTTCTCTATATTGATAATAAAATAATATATCAACTCTAGGAAAATGATATTGAAACAAAAAATAAAATTATATTATTACCTCCATTTCTTATGAATCCACTGTCTTTTAATTCATTACAAATTAATAGTTTTGTGGTTGTTAAATTTCTCTTGATCATTCAATTTCATGGGATAATTTATCACCATCATAGTCCATAATTATTTAAACTTTTTTTTCAATTTACATGTTTTACTTCCTACCAATGTTCTTTAACTTGGAAACCTAGTCATAATTCCTTCTAAATGGTCGTCATATATCACTCTCCCTCTTTTAATAGGAATTTTTATTAACCATTTTTATCATATTTGTTTTTCCTAAAGGTAATTTTCAAGTCCCAACCAATTGATTACAGATCAAAATATAAAATTAAGATCATATAATTTATTTAATATGGTATAATATAGCACCTTTATATTTTAAAATAACATTATGTTCTATAGTGTATAAAATACACAAAACTGGGATTAAAAAACAACAACATATTATTAAAATATTTTTATTTAAATATGACTATTATAAAATTGATGTTAAATTCATGGGTATGAATAAGATTAAATACTTTACAAAATTTATATAAATTTTCTAATAAATATAAATGTATTTATAAATTCTTAGTAAATAAGCACTCAATTACTAATAAAAACATATATTTTTAAAATTATTTTTATTGATTTTTGTGAGAAAATAATATAATTAATTTTTGGATCATATAGATATTTTATTTTATAAAACCAAAATAATTTTTTAAATTAAACAATCAATATTAAATTTCAATGAAATTTTGGAGATTTCTCAAAAAATATTGATTTTTAGTGAATAATGAACAATATCGTTTTTCTAAAAATATCATTATTTTACAAAATTAAGTTATTTAAAATCCAAATTATCCATTTAATTTTTTAAAAAAATTAAAATAATTATTATTTATTATTATATAATCTAGTTAATTACACTAAAAACACCTTTATACAATATTTAAGCATAAATATATATTTAATCTTAAAACACATTTTTTAATAAAATTGTTTAAAGTGTATAATTTTGCATCAATTTAATTAATTAAAGTAACTCCTAATTAGTATTGATTTAAATGAAATTTATATATTTTATATATAATTTGTAATTTAAATTAATATAATGATAATTTATATATGATAATATTTTCCTTGAAAAGTTCATTTTTCATAAAATCGCTTCTCATCATGCTTGCGGGTTTTGTTTAAAATTAAATTATTAAACATATATAAATTATATTTTAAAAAATAGATTTATTATTTGGAATTATAATAATAAATATTATATAATAAGTTCACCTTAGTGTTTTGTTTATAATAAATAGAAAAAATATTAAAAATGTGTTGTCATGATTAATGTTAAAAATATTTTACTAGGGGTTAAACGAAAGAGGATAAGCAAATAAATTTTTTTAAAAATGTTATTTTTAAGTTTAAAGGTGTGGATAAACAATATATATCATACACTACTTTTTTTAATTTTTGAGGCATTTTTCTTAAGAGTCTCTTCACATTATTGAATAGTTTTGGCTATTTAAAAACATTTCACTCCCCCTTTATTAGAAAAGGCACCCACTCCCTACACTAATTCACACATCTCAACACATATTTATCAACAAAAACCCAAATAAATATCTATAAAAAAAATTACCCATTATATATCTTCTATTCTTCCTAAAATACCAACCAAATTGTCCTCAATAAGAGATCCAAAGGAGGATATTCTAAGCAAAGGAAAAAATATTCACTTGGATCCTTCTTTTTTTGTTCTTCTTTTTCCATATTAAATTATGTATTGAAAAGTAAAATATAATAACACCAGTAACTTCTATATAATGAGAATTTACTATTTTTAAAGATAATATTCATCCATATCATCGTCGATCAATTAAAAACTGAAATAATCATTTGTGTCTACGGTGCACTACCACCTCACTAACTGGTGTAGTTCATTTTCTATAGTATCCTATCATAGTTGCTAATGAGGATGGATTTAATGTTTATATATTATATTAATGACATATTAATTATTTTTTTATTGAAATATATCATATACCTTCTTACCTCACCATCTGTGGGAAAATGATAAAATCGTTTGTGTGTACAGAGGACTACCGCATCACGAAGCAATGTGATTTTTTACTACATCACATAGATGATATATGTATCTTTATTTAAATAAATAATTTGATATTTATGAAATTTTTATCATTATTAAAATGGAAAATAAAATAGTCCTTATTTCCATAATGATCATTGAAAAATGGAAATGTTACACATGTGTTTGTGCAGCATACCGTCTTAATGATTGTAACATAATTCATTTTTCATAACCATAATTACGGGTTACTTTTTAAAATAATATTTATTTATAAATAAAATTTTCATTTCATGACTATTATTCTATATATTATGGAAAAATAACCCCTTATTTCATGGTTTACATAGATGCTATTTTGAAATTATGAACTGAGCATCCTCAAAAACACTCGATGTGGACATAATTGACTAAGTAATTTAATATGTAATTAAAATAAATGAAATAAATGGTTTTAATATAAGGTATTAAACCTAAAAATTTCCCTTAAGAAAAAATTTAATACATATAATTCTATTATAAAATAGATAAGAGACCTACACGACAAAGTCTGGACTCAAGGTAAGGGATTTGCCTCAGAACTGTCTTCTTTAAAAGACAAGCCTTTTATGAACCAAATTCCTTTTAAATAGTGTATATACTTCCCATTTACATATTATATCAAAAATTATTCATACTTAATTATATTTTAAAAAATATATAACTTTGTTTCTCTCTTCAGTCAAAAATACCATTTTCTTTCATATCCATTTTTTATAAAAGTGTTTCCAAGAATATATTTAACATTCCCCAAAAGCTTTATTAAATAAATTTTTACCCTTTTATAAATTTTTAAAAATTGGTCTAAAAGTAATATTATTTTCATTTTCTTAATGAGTATGTTTTTAATCTTTTTATAATAGTTTGAAAGGGTTATTTATTTTATCTTATCATCCATGTTTGGAATTCCTTACCATCTTGACCACTCGACTCCTTAAATCTTAAATTATAAGATTCCATGATTATTTTTTAAGATAATTTTTTCTATAAAATTTTAGAAACTTATCAATTTTAATGAAATAATTTTAAACTGAAAAGGGAATTTTTTTCTCAAAATGAATTCCATGTAATCTCTGAAATACACTTTCACTAATAATGGAAACCATTGATGTTATTGATTTATTATAAATTATGTATATATATCTATCATATATATATATATCAAGTATATTATAAAATACTTTTATGGGTTTATACATGACTTATGTTCATCGAACAAATGAATTATTTTGGAATTTTATTTTGATTATGATATGAGACAACATTATATAATTCATTTTCTTTCTATTGAAAATTCTAATATTATACTGTGTGATTGATTTCATTTGTTTGGAACACCTAAATCATGGTCATGTTATGATGGGTTCTCCTAAATAGTGTTGGATGATCCCGATAAAGCATATATGAAGGTTGAATCCACATACTTCTCCCATTATTTGGGTAAGTTTTTATTCTCATTAGACAAATTTTATGGGATGATGGAGTAAACCTAACCATTATGGGATTTTTTTCCACCATTTTATATTGTATAGGTAGTTTTCCATGACTCATATTTAGGATATTTTACATGTTTTTTCCCATATTTTTATGATTTGTTGATATTATGATTCCATGTTCTTTATGTTATGTCCCTATGTGATTACCATTGATCCTTACATTTAATGATATTCTGTTATTCTTGTAACTCATGCATTATGCTTCCATGTCATGTTTATTCCATTACAAGGCCTTTTATCAAACCCCTTTTTTCAATGTATTCTCTAGGATATACCATGATGTTTTATGAGATAAAAATGATTTATGAGATCATTAGGGAGAAAAAATAATTATGTTTTATTTTAGCCTCACTTTGATTTTTTGTGAACCTAGTCCTCCAAAGACACTAGGCCTCGTGATCTTTTAGTTAAAATTAATATGTGTTTATGTTATAAATATTATAATAATATGTGTAAGAGGATCGGGAATATATAATCATTTTGGTGAATATTTGTGACTTCCCTTACTACGAACGTAGTTTGACACTCTCGATAGAATATTCATGGGTTAATTTATATTTTCGTTATGAACCATTATGAGTAATTTTAATAGATAATGACCATTAATGGCCTAGTTTAATCATATTTTATCATAGACTGAAAATAATATTACATGATTTACATATCCTATGAATGATTTCTAATGATTATGTGATTTATCATTATGATTATTATTTCTTTCACTATACTTTTTATTTTTAGTCAATAGTTAAAACCTAGAGAATTCTTATTAATGTGGCATGTGATGGAAAACATAATGATTTTTTTCATGAGAAACCAAATTAAATGGGAGAAGAAAGGAGAAACCATATAATTATTCCTAATAATATATCTCATTATATGATTAATAATCTCAACATGGATGAGTTTCCTGACATGCCTAATATGAGAAAAATGGAGTTTCAAGAACACCATGGTGGGAAGAAGATTTAGCTTCCTACATGTCATGTATGTGGGATGAAGCACCCAGGTAAATGTCACATAGAAAAGATAATATGTTTTATCTATGCAATAAAAGGTCATAGAGAAAGTAATTGTTGAGGAAAAATGAAAATTTCAACGGTTGGAAATGAATTTCATCATGAGGTACCATTTAAAGTTTAATGTCTTCTATATGGGGTATATGGGCATTATCCGACCCAATTCCCTAATAAAAAGGTTTACACCTAGACCAAGGAAGGACCAATTTTATGCCAATCATTTAGTTATAAGTATTTAAGTGTCTATGTATTGGGATTCATGAATTATAATGTTGAAATTTTATATTTATGATATTCTTGGTATAATATAATGAAACCTCTAATGATTATTCCATATTATTTTTTCATTACAGATTTGAAAGCATATGTTGAAGGGTATTGATAAACAACAAAATTGATTTAGTGGTAGGGTGATAATGTTTAGTTAGAATAAATAAATGACCGACATTGATGAATTCAATTGGATAGTGTTTGAGACATTGAAATTTGTTAGTGATTTGATGAAAAGATTATTTCACAACTATAAAACACGCTATATAGAGTGTTAGCCTTTATCAGTGCTACCAAAAAGAGATGATAAATTGTACCTTTATCAATGCTTTTTTATAGCTAACAAATGGTACCTTTATTAAGGCTTTCTTAGTGCTGATAAAGGGTAACATTTATCAGCACATGTTTTTAATGTTGTTAAATGCCTCAATTGCGCACTTCAGTCCCACGTCAAAATTTCACTGGTTAGGATGCTCCTTTATAAATGATTCTATGGTATTAAAATCATAAAATCATTCTATCGGGATGGGCTCTTGCATACACTACTATATGGTCATCTTCATGGACCCAGGTGGGATGAGACAGACCCTATTCCAACATAACCCGATCCACCTCCTTTCACCACATTTTTAACTAAATAAATATTTTCAATATTTAAAATATTTAAAAATTGAAATATTTGATATAATTAAACAAATAAAAAATTAATAAATTAAAGAAAAATTAATTTTTTATAAATGAAAAAATTATTAATAAATTTAATACATATATATATATAATATAAATATTAATAAATAGGATATATTAAAAATAGATATATATATTGAATAAATTTAAATAATTAATCAAAATAAAATTAAAACATAATTAAATGATAAAAATTATTAAAAAATATTAATTAAATAATTCTTCATAAAAATGAATAACTTTTATATAAACATAAAAAATTTATATATATATATATAAATAGGATATTTTTAATATATTTATCTAAAATAAAAAATTATAATAATTAAGAAAAAAATTAAAAATGAATAAATTATAAAATTATTAAAAATGTTATTATTGAAACCATTATTAACAAAAATGAATAAATTTAATATATATTAATATATATACTAATTATAAATAGAAATATATATCATATATCATATAAATATATAAAATTAATGAAATTTAAAAATTAAAAACATATTAATGTCTTATTCAGTTTTAATGATTCTTATACATAATTATTCATTATTACATTTAATAGAGATTTATATTCACATATATTTCTATATATATACAATATTTCCTAAAATATGGTTCATATAATAAAAAATATATATTCTTACATTAAATAAGTCATATATTTAGTGGATAATTATTTATAATTAAAAATTAATATTAATTAAAAATATTGACTAATTCTATCATGTAATAGACATTAAATGAATGTCATTTTAATTTTCAATTTAACATATATACAAAATGAATTACATTTATTTCACAAATATATATAGGTAATTAATTAATATTTATATCAAATGAACACTCACATATATTTATGTAATTAATGAACTCTTATATAGAAACACATACACTTGAATTTTATGTAATTTATTCAAATTTTAATATAATTTTAGAATTTCATTTAGTAACATGATACATTTAATATATTATGTTTTTAATCAGTAAATTTTATGTAAAGACCTGGAATTTCTGTGGAAATTTTTTTCTTAAATACATGGGATTTTTACGAGTTCGTGAAAATTTACGACGCTTGATTCTGAGGCCCGGTGTGCCCAAAATCAATTTCTAAAGTTTTGTTTGGGTACGTTCAGTAAACGTATGATGGGTATTTTATAACTTTTGAATTGGTGCTTAGAATTGAAATCTTAGGGAACTATTGAAATCACAGCGCCGGTATTCACTTAAGAAGACGTCACCTCGATGGTGGATGGTCGAGAATAAAAGTTATTTTTTGGCTTTTTATAAAAATATAAAAAAAATAAAGTGTCCAACACTTTATTTTATTTTAAGCTGCCATACAAGTGGTTGTTGGTTAAAACCTCCACTTGGGAGTTAGAGGTGGGTCTGCTACAGCCTAACCTCCCATGAGAGGTTATGGTGGTGGGGCCCACCCGAACATAACATCCCGTGAGAGGTTACGACATGGAGACCACCCAAGACCGCATAACCTCTATTTTAAATAAAAGGGGTGGGGAACAAATGACCCCTATTAATGGAAGAGGATAAAACCTCTTAACTCTCCCTCATTAATGAGGGAGATCCTCTTGATTCTTCCACTCCGCAATTAAATCGATAGAAACCCCCTTGACCTCCCCTAATTAATCCCTGACAACTCTCATGCATTAATTAGGTAGAGCCGCTTAATTTATTCTCCCTTTTTGAATTCTATGTCAACAGAATAATAGATAACCAATATATTAATTTTGTTGACATGATTCATTTTGGAGAATGGAGGAAGAAAAGAGCTAGGGAGAAAATATCCCAATGATGAAAGAGGAACCTCTTCTTCAAACAGAGAATAAAGAACACCAACAACCTTCTTCGACTTCCTCCTTTGGATCCTACCGACGTGGAGTCTCTTCCACGGTTGTCGCAGCTCGGGATTGGGAGTATGTGACGAATGCGGTGAACAGATAACTTCATCATCTTCTTTCCACAACACTGTCAATGAATGACGAACGTCGATTGATGAATAAAAGGTAGGGGTTTACTTATAGTAATATCCTTTTTCTTTTTCTCACGTTCAGTTGTAATGGAAACGTTACGGATATTGAAAATAAAAATTGAAAAACATCTTCTTACTTCATGAAGAGCCGATTGTTACTAACCTAAATGCAGAGGGTGTGGGCCAAACCAACAAGGCCCGACCCCTCCACAGATCTTGTTTATGATGAACCTCATCTTGGCGATGAGGCGACGACGATGAAGGCAGCAACGACGAAGGTCGTGCTGCCTGTGGCCTCCGCGAACCCCACCCCCCCCCCCCCCTGCGGCGCACTGATGCTACTTTCTGAACACCGCCGGCTCGAGCGGTGCCCGGCTTGCCTACCTGGGGCCTCCTGGTGAGCTTCTTGGCGCGCGGCCTCCCAGTGCCCTTCCCAGCGCGCGGCCGACCTGCCGACGCCCCCGCGGCCTACTCTGCCCCTACTGCGGCCTAACCGGCTCCCTGTCAGCACCCCCACGGCCTACCCGGCCCCTGCCGCAGCCTGCCCGATGCCCTCACGCCCTACCCGGCACCCCATCGGCCTACCCGGCCCCTGCCTCAGCCTGCCCGGTGGCCCCGGGGCCTTCCCAGCACCCTTCCGGTGCCCCCTCGGCCTGCCCGACCCCTACCACGCCCTACTAGGAGCATCTGTGGCCAGCCGCACTCTGCGTGGCCTGCCCGTGGGTCTCCCGACTAGACCAACCTCCCAGGCCGAGTCGCTTGAGCTACACCCCTCACGGAACTGGTCGAACCGGCCCCGGCCTTCAGGCCGAGCTGACTACGTGGCGACTTCCTGGCCAAACTTTCCTCGCATTCCGTTGGGTCGGGCCCAACGGACCAGGCCAAAACTTAACGGGCTGACATGCCCAACTGGTCGGGTCAGGCCCAATGAGTCTGACCGTGTCGACCCAGAACAGGTTCTCCAAGACTGGTTTGGGCCGAGTCGGTCCGACCGGGTCGGACCGGACCCAGGCCCATTACTAACCCATTACCTTCTTGGGCCATATCTTTGGCACCGTACGTCCGTTTGACGAACCGTCTGTGGCGCTGGTATTCTTGGAGCGCAACCATCCCTTTGAGAATACCCCATTGGAGTTCAAGGTATAGTTGAGATACGTTTAGGTTGGATTGTACATGAATCCAACCGGGCGGCCCCCGGGACTAAAAGGCTAATAACTAACAGACCAGGTATTCGATTGACGCGTCGTCTGTTGCGTTGAGACCCCCATGACATGGCAGACCTTTGAGATACTTCTATGTGGGACTTCATGACAGTTGGATCATCGACCAATATCTTTTGGATTTTATCTTCTAGATACGATTAGGCATTTTTGGAGGAACCTAGTAGCTGGCTGAGACTTGACGACTGCAGACCAATTCGACTCATAATAATTTGACTAGCCTAGTGGGTAGAACCTCTATGTGAGCATGGCAGACCCACGGTGGGGAGTGCCTTTGTGTGAGAACAGAATACCCATAGTACTCAACACGTGGATTACCTCAGCAGGCTACCAGGGGAGTACCTTTGTGTGAGCGCAACAGACCCACAGTGGAGAGCGCCTCTGTGTGAGCACAACAGTTCCACAGTACTCGACAGGAGGAGTACCTCAGCAGTCCAAGTCAGTGGGAAGTGCCTCTGTGTGATGCATCAAGCCCACTGTACTCAATAGAGAAGGTGTTCTCCAGCATTTGAGGGTTCAGATTGATCTTATCCCTAGAATAAAATCCCGGTTGAGCCGATTCAATGAATTTTGTGTTTTCCTCATGATTGAGATGGGTTACTAGAAAAATTAGGTATATGTATGGGAATATACCTAATTAATGGTTATTTGTTGTTTTCATACTTTGTGGTTTATCCTTGTCGGATTTAGTGAGACCTTGATGGTCTCAGGGTCCCTACTGAGTATCATTATACTCACCCTTGCACGGGCTATGCATGTACCTCGTTGTGTTGGTTGCAGATGACGGACAACACTAACTGAGGTAGAGAGTAGCAGGACTAGATGGTACCCGGAGGTGGATCACTCGCTGTGTTGGCGTACGGAGTAGACGGACGGACGTGGAGTGCTGAGGAGGCCATCTTTACCTACCCTTCAGGTAGGAACCCTGGAGGACGACCCAGTAGCTTCTTTACTTTTCTTCATTTGTACTTTTAATTTTCTATTGGGCTTGTATTTTCGGCCCATTTTACTTTCCATCATTTATTTTTTATATATTTTTACTTAGTTTTTTCTTCCAATTGGGTTCTTTGATGTGTTTGTTTACAGTTATAAAGTAAATTCCTTCCCAGTTTAGGGATTTACGCCTTTAGTGCTAGTCGCCAGCCCCTGGCCTATGGAAGGCGGCCTTGGGGTAGTCAAAATACGGGCCCCGGGGGATGGGTCGTGACAAATTGGTATCAGAGGATTCGGTTCTATCACATAAATTATAACTCTGATCTTTCTTTTCTATGAAGAAGTATTGTTAAGGGTACTAAGTGTGGTTTTCAGTTCAGGGAGTCCAGTGTTGGTGTGGGCGGCCGACGTATCCATACACCAGGACCCTAACTTCTGATTTCTGACTTAGCGCTTGAATACACTGATTGCGTGTGTGTTTTCAAAAAAAAATTTAAGTCATATCAACCAAGTCAGCTCTCCAGGTATAATATTTTTACCGTGTTGCATCTTTTTCTTTCAGGATTCCTCCTTGCGGATGACCAGTTAGAGCCCTGAAAGTCATACATTCTGATAGCCCACTGAGCGATGAGGCCTCGGTGCAGGGCCCTTTACCAGCAGAGGCACCAGCGGTACTAAGTCCTGTTGGGCCACTAATGCCACCATCCCCAGCAATAGACGATGCATACCACTTGAGCGCGTTGAACGATTTCTAGCACCAGAGGCCACCCAGGTTCAGGGGAGAGAGGGACCCACAGGAGGCTGAGGATTGGCTAGAGGCTCTGGTGAGAGTCTTTAGGCATGTAGGGACACCAGCAGACTTCATGATGATCCTTTCCACTAGTCTCCTTCAAGAAGCAGTAGGTAGATGGTGGAGCCTGATGCTCCAGGTTCATTACTAGGTAATGCTACTCTAGGGGGACTTCGAGAGCCTGTTCTGGGCAAATTTTTTACTAGCCACCCTTCGTGCGGTACGGATGCAGAAGCTACTATATCTATAGCAGGGTAGCATGATGGTGGCGTAGTACTCAGTGAGGTTCACTGACCTCTCGTGCTACTCCACATGTATGGTGCAAGACCCATTATTCAGGGCTCAGACCTTCGAGATGGGGCTTAGGCGAGATATCAGAGTTCCAATGATCTCCCTCAGCATCCCGACGTAGGTGGGGGTGTTAGATAGAGCCCACTTAGTGGAGAGTTTCCTTGTTGAGCAGTCTCCAGCAGCGAGACCCACCACTAGCCGACACGCAGTGTAGTCTTCTGCAGCTGGCAGTAGATAGATGTCTTAGAGGTCCAAGAGGACCAGACCTAAAAGTGGACGACCGCACGACTCAGAATCGGTTTTTTGGGGCACCCAGAGTTGAGACAGAGCCAGACATCCCAGGAGAAGATAGTGTTACTCATGCAGTTGGTAGAGTCACATGTATCATTATTGTCTGACCCGCTGTACAGATGATTAGTAGAGAGTTGAGGGACCTCCCATGCAGAGATAGAGATTCGATCGAGGTGGTCCGCTGGGAGCAGGTGGATGTGGCAAAGGATCCGGTCGTGTAGCTGGCGGTGGATGACGTTTCGAGGTGTTACCACCACCACCACCCAGAGGTCTACCTCGACCATAGGGAGCTAGTGTACAGGGAATAACTCAGCTTTAGGTAGCTGCAACATACGAACATGGTGCTCCGGAGATGATCCGTGGTACAATCTGTGTCTACTCTACCTTAGCTTCAGTTCTTATAGACACATGTGCCAGTCAATCTTTCATTTCCATTGCACTCGTTCGGATCTTGGAGATTCCGATGGAGTCGTTGGCTCAATCCTTACGGCTAGAGACTCCAATGGGTGCAGACTCGACGATTACACACTGGTGTCGGTAGTGTGATCTTACTCTAGGAGGCAAGGGCTTTGGTTGGGATCTCCTAGTAGCGGCATCGAGTCCTTAAAAAATCATCTTAGGTATAGATTGGTTATCTACAATTCATGCCCAGATTGACTATACTAGGCGCAAAGTGCGTTGTGCTCAAACGGATAAGACCAGGTTCACTTTCACTGGAAAAAAGGGAGCCTTTTCATCGCATGACAGACTTACCAGGAGAAGGTTGCAGCCGATCACTCATCAGTTGGCCTCTCTCACCCTCAGAGCATTTAATGTGGAGAGTTCGAACTATCCTGTAGTGGTGGACCAGTAGGCGGATGTTTTCCCAGATGATGTTCTAGGACTACCACCTCACAGAGAGGTGGACTTCTACATTGACCTATACCCCGGGATGAAACCGATATCTACTCCAGCATATCGGATGGCTCCCACTGAGCTTCGTGAGCTGCAGGTACACCTACAGGACTTGTAGGGGAAGTGATTCATCTGTACCAGTGCTTCTCCATGGGCAGCCCCAATTTTGTTCGCCAAGAAGGCGGATGGGAGCTTGAGGATTTGTGTCGGCTACTGTCAACTGAACCTGGTGACCGTAAAGAACAAGTACCCACTCCTGAGGATTGACAACCTCTTTGACCAGCTGAAGGGAGCATGATGGTTCTCAAAGATAGACCTCAGATCAGTCTATCACCAACTCAGAGTTCAAGATGAGGATGTTCAAAAGACGACCTTCAGGTGTCGTTATGGCCACTACGAGTTCTTGGTTATTCCCTTCGGCGTAACAAACACTCCAGAAGTGTTCATGAGTCTCATGAACAGGATATTCTAGCCTTACCTCGATCGCTTTGTCGTAGTCTTCATCGAAGAAATTCTGATCTACTCGACTACGGAGGAGGAGAATGCCTACCATTTGCAGGTAGTCCTGGACACACTCTGAGAGCACTAGATTTATGATAATCTATCAAATTGATAGTTTTGGATTCGAGAGGTTCACTTCTTAGGACACGTCATCTCGGAGGCTGGAGTTGCAATGGATCCAGTGAAGATCGAGGTGGTACTTGCTTGGCAGCCACCCAGGAGTTTGACGAAGGTACAGAGTTTCCTGGGTTTGGCTGGATACTATCGGATGTTCGTTCCAGACTTCTCTAGAGTGGCAGCACCACTATCAACCTTGACGAAGAAGGGTCAACCTTTCGTATGGTCAGAGAGATGCCAGCAGAGCTTTCATAAACTGAGGCACAGGCTGACTAGTGCCCCCATCTTGAGGCTTTCGGAGGAGGGTTTAGGGTACGTAGTCTACTGCAACGCATCAGGGACCGGACGTGGGTGTGTCCTGATGTAGTATTAATTGGTGATTTCTTGTGTCTCTTGGAAATTGAGGCATCATGAGCATAACTACGCTACCAATGACTTGGAGTTAGCAGAAGTGGTCTTCGTCTTGAAGATGTGGTGACACTATCTGATGTGCGAGCTTTTTACCGTGTACTCTGATCACAAGAGTCTTCAGTATATCTTCTCTCAGAAGGACCTAAACCTGAGACTGCGACGTTGGCTTGAGTTCCTCCAGGACTATGACTTCGAGTTAGTCTATACTCCGGGGAAGGGGAATGTTGTTGCAGATGCGCTCCGTAGGAGGACTGGTATACAACTGCTATGAGAGGTGACAGAGTAGCTGGTTTCTTCACAAATATCCATTGTGGATATAGATGGAGCAGCCTTTCTATGGTATCTTACAGTCACTCCCCCTCTTCTTCAGCAAGTCAAGGAGGCATAGCATGGGGACACTGACTACGAGACGCGACTTGCTCAGATATCCAATGGTAGGAACCTGATGGATTTTCTGAAGGTGGGGAGCATGTCATCCTCTTTAAAGGACGTACCATGGTAGCAGTGGAACTTCATAAGGAAGTGTTGAGGGAGTTCCACACATCCCCTCTAGAGGTACATCCCAGAGTGGTGAAGATGTACCAGGACCTTCGACGATAGCACTGGTGGCTAGGTATGAAGAAGGTAGAAGCCAAGTTTGTCTCTCAATGTCTCACTTGTCAGCAAGTGAAGGTAGAGCACCAGGTACCAACTGGCTTGGTACAGCCTTTAGAGGTTCCAGAGTGGAAGTGGGATTGAATATCAATGGACTTCGTGATGGTTCTTCCACATACATCCAGGGGACACGACTAGATTTGGGTAATCATTGGCCGACTCACCAAGTCGGCCCACTTCCTACCGATCAGAGAGTAGGGTTCAATAGAGAGTCTGGGGTACCTCTATGTGTAGAATATTTTGCGTTTTCAAGGTATAAATTCAACGATTGTCTCTGACCATGACACACGGTTTACTTCCTGGTTAGGGAAGGGGTTGTAGGAAGCTTTCGGGGCAAAGCTTCGCTTGAGCACCGCCTTCCATCCTCAGACAAATGGTCCGACTAAGCGAACCATTTATACCCTCGAGGACATGCTACATGCATGTGTCCTAGACTACGGTCACAGCTGTGAGGATTACTTTCCTTTAGTGGAGTTTTCTTACAACAACAGTTATCACTCCACCATAGGGATGACACCTTTTGAGGCCTTGTACGTGTGACATTATAGATCACCCTTGTGATGGACTGACCCTGGGGAGTCAGCACTAGTGGGACCAGAGATGGTACAAGCTACTACAGAGAAGGTGTAGGTTATCTAGGAGTGGATGAAGACTGCACAGAGTAGTTAGATGTCATATGTTGACAGGAGACGGAGACCTCTGGAGTTTGAGGATGGTGACCACGTCTTTCTATGGGTCTCACCTCGATGAGGTCTACAGAGAATTAGCTGAGGCGGCATGTTATCTTCGAGATTCAGTGAACCTTTATTGGTCCTCATCAGAGTAGGCGAGGTGTCTTACCACTTGGCTCTTCCACCTCAGTTAAACTGGATGCATGATGTCTTCCGCATATCACAACTGAGGAGATATGTGCACAACCCTTCACACATAATCGACCGTGGAGAGATGGATGTCGACAATGGGACGACTTTCACAGAGGTTCCAATGGAGATTGATAATCAATAGAAATGGGTCCTATGTGGATGTTCGATACCTATGGTGCATGTATGCTAGCAGCACGGGAACCTCCAGGAAAGCACATGGGAGCAGGAGTGTCAGATGCATGCTCAGTACCCCCATTTGTTCCCATAATTTGAGTTGTAGCTTAAGGGGACGTATAGCCTTGAGGTGGGGAGAATTTAAAGACACGGAATTTCCATGGAAATATTTTTCTTAAATACATAGGATTTTTATGAATCCGTGAAAATTTACGGTGCTTAATTCTGAGGCCCGGTGTGCCCGGAATCAATTTCTAATGTTTTGTTTAGGTACGTTAAGTAAACGTATGAGCGTGATTTTATAACTTTTGAAACGGTTCTCGGAATTGAAATCTGAGGGCACCATTGAACTTGAAATGCCGATATTCACTTAAAAATAATTTCACCTCGACGGCGGATGGTCGAGAATAAAAGTTAATTTTGGGATTTTCATAAAAAAATAATTAAATAAAGTGTATAACACTTTATTTTATTTTAAGATGCCATGAAAGTGGTTGTTGGTTAAAACCTCCACTTGGGAGTTGGAGGTGGGCCCACCACTCCCTAACCTCCCATGAGAGGTTATGGTGGTGGGGCCCACCTGAACATAACCTCCCGTGAGAGTTTATGACATGGGGACCACCCAAGACAGCACAAACTCTCTTTTAAATAATAGGGTTGGGGACCACCCGACCCCTATTGATGGAGGAGGATAAAACCTCTCAACTCTCCCTCATTAATGAGGGAGAGCCTTTTGATTCCTCAACTCCCCAATTAAGTGGGTGGAAACCCCTTTGACCTCCCCTAATTAATCCATGACAACTCTCATGCAATAATTAGGTGGAGCCACTTATTTTATTCTCCCTTTTTGAATTCTATACCCATGGAATAATGGATAACCAATCTATTATTTTTGTTGGAATGATTCATTTTTGGAAGAATGGAGGAAGAGAAGCGCTAGGGAGAAAAGATCCCAATGAAGAACGAGGAACCACATCTTCCAACAGAGAACGAAGAACGCCAACAACCTTCTTCGACTTCCTCCCTCAGATCCTACTGACATGGAGTGTCTTCCACGGCCAACGCAGCTCGATATTGGGAGTGTGTGACGAACGCGGCGAACGATGAACATCATCATCTTCTTTCTGAAACACTATCAACGAATGACGAACGTCGATTGAAGAATCAATGGTAGGGGGTTTACTACGAGTAATATCCTTTTTCTTTTTCTCACCTTTAGTTGGAATGGAAACATTGTGGAGATTGAAAATAACAATTGAAAATCATCTTCTTACTTCTTGATGAGCCAACTGTTACCAACCTAAACGCGGAGGGTGCGGGCCAAACCAACAAGGGTCGACCCCTCCGCCGATCTTGTTTATGATGAACCTCGGCATGGCGATCAGGCAACGATGACGAAGGCAGCAACAACGAAGGTAGTGCTGCCCGCGGCCTCCTTGAATCCCCCCCTGCGGCGCACTGATGCTTCCGGCCGAACACCGTTGGCCCAAGCGGCGCCCCGCCTGCCTACACGCGACCTCCCGGCGCGCTGCCCGACGTGCGGCCTGCCTGCCTGCGGCCTCCCGGCATGCTGACCGGCATGCGGCCCGCCTTCTTGTGCCCCCGCAGCCTGCCTGGCCCCTGCCGCGGCCTGCCCGGCTCCCTCACGCCCTGCTCGGTGCCCTGTTTGCGCCCCCGCGGCCTACTTGGCCCATGCCGCGGCTTGCCCGGTGCCCCAGCGGCCTGCCCGGCGCCCTGTCGGTGCCCCCGCGGCCTGCCCGGCCCCTGTCGCGCCCTACCAGGCGTACCCGTGACCAGCCCGCACTCTGCACGGCCTGCTCGCTGGTCTCCCGACCAGCCCAACCTCCCGGGGCGAGTCGCCCAAGCCGCGCCCCTCGTGGAACTGGCCAAACAGACCATGGCCTTCGGGCCAAGCCGCCTACGTGGCCACATCTGGGTCGAACCGCCCTCATATTTCGATGGGTCGAGCCCAGCGAACCGGGCCAAAACATAACAGGCTGACCCCCCCCCCCCCCCCCCCAACGGGCCGGGTTAGACCCAGCGAGTCTGACCGGGTCGACCCAGACCAGGTTGGCCTACACTGGGTTGGGCCGAGTCGGTCTGACTGGGTCAGACCGGACCCGGGCCCATTACTGACCCATTACCTTCTTGGGCCATATCTTTGGCACCGGACATTCATTGGACGAACCGTCATCGGCGCCGGTATTCTTGGAGAGAAGTCATCCCTTTGATAATACCCCACCAGAGTTTGGGGTATAGTTGAGATATGGTCAGGTTGGATCGTACACGAATCCTACCAGGCCCCATGACTAAAAGGCTGATAACTAACAGACCGGGTGTTAGATTGACGCACCACCTATTGCGTTGAGACCCATATGACGTGGCGGACCTTTGAGATACTTCTACATGGGACTTAGTGACATTTGGAGCATCGAACAGTAGCTTGGTGAGCGGATCTTATAGATATGAGCAGGCATTTGTGGGGGAACCTAGTAGCTGGCTGAGACTTGACTACTGCTAACTGATTCGACTTAGAGTGATTCGACTAGCCTAGTGGGGAGCGCCTCTGTGTGAGCGTTGTAGACCCATGGTGGAGATCATCTCTGTGTGAGCACGGCAGAGCCACGGTACTCGACACATGGAGTACCTCAGCAGGCTACTTGGGGAGTGCCTCTTTGTGAGCACAGTAGACCCACAGTGGAGAGGGCCTCTGTGTGAGCATAATAGTTCCACGATAATCGACAGGAGGAGTACCTCAGCAGTCCAAGTTAGTGGGAAGCTCCTCTATGTGACACGGCAGGCCCATTGTACTCAATAGAGAAGGGGTTCTCTAGTAGCCGAGGGTTCAGATTGATCATATCCCAAGAATAAAATCCCGGTTGAGCTGATTCAATGACTTTTGTGTTTTCCCCATGACTGAGATGGGTTACTAGATAACTTAGGTATATGTATGGGCATATACCTAAGTAATGGTTATCCATTATTTTAATAATTTGTGGTTTATCCTTGTTTGATTTATTGATACGTTAAGGGTCTTGGGGTCCCTACTGAGTATCGTTATACTCACCCCTGCACGGGCTATGCGCGCACCTCGTTGTGTTAGTTACAGACGACGGACAGTGCTGACATGAGGCAGAAAGTAGTAGGACTGGATGGTACCTGGAGGTGGATCACTCAGTGTGATGGTGCACAGAGGAGACGAACAGATGTGGAGTGCTAAGGAGTCCATCTGTACCTACCCATCAGGTAGAAACCCCAGAGGATGACCCAGTAGCTCCTTTACTTTTCTTCAATTGTACTTGTTTTCAGTTGTACTTGTACCTTCCAGTTGGGCTTGTATTTTCAACCCCTTTTACTTTCCAGAACTTCTTTTGTATACATTTTTACAAATTTTTTGCTTCTAGTTGTGTACTCTGGTGTGTTTTTTTACAGTTATAAAGGCAATGCCTTCCCAGTTTAGGGATTTACACCTTTGGTGCTAGTCGCGATCCTCTGGCCTATGGAAGGCGGGCTTGGGGTAGTCACGATACAAGCCTCAGGGGACAGGTCGTGACATTTTATTTATTTAATTTTAATATTTTTACAACTAATTATTATTTATTCATTTCTATTATTTTTTATTTTTTTAGAATTTAATCATTTTTTAATATGTATTTGTATATATTTATTTACTATGTTTTAATATTTTCAATATGTATACATCTTTATTTAAATAAATATTCATATTTTTTAATTAATTTATATTTCATTAATAAAACCTGTTTATTTTTCAATATTTTTAATGTGTAGTCATTTTTAATTATTTAATTTCACTCATTTTTAACATGCATGCATTTAAGATTATATATTCATTAACGATGTTAAAAATATATTTTTAAATAATTATTTTTAGATATTTATATATTTATAAATGAATGTTTCCTATATTTATAAATTTATAAATTTATAAATATAAGTAATTAAATATTATACTATTAAAAAAGTATTCATATAATAATAAATAATTATTATAATTTTAAATAATTTGAAAATTATAATAAATATATCTTAATAATAAATTTATTTACTACATTTATATTTATATTTATATTTATATTTATATTTATATTTATATTTATATTTATATTTATATTTATTTATTAAATATAAATAATTATATAATTATATTTAAAAATATACATATAAAAATATTTTCTAAAAATTATATATATAATTATAAATAAATAATTTCATATTTGAGTATTTATAAAATTATAATACATATATATAATTAATAAATATATTTATTTTATTTATATTTATATCTATATATATTTATTAAATATATATAATTATATTAATAAAATTAATGATATAAATATATTTATAATTATAAATAATTAATTAAAAATATATTTACAAATATTTGTTTATAGATATATATATAAATTTATATTTACTATATTTATAAAATTCCATACTTATAATTAAAAATAAATAAATAATCTTTTTTTAAAATGTATTTCAATAATTATAAATAAATAATTATATATTTAATTATTTTCAAATTTATAATAAATATATTTATATATTGAATGTATTTAATATATTTATTAAATAAATAGATAGAATTATATAAATATATATAATGATATAAATATATTTATAATTATAAAAATTATGAAATATATTTAGATAATGTATATATTTACTATATTTATATTTATATGTGTTACATATATATATAGTTATATAAATTTAAAAAATGATATAAATTTTTTTATAATTATAAATAAATAATTATAAATATATTTACAAACATATTTATTTAAAAATGTATTTGTAAATGTATAATTACAATATTTATAAAATTATATATTTATAATTACAAATAAATAAATATAATTTTTTTAAAAAATTTTTTATTTAATTATAAATAATTAATAATATATTTTCTTAATTGTAAAATTATAATAAACATATTTAAATAATGAATTTATTTCAGATATTTATTATATATATATATATATTATGATATATATAAATTTATAACTATAAAATTATACTGAAAAATATAAATAATGAATATTTTTACTATATTTATATTTTGATTTCCAATATATATATATATAATTATATAAGTATATATAATAATATAAATATATTTATAATTATAAAAAATAATCATAAATATATTTAAAAATATATTAATTTATAAAAATATTTCTAAATGTATATTTACTATATTTATAAAATTATATACTTGTAATGATAAATATGTAACTATAATTTTTCTAAAAAATTATTTATATAATTTTAAATATATATTTATAGATTTTAATAATTATAAAATAATAATAAAGTATTTAAATAAATAATATATTTAATATAAATATTAAATATATATATATATATATAATTATATAAAAATATATAATGATATAAATACATTTATAATCATATGAAAATATTTTTAAATATCTTTACAAATATATTTATTCATAATTATAATTATAAATCCTTTATTAGTACTAAAGTTTTAAGGATGAGAAACATACCTTTTATCATCGCTTATTATTTTACCACTGATAAAAGATATCTTTATTAGTTCTTTTTTGGAAGCAGTGATAAAAACCTCCCCAATATTTTTAAAGAACCCTAATAAAACTAATTTCAATCACCCCTCTCATGCTTTCACAATAATTCTCCCACTACGGGTGTTTTCCCTCAACATTCTCTTCGATGAATGATGCCTCAAATCTAATATGGGATATTTTTTATCCTCCCCTCTCATTGCTTTCTTATTCTGGTTTCACGGTGTGTGTTAGTGTAAGATTTTACTGGATCAGTTCTCTCGTGGGTTCTATGTTTTGGGTCCCAACACCTTCTCATTTTATTCTTATTGATTTAAACCTCCTCATGTGATTCTGGTTCGGATTTGGATACACTACTAGAAATGCAGGCTTTCCCAATGGTTCTGAACCGTTGGGAAAACTTACAGAACCGTTGGTATATCTTATACCAACGGTTCTGCAAACCACAGGGAAGTAAGCCATTGGGAAATCTTTTCCCAATAGTTTACACTGAACCATTGGGATAGGTTAGAAAAAAAATGAACCTATCCCAAAGGTTTCAACCATTGGGAAAACCAACCGATGACTTCTTTCCCAATGTTTTCTAAACCATTGGGAAAGTATTTTTAACAATGGTTCATAGAGAACCGTTGGTAAAAAAACTCAAAATTCTATGCCAACGGTTTGAAACCGTTGGCATAGCCTATGCTTTGAAAATTGCACAGAAACCTGCAATTTGCACAGCATCCAGTCCATTCCTTCTCCTCTCCAATTCCCTCTCATTTCCAATCATTTCGAATTATTGTACCTGAAATAAAATAACACATACATATACAATTATATGAGGAGAAACAACCAACTAACACATACATATAGAGAACAAATTCATACACATTTAACATATAATACATCCTAGAACTATATACGTCTAGAATTAAATCAAAATTCATAATGTAATTATAAAAATACATAATTCATTTATAATTAAATTTAAAATTTAAATGAAAATTATATGTGGAATCCAGAATTAAATTCATAATTTGATCAGTTTTTTGTATACCATATGTTTTTACTAGAAATGATGTCCATTTTAAACAAAATACATACACCTGGAGTGATACCGGCCACACCGTGCCTCGGATTGAGGCGAGGTTCACTCGTATAAATCACAAATGACCCATAGACCATTTTCCTAAAGTATCAACAAATTTCGAAAGTGTTTGGTCAGTTTTCCGTATATCAGTTGTTGTTTTCACTTAAAATGAAGTGCTTTTTAAATAAAATAGAGACACTTTGAGTGGTTCCAGCCACACCGCACCTCGGATTGAGGCAGGGTTGACTTGTACACATTACAAATGACCCATGGATCATTGTGCTAAAATATCAACACAATCAGATTTTGTTTGGTCGGTTTTTCGTATATACTTAAAATATTGTCCATTTTAAACATAAGAGAGACACTTTGGGTGGTTTCGGCCACACTGTAACTCGAATTGAGCCTGGGTAGGCTTGTACATGTCACATAGGACCCATGGATCATTGTGATAAAGTTTCAACATATTTTGAATGCGTTTGGTCAATTTTCCGTATGCCAGTTGTTCTTTTCACTTATAATCCTATCCATTTTAAACAAAAGAGACATAGTTAGAGTGGTACCAGCCACACCGTGCCTCAGATTTAGATGGGTTTGACTCGTACACGTCTCAAATGACCCAAGGATCATTGTCCAAAAGTATCAACACAATCCGAATGTGTTTGGTCAGTTTTTTGTATGCCAGTTGATGTTTTCACTTAAAATAATGTCTTTTTGAAACTAAAAGAGAGACACTTTGAGTGGTGTCGGCCACACCGCGCCTCAGATTGAGGCAGGGTTGATTCGTACACGTCACATATGACCCATGGATCGTTTTTCAAAGTATCAACACAATCAGAATCTGTTTGTTCAGTTTTCCGTATGTACTTAAAATGTTGTCCATTTTAAACAAAAGAGAGACACTTAGAGTGATCCCAGCCACACCATGCCTCGGATTGAGGTGGGGTTTACTCGTACATGTCACATATGACCCATGGATAGTTTTCCTAAAGAATAAACACATTTCAAATGCATTTGGTCAGTTTTTTGTATGTCAGTTGTTGTTTTCACTTAAAATGATGTCCATATGAAACAAAAGAGAGACACTATGAATAGTGTCGGCCACACCGCACCTCGGATTGAGGTGTTGTTGACTCGTACATGTCACATATGACCCATGGATCATTGTTCTAAAGTATCAACACAATCAGAATACGTTTGGTCGATTTTCCGTATGCTAGTTGTTTTTTTCACTTAAAATGAAGTCCTTTTTAAAAAAGAGAGAGACACTTTGAGTGGTGTTGGCCACACTGCTCCTCGGATTGAGGTGAGGTTGACTCGTACACATCACATTTGACCCATGGATCATTATCCAAAAGTTTCAACAGAAACTGAATGTGTTTGTTTGGTTCTCCCTATGTACTTAAAATGTTGTTCATTTTAAACAAAAGAGAGACACTTTGAGTGATCTCAGCCACACCGCAACTCGGATTGAGCCCGGGTTGGCTCATACACGTCACATATGACCCATTAATCGTTGTGATAATTTATAAACAGATTCTGAATGCACTTGGTCGGTTTTCTGTATGTCAGTTGTTCTTTTCTCTTTAATCCTGTCCATTTTAAACAAAAGAGACATAGTTAGAGTGGTACCGGCCACACCGCGCCTCAGATTTAGACGGGTTTGACTCATACACATCTCAAATGACCCACGTATCATTTTACTAAAGTATCAACACAATCCGAATGCATTTGGTTGGTTTTATGTATGTTAGTTGATGTTTTCACTTAAAATGATGTCCTTTTCAAAAAAACAGACACACGTTGAGTGTTTCCAGCCACACCACACCTCATATTGAGGTGGGGTTGATTCTTACACATCCCATATGATGCATGGATCATTGTGATAAAGTATCAACACAATCAGAATCCTTTTGTTCAGTTTTATGTTTGTACATAAAATGTTGTCCATTTTAAACAAAAGATAGACACTTAGAGTGATCCCAGCCACACCGTGCCTCAGATTGAGGTGGGGTTAACTCGTACACATCAAATATGACCCATGGATCAATGTCCAAAAGCATCAACACATTTTGAATGTGTTTGGTCAGTTTTCTTATGTCAGTTGTTGTTTTCACTTAAAATGATGTCCATTTTAAACAAAAGAGAGACACTATGAATGGTTTTGCACACACCGCTCTACGGATTGAGGCGAGGATGACTCGTACACATCACATATGACCCATGGATCATTGTTCTAAAGTATCAACACAATCAGAATCTGTTTGGTCAGTTCTCCATATTTTAGTTGTTGTTTTCACTTAAAATTATGTCCATTTTAAATAAAAGGGAGACACTTTGAGTGGTGTCAACCACACCATGCCTCAGATTGAGGCGAGGTTCACTCATACAAGTCACATATGACCCAGGGATCATTCGCCTAAAGTTTCAACAGAAACTGAATGTGTTTTGTCAGTTTTTTCGTATGTACTTAAAATGTTGTCCATTTTAAACAAAATAGAGACACTTAGAGTGATACCAGCCGCACTGCAACTCGGATTGAGCTTAGGTTGGCTCATACCTGTCACATATGACCCATGGATCATTTTAATAAATTATCAGCAGAATACAAATGCGTTTGGTAGGTTTTCCGTATTCCAGTTGTTCTTTTCACTTATAATCCTGTCCATTTTAAATAAAAAGAGACACGGTTATAGTGGTACAGGCCACACTGCGCCTTGGATTTAGACGAGGTTGACTCGTACACATCTCAAATGACCCATGGATCATTTTCCCAAAGTATCAACACAATCCGAATGCATTTGGTCAGTTTTCTATATTCCAGTAGATGTTTTCACTGAAAATTATGTCCTTTTGAAACAATAGAAAGACACTTTGAGTGGTTCTGGCCACACCGCACCTCAGATTGAGGTGGGGTTGATTCTTACATGTCACATATGATCCATGGATCATTGTACTAAAGTATCAACACAATCAGAATCTGTTTGGTTAGTTTTCCATATATACTTAAAATGTTGTCCATTTTAAACAAAATAGAGACACCTAGAGTGATACCATCCACACCATGCCTCATATTGAGGTGGGGTTGACTCATACACGTCACATATGACCCATGGATTGATGTCCTAAACCTTCAACACATTTCTAATGAGTTTGGTCAGTTTTTTGTATTTCAGTTGTTGTTTTCACTTAAAATTATGTCCATTCTAAACAAAAGAGAGACACTATGAATGGTGTAACCCACACCGCGCCTCAGATTGAGGCGGGGATGACTCGTACACATCACATATGTCCCATGGATCATTGTGATAAAGTTTCAACACAATCAGAATTTGTTTGGTCGGTTTTCCGTATGCTAGTTATTGTTTTCACTTAAAATGAAGTCTATTTTAAACAAAAGAGAGACACTTTGAGTGGTGTCGGCCACAACATGCCTCGGATTGAGGCGATGTTGACTCGTAAACATCACATATGACCCACGGATCGTTCTCCTAATGTTTAAATGGAAACCGAATGAGTTTGGTCAGTTTTCTATATGTACTTAAAATGTTGTCCATTTTAAACAAAAGAGAGACACTTAGAGTGATCCCAGCCACACTGTAACTCGGATTGAGCCCGGGTTGGCTCGTACATGTCACATATGACCCATGGATAGCTGTGACATATTATCAATAGAATCTGAATGCATTTGGTCGGTTTTCCGTATGCCATTTGTTCTTTTCACTTATAATCCTGTCCATTTTAAACAAAAGAGACACAGTTAGAGTGGTACTAGCCACACCATGCCTCAGATTTAGACGGTTTTGACTCTTAAACGTCTCAAATAACCCATCTATCATAGTTCTAAAGTATCAACACAATCCAAATGCGTTAGGTCAGTTCTCCGTATTCCAGTTGATGTTTTCACATAAAATGATGTCCTTTTGAAACCAAAGAGAGACACTTTGAGTGGTACCATACACATCATGCCTCAGATTGAGGCAGGATTGATTTTTACACATCACATATTACCCATGGATAGTTGTGCTAAAGTATCAGCACAATTAGAATCTGTTTGGTTAGTTTTCCATATGTACTTAAAATGTTGTCCATTTTTAGCAAAATAGAGAGACTTAGAGTGATCTCGGACACACCGTGCCTCGGATTGAGGCAGGGTTGACTCATACACGTCACATATGACCCATATATTTATTTCCTAAAGCATCAACACATTTTGAATGAGTTTGGTCAGTTTTTCATATGTCAGTTGTTGTTTTCACTTAAAATGATGTCCATTTTAAACAAAAGAGAGACACTATGAATGGTGTCGCCCACACCATGCCTCAGATTGAGGCAGGGTTGACTCAAACACGTCCCATATGACCCATGGATCGTTTTGATAAAGTATCAACACAATCAGAATCTTTTTGGTCGGTTTTCTGTATGCTAGTTGTTGTTTTCACTTAAAATGAAGTCCATTTTAAACAAAAGTGAGACACTTTGAGTGGTGTCGTCCACACCGCGCCTCTGATTGAGGCGAGGTTGACTCGTACACGTCACATATGACCCATGGATAGTGATCCTAATGTTTCAACAGAAACCGAATGCGTTTGGTCAGTTTTCCATATGTACTTAAAATGTTTTCCATTTTAAACAAAAGAGAGACACTTAGAGTGATCCCAGCCACACCGCAACTCAGATTGAGCTCGGATTGGCTCGTACATGTCACATATGACCCATGGATCGTTGTGAAAAATTATCAACAGAATCTGAATGCGTTTGGTTAGTTTTCTGTATGCCAGTTGTGCTTTTCACTTATAATATTGTCCATTTTAAACAAAAGAGACACAGTTGGAGTGGTATCGGCCACACCACACCTCGGATTTAGATGGGGTTGACTCGTAAACGTCTCAAATGACCCATGGATCATTTTCCTAAAGTATCAACAAAATATGAATGTGTTTGGTCAGTTTTCCGTATGCCAGTTGATGTTTTCACTTAAAATGATGTCCTTTTGAAACAAAAGAGAGACACTTTGAGTGGTGCCGGCCACACCGCGCCTCAAATTGAGGCGATATTGACTCGTACATGTCAGATATGACCCATGGATCGTTGTGTTAAAGCATCAACACATTTCAAATGCGTTTGGTCAGTTTTTCTTATGTCAGTTGTTGTTTTCACTTAAAATGATGTCCATTTTAAACAAAAGAGAGACACTATGAATGGTGACAGCCACATTGTGCCTCGGATTGAGGTGAGGTTGACTCGTACATGTCATATATGACCCATGGATCATTGTGTTGTAGTATCAACATAATCAGAATCCATTTGGTTGGTTTTCTGTATGTACTTAAAATGTTGTCCATTTTAAACAAAAGAGAGACACTTAGAGTGATCCCGACCACACTACGACTCGGATTGAGGTGTGGTTGACTCGTACACATGACATATGACCCATGGATCATTGTCCTATATTTTAAACAGAATACAAATTTTTTTGGTCAGTTTTCCATATGTCAGTTGTTGTTTTCAATTAAAATGAAGTCCATTTTAAACTATAAACAGACACTTTGAGTGGTGCCGGATACTTCTCACCTCGGATTGAGGCTAAATTGACAGGTACACATCACATATGACCCATGTATCGTTTTTCTAAAGTTTCAATAGAATCCGAATTCATTTAGTTTGTTTTCTGTATGTCAGTTGTTGTTTTCACTTAAAATGTTGTCCATTTCAAATAAACCTAAGACACTATGAGTGGTGTCGGCCACACCGGGCCTCGGATTGAGGCGGGGTTGACTCTTACACGTCAAAAATGACTCATGTAACTTTTTCCTAAAGTTTCAACCGAATCTGAATGCGTTTAGTCAGTTCATTTTTTCACTTAAAATGTTGTCCATTTTATACTATAGAGAGACAGTTCAAGTGGTGTCGGCCACACCGCGCCTCGGGGGGCTGTCTGGGGTCCAAGGAGGAGGGTGGGGGGCTGTCCGGGGGGCTGTCCGGGGGCTATCTAGGGGGATATATGGGGGGTTGTCCGGGGACCAAGGATGATGGTGGGGGGCTGTGTGGGGGCTATCCGGGGGGTGTTCGGGGGGCTGTCCAGGTTCCAAGGAGGAGGGTGGGGGCTATTCGGGGGGCTGTCTAGGGGGCTATCCGAGGGCTTTCTAGGGTCCAAGGAGGATGGTGGGGGTTGTCTAGGGTCTAGGAAAGAGGGGGGTTTTCCAAGGAGTTCCAAAACATATTTTTGATCAATACTAAATCAATTTGAATATTACTAACCTTAACAACCCAACTCGAGGTAAACCCAAATAATTGAGAACATGGATGAATGATTCTATATATTTCCAACCACAACTTCAGGTTTACAATCAACTCTAAAAATTTAGCTATTGGAGTCATCAAAAGAAATAAATGGATTGGTTCCAATGGAACTAGGTATAGTGTCAATTCCATCATCACCATCATCAAAAATATGTCTTGGAATTAATTCAACTATGACACCAAATTCAGGTCGAAGTTGGTCTTTGACATAAAAAACTTATTTATCTATTGATGCCAACACATATGGTTCATCAGTAGCAAGAGTATGAGTCATATTAATTTCCCGAAATCCACAATCATCAATAAATGTGCCATGTCTCTTCATAGAATCAAACCAATGTAATTTCATCATTATAACTCGTCCATGAGATTAATAATCCAATATTATTATTTTCTCAAAGACTCCATAATAACCCACATTTTCAAATCATTGTATACTATCTGATGCACTGGCATAACAATCTGTTGTGGCAGTAACCATAACACCATCATGTTATGTTCTCATGTTCTTTGATCGTTTAGGGAAAATAAATTTGTACCCATTGATAACTATTGATTTACAGTCACGAACCACGGTATTAGGACCAAAAGCCAAAGATCTTATTTCCATAGAGACAGAGTCAGCAAAAAAACTCAATACCTACAATATAAATGACTATTAAACTTAATTAAATATTGATATAATTATTTTAAACATTAATATTTTTACCTTAAATTTTAACCAAGAAGAAAACTCTTTTTTATGCAAAGTCTCTCTCCTTCTCAAAGATAAAGAACAATGCTTCCTATATATCATTGTTTTATGTTCCCTGTAGAAAAAAATATGAATAGTTTAACAGATATATATGCAAGATATATATATTCAATTTAGTTACCTGATATAGTCATCGAACAAATCACAGTTCAACAAAATTGTGCGATGTGCCATCTCCTGCTCTTCATGGCTTAATGTCTTCAATGTATATGATCCAGGAATTCCTCCTTTTTGAGGAAGTGATGGAAAACAGGGTTCAATTTTCTCATACTGTTCTTCATTTCTCATTGGTCTGTTCATTCTTGTAGTAAGATCAGAAGAATACATTGAGCAGAAATGCATACATTCTTGAGCCAAGTAACTGTTCACAATATAACCTTCGGGATGATTCCTGTTTCGGACACAAGAATTTAATGTGTACATATTTCTTTCAGTTGGATACATCCAACGAAAAGAAATAGGTCCTCCGAGAAGTATTTCAGTGGGAATATGGACAGTCAGATGCAGCATGCATGTGAAAAATGATGGAGGAAATATTTTTCTCCAACTCACAAAAAATTAACGGGGCATATGTCAACATTTTTTCAAGAAAGACACGAAAAACTTCTTAGCACAAAGTTCTCTAAACAAATGGCCCAATCGATTAATAGTCACCCTTACATTGTTGGATAAAAGATGAAAGATTGCTATTGGAAGCAACTCATACAGTAGAACGTGATAATCATGAGTCTTCAAAGATTTTCGCTTCAACTCTTATCTGTTGACACGTTTAGATTTGTTGCTTGAATATCCATCAGGAACTCTAATAGTCTCTAATACTTCCAGAAATTGTTTTTTTCTTAGGTGTCATCACATAAAAATAACATGGAAGCTTCCATTTATTTTCACTGATATGCACAGGATGCAATTCTGGTCTGATGCCCCAATCCACCAAGTCACACCGAGATCATAAATCATCTTTTGTCTTCCCCTTGAAATTTAGAAGAATTGAAAGCAAAATTTTGCATATATTCTTTTCAATATGCATTACGTCTAAGCAATGACGTAACAAATTGGTTGACCAATGAGGAAAATCAAAAAAGATACTCCTCTTCCTCCAATTGTAACAGGTTTTAGTGGAAACGTTATTTCTCTTTCCAGATTTCATTTGACCCTTAACGAATGAAAAACAAAAATCTTTCAATTCATTAAGCACATCAGTTCCAGACATATGCTGAGGTGGATGATCGGTCTATATGGTATTATAAAATATTCGACAATTCATTCTATATGGATGATCATTTGGAAAGAATCATCGATGCCCCATAAAACTAAAACTACAACGATGTTTCAGTCTTCTGGATCGTGTATTCTTCATAAAACTGTCCAGGACAGTTTTCCCTTCGTGCTCTGTCCAGACATCATTGCATAAGCTGGAAAATCATTGATCTTCCACATAAGCATAGCATGCATCTGAAATATGTCTTTCGAACATGCATCGTATGTGCGCACACCCACATCCCAAAGAACTTTCAACTCTTTTATTAAAGGATGCATCTATACATCAATATTAATGCCAGGATCATAAGAACCAGATAAGAGTATACTCATGAAAGTGAAATGTTTTTTCATACACAACCATGGGGGAAGATTATAAATGTGTATAAAAACTGTCCATGTGTTGTGCGAAGTAAGCATCTACCCAAACGGATTAAAATAGTCGCATGAAAGACCAAGCCTCACATTACACACGTCATCTGCTAAATCAGGATGTTGAGCATTAAATATCTGCCATGAAAATCCATCTGTAGGATGAACCTACTCATCATTATTCATCTTTCTCTCGGTATCATACCATCCCATTTTTATAGATATTTCATCAGACAAAAAAATATTCTGGAGTCTAGAGATCAATGGAATGTTCCACATTACTTTTTGTGGAATGTGGGATGTTGTTCCATCATATTTTGACTTCCAGTGGGATGTACCAAATTTTATACAATCATTTCATTCAGCAGTTTCCTCCTAGAATAAACTGCAATTTTCAGGCAAGCATGAATTTTGTTTCTTGAAAATCCACATTCCTAAACTAAATTTCATTCCATATAGTGTTTTGAGGGAATATCTGCATCATCTGGAAGTAAATCCTTCAAGAGGGTAAGAATGTAATCAATTGTTGTATTAGAAATCCCATTCATAGTTTTCCCATGAAACAATCGGATTAACAATTACAGATTTTTCATTTTATCGCATTGTCGATATACAGGATTGATGGAAGAATCATTCAATTTTTTCACCCTATCAATATCATCATATTCACTAGATGAATCAGTTGTCCTCATATTGAAGTCTTATTGAGTCTAAATCCTTTCTTTTTCAAGATAATGAATAAATAGAAACCAATCATATAACAAATTCTCCATTCTTGTCCTTTCATTTTGATCATCACCAATTTGAGATTTCATTTTATCCCCATTGTGATACCACACAATATAGTTTTCATGAAAACCATTTTTGGTTATGTGCTAGCTGACTTCTTCACGGCACAACCAAGGTATACCAATACAATTGGAATATGGGCAGTGTATGTTACCACTATCTGAAGCATTGTGAAATGAAAAATCTATAAATCTCTCCAAATTGTTTTGAAAATCTCTTGAGATCTGATCGGTTTCTTACATCCAATTTCTATCCATTCTATAAAAAGAATTCACATAAGTCATTTTTTCATAAACAATTCAATAGGATTGAACTTTAATAGAAAATACATTTAAGTAAACGAAAAAGTAAAAAGCTTCTAGTCGATGTAGTGAACAATTAAAATAATGTAAAGAACAAGTACTCCTAAATTAAATTAAAATTTATTTATATTCGTTTTAATTAAGTCTATAATAGGCACATGCCTCAGGTCCCATTATGTGTTATAGGCATCCCAAATCATTCACTCATGTTCAATAACTCATTATTGGCACCTCTATGGCCATACCTTTCATTACCCAATTACTTTCCCAAGTCAAGCGCACCCCAAGGGTGAATAAATTTTAGGATTCTACACTAATAGGTTGTTCATGGCTTATAAAAATATTTAATTTCATTAAGTATAGACAAAAACATTTATTTTTAAATTTGAGATTAATAATAAAGTATGTCAATGATAACAACATTACTGAATTAAACTTGTGACTTATCTAACATTTTCATGGATGTCTACACATGCCAGAATGGCTAGTGAAAAGCACCCCACCCTTATAAAAGTGAGTATTGACCAATAAGGAAACATAATATACAACGTACAATGAGAACCATATTTAATTGACCATAAAGTTATATTAGTACAGTCATCTTGAGGGAAATGGAATATATGATCCTGGTTAACAGATGAATTCAAAAGCTCATATTCCATATGTTGGACACTATCTAAGTTATAAAATCATGTGATTATGGGTTTACATCATTCAATTTCTTAAATTCTAGTGAGAATGAAGGCTATAATTAATGACTTGAGTTCACTGATTAAATGAGGGTAGAGGATGAATAGGCTGTGTAAACAGAATGATTAAATAAGGGTAGATGTTTTATACATTGTGCATGGTGGGGGAGTCTCATCCAATTTCGAAACTAAAATAAATTCCCATCATTGGTATCAATAAGAAACATCAGCATCAAAATAAACTTCAAATAAAAATAGACTAAAAACATCAAACATTTTAAGAATTCGGTACTATGCATGGTTTATCCACATGCATAGTAGTAATTATATGTCTTAATCATGAACCACCCCTACAGATCCCTATTTTCACCAATAAACATAAGGTAAATATCTCAAAATATCATTAAAATAACTCATTAATAGGCTCAAAACGTAAATATAATCTTGAACCAACCATGGAATCTCTTTCACAAAACATTCTCATACACTAGTTATCTCATGTGTTTCTAAATACCAAACATAGTCACATAAGAAGTGTACTAAAACAAATTACATTACACAAGCCTTATTAAAAAATTCTCATTTTAATAAAACACTTTCCTCATGGAATTTTAAGGAAAACATTCATATAAAATTTTCTAAAAATTAATAAACACATATAAATAAATTTCCAAGTAACTATTAATTACAATGTGAAGAAAAAGAATAAAAACACATGCTTAGAAAATCTACAATCCAACCACAATGAATTTGATATGTTTCTTCTTCGATGGAGGGTTAAAGATTTAATTAATTAAATAGATTGGAATGGAGAAAGTCTAGATTAAATCAAAACACAAAAAAATGATATACACATCAAAATCAAATCTTAAAACTAAAATATTAGATGAATAACAATAAAAACAAGGTAGCACTTAAATATTTTATATGTATAAAGAAGAAAATACCTAATTTGAGATGATTCTGATGGAGTTTCACCGGTTCAGATGGGGGAAGTCGCGAGAGGAGCTGAGCACTGGAGGGATTTAGGGTTCTATTGAAAATGGGGGAGAGCAGCGGCCAACTATATTTGGGGTAAAAATTTACCAACGGTTTTTAAAAACCGTTGGTAAAGGGGTTTCCAAGGAACCCTTTCTCAACAGTTCAGTAGAACCATTGGTAAAGGGGAAACCTTTCCCAATAGTTTACTAGAACCGATGGGAAAGGGTGCCTTAGACACCCCATTACCAATGGTTCCCCAAAACTGTTGGGAAATGGTGTCTTGGAACTTCTTTACTAATAGTTTAAGAAAATGTTTGTAAAGAAGCGTTGGGAAAGCCTATATTTCCAGTAGTGATATTCTAGGTTTCTTCTTCCCCTCCTTTTTCTTTTATTTCTTTTACCCCTCTCATTTTTACCCTTTTCCTCATTACACACACACTAGGATAAAACCGAGGGCATTCTGGATTCTAATTTTTATTATGTATTTGATTTCTGGGGTATGTGATCTTCCTTTATAGACCTTCTCTCTCGGTTCTCAACAGTTTCTTAATTTTCTTTTGGTCGAAGTTGTTTTTTCCCTTCCCTAACTCTTTAATTTTAGAAACCTTGATTGGTTGATGATGTTTTTGGGGTTTTAATTATTTAATAATTTTATTAGTTATACACATGGAGTTTCTAGTGAATAAATTGGATTTGGACTCGGTTTCCATAGATAGAATTGGGTTTTCCTATGTTTAAAGAATGACTTGAATATGGTTTCAAGTTACTCACTTGTCAAATTACCCAATTGGACATTTAAAATTGAATTTTCAATTTAAAATAATATATTTTTCTTGTAATTTATTTTCATAAATATTTTTATTTGTAATTCAAGTGGTACTTAAAATTACAAGAATTGTGAAAATGTTTTAGGATGGGTTTTAAATAAAATGTCTGGTTAAAAAGGTTTAGAACCCATTTTAGTCAAGAGATAAATTAAGTAATGATACTTCAAGTCTTTAGAGTTTTTATGATATGTAACCAGGAGGTATGTTTGGAACTTTTTTCGATTATTCTTAAAATATGATGCTTCTGATTGAGGTATTCAGAGTGATTCTTAAAAGGTATTTCTTAGAGAATATTCCATGATTTTTTATTCTTAAATGAGTTTTTAATTGTTTAAAAATCATGACTCATGATATTTTAGGAAATAGTATTCAATTTCATGAATATTTTTAGAACATTCTTGATGTGGATTCTTCAATAAATTGTACGGTTTGTGAGAGATTGGATTTTTGGAATCTTCTTTGATATTTGATTAAATTATTTTTTGATAAATGAATAGTCCCTTGATTGAATTTTGAATGAATACCATGGGAACCTCAGTATTTAGGTGGGTAGTCTAGGAATATAAGGTAGGGAAGTTTAGCTCTACCTTATAATGGAATCTATAATAACAACACTGAATAAACATTGGTAAGGTAGGTAAACACTTGTAGTTGTGGAATCTTACCCCTAGGCCTATAACCCTATGGTAATGTGTGAACTAGGTAGCCATGTTCATTAAGAGTGTGAGGATTTTTGAGCCTTGGCCTAACTTTCCTGAAGATTCTTTTACCATGGTTCAAGGATTTAAAGTATTATTTTACTCATGACTTCTAAAAAATGTTTTATTCAAACTATCTTTAAAAAATGTTTACGAAATATTTAATAATTATTCTTTTCTTTAGATTGTGTAAAATGATCTTCATGTCGTGTTTTAATTAAAATTATAGTAGTTGGTTTATTTTATTAAAAAAATATTGTGAAAGGCTTTATTTAATTTTTTAAAATAGTTATAATCCATATTTTAAATTATTATAATTCAAACTAGCTTAAAAATGGATCTTTGGTTAAGGGTTTGGCATGTGAAAATGTGGGTAGTTTCCTATGTATAATTTTATGATCATACCTCTTTAAAATTTCAGTTTTTGAAAAATTAAATTGGGTTTTAAATTTTAAACTCGGTTTTGACATGAAAAAAAATTTATCTATTAAAATGAACTAAAATGGTTTCATTGTTTTAAAAATCATGAAGTATTTTCAAAGTGAAATTGTGAATTTTTGAACATTTAAAGTGTACATCTTTCCATGTAAATGGTTTCAAAATTTAAATTTATTGATGATGGTTTTTGAATATTTTTTAAAAAAATCATCTGATGTTAATGGTTTTTATAGAAAATGGGGGTTCAAATCCCATTAATTGTTTTGAAAAAAATTATTCAATTTTCATGTGGAGTTTAAAAAACAGATTTCAATATGGGTTTTAAAAATTCAAAAATAATCATATTGAATTTTTAAATTGGTATTGATATGAGATTTGAAATTTTAAATTATGTAGTTTTTATTTAAAAAGTTTTTTTCACTTGTAATTTTATTTGTAAAACATTTGGATTCAATATAGAATTTGGAAAATGTTTTTTAAAAAACGGGGTTGCTGTTAAAAAATGAGTTAGTTATTTCAAAAATGAACTTGGAAAAACAATTTAAAATAACTTTTCCTATTGATATATGTTGACATGGATGGACCAGATTTTGTTTTTGGTTTTTGATATTCCATAAATAATTTTATAATAGACAAATTAAAATCCATCAATAGAAAGAAAATTATTTTCATTTTAAAATACAAGGAATTACATGAAAATATTTTATAATATATTCATGGTTTATTTAATAAAAAACACAAAAATGTGATCCAAAAAATGAAACATGTATCAAGGAATTTAAATTTATAACAAAAAAACCCTTGTATCAGAATTCTTCTTAATTAGACACACTCTCGCTTATATTATAATAAATTTATATTCTTTAAAATTATATTTGAAAAAAAACTATATTTATAATACTAAATTAATTTAAAATATAAATATTTATTACCCATTAAAAATTATTTATTTTTTAATGTATATATTTTTGTGATAAGTATTATGTCTCCAATTAATATTCTAACTGAAAATATATTATCCTTGCTCAATGGTTGGGGTTTGATCATATAATGATTTTTTTTGTTGTATTGAACATTTTGTTGAAAATTTTATGGAGTATAATTTTAATTTTAGGGCACATATTGTGATGGTCTTAATAGAAATCTATGAAATATTTTTATAGAAAAAATAATTACTAAAAATAATTGATTTTATTAGTGAATAAAATTATTCATGTCCCCTTTCAAGAATCCTTAAAACATATTAAATTAAATAATTTTATATAATATTAACAATACCTAATATTTCTTAATCATTCATGTAAAATCATTATAACATCATTCATGTAGGTGGTAAAACAAACCCATACAAGAGTATCTAATAACCGAAGAATGATTAATAATCTGATATTTCATATTTATAATATAACATTTATAAAATAATAATGAATTTATATAAAATTTATGATTTTGATAAATGATATTTAATAAGAGTCAGATGAATAAAATAATGAAGAAAATTGATGATGAATATACCATTTATGCCTAGATCATAAATATCCTCTTAAAGGACCTCATAGAAATGAGTAGTTTAAAACATCTTCTAGAAAATATAATCTCAATAACATGGTAGAGTATTATTAGAAAAATAAATATGGTATAATATAGGGGAGTTTAATTTTTTTTTTGTATCTTTGAAGGGGTGGAGGAGGCCTCCTTTTTAAGTCATAGAAGTGGAAATTTTGTAAATATATGTTTCTTATTATAAAAAGGGAATATATATTCTTATTAATCCAAATTAAAAATATTTGGATTATAAGATAGGTTAGGTATAAAAAAATTATCCAGTCAATTAGATATACATTTTAGTTATATTTGTGTCATTTTCAATTAATTTAACACATTGTTAATCATTTAAGCCTCTAGAATGCTGATTGAATTTTAATATAAAGAAACATTTCATATTATGGTAATAATCTTTTAAATACAATTAATTTACTTTTTTCTGATAATATACACACCACTTTATAAAAATGTTCTTTCATAAGTATACCTTTTTTACATTGATGATTTTAATAATATCATTTTTATTACTCATACACAATAAATTTCAGTAATTACCTAGTATGAGAATAAAATAAATCATTATTTTAAATGAATGTATATATATATATATTTATATTTAATTATAATACATGTTTTTATAAAAAAATTATATTAATATATTTTTAATTTCATGAGGTTTTATTCTAATAGTAATTTTTTTAATTATGATTCAACTTTTATACGCAAAATGTATTAATGTTTACCATTAAATATAATATGTTATATTGTAGTTTGTTTCAGTTTTATGTCACGTGTGATAAATTTTATCGAACAACGTGTTTATTTAAAAGATTTTACATACATAAATCTTTGGCTGTTATAAGTATATAGGAATTTCATCGGATAGAGACATAAGTCATGAATAACTAAAAATATAATGATGTTTAATTCCATTTATACCAACTAGGAGACTCTCCATAATGTATGAAATTTGCAGGTATAGGAAATTAGGCATATGATTCCACTAGGAGAGAATATTATAGTTTTGGTGGAATAATTTTTCTACTCAATGGATATTGATTTATGTGCACTTAAGATAAGTTTATCATGTATTTCAACCCATTAAGAATGGATAAAGGGGTGTAAAATAGAAAGGTAACTGTGAACATTTATTGTATGATCAGATCATTAGATAAAACATTTTATACGAGAGAAACTTTTCAGCTTTAGGTAATAAACTAAGAAAAGTTTTCCGGTTCTTTGATAACTCCCAACCTAGTAACATTTATATTTAAGGAGAAAACTACCATCCTCGAAATCTTTATCTCCTGAATAGTTATTATTGAATTCTTTAATTCAGACTTATCCCACATATCTTCTAGAAATACACCTATGTTTCTTGAACAACTCTAGGTAGAATCATTCCATAGAGGGTACTAGTGATCATTTTGGGTTCCCCTTATTAGAATTGTCTATAAATTTCACCTTTTATTATGAATATCTTATGTGTATTTATATTTTTTTTAAATTACTATTTTATGAACCTAATAGGATGGATATGAATTGAAAATGGATTCATGCTAATCGTATGACAAAAGAGTATAAAGATTGTTCATCCAGTTTGAAATAGAGCATTCATATGACCCTTATCAAATCGTTTATTTGTGTTTTTGTTGTTTTTATTAAAGAAAAATTAATCATTGAGAATTTTAAGAATGTTTTATCTTCCATGTAATAAATAAAAGATATAAATTTTGGACTAAACGTGTGGAAAAACTAAACATATACACCGATTGGGATGATACTATGGTTTAAGGATAATTTAATATGAATACTAATGTAAATGATGATGGATATTGGATATAATAAATGAAAATGGAAATTTAAGATAACCATATTGATTTTTTCAAGTTGATTAATAATTTAAATAGCTATTCTAAGAAACCATCATATACCGGTTGTACTAAATTCACAAAAAAAATAGCAGTATTGAAGTTATATATTTTGAAAGATAGTAGCGGATAAAGTAAAAACTACTTTATTGAACTATTTGGTATCCTAAATAATATTCTAACATAAGAAAATGAACATGAATATTGAACATGTGTCTCTAAATAAATTATATGCTCAATGTGTGTGACCTCTAAAAAAATTCCATCTCATCAAATTGATTTCTTATTGTTTCGCAAGGAAAATGAATCACTCATAAAATTCCCTAAGTGTGACACAGATTGATACAAGAAAGATGAATCAAGTCCCTAGAAATATGTGTGGTAATTTCATATCATTATATGGTTTATAAGACTATATGTATAGTAGGAAACAACCAAACAATTGACATGAAGTGCAGATACTAGAATTAAATATGGGAACCTACATCATCAAACAGACTCTCCTCATTAGAAGAAAATTTATTATGAGTTTCTTGAATTTGGAAATGAGTCTAGAAACTCTCATATTGTATTATTTATATATGAAATAAATACATTTTGTGTAAATTTAGTACTCATAGCACATGGATCGTTATGTTAGAAAATTATAACTTTCTACCATTATTATGCATAAATCACAAATACCTTATATTGTCTCTGATTGTATCTAGACCAAAATAACCTGGTAATGACATTGATGTCTATTTGGATCCATTAATCGAATATCTTTAATTTTTGTGGGATATTTGTGTTAAAATTTAATATTGTCATATAAGTGGAGAATTCACATGTAGGGACCTGTTTTACGAGATGATAAATGAATTCTCTAGTTAAAGAAAATTTTTAGGCTATAGCATTAAAGGAATTTTGGGGTGTACCGTTTGTGAAGAATGCACAAACTTGATCTGGTTGAATCTTTCCTCAAGGACTTGTTTTTAAAGTCTTCTAAATTTTTTACCTTGATAACATAAATGTCGATCTTGGATGATAGCATTCGATTGGAATACTGAACAAGGTACATCGCCATCACTACTAATAGGAAATAAATTTTTTGATGAAGTAAATATATTAGCATTGTTTTTTGTAAACCATTTTTGAAAACTTTTATTTAGGTGAGAAAAAGAGATCAATTTTCTTTGAACAATGGTATTGAAATTTTTTATAGGTTAAACATTTTCATGATTTCATGCATATAGGAAAAAATATATTTCATAACGTTATTGGCATGTTAATAAATGTTCTTGAAAAAAAATATAGAATCAAGACTTGTTTGGACATGATTTATACAGTGATAATGTAATAGTTGGCACTAGTGAAGGGTAAAGGGTGTAATTTTCTTCCCCCAGCAACTTACACTCTATCCAGATAAAAAATTACAATTTTTTATTTTCCATAGTGGTGTAAAAGGTCAAAATGGGTATTAATAAAAAATAAATAATTTCATTTAAATGACTAATTTGAAGTTATAGGGACTAAAATAACATGAATTTGATGTTTTTATTCAATATTTGATGATCATTGATTTAAATTACATTCTACATAAAAATTTATGACATACATTAACCAGACTATTCATCTTTTGGAAATCTATATAGAGTAAATTTATAGACCAGGTGAATTTTCCAACCATTAATAAAGAGGTTATACTAATTTTATGTGAATTAGAAATGTTCTTCTAACCATAATTATTTGATATAATGGTCCACCTAATAGTTCACTTTGTTAGATAGGTTCAACTATGTGTTCATGTCTATTACTGATGTATATACCCCATTGAACAGTATATGAATATTTTGAAAGAGTATGTCAAGAATCAATGTCGTACAGATGTATTTATTGAAGAATGAAATATTTTTTAAGAAGTTTTTTACTTATGTACTGATTACATATCACATGTTGATAGAATTGGTCTCCCAAAATCAAGTCACAGTAAATACCTTATGAGAGAAAAGATTTTTTGGAATAGATATTGTTATAATTACCATCACAGGGTAGAGGAAAGAGTACCTTTTAATTTTAAATAATAGTGAATATGTTTATCTATACCTTGAATCCCACAAATCAATTCTTATAGATTTGAATCCATCAAGGGTTGAAGGATGGATATAAAATAAACATAATAAATTATCTATAGGATAGTTTCGGTATCAGATTTATAAGAAGATATTTGAAAATATGAATTCAATTGTTGAATGACTTAAATGGATAGCCAGGGGACCAAATGAAACTATTATATCTTAAAATATTTTTGTAATCAATGGAAATAAGTTTTATATAAAAGAACATGATGATTTAAGTATAATAGAAATAGTGGAGTTATTCTTATGGAGGTAGTGATGCATACATCTGGTTCCAAGGATAGAAATACGATTTATGAGAATATGTCACATTTTTTCATTATCGAACAAATATGCAATTTGGATATACAAAATTTCAAGTGTTTATTTTCCATTGAAAATGGTTTTATAATATGAGTGTAGTGAAATTTGATGAAATGGGCTTCATGATGGTTAATTTTAGTTTAGATGGGGAGAAGGGAGTGTCATTTATAATGGTATCACAAGAAGTCTAAGTATTTTATTTCATAGATCTAGAAAACAACAATTGGTCGATTTTCCTACTGGAAACCTAAATAACTGTAGTTCATATGAAAATTCAATCAAGGATGACTCTTTAATTGGGAAATAAAATCCAGTTCATGGTGGTCCCAATGTCATCAATTTATTAAACATTATAGGGGACTATAAAGAGGGTATTTGGATTCTCAATAGAGAGATAAATCCCTTAAACCATTAAAAAAATATATATAGATCAATGAGAATGTTAACATGTTTTTTAATATATTATTATTTTCCTCATAATATTTTGTATTCTCTATAATATTAAAATAATCTAAATTAAATGTTTGACTATTCATAGAGAAAATATATTCAGCACGTGATGATGTAACCAATCCCAGAGAGGAATGGAATTTTGATTCCAAAAATGTAGAATTATTAGGGGAGAAATTAATCACCACAATGTTAACTAAAATTATGAGGGAAATAAGTAAGCGTATAAAATTTTAAGTTGGATAGAATCAATGTGGCCAACCTATTGACCCCAAAAAGTCAATGTTCATTAGTTATGTTAGGATCCCAATGAGGTTAAATTTTCTAATTGATATAGAGTTTTGGAACTATTTCTAACCTATAATAAAGGAAACGATTTGGGAAGATATAAAGGTAATGTTAAGATAACCTTTCTTTAGTTTACTGAAAATTTATATAATGAAATTTTGATTTAATTTTCATTATTCCTTATAGAGTTCATTTATTTTAGATGATTTCCATAATAAATATTTTTAAATGGATGTTAGAAAATACCATAGAGGATTTCGCACTCTTCTTACCAAATTTTAATTGAGGGATGTTGAGGGGAAAGTAAAGCTCCACCAGCCAGTTACTTTTTCAAACATTATAAAATAAGAAACATTGAATTATTTCATCACTTTTCTCAATGATAAAATCATTTTAGGTCAATTTTAGTCAACAATATATTATTTTAAATTATTGTTTTCTTCCAAATTGATTCAAAATTGATTATTTATAAAATAGAAAAGGAACGCTAAAAATAAATAAAATATATGAAAACCAATATACCCCTATCACAAAGAAGATGTGTGGTACAATTCACTAAGGAATAAATTTTTATGTATTTGAAATCAACACTAAGAGTTTTATCTGATATAAAAAACATACATTCATTTGTTAATATGCATATTGTGAATCAAAATCTGAAGCCACTTCCATCCCACATCATATTCTATAGACGTAGGCTCGCATAATAAGGAAGGTAAATTAGTTGATGGAAATAAAAAAAAAGTAGTATCTAAAACATGTATAAGTATTTCATAATACTAATCTATCAAGATTTATAAAAGTATTAAATAAAAATATATATTTATGTTTTTTTGTTTTTTATATAGTTTAAACACATTAATAGGTTGTGGTTGTACCGTAATAAAAACTACTTTTAGTAGCTCTGAAATGGATGGAACAATATGGTCACATTAGAGGAGTAGGTTTTGGAGTGTCTCCTCAAATATATTTCAAGAAGAGAAAACCACAAGAAGATAAATAAAATATGATGATAGGATTTCAGGAAAAAATAGATACTTTTTGAGATATTATTGTCCAATCTAGTTTGGAATACCAATATATGAAAAAGGATCAAAGCGAACTGGCGGGGGAACAATGAACTGCACATGAATAATAAAATGAACCCGCTAAATTTGAGGGTATTCATTACCATCAAATTAATAACTTACCTAAGGTAACAGATTTTTCATTAAACCTTCTCCTAAATGTGAATCAAACAACTCTTAATAACTCTATATTACTAAAATTATGTAGGGTAAAGTATTATGTGATTTTTATCTATAAACCCCCACACAACACCTTGTTTCAAGGCCTATGGTGTATAACATCCCAATAGATAATATACACAATAAATAACTCCAAAAAATAACATGTGAGTGGGCATGAGGCATATCATAATCTGGCCCCTAAGTTTCTTATTCCACTTGATGATTTGAATATTACAATAGTCAATTATGAAATTGGAAATTCTGTAGAATGGTCATATATTCTTATAAAGATACATGAAGTATGACTTTGAAACTATATTCATATGAAATACCTATAAAAGTTGATGAAAAAAGATCTAAATTGAGATATGGTATTACCTAGAGATAAAGAGATGGGGAAATGGAAGGCTGGATCAGGATAATCTAGCGAATCAACTAAGAAATCAAACAGACCTTTTGAGAGTACCTTCACCCCACAAGTTCCACTAAAACATTTACTATCATTAAAAATTCATACATAGACAACATTTAAATATGTAGATATCTCTTACATTCTGTATGGAGAATAAATATTTGTATCTTTAATTATAGATGCAGTTGGTCTTTAGATTATAAATGAGATTCTCATGTTTGAATGGCTAGGACCCTCAGTTGTGAATACACACATAAGGTACATTTTCATTATATTTATGTCCAATAAATGATATAATATGTTCATTACAGTAAATAATTTTTGATATTTTATATGGGTTTTTATATTACTACTATATAAATGGAAAACCATGAGAAAAAAAATTGGATTCATCAACCCCCATATATCATTTCTATGGAGGAAACTTCTTTGAAAACTGAATAAATTGAGAAGAAAAAAAATGTGGTAAACTATTTCTTTGAGAAAAAAATAACAGATGACAGACTATTTTTTATGCATACAATTTAGGGATAAAACACTGCAATCTAATCATATAAAATATAATTTTATATTTTCATTACATTTTTGTTTTTTTACGAAGAAATGGATATAGATCTAACTTAATCTAAATACCCTAAATATTTATTTTTTGGATCCAATACGTGGATATCCCACAAAACAATCATACATGATATGTATTCTGAATTTTTAATACACTTTAATTGACATTTTATTGATAAAAATTGAATTATATGTCTCATATTGTGTTTTAACAAGAATTTTTTTATGATTGGATGGTTTCTAAATATAGGAAAAATCATGGAATAAAGTTAGTAACTAAATATTAAAAGTCCTTGGATTACGTAAAATGTAATCATATTTAAGGTATTTATTGACATATTTAACTATAAAAACATATTTCAAAATAAATAACTTATTTTTTGTCATTTTTTATGTAGTTTTTAAACCAAGATGATAACAACCATTTTGGATAATATGTTTGTAAATTTATGAGATATATATAAACCATGAAAATGAAAGCATCCCAGAATAGGAAATTTTATAAGGTAATTACAATTTCCTTAAAAATATTTCTTAATCATTTTTTTGTTTAAATTTTCTCAATAATACCAATATTTTCAGAAACCTACTTACTCAAAAGAATAAATAAATATGTTTAGGGACGAGTGGGTAGCATACATGATGTTGGAATGTTTACCAACATCAAATTTAGTGATTACCTACTATTATTGTGATCTAGTATAGGCTATAATATTATACATAAATTTGGGTTTTGTATAATTAGTATCTGAATGCTAATAATCTTCTTCTCAAGGAGAAGTATAATGGAGGAAATCAATTTGTTAAGAATTGATTAGGAAGAATACATGGTGTTATAAAGTTTATAATCATAATGAAGAGGTGACTTCCTGTTACTTATTTAGTTAGTTTTCTCATCATTTTATCTAATTTTTTTTAATTTCCATATCTTTTTTATCTAATAATTATTTTTTTAAATTTACACATTAGTACAAAACACATTTCACATGCTCAAAACTAAGAAAATGAGCTCATATTGTTTTAAAACTTTAGATAAATGATACATAAGTCATTTTTAATGTGTAATAATAGATCATACAATAATCAAACACACAATGTGGTCGGTATAACTCGATGAAAGTGTTTTCAATAAAAAAAATTCATTTTAGTTTAAAACATTTATTAAATAGTGAAAACCAAGAAAAAAACATGGATTGTTTTAAACCATTATAAAAACAATCAATAATTCATTTTTCATGTATATACTAATTGACCACATGTCAATAAAACACTTGATGTGGTTTTCATGACTAAAAGAAAGTTTTTTTAATATAAAAGTGTAATTTTAGTTTAAAATATACATCAAATTGTAAAAAATAAGAAAATGAGATCATATTATTTTCAAACATTCATAAAATGATCCACAATTCATTTGTGACATATAGGAATTAGTCACACATAAATATAAGACACTATGTGGTTGATATGAACTAAAGTCCACGTTTTTAATAGAAATGTTCCATTTTTGTTTAAAACACTTTTCAAAATATAAAAACAAACAAATTTAGCTCGGATTGTTTTCAATCATCATAAAAATGATCTATAATTCATTTTTTACATGTCGGAATTTACATCACATAAACTCTATATACTGGTGACCGATATTATTACAATTTTGTTGTTTGATTTTAAAATTGAAGTTTTAGTAAAAAAGAAAAGTGACACACTCAAAACCAAGAAAATGTATTCAGGTAGTTTTGATACAATAGGACAATATTCTCTCAATCATTTTTGACATGCAGTATTCAACCATACCTCAATATGATACACATTTTACCCAGTATGACTAAAATTGTGTGGTTTCTATTTAAAATTGAATTTTAATGATGTATTGTTCCATTATTATTTTTAATTTGTTTTTTTATAGTTTTACTAACATAAGAATTATTTTCTTATTAAGGTGGATTATTTTTCTCATGTTGGGGTGGTCTATTCAAATATGCTCGTGCTTGTGAGAGATTGGACATTAAGCCTACAATTGAGATAATGGAAAAAATGAAATAGGTTAATAACATATATAAAAATCATAAAAAGGTAAATTCCTATTACTAATTTAATAAATATTTTTACAATTTTATCTACTATTTTTAATTTATTTTCCTTATAATCTTAATCTAATAATTATATAGTTTTTTCGTAGATCTTTTTGGAAGTCATATTTTTCTTTCTACAATCTGCAGCAAGTTAGAAAAGATAAAAAATATTATATCATATATGTATTGTTGAAGATAGTTGAAATAAAAACACACATCCCATAATCAATCTGCCACACCTCAATCTAATATATAGTATGCTTGGAATTACTTTAATTTATGTTTTTAGTTTTTAATTTAAATTTTAGTTCAAAAAAACATCACATACTAAAAGCTGAGAAAACCCATTCATATTTTTTTAATAATTTATGAAAACAATCCATAATTAATTGTTTATGTTTAGGAATCAGACACAACTCAATCTAACACATGTTGTAACCGATATGACTCCAAGTGTGTATTTTTATATAAAATTGACATTAGTTTTAGTAAAAAACACACGTGACATACACAAAATTAAGAAATATATTTGGGTAGTTTTGATAATTTAGGAATACAATACATAAACCATTTTTTATGTGTAGTAATCATCTATGACTAAATTTGATACATGGTGTTCCTAATATGACTTCAAGTGTGTCTTTTTATTTAAAATTCAGATTAATTTTAGTAAAAAAGATAAGTGACATACTCAAAACTTAGCAAGCACATTAATATTGTTTTGATACTTTAGGAACATGATCTATAATTAATTTTTTATGTGAATGAATTGTTAATAACTCAATGCGATGCACTATGTGATTAGTATAACTCAAAGTGTCCATTATTTGTTTAAAATTTACATTTTAGTTAAAAAAGTGTGTCACTCATAAAACCTAAGAAAATTCACTTGGATTGTCTTGATAGTTTAGGAAAAACAATATATGTAATTTTTAATGTGTTATAATCATTCTCACATCAAACTGACACATGATGTGACTGATATAACTCACGTACATGTTTTTAGTTTAAAATGACATTTCAGTAAAAAAACAAAAATTACATTATCAAAACCAAGAAAACACATTAAAAATGTTTTTAGGATTTAGTAAAATTATTTATAAGTCATTTGTGACATGTATGAATTATTTAAACCTCAATATAATGAAAATTGTCACTAGAATGACTCCAAGTGTGTCTTTTTATTTAAAATTGGCATAATGTTTAGAAAAAAAAGACGTGAAACATACCAAAACCTGAGTAAACACATTCTTATTTTTTGATACTTTATAAAAATAATCCATAAGTCATTTTTTATGTGTAGGAATTAGTCTCACCTCATTCTGATACATGGTATTCCAAGTTTACTCTAAGTGTGTCTTTTTATTTGAAATTGACATTAATTTTAGTAAAAATGATAAGTGACCAACTCAAAACTGAGAAAAAGGATTAAAATTGTTTTTATACATTATTAAAAAAAAAAAATTCATTTTAGATGTATAGGAATCATCCTCACCACAATATTATCCATGGTGTGTCCATTATAACTCAATGTGTGGGTTATCATTCCAAAATTGACATTTTAGTTCAAAAAGTTTGTAACTCACTAAAAACTGAAAAAACATTATCATATTGTCTTAAATAAATTATTAATAAGTCATTATTGATAATTATTAATTAGACACATGTCAAACCAACACATGATGTGACTGGTATGACTCAAAGTACATGTTTCCAGTTTAAAATGACATTTTTATAAAAAAGACAAGTTACATACTCAAAACCAATCAAATGCATTTGAAATGTTTTTATACTTTATGAAATTGATCCATTTGTCTTTTTTTGACATGTAGGAATATATTGTACCTTAATTCGATGAACTGTGTGATTGGTAGGACTCCAAGTGTTCCTTTTATTGAAAATTGACATTAATTTATTAAAAAAGACAACTAATATGCTCATAACTGAGAAAAAATATTCAAATTGTTTTGATAATTTATGAAAACTATACGTAAGTAATTTTTCATGTTTAGTAATATTCCTAACATAAAAAAAATGCACGATGTTACTAGTATGACTCCAAGTGTGTTTTTTATTTAAAATTGACATTAATTATAGTAAAAAATACAAGTGACATGCTCAAAAACTAATAAAATTCATAAATATTGTATTTATATATTTTGAAAATTATCCCTAATTTATTTTTGATGTTTTTGAATCATCTTCACTACAATAAAACACACGGTGTGACTGGTATGAATCCATGTTTGTCTTTATTTTAAATTAACATTAATTGTAGTAAAAAAAGATAAACGAGATACTCAAAACTTATCAAAATAATTTGTATTATTTTTATACTTTGGTAAAATGATCCATAAGTAATTTTTTACATGTAGGAATCTTCCTTAACTCAATTTGATGTGCGGTGTTCCCGGTATAACTCAAAGTGTCTATCATCAGTTCAAATTTGACATTTTAGTTCAAAAAGAGTGTCACTCACTAAAAACTAAAAAAGTCACTCATATTGTATCAATAATTTAGTAAACTAAATCCTAATTCATTTATTATGTGTGGGAATTAGTCTCATATTGAACTGACACATGATGTGATAGGTATGAATGAAAGTGTGTGTTTCCTATTTAAAATGACATTTTAGTAAAAAAAGAAAAGTTACATGTTCAAAACTAAGAAAACACATTAGGATTTTTTTTATAATTTATTTAAAATTGAAAATAATTTTAGTAAAAAAACAACTGACATACTCAAAAATAAGAAAACACATTCATATTATTTTTATAAATAATGAAAATGATTTATATTTCATTTTTTAAATGTAGTAATTAGACACCCCTCAATCTAACAAATAGTGTTCCCAGTATGACTCCAGGTGTGTCGTTTTTTTAAAATTGACATTAATTTTAGTAAAAAAGACAAGTGGCATACTCAAAATGGAGATAATGAATTTTTATTAATTTTATACTTATTTTAAATGATCTATAATTCTTTTTTGATGTTTAGGAATCAGTTGAAGCTCAATATAATGCACGGTGCATCCGGTATAACTCAAAGTGTGCGTAATTAGTTTAAAATTGACATTTTAGTTCAAAGAGTGTATCACTCACTAAAAATAGAGAAAAACTACTCATATTGACACAATAATTTATTAAAATTATTTATAATTCGTTATTGATGTGTAGTAATTAGTCTCATGTCAAACCAACACACGATGTTACCGGTATGACTCAAAATGCATGTTTCAGTTTAAAATGACATTTTAGTATAAAAGAAGTGACATAATTAAAACCAAGAAAAAAAATTGATTGTTTTGATGCTTTTTAAAAATTATTTTTACGTTATTTTTTACATATATTAACCAAACACACCTCAATATGTTTCATGGGATCAATAGTATGACTCCAAGTGTGTGTTTATATTTAAAATGCACATTAATTTTAGTGAAAAAAGAAAAGCAACATACTAAAAATAATGAAAATGCATTTGGACTATTTTGATACTTTAGGTAAATGATCCATAAGTCATTTTTGACATGTAGGAGTAATTACACCATAACAAATCACATGATGTTACTAGTATGACTCAAAGTGTTCCATTTTATTTAAAATTTACATTAATTTTAGTAAAAAAGAAAAATGTGTTATCAAAAAAACCATTTGGATTATTTTGATAATTTATGAAAATTATCCATAAGTCATCTATGATATATATGAATAACAAACACCTCAATATGTTTCAGGTTGTGACTGGTATTACTCTAAGGGTGTCTTTATTTAAAATTTACATTAATTTTTGTAAAAAAGAGAAGTGACGTACTCAAAACTGAGAAAACACAATAGGATTGTTTTGATATTTTAGGATAATTATCCATCAGTAATTTTCATGTTTAATAATCATTTACACATCAATCTTATTCATGGTGTGCTTGGTATAACTCAAAGTATCTGTTATCAGTGTAAAATTGAGATTTTAGTTCAAAAAGTGTGTCACTCACTCAAAACCTAGAAAAATCACTCAGATTGTCTCAATAATTTATGAAAATTATTCATAAGACATTTTTTTGTATAGGAATCAATATCATATCAAAATGGCACACAATGTGACCAGTATGACTCAAAGTGTGTTTTTTCAGTTTAAAGTGGCATTTTAGTAGAAAAAAAAGATAAGTTACATACTCAAAACTGAGAAAACGCATTCAAATTATTTTGATACTATAGTAAAATTATCCATAAGTAATTTTTGACCTATATTAATTATCCACACCTCAATCTGAAGAACTGTGTGACTAGTATGACTCTAAGTGTGTAATTTTATTTAAAATTGATAATAATTTTTGTAAAAAGTCTAGTGGCATACTCAAAACTGAGAAAACACTTTTGGAATATTTTAATACTTTAGTAAAATTATACATAAGTCATTTTTTAAATTTATGATTAATATTTACCTAAATCTAATACATGATCTTCCCAGTGTAAATCAAGGTGTATATTATTAGTTTAAAACTGACATTTTAGTTTGAAGAGTGTGTCACTCACTGAAAACTGAGTAAACATGATCATGTTTCCATGATAATTTAGGAAAATGATTCATAAGTCACTTTTGACGTGTGTTAATTAGAATCACATCAAAAAAATATATGATGTGATAATTATGACTCAAAGTGGGTGTTTCCAGTTTAAAATGACACTTTAATAAAAAACACAATTGACATACTCAAAAATAAGAAAAGACATTCGTATTTTTTTGATAATTTATTAAAATGATTCATATGTCATTTTTGACATATAGAAATTGACCACACATCAATCTGGGACATGATTTTGTTAGTATTACATGAAGTGAGAGTTTAAAATATATAAGTTCTATTTTAAATAAAAAATCATATCTCATAAACAAAACTAAGAAAACAATCTCAGTTTTTTTCTCATCATTTTATTTGCAATTAATTAATTAATTTCCTTATCATTTTTATCTGATAATTAATTCGTTAATTTTCAAAGAGATAATTCTTGAGGATGAACAAGAAACAGTGTGACATGAAAGAATCAACTGCAAGTCAATCGGATACACAGTGTTCCTAGTATGACTCAAAGTTTAGTGTAAAATGGACACTTTCTATATAATTTATTTATTTGTAGTATAAATAACATAAATTTTTTTATTATATAGGTTCTTTCTTTTTCACAAGATGGGATGGTTTGTTCAGAAATAGCATGAGCGGGGGTCTGGGGCCAAATATAAGGTAACATTGATGTTTTTGAATTTTTGGGATAATTTGTCCTTACTCATGAAATTATAAAATCCAATATTTTAAATGTCCATAATATAGCTTTTTTCTGTCCTTTTTTTTAAATTTTATTTCACTTAAATTATATATTTGAAACCTAATTTTTCTTTTGATTCTACAATTGTAGTGTGATGTAAATTTAAAATAACACTACAGTATGACCCCTTATCAGTTCTTTTAAAATAACTCATAAAGGGTCTATTTATTAGTTCTACTAAAGGTTCTCAAAAAGGAATCCATATTAGGGATACTAAATGTTCTGATAAAATACTTGTTCTTTTAATCGTGCTTTGGTAATCTATTATTTTTTTCATTAATAGTGGCATATTTAAGCATTGTTAAAGTCCTATTTTATAGGTCATCTTTTAAAAAGTTTATTTCATTTTTTGATTTATGTAATATGTTCAATATTCTATGATTTTATTTTTTTGATAAGTATTGCATTAATTTTTTAGGCATATAATTTTTCATTTGGGTTAACTTAAGAGTTATGGATACCATCAGAATTTTATATGTTTAAGGTTGATCAAAAATTTTAAGTCATGGATACCACATTTGTGGTTTTATGAGATAAGATTTTTAGATGATTTTAAAATATTTTTTGAATTTATGGATAATTCACTATTAAGGTGTAAATAACCCTTTGAATTAGTATATTATTTGATTTTATTTTAATTATGATCTATTGGATAGTAGGATTAAGATAATATTGATGGTCAAATAATGATTCATTGACAAGGTGATATTTTGGAATATATTTATATTCAAGATAAAAATTTCCATTTAGGTATGTATCTAAATTTTATTCATGATATTTTTTCAAAGTTCACTGAATTATAAGACTATATATTGTCTTATAATTTTGATAATGATATTTTTGGATCCGGTTCATTGGGTTGACGTATATGTGGACCTTATATTTAACATGTGGTTTAAAATTAAATAATATTTGGATAGAATGCAATGGAATTTTTTGTTATATAAGATAAAAGGCATGATATCACCTATGAGGTTAAAACATTCTTTAATTTCGAGGTTATTAAAGTTAATTGGGATGTAAATTTTTTTATTCATGGAATAATTTAACATGAAAATTTCATGTTATTGTGTAAATTTTGAAGTAAAATGTATTATTTCTTCATATGAATGATTATAAATTTTGGATAATATATTATCTTATTCTAACCATTTAAGTCTCTTTTAATATTTAAAGACATAAGGAATATCTTTTTATCCTTTTGTGGATTATGTGATCTATTAAATGTCAATTTTTGTACTTAATGCATGTAAAATCCACCTTTAATACACTTAGTTGGGATCAAAAGATGAGATTGTGGAGGAATTTAATTAAAGGATTTAATTATACATGTCAAGTATATATATTTAATATTTTATTACCCTTATATCTTAGTTTAACTCACATCCCAATGGTAAACTCGTTTTAACCTTAACCATAGTATAAAAATTGTTTTTACTATTAATTAAAAAAAATGAAACTAGGCTCAATATCAAATATGAACATACATATTCGAAATATATAATCTATTTTATACAATTTAATTTCTATAAGTGGTGTAAATTAATTTAAAAATAATCATGTGAATCACATTGAAAGCCCTTTTTTAGAAAAACTCATTTTTAAGAATGAAACTAAATTTATTTTTATTTCAGGCATAATAAAAATGGTCAAATAAATGTGAAATAATTTTTAATATTTAATCTATAAATTTTATTAAAACCATTAAAAAATAAACAAATAACCTGGTTTATATATAAACAAATTGGGCACATAAAAAAGTTTTATATAAAATTTCTCTTCTTTCCTATAAATGACTTTCATTGCAAGCCTTTAGATAACTAATGTCTCAATGCTTATCAATAAATTTCCAATAAATTTAATTAAAATAATTTTTTTAATAGTGATCAATATACGTAGTTTATATAATAATACATAAAATGAAGAAAAATATATTTCTTTGAAACAATGGTTATATTAATCATTAAATGATTTTAATAAAAATTTAATGATTTTTTCTAAGACATTAATCAATGAATTTGAATTTAGGAAAACATTTATATATATATATATATTACAAAAAATGGATAATACTATTACACTCCAATCTAATGGCTATGTTATAAAGGTATAAAATATCATGGGTTCATTTAGACTTAGGGTTACAAGAAAAGAAAGTTATGGAATTCTACAAATTTATTTAAAAGGAATATATATAAAATATTAGGGTGTTATATTATACCCCCCTTAAAATCAACTTCTCCCAAAAAGTACTTTAATTTGATATAGACATATGATTATATCTCAACCTCCTCAAATCCTTAGGAACCTATGTAGATACCTCAAATTTATGATTCTTCCAAATAACATTAACTAGGTGAGTAGACACGATCTATAGAAAATTATCTCAATGATCAAAAAATTTTACTAGTTGTTCTTCATAAGAAAAATCATAATCTAGGGGTACAATATCTGATTTCAAAATATGTGTGGTTTTAGGTATGTACTTTCTTAAAAGAGATACATAGAACATATCATGAACTTGAGAGAAGTTCAGTAAAAGCACTAAGTAATACTCTATAATACCTACCCAATTAAGAATCTAGAAAGTGATGATGTATATAGTGATAAATTTTTCTTATCTTTCAAAATCATATAATTTTATTCCATGTATAAAGTCGCATAACTACATTTTAACAAAGATTAAATTTCAGATCTCACAACTGATAGTTAGCATAACTCTTTTGTCAACTATGATCTCCCTTTATGTGTGTGAAATTAATCTGGCATTCTGTATCAATTTCATAGCTAGATCAAGAAGTAATATCTTTATTTCTAAAAATTCATCTCATCACATTAATGTTTTTCACTTCCTTCCATATAGGGCTTCTTAAAGATATATGAGAGTGCTCGAGTGAAATCCATTATTATAAAAGGATTTGACAAGAGGAAGGTGTTGATCCCAAAATCTATTAAATTATTGATAATGGGGTCTTAGTATAACCTCTTGGGTCTAAGTGGTCCTTATATAATGACCATATATTTAAGGATGATAAAAATTTCTAAAACACAACACTGTATCAATATCATACTGAATACTTCATTAGAACATCAAGGTAAACCTATGATCTCGATCAGATATAGTATAATGTGTTACTACATGAAACCTTACCACTTTTTATTGTATATCCTAGTAATATAATCAGTAGATAAAACAATTTTTATATAAATGAAATTTTTTGGCTTCATAAGATTAGTGATTGTAACCCTAAAATCATTTTGGAATTTAGAAATCATGGGGAGTTTGATGTTGAAATCTATAGTGATGTTTTTTCACTTCCATTCTGTTATGGGTAAGGTTTGTAACATCCTCTAAGACTTATATAATTCCGTTTTAACTTTCTACCATACTAAGCATTGGGATACATACTCTATAATATCTTTCATTATTTTTTCCCACTAGAAATACTCTTTAAGATCAGTATATATATTTCTACTGACAAGATGAATATAGAATGTTGTTCTATGAGATTCTTCCACCAGATTATTCTTCAATCCTAGTATTTATGTTACAAAAAATAGGTTTCTAAGCCTTATCGTTCTATCACAGTGAAGATTGAACTCGCGAATATTTCTTAAATTCTTTTACAGTTATACATCTTCCTTTTGTGCCTCTTTAATATTTAAATCGATAAATGGTCTAATAGTCATTTGATAATGATAAAATCTATCTCCTTACTTTCTGATTTCATGGCCCATAATTTTCAAATCCATAAAAAATTGTATATTTTTTTATCATAGATAGGATACCAAGATCTCTCCAACTCAAATCATCGTCCACCTTGTTCACTTTTCTGGGGTGATAATGTATTAAGGAGTCATAATATTTAATCAAATCCATCCATTTTCTAGGGGATATATTAATCTATCTATGGGTGAATATATACTATAGAACTTTATTATAATTATATATGTCACACCTTTCACCATATAGATAATGTCTTCATATCTTTAATGAAATGATTACCACTGTTAAATCCAATTCATGAATTTGGTAATATTTCTCATAGACCATAAATTATCATGAGTTATAATTTATAAACATATATTTATATGTAATAAAACATCCCAAATCCTTATTAGTTCATCACAATAAATCCCAAACCCTTGTCTATTGTAGGTTTGTGTGACTGGAGGTTCACTAACCAATTTTCTCATCACTTCCTTGGAATTTTATAAGTATTCATTTGTCTAATGTAACTTTAATCCCATTTGAGTAAACTTAGTGATTCAATTTTATATCCATGATAAATTATTCATAAAATATAAATAATATCCATATAATCAATGAAAACTATGGTTCTCCTTCATAGATTTTGGTCTGGTCTGATGCTCAATAACATCCATTTTTTATGGATCCACTGATATACCATTTCTTGAGATTATATGACCCAAAAAATGAAACTTTCTATTTCCAAAATTCACACTTTGTAAATTAGGAATACATATTCTACTTTCTTTGGGTATTAAGTAAAATCCTCAATAGATCTTTATACTCTTCATTTCCCTTGGAATATATAATAATTTCATCTATAAAGACTATAAAAACTGATCAATGAAATCTATGAGGACTCTATTCATTAAATACATGAATAGAATGTAGGAGTTAGTAACACCAAATAAAATCACTATAAATTTATAGTGTTTATACCTTGTATATAATGTTGTCTTGGGTATGTATTCACTTTTGACCCCCAATTAATAGTATCCAATAAAAAATTATATCAATGATAAGTATTAATAATATTAAAATTTATCAAACAAATCATCAATATGGTGTAGAAGTTAATTATTCATGATTGTGATCCTGTTGAGTTCCTAATAAACAATGTTGAGTTTCATTTATCTATATTTCATCTTAATAAAAAAACAATATGTACACCCCATGGTGATGCACTTGGTTGAATGATTACCTTATCAATATTCTCCTAGTGTTTCTTCTTTAATTACAACAAATCAATTAGGTTCATTATATATAGAGTCTTGGAAATTGGTGTATCACTATGTATGATTTCTATTGAAAATTCATTATATAATTCAAGGGAATAAAAGGAAACTCCTCTAGAAATGCATCAACAAAATATTGTATAATCCATATATCTTTAATATTGATTTTATTCACTACCAGCTAAGATAAATACCCCCATTTAATAGAAATCATGACCCATAAAATGGATTTAATTTCTATTGGAAGTTCATATTTATCCTCACACTGATAAATAATCATATGTTAGTTTAAAATATCAAATTTTTCTTACCTTCCTCAGTAATAGATATGGGATTTATATAAATAAATCTAATCCATACCCAAAATAACATCAAATTCAACTGGAGGGGGAATAAAATGATTTTAAGGAATCACATTCCAACAAACTTGAAGTAGATAATAATCAATACTTGATATGTGGTCACTGTAAAATTAATAGTTTTCATAAATAATTAAATTCCTAAAGGTTTATGTGGTAATTTGAAACACTTAAAAAAATTCTAATATAAAATAGTGGGTAGATATAGAATGAAATAATACATAATCAATTCTATAGTTGATAATAAGTGTATATTTGATGAGTTTGGTATCATACCCTACATAAAAAAGAGAAATAACATGATATTTCATTTTTTCATAGGGATTAATAGGTTCTTAACATCAATCATCATCATTAAACCTAATATTTTATCACTGGTTAATATAATTATTATACTCATTTCAGTTGAAACATTGGGATATAGGTTGTGCATTGGTAGAGATTTCTCTCAATTTTCATCATTAGATAACTTATTCCCATCACATGGGGATTTTATTTCCCGATAAACTTCCTTTTCAATAATAAATAATTTACTTGTTCCCTTAAGAAAATTTCCTCCATTTTACTTTCCACAGTTATGGCATAAAAGAAGATGCATCTTCTTCTCTCCATGGTTTTTATTACTATAATTTCATTTAAATTTAATCTTTGTTTTCTTATCAAAACCATGATATTTATTGGAGATTTGGATCAATATTTTTATATTGAGTTCTCATCAAACACTTTTTTCATAACTACCAAATCCTCTTATGGATAACTCCCTTTAATGAATTGGTTTTAGGCCACTAAATAAATGATAAATCTTACAATCATGTTAGATGATAATAAAAAATAATACCTTAAAAGTCAAGTAATATTTACTAAATAGGTACTAATAGATTCATCATACAACTTATTTAGATCAAGTAATTACATATCTATTTTCATATTAATAATATAAGGAAATTACATGTTGAAAAATTTACCTTCAAAACTCATCATGATACATAGATTCAATTTCATCTCACTACCACATTTCTTAATAAGATTCCACCGTTAATCTAGTTTTCCTTCCAAATGATAAATAACTAAAATAAATTTTTCATGATCTACCAACTGGAAAATGTAAAATATCATTTTAGTAGTATTGATCCATTTCATATCAATTTATTGATTATTACACCTATAAGAATAATATAGTTTCTGCCTCACAAAATAATTAACTAAATGATGTAATCTCTTTTTCTCATTTTAGAGCTCATCATGATTCACTCCTTGAGAATTTTTTGTAATCTTAGTAATGGGATTTTTCATTATAGATTCTATAAAATTTTATTTCTCAGGAAAGCAATCGTTTTATTTTTTCCAAATTCACTGTTAACATGATTCCTTCAAGTTATATTCATTGAATAAAACCAAAACTCATAGTATGAGAAATAATAATCATATCAGGAATTGATATATCCATGAAAATAATTCATAAGATATCTAAATCATGACATCGTTTTTCAATCTATGTCACCACAGGTTTCACCAAGTTCATCCCCGATCATCATCTATTCAAATCCTCAATAATGGTTCGTAATGAAAATGTGAATTAACCCAAGCGTATCACATGGGTGTGTATAACTAGGTGTGAAGTATTAAGATCAATAATCATGTAATGTTGATGATAAATTTAATAATTTATCCACCTATTTTAGAGTAATTAACCCTAGGTGAATCCTTCGTACAGTTGCATCCACTTTCTAGTATCTATATAGGGATGTATTTTCTAGAAAAAACAAACTTATTTTATTTCAATAGATTTTTAGGTTCTCTTATACATAGGATTATCCAAACATTTCTCCAAAAAAATTTCTCATCTTACTCCCAGAAAATTATGAAACCTTACTATGATTCTAACTGTGTCAACCCAAACATTTCTTACATGAATATTACATCATTTTATATGAATATTCATTTAATATCAATATGATCCATTACGGAACCTTAAAGATTTGTTGCCTTCGGAATATTTTATACATGAATAATAGGTACATAAAATATCTACATCATCACATACCTAGTTATTTATAAATAAAACCCTTCTTAGATGTATCATACTTAAAACCTTTCAAAATATCCTGGGGAAATTAAACCTAAGAAAGGGTGATCTAAGATTATCATTAAGATAAAATAAGGGAGATTTCAATAAAGGATCATATATAAAAATATCATGATCATATAGGTATGATTACATAAGATTAAAATATGAATTTCATATGTGATCGTTAATATAATCATATGAAATTACATAATTCATAGTAGTTCATAAGACATGAATTATAAAAGGATCAAAAGAATGAGATGTGAGAGTATAAAATTGGAATAAAACCATTTACTAAAGGAGTTGAATAATGTGTGGAATAATAAAAATCATAAAAATATTTTCTTAATTATAACCACCAATAAATTCATTATATATTAGGTTTGGGATAAAAACTTGTGTACCTATTGTTGTCTTGGAATAACCCCCTATGTACCCTCTTTCTCATCTTAGAATAAACTCTTACTTACCATATTTTTGGGATTTTAATATCCTATTTTGTATCTTTTGATCTTATAAAACATTAATAATTAACCAATTCATTTGATGGATTTAATGGACCCACCCATCACATAAAAATAATCCATTCATATGTATGGCACAAGACATGAAACCATATACCATTTCATCATAGGTTAACCAATGAAAAGGAATAATGGTTTTTATCAATATTAATCATCATAATAAAAAAAACATTCAAAGAAATAACCTTTTTATTGAAAGTGATTCAACTAAAATAGTCCAAACTATTTGGAAGGCGGTGGAGCATCTTGCCTGGCCTCTTACTTCCCATTGGATGAATTGCCTTGCTTCACTCTCGGAAATCAACTACATTTCCACGCATACATTTAGTAAAGAAAACATGGTTGTTTATGGTCTTTCAAAAAAGGGGATCAACCAAGAAATTACATGGCAGGATGATTTTCCTGGTGATCTTCTCCCTTTTTATGATAAATATTGTAAACATTTCTGTATTTTTGACTCTTGTAACATGTTTTTCTATCTTTTTAATAAATTGTGCCTTGGTATTTGACTGAGGCACCACATTCTAAAAAAATCACAGAAATAATAATTATGATATAATAGTATCATATCCCCTATGAAACATAATTAAAATTTTAGATGTTACATAGATGCAAAATACATTTAAAAGATCATAAGTATTTTTCTTACGGAAAACACCCATTTTATTTTGAAACCACGTATTTAAAATCTAAAAATTTATAGAGTATTAGGAAAAAATCCTTCAAGAAACATGGAAAATTATAAATTAATATTCAAATAAATTAGTATTCATAATTTTTTGAAAGTTATTTCATGTGTTATAAGTTAAAATAAGTATTTTGTTCACATATTTAGTATGTAAATCATTCAAAATACATTTACAATATTCCATTAAAAACTATAGAATGTAAAAAAAATATGAGTAAAAATGAAATTGAGAAATTTTCATAAAATATTAAATACATTATTTGAAACATTTTATAGAAAATATGGACATGAAATAAAATATTCTCGACTACATGGAAAACAATGTCGTTATTCCTTCAAATATTATTTCAAGAATTTGAGTATTTAGAGAGATGAAAATCAAAGGAAAGCTTATAATATCTTAAAATAACCATTATAGAATAAAATAAATTATATTCTTTAGATATATATCATATAATATTTTCATCATAAATTTAATTATAAATAATCCCTATAAAAATGAGATTATAACATGAAACTCTGCCCTCAAGTTTGACTTTCTTTGTATGTTCTCTTACATCCCATTAAATAAATTTAAATTTGTTTGAATAATATTTCAGAACTGTATTCATATTTATAATTATATAAATCGTTTACTTATAACATCTTATCACCCATTCATTAATAATTTTTTATTTAAATCACTATTACGGGCGATAATTTTCTCGTTTTTTAGGAATGTTTCAATTTAGAAATTTTGGTCCTTTAAATTGATCATGGTACTATATTATATATAATTTTAATCATTATATACATATTTATAATCATAAATAAAAGTTATATAAATAAAAATGAATTACATCATTCATGGAGATGGTGTTCCGTACATACGCTTGAACGATGTTTTCATTATCTAAAGAAAAAAATGAAAGAAAGATAAATAATATGTTATCATTACATAATCATTATTAAATTATAAATATCATATATATTTATTAAATCTATAATTATAAATATCTATTTAAGGTGGTGATGAAAAATGAATCACATCACAATATAGAGGTAGTAGTCTGCACATATACATGAGCGACATATTAATTTTCCATTTAATGGGAAAAAGATGAAAAAAATTGTACAATAATAATAATAAAAACTCCTTATATTTATGATACTTTATTTATCATGATATTATTGATATAAAAGTTTTATTGAAGTTGTATGAAAAAATAAAATTGAAAGATCTCAGTTATGATGTATACATCTTCTTTAAGAGATCTCCTCTGGCTTATACCTTAAGCTTTAAAATATTATCCTTTAGATTAGACTAGGAGATTTAGAATAGAGGTAATGAATCAATGAAGGTATTAATTTAGTGATTTTTTTATCTTGAAGGCTCATAATTAGCGAATAATGGATGAAAGGAGGTTCCCTTTTATATTTAAGGGAGAAGAAATTGATGGAATTAGCTAAAATATTTAAATATAATTATTGTATTTCTGAAGTATAATGATTTAAAATGGAATAGGTTCAAAATTTAAGATAATATGGGATCTAAATACCTTCATACAATAATAATTAGACATTTTCATGTTCAAATATTACACTTATCTTTTATTTTAATCCCCCCCACCTAGTAAACCCGTTTTAACATTAATAGTGGTAATAAATTTTTAAAGTTTTTATTATTCATTTTGTAAAAAAATGAAAGTGGAACCATTATAATTTACTTTTAAATTTATTCAAAATATGAAATCCTTTTTATCAAAATAAATTTCTATAAATTTTAGGAAATAAATTTTAAATATGCGTATGAAAATCAATAAAAATCTATTTTTAGGAAAATGTATTTTTATGAATTAAACGGAATTTAATTTCATTTTTTTCCCAGTAAAAAATAATAAAATGTGTGTGAAATTATTTTATTAATTATATATAATATATATAAATTTCATTAAAACTATTAATCAATAATGATTTATTAAATTAATTATGATCAAAAAACATCACACACAAAAATAGTTTTATAGAAAAAAACACTTTTTACCTTTAAATGACTTTATCTTAATTCATATCCTTTAAATAACTATTGTATGGTTTTTAATTATAAATTAACAATTATATTTGCTAAAATAAAATTTTTAATAGTGATAAATAAAAATTTTATAGTTAATAATAAATAGCTTGTAAAAAATAACTTTCTTTAGAAAATAGGCCTTTTAATAATTTAATGGTTTTATTGACAATTTAATAATTATTTATTAGGTTTTAATAAATACATTTTAATTTAAGAATACACATTTTTTGTATATTTTCTATAATTTTTTATTCATATTTAAAATCGCCAATCTAATATCTAGGTTATAAAGGTATACAATACCTTGGTTTATTTATGTATTGGGTTGAATTTAAAGAAATTTATTGAATAATTAAAATATATTTTAATGGAATTCATATAAAATATTTGGGTGTTATAAGATTCATTCAATGAATCATATAGTACCCATAGAAATAAAATGGTCTTCACAACCATTCCAAATTGATTCACATAAGGAAATCATTCTAAATTCCATTAATAATCATAACATGATAAACCCATCAAAAATAAATGGGTATCCAATGAAATAAAGTGAATTCATTTGTAAATATTATTCAAACAACATAATAATTCATATGGAATTTACACTATATATAAAGTTTTTAAGGTAAATAAAATGATTCCACCCCAATAAATTAATGTATGTTATATAGGTGAATAACCTTCAATTAAAAATATAAATAAATAGGTATTTACAGAGGAAAAACATTAGAATAAAAGTTATAGTTATACCCCCCAAAATTATTAGGAAAGACAGAGGAAATGATGTATAATTTCTATAGAAGAAAATTACATTGCATAAGTTATCCTGAGAATTAATTTTTATGTAAACATATGAAAAACATCCTTTATCAGGTATTAGATATTGAAAAGGTATAATTAATTAGATAAAAATAAATTTAATGATTTTTAAAATAATCACTTTAGAAATAATAAATATGCTTTATATTTGAAAATTATTTTAAAATTGATATTTTTTGAACCTAGGAGAGAAATAATTTCCCAATAGAAACCATCAAAACATAAAGATAAATATTCAAATAAAATTATAATGGTGGAAGAAAGATGTCTCCTAATGGAAATTATTAAATGCGATCATTTTCAGCATATTCATAAAATGATGATATTATAGGTTAATTGAAAAAGTTTTTCTCAAAAAGGTGATGTTAATGTATCATAAAACATATAACTTTGAAAACGATACTTCGATAAATGACTCCTTGAAAAATGATAATGATTATAAAAATAAATGTGGGGTGGAAAATATTTTTAAAAAACCATTTATTTAAGAACCGCATCATAAAAATATTTTTAGGTTTTATATTTTGAAATAGGAAAATAAAATTATTATAATCATAGAAAATAATGTATATTATCTTCAATATAATTAGAGTATAACATTGGAGAGATGGAAAATATCGACTTGAATATAACTATTAATTAAGAGTTAGAGGTTTATTCATGATTAATGTATACTTTTATGTGAGATAAAATTCTGGTAGAAAGCATTGAATGATAAAATACATTATTCCCATAAAGGTGAAATAATAAATAAAATAAAATGTGAAATTAATTAAATTTATAATTTTTATGCTTTATAATAATTTCATATGGGCAGAGTCTATATTTTTTCTTCTTCCATACTTTATCCTTACAAAATAATTAATTTTAATGTCAGTGATTATTTATAATGATTTATAAATTTTAAATTTCCTTTGATGAGTATTTTAGCCCTTGTCCTAGAAGATTAAATTGACAATTGGCATTTTTTACTAATTTTTAACCTACGCGGCATGTTTTCTTAATTGAAATATTATATTTTTATGTATCAATTTGAAAATAAAAATAATAATTGTTTAAATATTTATATCATTTTTTACCATTAGTTAATATTACCTAATCATACATGATATAATTTTATATAATTTTTCAATTAGGTGATCAAACCAACCCAAACATGAATATACCATAATTAATGGATGATTATGAGGTGATCGAGTTTCAATTTCATTATTCCAAAAGAATAATTATATAATTTAGATTTTATTAGTGTGATATAAATAAATTATAAACAATTTAGTGAATAAGAGAAGGATACAAAATAATTTCATAGTTTGAATAAATTGTTCTCCACTTAGTTAGTTTGTTTTAACATGATTAATTTTTATAAAAAAAAATTAATGTTCATATCATTAATAGGATATTAAATTTTTATCATCAAAACCATATTAATATCACCAAAATAATATTTATCCTTTAAACCCATCTTTAGAACCATCCCTTAAAGGATGTAATGAAAACCAAACAACATCAATTTCTAGAGGTGGTTGTCCCCACGTACGCATGATAAATGTTCAAGTTTTTCTTAGTGGATGGAATATAAGGTTTAATTGTAGTTTAATTAATATATTGAAGTTTATGTATACTAATAATACTTATTTCATTATATTCATATGGTTAGATAAGGTTAGGATTATAAAAATTAATAAGGAAACACTATGAATAAGTGGATACTCATGTCGGGGACTAGATTTTTTGTGAATAGTTTTTCATTGAAATGAACGTATTATCCTAACTAATAGTGGTCAAAGTCTTTGTTAAGTGGTATAGGGTTATGGGAGGATAAATTTAGAATTATTTTAATGTTAAATTTAATGGTAATTTGATTCCATAAGTGGTGTAATAGTTACCTTTTTATAAGTGAAGAGAATGGTTTTTTTGGAAGTAACCCCTACATGTTCAATAATGTAAAGTTACTGTTTAAGGGTAAATTGATCCAAAATGGAAACAAGTGGAGGGGAAGTGTTGGTCAGAATATATTCTTCTCATTAAATCATTTTGGATACATCCTATATTTTTTTAGGATTTTTATTTTAATATTTTAACTTTAACCTAATTTACTTTTACCTTGGTAATTAATTTTTAACATTAGTAATTAATTTACTGACCAAAAATTCAAATTAAATTATTACCTATTTTTTACCATAAGAATTAAAATTTTAAAATATTTTTATTAAAAAAATCTATATTTTATAAATATTAATTTTATAATAGTCACACTTATTCATATAAAAATGATTTTAAAAAATAATATTTTTAATGTTTACATTTATATATAAGATAAAATTATCCTGGTTATGATTTTAAAAAATAAATTTATTTATTATAAAAAAATTAACTTGTCTGGTATTTCATGGAAATCTATAACTAAATCTGACTTATAAAATAATTTATTCAAAGAGTGGTCGAAAATTGTATTTATTAATATAACATTTTAATTTTGTTCAAAAAAATGTTTGAAATAGGTTTTATAATTTAAAATAATATTTTAAAAATTACTAATTTAATTCCTTACATTTATATTTGATTACATAATTTTTTTTAAATCTTCTAGGCCATTCATATTGTAACGACCCGAGTATTTATAGAATAATACTTTTTCATATCTATTAATATTTATAAATAATATATTAATTTTATTTTAAATAGGACACTTTGTTCTATAGCGTACTCAACACACAACAATGGGTTTCTTTGAAATCTTATGTTGCATGAAACATTGAGTTATACTGAAAAATAATACAATAATATTAATATTACTTTAAATGGTAGTCAATGCATAGTCGTTTTATTTCTTGGAATGACCATAACTAACTACATTATTATTACACATGTTTGTTAAATATATTTAAATTTATCCACTAAATCTTAGAAGCATAAAATAATAATGAATCTGATTTTAATCATAAAATGCTCTAATATTCTTTAAAAGGTCGATTTACCACCTTTTAATGGAAACCCCTTTTAAATATTGTTTTGGACACTTTTATATATTCCAATTGAAAAAATAAACTTCTTCTTTAGAAGTGGGACATCAAAATTTACTTTGGATAAATTTTTGATATTTTTATGATAAGGTTAATTTTTTAATGAATAGTGAAAATACTGTATTTTAAGTCAAAACTGTCTTTTCATCTAATTTATTTATATGGTTAGATTATCTTTATGATTGGTTTAAAGTGAAATTATATTATTATTTTACCCTTTAATCTAATTTTTTCATTATAAGTAATTTAATTTTTTTATTAGACATAAACACATGTCAATCTTTTGATAGTTATTGTTTCTTAAAAACAATTTTTTTTGGTTTTGACAATAAGAATTAATTTTGAATTAATTTCTGAAACTCTTGTGTTTTGAATTGGGAAAAATAGATTCCATATTTGTAATCAGGAGGTCCAAATTGTTTAAATAGGTATCTTTAATTTTTATATGTTATGAATATTAACATCAGTAATTATTTTATTTACCATGGAAAAAGGGTAAATCTAAAAAATAAGGGTAAAAAATAATATTATCATAATATTAAATTACCCTAACATATGTCCTAACACTATTATATGAGATATTTCCGACCATGGGTATCCTTGGGTCTATTTTAGGACCTCATTGAGCCACTTGTGTGTGAAAATGACATTTAATTACTTTTAATTTAAAGTTATAGAAAATATAACCCAAACATATATATTTTATGAAAATAAATTTTATATAGGGTTATATAAGTGATATTCTTGACTATAAATATTCATTATAAATATAAAAAAATTATACATCATGGTGTTTTATTTATAATTTTTAGACATTAAATAAATTAATTTAATTATGATGCAATGATGATGTAGTGATTGTTTCATTAATAAAGGATTCAAATAAATGATATTATAAATGTTAAAATAAATTAAATTTGATTATTTTTATGTCATAAAATAATTTTCTGGATTTTAGTTACATATTATCGTTCTATTAATGAAGTTTTTTCGAATCAATCATGTTGTTTTGGGTTTTTAAAAAGACACGATTTGAATAGTGTCTAAATTGACATAATTCATATTTTAAAATATAAAATATTTTATTAAATATTATAAAATTCTAAAAAATATAATATTCGTCCAAATGATTATAATAAGTATAAAATTTTATTAACTACTCTTTAATTTTATATTTTTCAGGTTTTGGTAACTATTTTTATTCTCAAAGTGTTAAATACTTGATAAAATGTTCAGATTAAAAATGGGTTAAATAAAAACGATAAGTATTAAAAAATACAAAACCTATCCAATTATTTTTGGATGATTAAATTTGGACTTTTATTCATCTTTTTTTCTAATTTAATAAATTTTGGACTTTTTGAAACCGAAAAACATTTTATGATAAAATAATGCTTTCAAACATTCCTAAAGAGTCCCTCCACCCTCTTATAAAGTGGCATCACCTCTAACCCTTAATCACGCCTCTCAATACCACTTTTCTCATCCAAAAGTTACCCAAATAAGCTCCCAGTATCTCTATATTCCTACTATAATACTTACCTTAGGAATAAGACAATTCAAGAGATCCCTTTGGCTTAAATTAATAGAAGTTACCCAATTTGAGGTAATGTCTTCTCTCAAGTTCCATTAATTTATTTTTCCTTCTCCACTCCCTATTCTCTTCTTATTATTTGTTTATATAACAAAACCATTATCATAAATATACTAGGTTGTTTTTATGAGAATTATTCTAACTACACTTAAACACACCCTCATCTAATGGGTATAGAACATACTGTTTCGGTGGACGGAAAACTACTGCCTTACGAAATGATGCTTGTTCAATCATCCCCTACCACCTCTTATGGTGGCCATTATGATGGAAATGTAATTATATATGATATTTATGATATTTATGTTATCTCTATTCTTCTTTAATTATCATTTAGAGCATACCTTTATGCTTTTAATGTTGTATAAATACGATAATTTTATTTGAGGAAGTGTGGACTACCACCCCCTCAAAGTGATATGACTCGTTCATGATATACATGGAACAAATAAAGGATTGAATTAATGAAATTATGTAACAAATATATCATATATATTATAATTTAATTATAATATACCTAGGTATCATTTATTTTTCATTCCTTTAAATATGAAAAATAAATGAAAGTGGTGTTCATGCGTACGTACGACTTACCATCTTCATGAACGGTGAATTTCATTTATTATATCCTAATGCTGTAGAATATTATAAATAAATATATACTATATATATATTATATATATGATGTCTAAATCATTAATATCATTCTGTATATAATGGAATTTTTACCACATGGTCAATCTGTAATTATAAGAAGTTCATTTTTTATTGAAGTTTCGAACATCGACAAAATGTTAGATATGAACTAAAACAATTAACTAATTGTTATAACAAAGTAATAAGATTTTTAAAAGGAATAATAAACATGAAAAGGGTTATGAAGAAATTATAAATTAACTTATGTTTATTAATTAGGAATAACAAGGAACATATGAGACAAGTCAAACTCGAGGTAAGGGACTTCGTCTCAATCTATATTCATTGGGGAATGTTTTGAAAATATACACCTCTTTATTTTATATGGTGTAAAATAAACCCCTTTTACTTTTAATTTCATTCAAAGGGAATGTTTTTATACCAAAAAATTTCTAAACAACAAAAGGAATTTTTTTAAATATTGTAGTGACAATGACCTCTCTACCGCCGTAAAAGTTATTTGGCTTTCTCTATAAGCCTTAATGTTTTTAAAAGGAAAAGAAATCCCTTATTCCATTTTTGGGTATTTTCGTATTGAAAATGGTTTTTGATATGTATTGATTATTTCAATATCTAGAAATTATATCTTTTGATTGAAAATGAAATTTGTTTAGTGAAATTTTGATAATTTATATATTTTAGGTGTTATGATTATATAATGGTACTTAGACATTTGACGGGTGGTTATGTGATAAACCAAATAATGGGTAGTTCTGTGATAAATCAAGGATGGATGGTTACGTTATAACCTCCAATTCATTGGGTAAGAAAGTCAGTTTTATGGATATTCCATTTTAAATAATAATTTGTGGATGTCGATTATATGGTTATTCCATTTAAGTATGTTTATGTCCCATGTTACCTTTATATGCTCTACATTTATATGGGATTTAAGGTAATCTTTTGGTTAAAAATGGGTAAGAAATGAGCTTATTTTTAGTGAAGTTTTTTTTCTACTTCTTTAAGGTGAAAAGTGTTACTTTATGATATATTATTCATGGTTTACATGTTGTTTTGAAAAACCTACAATTTTCATTCTTTATGAATCCCTTACTGAATTTTTTATGCTCATTCCATGTTTAGAAATGTTTTTCACAAGACATAAAGATTAATAGGTTCAATGATGGGATCAAGGAAAAGTCATTTTGTCTAAAACATGTTACTAGATATGATTCTTTTATTATGAGTTTTTGTTTTATGAAAAAAAGGGATAGTGAGTAGAAGTGTCTACTTGTAATATTCAAGTTTTCATGTATAAGTTATGACCAAATTATCTAAAGATCTAAACCAAAAAAGATCCTCAATGTGAATTATTAACTTAATTGAATATTCTGTAATGTTTAATTTTGTAGCCTTAAACATATATAAGGATAATATCATAAAAATTACATGTATTGTGGAAACCGTATTTTTTTACTAAAAGCCAATCTATTTAAAACAAGATAAAAAATTCATAATAAGTCAATTTTGATATGAGAAATTAAAAAATTACTATTATTCTATCAAATTATATTTCTCAAAATGTTTATTTTTTATATTTTAAAACAAAATACAATGTATAAATAAAACTACTTTTATTGAAAATAACCCTTCTCAATATTAAATAATTATAATTATTTAACCTATAATGTTAATAATTTTTAATTAATTTCCTTCATAGAGGTTTTATAATTATTTTATTAATAATAATATATAATATGTTTTAGAATATTTACATCATGTTTTGTGAGTAATATAATTTATAGAACATAAAATATATTTTAAAGGATCCAATGTCTCAGGTTGTTTTATTTTAACCCTTAAATAAATTGTGTTCTCATAATTTTAATTATAACTCATACATTAAAGTTAGTGTTATTTTTATTAACATAATAATTTTTCAAGATATAACTTATAATGTGATATATTACTTATAATCTTATATAATATTAACACGCTAATATTTTATTAAACAACATCGATTGATTATACCCTAATCATGTATTCTCCAAAATATACATTTCCCAAAGCTGCCTATATCTCCAGGTTATAAAATAATATTGAAATCTCATATTCATAAAAAACATAATTCTATCCTTAATAGTAAAATTGTATTATCCTCTAGTTCATTAAATCACATAATATATAATATATTTCATTATACCAAAAATATAATAAACCTCGCCAGACATATCCTGAATTTTCATCAATCACAAGGATATTATTACTATATAACATACATTTTCAAAATAAACCATCCCATTATTACCTTGAATTTAAAAATCTTCTAAACCTAAAACCTATATATCCCTTAATCATGTGTTCATCAATAGTGGTATCCAAAAATATAACTTTCCATAACATCATTTCTCAAGGTTATTGATACATTTAATATATGATCCCAACCATTAATGAAAAAGTACTGAAGAACATTCCTAAATATATTTCACATAATCCCTAATAAATTTTAGATTATATAAATATTTCATCTATAACTATCTCATCACAAATTAAAATATCTAAGAGAAGTAGGATTTAATTTCTATTAGGATATCAACTAAATTACCTTAATTAATACTATAAAATTCACTTTTCTATTATAAAATTTATATACTAAGATTCTTTTATTTAATTGTACTCTTTTTTTAATTTATAAAACATTGGGGTTTCTAAATATGTACCTTTCTTAGATTCATTTTTATGATCATCTTTCAATAAATAAATAAAACAAAAATGGTTAAGATAATATCAAAAATATAAATATAGAAACCTCAATCTATAGATTTCTTCTCCAATAACACCTTCTTTTGAATCATATAACACATTTTTCACCCAAGGTCACATTATGTTATGTTATATCATACTTGTTAACATAATCCCTTAATGTAATTAGAAAAAAACCTTTATAATGGTTCCAAAATAGATTTTGATTGAAAAAAGCATATCCCTTGGGTGTGTGAAGCTAGGTGTGTCATCAGGCCACTTTTTCATACACAAGGTGATGATTGAGTTAATAAAAAATAATTCATTTTCAGTGATTTTAAATCTAGGTACATTTGTTCCAAAACCTAAAACCACTTTTATTATCCAGATATGGATGTAATTTCTTGTAAATACACACAATATCAACTTTAAAAAATCAAGAAGTTATCCTAGACATAAACTTATCCAATAGACTTATTCTTAGGGGTTTTACCAAATTTCCCTTTATCCTAATCCACAAAATATTAAATATTACCTCTATAAACCTAAAGGGTTATCTATACCTTGTAAATTATAATTAACCATAGCTTATGAAAAATATGATAAAGTTGTATCTCCTATGTTTTACATAATTGATAACATCATAATCTCAAAATTCATCTAAACCCTACTTTGATACCAACTATATCAACATAAAAATGTAATCTATACCTTCCCAGTCTTAACATACAAGGTTAATACATCATTTTAGATGAATATTCATCAAATTAAAAAAATAAATACCTAATGACCATAATAGTTTAGTGTCATTGGAAATGTGGAACAAAATATTCTAACATAGTGAAAGATATTCAATGTTTCCAATAAAGATCTTCCCCTTTAGTAATTATACTTAAATCCTTTTTTCGTAACCTGGGGAAATGAAACATAAGAAATTGGTAATCTCATATGCTTAGTAAGGTTAAACAAAGGAGATAAAAAATCATAACACGATCATAGGGGTATGTGAACTTGAGAATAGTATTTTAAGATCAAACCTTTCATATCAAAGAGTGTATACATGAATCATTGAAAAAATATTAGCAGTACATAAGACATAAATCACAAGGGAATAAAGAGAATAATCGATGAAATCATAACATAGGAATAAGTTATGGAATTTTGGCAGACACAAGATCACATAAAATCTTATGTTAAAGTTACCTACCAATACCTTCATAACATGTTATACTTGGGCTACAACCCATGTACATACTTCAGGCTTATGCTAAAACCCATTTACCCTTTTATCCCATATACCTATTATAATTACCCAATGAATTGTACGAAGATATAGGTCTCACCCATAACATAATAAAATCATACTGATGTTTTCCATAATATAATAATTCATTCATTATATCATGACCCAAAAATAGAGAAGAGTTTCATAAACATAATAACCAATGAAATGAAATGGATATCATAAAAATTTCCTCATATCATAACCTATGGAAAATATATAAGTTTAATAATCACTTAATCATATAATAACCCATTAAAGGAATTGGGTATCATAATCATATAACATGTGAAAGGTAAATGGGTTCCATATACAGATAACCCTTAAAAGAGAAATGGGTTTCATAAATCTCATTTCATCAAAAAAATAAACAATTTAGAGAAACAATATGAATGTAACCTTGAATAATATCACCAATAAGGTATGATTAACACCAAAAGATTTCATGTTAGATGGGAAATAATTTTGAAACATCTTTTAAAAAAACGTTTCTTATGGAAAATATCTTTTCTTCTTTGAAAAAAAATTAGAACATAAAAACTTTTGAAATCCATTTTTTTTTAAACATAAAAAAATATAAATGATGCTTAAAATAATTTTGAAAACATTTTTCCTTGAAAATTTATAAAATAATCTTTAAAACACTTTGAAAAAGTTTTTATAAAACATAGTTTAAAAAGAACATAGATTTCTGATTGAAAAGAGAACTATAGTTGGATTTCATTAAAAACATTTTCTAAATTATATTAAGTACCAAAGAGTGGAAATATGGTAATAAATACATTTATATATCATGAAAAACCATAGGATAATAAAATTAAATATTTTTCTTGAGATATGGATCATAATATCTCATCAATGGAAGCATAATCATAAACAACCCAGATAAGAAATGAGATTATTTCAATAAAATATTACTACTTGGTAACAATGAATCATACTCCACATGTAAGAAAATTAAATTAAATAAATATTAATATATCATGAAAATAATTATATTCGTGATATAATATGTCAAATTGGATTATATACACCTATTATAATAATATAGGGGTATAGAAAAATAGGTTCCTTAAAGAAGGAAAATTGAGACAAAACTACTTTACTGATTTGGAAATTCTTGAAGCATAAAACCCCATGAAATAGAGTTCATAAAATGGGTACATCAATACAAATAAATTAAATTATAATTATCATAGAATACATTCATGTACAGTATATACACCACACAAAAGAAATGGGTGCTAATAAAGCATAACTCTCACCAAAATAGAAGTGAGCTGGGAAGACCCTCACTACATGAGTAATTTTTGAACCATGATCCTCATGAAATAATAACATCAATAAAAAATTTTAATATAATTAATTAAATGAAATTAATGATATAAAATTTCATAAGGTAATATATACAGCACATAAAATAATGGAGTGATGAATATGGTAGGAACCTCATGAAAATAAAAAGTGAGAAGAAAATCCCTTACCTTAAGCCTTGAATTTATTCATACACATTCAAACCATGTGTATAATAAATATAAGTTTATTATAAATATAAAACATAACCATGTTATTATATATAACACCATTAATGGTTTGTTTATGACTCTATATTACCTATTTATAAACAAATCCATGTTAATGTTACATTTAAGGAAATATCTTTTATATTTTTTGTATAAGTTTTGAATTTTTATTCTTGATCTTCTTACATAGATAATGAGTTACTTATTTACAGAATTTAAAAAATTATTTATATATCCTACATATTTGGTTTCTAAATATTTATAATAATTTATAAAATATCGATATATAAAATGGAATACACCATACATAGAGATGACAGGCCATATATATGAATGAATGTTGATTCTATTTTCTTAGCATACTAAAAGAAATAAAGTAAATGAAATATATGTATACATATAATATAATTAAAGTAGAATTATAATTTCATTAATATCATATATTTTCACTGAAATAACCCTTATTACATTTCTTTTATAGTGTGAACAAATCCCCTCACTTTGAGGAGGTGGTAGTCCACACTTTTACAAATGAAGTTATCGTATATCCAAAATATAGAAAGCTTGAAGGTATGTTTTATACAATAATAATAATATAGAATATATAAATAATAAATATAAAATATATTTTTAATATAAAAATATATTTTCCTTCATAATTCCCAAAAATGAGACGTGGTAATGTAAAAACGAACTACATCATTTCATGTGGTGGTAGTTCGTCATACACAAGACCAATAAGTTTGTTACCCAATTCATGGATGTGTTTATAATTATAGGTATAAACATTAATATATAAAACATCTCAGTATATTTAGTATACTTAGGTTATTATTTAATTATGGAATAAGAATAATTGATGTGGTGGAGAAATAAAATAAAGTAAAGGAACTTGAGGAAGGATGTTATATCTTCTTTGGCTACCTCCATTTGGTTCCCACCGAAGGGCTTACTTGAATGGATTTCTTCAAAAATGTATTATTATAGAATGAATATATGTATTTTGGGATCTTATTTTAGAATATTTTAGGAGATAAAAATCTCTTTAGAGTTATGAATAAGTGTTAGGGTGAGTGCCTTTTTATTGCAGAGGAGGAGTGACATTATTGTAAATTTTTTAAAAGGGACTTCCACCCACATTTTTTCAATGACAAGTTACTAAAATAATGAACCAAATTAGGTAAAATGGAATATAGGGTTGAAATATGTCCATAAAAGTTAATTTTTACAAGTTTACATTTAATTTTGTCCCATAATATTAAGGTTCAGTCCTTTGTTAAGATAATTTTTCTCTTAATCGCTTTAATTAATTTTAATCACATTCACTAATATTATTGGCCAAAAAATAAGTTTCACTTATTATAAATTATAAATTATTATTATTCAAAATATTTAATATATTTTTAAAAATTATAATCACAAAAGTGGAAGAAATTAATTTAAATTTAGTCCCACATACGGGATGACAAAGTAGGTCATTAAAGTAAAAAGTGTTCAAAAGATTCAAATGTTTTAATGACCAATTTCTATGTGAAATTGATTAAAATCACTTAAATTGGATTAATTTATTTAAAATTTATCTAATTAAACTCTAAAACTAAAATATAATATAATTTAACAATATAAATAAATTATATGAAAATGAATTTTTGTATTAAAATTCAGTGTTATTCACTATTCATCAAAAATTGAAAGGTCACAGAAAAATCTCAAAAATTCACCATAATATAATTTTGGTGTTATTATTTCAAAAATTAATCATATGATATAAAATAAAAATTTTAAGTCTTAAAAAAATTATTCGAAATAGGTTTTCCATTGAAAGGTGGTAAAATTTCCTTTTATAAAAATACATCTTTTATAAATAAAATTGGATTTATTTTACCTTACACATATAAAATATATTTAATGGTTATCAAAAATATTTATTGGATATATAATATATAAATTTTATTAAAAACATTAATCAAAATTGTTTTGTTTAATTTATTGAGATAAAATTGTGTTTGTACATGGAAAATTAGTTTTCTTAGAAAAGTACATGCTTCATTTTTTTAAATAGTTATTACGTTCACTTATACTAATTAATTACCAATGGATTAACTTTATATATATATGTAGATCATATTTTCATAATTTAGTTAAATTTATTCATAATTTCCATTCCAACGGAAAGGTCGTGGCTATAATAATACTTTAATAGTAATATTAATAGTATCATTAAAAATAAACCTTGTGTGTAACATAAGCTATTGAATGGGATCCTTAATATGTGTAAACAATTCCAAAAATAGTGTTACATGTATCACAAGGTAATCTAATTCTTTCATGTAACACAATATTATCTTGTTTTTACATATAACGCAAGAAAAACATAGTTCTTTCATATAACAAAAAGTTATATTCATTATTGTGTGAAATGAAAAATATCAAAAAGATTAAATTAATTCAAAAATATATTTCACAAAATATCAGGGTGTTACATTATACCCCCCTTAAAATGAATTTCTCCCTTGAAATTCGTCTAGGTTATCAATGGTTTAATACATTAAAGTCCATTTCATAGAAACCCATATAGTAAAAACAAATACTAAAACATATTTTTAAAATGGAAGTTTAGAAAAATATTAGTAACCCAAATTATCTCATAACTATGTTTCCACCAAGGAGAATGTAGGTAGAAAGTGAAAACATGGACACGAAAGAGAAATATAACTATCAATTTCTGATGGAGAGTGATTCAGAACATGGTTAGTATAAAGATAACAATATCAAATCCATAACCCAAGGAGGCTTCAAAAGGTCATTGATATCATCAAAAATGATGATAACAGGATAAAATTTTATTTCAAGACCAATTTTTAAAAGTTGAATAATTTTCATTGGAATATATAATTACTTGATTCATCATAATCTCACTCTTCATCTCACTCTCATTTTACTTCATCTCATATTCTTGAGGTCAATTTTTCATTCCATATATCCTTATTAAAACAAAATTCTAAGCACAAGTTTTCTAATATGAATAAATCATCATACAGTGATGTAACACTTTAATCTCTAAAACCTCATCCAAAGTTTAATATAATCCATTTCCTAAATGGTTAACCTTATATCCCTTCTTAAATATAATTTACCCTTTATTCTTTAAATAAGATCTTATCTTATGACAAAAAAAATTCATTGGAAATGTGTGTCTATCCTTATACTGATATAATATCAAATGTGATTTTATTATACTAAAATCCATGTATAGGAATATAATCATAAGAAATTTCACCAAAGGATAAGCAATAATATTTTCATAGGGCTTATTTATACAAAATCTAACGTGAAATTCCCAACTAATGAGAAAAGGATTAATTTTCCCTAATTATCATTATTCACTTAATCCATTGTTATTTCATAAGATTTACCTTTTTCATTTGACTTTATATGTTTTTTGTATTGATCACTGTTATTAACCCTTGGATTTAGTCACTTTTTAGAAAAATTACCAAACTCCCTACAATTTAATCATTGAAGTTGGTAGCTATATCCTATGAATATTTATCATTATTCATATCATTAGATAACTTTCTCCAATCACTTAGGAACTCAACCATATGATTTCCTTCCTTTCCACACATAAAACATTTACTAGACCCATTAAGACAATTCCCAACATGTTTTCCCCAATATTTGGTCATGTAAGACAGCTCATATTCTTCTCTTCGTGGTTCTTATATTTTCCATTGAATTACATTTTTATATTCTTATCCAAACCATGAGGTTGATACATAACTCAAACCTGAATTTATAACTTAATAGCGCATCAGAAAATATATTCATAGAATTTATATTCTCTTATGTCTAATTAACTTTAGATATTTGGTTTTAATACATTAATGAATCGATCAAATTTACTTTCAGGATGAAAGGTAATACTTGGGGAGTACCTTTAAAGTCTTTCAAAATTTGTTTTATATTTTCTAGTAGATTCATCATAATTTTGATTAAGGTCTATTAATTCCTTCTCCATGTTTTTTCTAAGAACATGAGGAAATTACATACTGATAAATATCCCCTTAAACTCTTCCCATTCCATAGATTAAATTTATTCTTTTTATATTATGTTCTTCATAAGGTTCCATCAATGATCTATTTCACCTGGATAAATAGCCAAAATAACTTTTTCCTTATATGAATACTAAAGAATGGAAAACATATTTTAAGTGGTATTGATCCATTTCTCAACAACCATTGGATCCGGGGAACCACTAAAAGAAGTTTTATGTTGCCTCATAAAGGACTCAAAAGAACATTATTCCCTCTTTTAATCATTTAGATGTTTAACATGATTCAAATATTTGGAAAGTTTTTTTGAGCAGAGAAACAGATGTCTCCACTACTTCTCCCATAATGTTCAGTGTCTTAGTAGGACATACATTTAACTTTTCATTGCATTTATAATTAACATGGTACCTTCTTGTTCCATCAATTAATAAACACCAGAAATCAAAGCATGAGAAACACTTATCAAAACAAAAAACCAAAAAATTATGGAAAAAGTAATTATATATTGCCCAAATCATGGCTCCTGCTTATTTAATATATAATTACTTAGGATTATCCTAGGATATTAATAGTCCTGTACTATATGAAACCTTTATGATGGTTTTTGAAGAGTTTTTGAATTCCCAATGAATATCCTCTAGGAGTGCCAAATCAGGTGTGTAGTAAGGCTCGTTTCCATGTACCAGGTTATGCTCTATTCAATCCCGAAACACATTTTCAATGTTGTTACCCCTAGGTACATCTATCCTAGAGCCACATCCACTTATAGTATCTAGACAAGTTTTTATTTCTATGAAACCATTTACTCTAACCTTTAGAAAAATTCTAGGAAATTTTCCTATACTTTTCCTTATCCTTAGACTTATTCATAGAGACACCCCTAGACATATCCTTAGAAATATCCCTATTGGAATCACTTATGTTTTATAATACAAGTTTCCAAATGTTTACTAAAACTTTACTTTGATTCCAAATATAGATAACTAGTATTAATATACATGGTTATTACATCATTTTATATAAATATTCATCACATTATAATAATACATGCGCAATTACCATTATAGTTAGTGTTATTGGAAACTTGGAGCAAAATCTTATAACTTAGTGAAATATCTTCAATTTTTCCACAAAGATATTCTCATTTAGTAATTATACATAAAACCACTATTCAGAAACTAGGGAAAGTAAACATAAGAAATTGGTGAGCTCAAATGATCGGTAAGGTTAAACAAAGGAGATGTATAATTATAACATATACATAAGGTTATTTGAAGATGAGAATAACATTTTAAGATCATAACCTCCATATCAAAGATCGTTTACATGAGTCATTGAATAAATATTGGATGTTCATAAGAAATTAATTATAAGTTAATAAATAAAATAATCCATGAGAACATAACATGATAATAAGACAAGGAATTGTGGCATACACATAATAATAGAGAATCTTATGTGAAGGCTACCTACCAAGACATTCATAACATGTTAGGATTAGTCTACCACCTGTGTACCTATTTTTGTCTTGGGATACAACATGTGTTCTCTTTGATCTCATATACCACTTAACATTACAGAATTCATTTCAGAGAGATATAGTTCCCACCTATTATATAATTAAATCATGTCTATGTGTGCCACATGATAATAAAGCATTCATCATATCATGACCCATAAAAGGATATGGAATTCATAAACATCATAAACCATGAAATGAAATGTTTATCATGAATATTTAATCATATCACAACATATAGAAAATATATAGATTTCATAATCATTTCATCATAGAATTACCCTTTAAAGGAAGTAGGTTTCATTAGTAGATAACCCGTAAAAGAGAAACGGGTTCCACAAACACATAACTCATGAAAGAGAAATAGGTTTCAGAGTTTTCAGGCCATCAAAAGATAAACCATTTATAGAAATAATATTAATGGAACCTTTGATAATACACCAAGTAAATCATTATTAACACCAATATATTTCATCTTATATGGGAAATAATTTTTAAGGGTCTTTTTAAAAAAACCTGAGTAAAATATCCTTTTTACTTTGAAAAATGATTTTTAGAACATAAAACCTTTTCAAAAAAAACCTTATTTTAAAATAACCTTTTTAAAATATAAAGTAATATTGAAAAAAAATTGAAAAAATTTATCCTTGAAAACTTATAAAATAATCTAGAAAACACTTTGAAAACCGTTTCAGAAAACATCATTTTGAAAGAATATAGATTTTTGATTGAAAAGAGAAATATAGTCAAATTTTCTTAAAATAATTTTATTAATTATGTTATGTAAAAAAGAGTATACATATGGTACTAAATACATTGATACATCATTAATAGACTAATTAAAAGAAAATTAATGAGTTTTATTGAGTGATAAATCAAAATATATCATCAATGGGAGCATAATCATAAAACAAATACTGGTAAATGATGAGGTTGTCTCAATAAACTCTTAACACTTTGTAAATTTGAATCATACTCCCCATGTAATAAAATTAAATTACATAAATCTTAATATATCATGAAAATTAGTATATTAATGAAATAAGACTCATAGAAATAAAAGTGAGATGGGAAAACCCTAATAATATGATTAATTTTTGAAGTGTGATCCTCCTGAAAGATTAACATAAATTAAAACATTTAATATCATAAAAAAGTAAATTAAAGATATAAAATTTTATAATATATTATATACACAATAAAAAATATAAGAGTGGTGAATGTGGCAGGAATCTCATGAAAATAAATGGTGAGATGAAATTCCCTTACATTAAGTCTTGAATTTATTCGTAAATATTCAAACCTCCAGTATAATAAATATAAGTTTATTATACATAAACCATTGAAAAATATTATTACATATAACATCATATATGTTTTTTTATGACTCTACATTACCTGATTATTAACAACTCCATGTTAATGTTGCATTTCTAGTAATACCCACTTTGTTTTCCGTATAAGTTTTGACTTGTTATTCTTGATACTCTTACTTAGATAATGAATTAATTATTTAAAGATTGTAAAATACGATGTATATATCATATATATTTGGAAAATAAAAATTTATAATAATGTAATATATATATATATATAATGAAATATACTATTCATGAAGATAGTAGGCCATACGTACGCATGAATACTATTTCCATTTTCTTATCGTATTGAAAAAAAAGTAAATGAAATATGTTTATCTATATAATATCATTAAATTTAAATAATTAGGTCATAAATATAATATATTTTCAATAAAATAACCCTTAATATATTCCATTAAAAGTGTGAACAAATCATACTTCTTTGGGGAGGTTTTAGTCCAGACTTCCACAAAAAATGTTATTGTATATCCGCAATATGAAAAGCATAAATGTTTGTTTTATATAAAAATTATATAATAATAAATGTATCATAAATATAATATATATCTTAAAGAAATATATTTTACATCCTAATTCCCTTCCATTGGAGCTGTTAAAGGAAAAACTAACAATATCATTTCACGAGGCAGTAGTTCACTATACACAAGAAAGGTAAGTTTGTTACCCATTTGAATGAAGTGTGTGTAAGTGTAGGTAAAAACATTAATATAAAAACATATAATTATATTTATGATACTTTTTTTATTATTTAATCATTTAATAAGAATAATTTAGGTTGTGGATAAATAAAATAAGCTAAAGGATCCGGATTAGGTATGTTACCTCTGCTTTGGGTAACTCGTTTTGGTTTGCACAAAATGGATTCCTTGGATGGATTTATGAAAAAAGGTAGGATTCTAGGACTAAGGAAGTATTTTTGGAGCTTATTATAGTGGTTTTATTTCATATACAATGGTATTTAAAATAATGAATAGGTGGGAGGGGTTATTGACTTTTTATAGTGGAGGAGGAGTGGCATTCTTGTAAGTTTTAGAAAATGGAATTCTAACCTTGTTTTTTCTATGAAAATTGGTTCTAATAATGAAAAAAATTATTGAAAAGGGATTATAGTTTCCAAAATATTTCCATAAAATGGATTTTTTATAGATTTATAGGTCATTTTGGCCCTCATGTTTTTGGTTTTTTCCTTTGTTATACAAATTTTTCTCTTAATCATTGGGATTATTTTTAATCACTTTCATTAATATTTTTTGACAAAACCTATGTTTAACTTATTATAAATTATTATTTATTATTATTATAAATATATAATCCATTTTACTAAATTATAATCACATAATGGGTAGTAATTGATTTAAATTTAATCTCGTGGATGAGATGAAAATAAAATTTAAATGTAAAAATGCTAAAAAGTTTGAAATTATTTTATATCCAATTTCAATTTAAAATTGATTCAAATGACCTAAATTGGGTTACTTTATGTAAAATTTATCTAATTAAACTCTAAAACAGAAAAAAATATTATTTTACTATATAAATAAATTAGATAAAAAGATGTTTTTAATTAAAATTTAGTGTTATTCATTATTCATCAAAAAATGAAACTTCTTAAAAATACAAAAAATTCACCCCAATAAAATTTATAATTTACACATTCAAAAATTAAGTTTATTATTTCTAATATAAATTATAAAAGTTTTTAAAATCATATTTAAAATGGGTTCTCCATTACAAGGTGGTAAAATTACCTTTTCAAAAAATACCTCTTTTATTTCTAAAATTGAATTTATTCTTACTTTATTCCTACCAAATCTATTCGATGAGTATTATAAATATTGATCGAATATATAATAAATTAAATTTATTAAAAACATTAATAAAAAATTTTTATTTAATTTATTATATAAAATGTTGCTTTTATTGAGAAAATGTTTTCTTAAAAAATTTCTTTCCTTATTTTCAAATAGTTCTCACATTCACTTATTCTAATTGGTAATCAAAGGATTATGTTTATATACATATATAAATAATATTTTCATAATTTAGTTAATATTATTGATAACTTCCATTACAATTTATATGTGGTAACTATAATAAAATTTTAATAATAATATTAATAGTATTATTTAGTTCGGTAAATGTCGACCTTGCATGTAACACAAGTTATCGAAGGGACTTTGTATTGTGTGTAAAAAAAATACAAACATAGTGTTTTTTGTACCGAATGATAATATATGTCTTGAATGTAATTCAATATTATCTTTGTGTTTCATATAAAACAATCCATACTTATTACTTTAGTATAATGCAAAGATATATTCTATGTTATGAGAAATGAAAAATATCGAAAATATTAAATTAATTCCAAAAAAATCACAAAATATAGGGGTGTTACCTAAACATATAATTTCATGAAATAAAATTATTTTTTCATGAAAATATATTCCCAATACCTTTTAGGTTTATAGTTTTATTTAATTAGTAAAAACATTAACTTAAAAACTCATGTATTTTTAAACTAATGGAAATTTTTTACTATATAAGAAACTGGTTAATAGATAAAAAGTATTCAACGTATCCCATTAATTATACACATATTATACTTATATAGACATATCAAAATTTTCATTTTTTAATTACCTAGGTTAACGGTAACATTAGAAAGGGGTGAGAAAAAATAATTAATAAGGGTAACCATAAGTGATAATAATCAAAGATCATAAATGGACATAAGATGAGAATATGGGTATAATAATGATACATAAGAAAATCACACCAAAAAAAGATTATGTCATAATTCAAGTAATTAATAACTAAATTAAATAATTTATGAATCAAAAGATTGAGTCAATAAACAAGATCCATGAGGTTATAACATAGTCATGAAAATAAGAATACAACTGCGAAACATTTTTCAAATATTTCACATACATTAGTATAGGGAACATTGATTTTATAAGCCACACCATTAGTAACTACACTTATGGACAAATAAAAAATAATCACTAATAATTATCTCATGAGATATAAACTCTTAACCAATGCATTGGAGGAAAGTATGAGACCCCACCCTTTATTATCCATGAATATGAGTTCCCTAAGAAATTAATCATTAATCATATCAAAAATAACCCACCAAAATAAAATGGGTTTCATTTGAAAGATCATAAAAAATCATGGAAATAAAATGGCTTTCATATCTTTTTCAAATTGATTCACAAAAATAAATCATTCATAATTCATCACTAATCATAAAAAGATATATCCATGGAAAATAAATGGGTATCCAATGAAATCATTTAACTATCTAGGTAAATACCATTCAGTAAAGATAATAAAGAATATGGTATTTACATCATATAGATAGAGGTTATTTGGTTAAGATAATAATTCTAACTAATCAATTGATGTATGGAATCTACACCAACACACTTCAATCAAAGGAATCGGGAAAATGATACTTATAGTCTAAAGGCATTACATAAAAAAGAATAATTATATAATAAAAAAGGATCAGAAAATATAAGGGTAGTGATAGATTATTTCTCTAAAAGATATGTGCATTACATAAGTTATCTATATAAATAAGGTATATGGTTATATTTAGAAAAAAATACATGATAAATCATAAGTTATTTCAAAGGATAATGACTTAGATGAAAAATAAATTTATAGAGTTTTAAAAAATCACCTTCGAAATAAAAAATATCATTGATTATATAAAATAATTTTAAAAGTGATATTTTTTTATCTAATATAAAATAATTTACTTCAAAAAATAATAAAAATATATAGAACAACTTTAAAATAAATTGACAAATGAGAGAAAAAATATTTGTACAAATAGAAAACATTAAAAGAGACTATTTTCAACATTTTCCTAAAATGATGAAGTTATGGGTTACTTTTACAATTTATTTTCAAAATGGTAAATTTAAATTATTATAATTAATTTAAATTTAAAAAATAAATATAAATTAATGAATCCTTAAAAAATCATAAATATTATCAAAATAATTACATGGTGAAAAATATTTTAAAAACCTATTATTTAAAAACCCACATCATATAAATAGAGTTAAGTTTTTTTATTTAAAAAGGGTAAATAGATTTTTTAGAATCATAGAGAATAATCCATATTAGAGTCTTCAAAAATAGATGATAACATTGTCTAGAATGAAAATTCATATGAGAAATAAAGATATAATTAATAGATGGAGGTTTGTTCTTGATAAAATTATAATTTTATATCAGAGAACAATAAAGTAGGAAGAATTGAATAAAAAAGAGTGATTTTCAAAAAAAAATGAAAGGTAAAATGATTTAAAAAGGGAAATTAATTAAAAATATGAATATTTAAGGTCAAAGTTCAAAAGAAACCATATATCTCCAAGAAATATAATTGAGTTAACAAATTCCATTTTAAAAAAAAATACTTCCTGTTGAAAAAAACTTTTGATAAATGGGGTTATGTGGTGAATAATAAAAATATATAGAAGTTTTGAGAAGATAAAACATAATAAAATCATATTTTAGTATTAATCCACTTATATTAAATATGTTCAAAAATAATAATTATAACTCAATGAAATTTTACAGTGTTAATAGAAACCCTTACAACTTTATGAGCATTTAAGTAAAACCCTCTTGAAATAGATGTCAATAATTAATATTAAATTAATATAAATTAAAGGTATTTCTTGATATAATAACTCAATTATTTAGTTTATATGACACATAAAATAAATTAGTTTCATAATACTAAAAATTAAAAAAGAGAGGAATTTGAGATGAAAACCCTTACATTGGTCCTTGTTTATATTACACTCTCCATAAAAATCCTGAATAATAAAATTAAGTTTATTAATAACATACCAAATAAAATTATTTATAAGTATAATTATTTATACGACCCATTGATAATTATTCAATATATATATATATATTAGTTAGTTTTTTTACCTATTTTCTCATATCGTGTGTTTATAATTTTAATGGTTTATACAAGTTTCATTGGACCAATGTTAGTATTTGTTCTTATTACAATGTTCATCTTCAGCAAATAATTAATTTTTCCATAAGGAATGATTTATAATTATTTATTATGTTTAAATTTCATTTTAGTAGTACTTTAGTCTTTATCCTAAAATTTGAGATTAACAATATGGATTTTTTGAGGATTTTTAACCTATAAAGGGTGTTTTATTTTTTAATGAGTAATATAATGATGTATATTTTACAAAACCCAAAAAAATTATTTAAATATTTAAATCATATTATAATATAAATTTATTATTATTATTATTCATTCATGATATAATTTCCTAGCATTTTTCAAGTAGGGGATCAAACCGACATAAATAAGAACATTTCATGATTAATGGAAGATTATGAGGTGATTAAGTTACAATATGATTATACTAGTAGTGTAATGATGTAATTTATTTTTTATTATTTTTATCTACCATAATAATAAATAATTATGAGAATAATTTATGGATAAAAATAAATTTCATAGTATGAAAATATTTTTTTCCTCTTAGTTCATTTGTCAAAGATAGTTAATTTTTATAATGATTGTTTACTATTTATATAATTTAAAGGATATTAAATTTTTATTTTCAAAACCATATTCATAAAATCATAATAATATTTATCCTCTAAAACCGTCATTATAACTATCCTACATAGGTGGTGATGACAAACAAACATCATCACTTCATGGAGGTGGTAGTATTCACTTACACACAATCAATGTTTTGGTCATTCTTAGTGGATGTAACAGAATAAATAATTGTTTTTTAATTTATATGATAAAATTTTAGTATAATAATGATAAATATATCCTTATATTTATAATATTATATAATATTTGGATAGTAAAATTTAATAAGGAAACACTAATATGTGGATAAAAACATTAGGGACATGAATTTTCTCTAGGAATTCTCTTTTGAAATAAATGATTTATGCCTACAAATAGTGACCATGTGATTTTGGAAGTGGTATAGGGATATAGTAGAAGAAATTTTGTAAATTTTCAAGGTGAAATTTAAAGTTAAGGTTAGTCTTGAAGGGGTGGAAGTGTTACTGTTTTATAAGTGAATAGAAGGGTAATTTTGGAATTAACCTTTACATTTTCAATAATACTACGATACTATTCAGGGGTTAGTGGAATAAATATGGAAAACATGGAGGTAAAGTGTGTGTTTGAATTGATATTCTCCTCTTACACAAATTTTTTAGATGACCTATATTAAGTTTTGGACTATTATTTTATCATTTTAACTTTAAACCATATTTACTTTTACTTTGGAAATTAATTTTTAAACTTATTAATCGATTTTAATAGAAAAAATGGAAACTGACATTATTAACTAACATGAAACTTCTTACTTCAAATTTACAAATAATTTTATGAAATATAATTTATAAATGTATTAAAATATAATTTTAAAATAATCCCACTTAATCCTGTTAAAATAGTTTTTAGAAAAAAAATATTTTTAATGATTTGTTTTTTATATAGGATAAAATTATATTGGTTTCTAATTTGATTGAAATAATTTTATTTATAAAAAAAGAAATAAAATTTATGTATATTTAATTTAAATCCAAAACAAAATATTACCTTTAAAATACATTAATCAAATAAAGATAGAAAACAATTTTTATTAAAGTAACATTTTACTTTAGTTCTAAAAATATTTGACATAGGTTTCATAATTTTAAAAAATATTTTTAAATGAATAATTTTATATAATAAATTAATATTTGATCACCTAAAATGTTTTATAATATTCTACATCATTATTATATGATGATAAAGTTATAAAAAATAAAATTTTCATGAACACCGTATGTTTCAACTACAAAAAAACCTTTTTGGAAGAAGCCCAAAAATTCGATGTAAATCAATTTTAATATGAGGAATAGAAAAATAATGTTTATTATATTAAATTTAAATTTTATAATTTTTTTATTTTATATTTTAAAATAAAATACAATATATAAAGAAAATTATTTTTATTAAAAATAACCCTTCTTAATATTAAATAATATTATCATTTTATCCTTTAAAGGTAATTTTTTTATTGATTACTATCATATAGGTTTTATATTATTGTATTAAAAATCAGCATACAATTTGTTGTTTCATGTTTATGACAGGTTTTGTGGGTAAAAGAATCTATTGAATATATAATATATTTTAATGGATATAAAATCTTGAGTTGTTATATTTTAATGTCACAGATTCCATTAGGGTGCCAGTATGAATGTTTTGAGATGAACTCCCTATATTCAGATTGATTTTTTTATTTAATTTCATTATTTTGATTATAGATTATATTCAAGTATGATAGTCAAAATTCCTTGGACTCACGTTTCCTTGTATTTAGTTTAGATAATTCCCATGTTGAATTCCTTGTATTCACCTTCATGGAACTGAGACAAATTCCATGGATGAGTTTCATAGATTTTGGATGAATTTTTTAAAAGGGAATAGTCATTAGATCCACCATGGATTCCCTTCTGGTTTCATGACTATGGTTTCTTGGGTGGTATACCATGGAATCCGTTCTACTATATTTTATATAAAAAAAGGATATACAAGATTATTGGATGAAGTGGGTAGGTCCAACATAGGCTATAAACATAGATCCTAGGATCAGAGGCTATGTTTTTATTTATGTATTTAGTTATCTTTTCATGTGGTAATATTTTTTCAATATCACTTCTGTAATAATTTTTTAAAAGGACAAATTATTTTAGGGATATCATTAGTGGTGGGTTACTAAGTTGTACTCAAACACTACTCAGGCTGCTATGGAACTTGGGAACCTAAGAAGAAAGATATCCCTTTGCAGGTTAGAGTTTTGAAGGAAGGGATTGTTTATTGATTCATTTCCTAGAATGATATAGTGTAGTATGGATGATGGTACTAAGAAGAACTCAGAACCAGTTTTTGATGAGTTCTTATAAACTTTTTATTTTTTGGTATATTAATTCATATATTTAATCCACACATAGGGAACCCCTAGATTCCGGGCTTACCAATTATTGATCTATCATTTGATGTTGTACTTATTTATTGGTACTTTCCTTATTTTTTTATGTAGGTTATTTGGAATTTCTTATATCTTTTGTATTATCTATACTATTTTGTCCACTCTATCCATAGGGTATAGTCTCCCCATGATATCCTTAGAACCATCACTACTACTCTGTAGCCTCTATTGTATAGGTAAGAGTGCTTGAGGCTATATAAAACCACTAGAAAAGCAATAGTTCATAGTAAAACAGGTTGGGAAGTTAAAAATGTAATGTTATAATATTTAGTGTACACTATATACTATGTGAATATAGATGAATAGTAGTGTAATAATCATATTAAACATAAAAGAGACTAAGAATATTTTTTACCCGTGAAAAGTAACTCCCTAAAAAGGGAGGGTCCATACCTACATACATGCATCGATCCTTATCTCTATATATAGGAATATATTTGGGGAAAATATATTATGGGATTAGAAAAGTACCTTTTAATAGATAACAAATATACACTTATCCACTCAGATATATGAGTTAATGTTTCAAAAGAAGTCAGGGTCCTAGAAACCCATCCAATAAAACTATAATTAGGTATAACTATTTTGGGGAATCATGAAACTTATCCTAGGGAGTATGGGAATATGTATAATATTTCATGGAATTATAGTCACACCTTATCCATCAGATAGTATGATTAACAAGGGATTAACACCCATGAAAACTATAGATATAGTATTCCATCATGTGGGTACTTAATCAAGCCTGAATATTAAAATATATACACATTCCAAAAGTTAAATTATAACTAATAAATATATAGAAACTGATATTTAATTGAATTGTCAAGTTTGTAATGTAACACTATTATATATGATCATTAAGTAAATAATAGATGGTAGTCAAAGAAAAAATCCAATTTTATTAATTTTATTAAAGTATTTTTAATAAATGGGAATTGTAAGAAAATAATAAATTTAAAGATCAAGTAATTAGATTAAAAAAATGGATTTATAATTATTTCCTATTAAACCAATAGATGAATAAAAAACCCCATTACTGATATATAAATTTAGAGATAAGATATATGTGTCAAAACCCTTTTTTTATTTAATTTCACTCATCCTAGATTGATGATAGGTAGAATCTCTTTTTAATAGAAAGGAAGAAAGGATATTCTTGCTAATTTATTGAGTACTCTCAATTTTTCATCTTAAGAAGAGACATGATACCATTATATTCCCAAGAAAACTACCTCATAAATGATTAGAATAAGTTTAAACCATATTTTATTTGAGGAGAATTAATCTTGGAAAATAAACTGCATAGTTAACTTATCTCTACTTAAGAAAATATTCCACAACAGTGAGACATAAATGATATAAAAGGATATGATGTATTTCTAAATACCTAAATTATGGTTAGTAAAGGTCAAAACATATACTTCACAAAAATAATAATATAAAAGGATACTATAAGACATCTAATACCTTAAGTGGTCAAAGGATACCCCCAACATCCAAAAGATGACCCTTGGATTAATATACAAGAAGAAAATACCTAGGATAAAGTATAGGGAATCAGAGTTCCTTGGTCACGATAAATTGACTAGGTGAGAGTCAAATATTGATTCCCAATATTTTAGGCGTAAAAATTTAATAAAAAAAGGTAAAAAATTCCTTTTAAATGGTAATTTTATCAATTATATTACCAGGTCCTCTGTACTAAGCCCTTGGGTGACGAGTAGTTTATGAAAGAACCCCTTATACCCCCATCCCCCTTTTCCTAAAACTCTATTATAATCCCCTTCAAACCATCATAAGTATAATATGAACTATAAATGAACCAAAATTTCCAAACATTAATTATAAATACATTTTTTCAAGGATGGGGAATTTATATCCTCCCCGCCATCTAGCTTTTCACCCGAGAGAACCTTTGACCTACATCTTTAGGGAATATTTTTATCCATTAAATATTAATTTTAGTGTTATACTCCTAGGTTTCATCTTTTAGTTTCACATTATACAACATTACTCAAACAGTAGAAATGAACCAACCCCATAACACCTTCTAAAATTAGATCAAAATGAATATGGGATTCTCAATACAGTTTTTATTGGCCTCTAGCTCAACATCCTCATACAAAATCATGTGTGAATGGTTGTAAAGTTATTTTATCAATTATAATACAAGAATATTTTTCAACATGGAGATAAATTTAAGTATCAATGAAAATTGATAATACATTAATCTTACTCAATCCATTATCTCAAAATTATTTCTATATATCGAAGCTTGTATCTCGTTTTTTCCTATTTTTTTGATATAGTCTTAGTGAAACCCAAATAAAGTGGTGGTCACCAACTTAAAATTTGAAGGGTTTAATTTCAACATTAACATATGACATGTTGGTCCATTGGGTAGTTATAAGCCTTTTTCATTTAAAAATAAATTTCTAGGACATATCCTTTATGATTTTAGAATTAATAATATAGGATCAATCCATTTATATTTCATACAAGGGATAAAACATGTTTAACTATATAAACCCCTCAAGGATTCCATCTGAATATATGATTGGTAACATTTATTAAAAAAATACTTCATCAATGAGATAATATTGCATCATAAGGAACTAAAACCAATCATATATGCCAATAAAATTTCATTTATAATATCAATTGATCACTCAGAATTACTATTAGTTTATTGATGAAAATATATACGGAACTTCACTTATGAATTAGAGGAACATTAAAAACATTTCTTGGACCATGGTTTTAACATTAGATCATTTTTAGGGATGGTAATAGTATGTAAACTATGATGATTCACAATTTACCTAGTTTATATGTTCATAATATCATAAAATAATGATTCTGTGATTGGAATAATAAAATATATCTTGGTTAGATGATCTATAATAACCCATACTATGTCTCAAGAATTCAATTTTACCAGTAAGTTAGTTAGGTAGTTGATAATGATTTCTCTCCACTTCCATACCAATAATGGAAGAGGCTGAAGTTTTCCCAAAAGACTCTAATGATCCATCTTCAATTTTTTATAGGCATAGGATCTAACAACAAAACTAGTAATATAATTATTTTCTAGAACCAAAAAAGTTTAGGTGGATTTCATGATACATCTTCATTTTTTCATAAGGCATAGCCTAAAAAAATCATGATTTTCCTTATATTAAGCATAACAAATAGACATACATGTACATATTAAAAGAATAAAGAACCTTAGAACTAGCCATCAAGTACATCCCATCGTCAACTCTCTCTCTCTCGAATAATGGTATAGTTCAGATCATGAATATTGGAATCCCAGATGTACTCTATTTGAGAATAAACATGGTTGACATGGTATAAGTGAATTAAACTATAGTCATAAACCACATCCATTTGGATTTCATCCATAAGAGATTTAAATAACCACTCATCCTTCTTTTCATAAATTTTTTATGGTTAATTTATCAACAAAGAGGATCTACCACAATAGTTTCCTTACCATGATCATTTTGAATATCAAAATTAAATGACTAAATGTATTGTAATTACCTTCAAATTTATCAATGTAATTTCCCTTCTGAATATATAATAATGTCATATTTAGTCATATATAACTATATAATACACAAACAACACATGATAAACCCAAAAAAAATATATTATAATTTAATCATTACATTTACAGAATAAATATTCCATAATAATTGAAAGTATTAAAATGAAAAAAATATAAAATAAAATAACAACAATAATAAAATTTGGATATGCTCAATCCCTCAAAATAATCGCACTCATGAATAACACTTTAGAAATAAAGAATAATATTATTAATGAAATAAGAATCATCAAATGAAAATATATATAGAAGCCTAATAGAATATAATTGAGTAAATAATGATGTAAATATGGGGTATTTATTGGAAATATAGAAGCTATATGACCATTAAAAATCTAACCATTGATATAATAATCTGGTCATTGAAATAATAACTTAACCATTGAAATAGTAATCTGACCCTTAGAAATAGTAACATGACCGATAGAATAGTAACTTCATCGATGGAAATGTAAAATAATATTTAGGTATCTTATAAAATGATAATACGATATATTTGTATCATGGTACAAGTAAATTAATTTTTAAAAATGATAAATTATGTATTACTATTTTTGTAAAACATAAATGTTTTAATAGAAATTTTATAATAAATAAAATGATATAAAATAAATTTTATTTTCGTAAATTTTATAAAAAATTTATAATTTGTTTGTTATAATGACAATAAAATTTTATGAGACCAAAAGGTCCGAAAATTGATTATAATACTAAAATTGGTATTTTTCAAATAAATTTGGATTTTATTTAAAAATTAAATTCATCATATTTTGAAAATTAATTTCAATTTTGGAATCTACATATAAAAATATGGTTAGCTTTAATTTTTGTATTTTTCTAAAATAGTTGAATTTTTATTGAATAGTGAAATATAGTAATTAACATTATATGATAAATACATGAATTTTTGAGTCATGGATGATGTAGTCACCTATTATTTCGAAATCACATGCACCATTTAATTTATATAGTCCTAATAATCAATACTATTTGTCTTCATAAGACAAAATAATAAACTATGGAATATAATGCTCAAAAAAGACCCCTCTCCTCTATTATAAATACCACCCCTTCTCCTCACAACTTAAAAGTATTTAATCTTTCCAAATTTTAGACAAATTCCTTTCCCAATCCTCTCCCCCACATCCTTGTTCTTCTGGTGTCATTCAATGATCATTCCACTGATCCTTAAGAAGTATCCTAGAATGATACAACCAAAGGGAGAGGTAAACATTAAACTAAATCTCTTTTAATTTTATTCTTATTCTTCACTCCCCCCCCCCCCCCAATTTGATCTTAATACACCTAAATATTGCAACATTAGTAACCAAAATATAATAATATGTTATTATTATGGTGGAATATCTATATTATACCCTCCCTTCATTCATTTATAAAATAAAACTATAAGTCATAATATGGTTGGTTCACTATCTCCATGAACAACATACTTTTTTTATCTACCACCATAAATGATGGTTATAGAAACAATATTACGGTTAAATATGATTATAACAAGTATATTATAAATTATTTCAAGTTATTTAATGTTTTAATAATAATTTAATTAAATAAAATGAATCTAGTTCACGATGGTTGATAAAATCTCCCAAATGAACTAATCGTATAATGTTAACAGTTTTACTAAGTGAATCATACATATGTCAAAAAGAAATAGGATATATGGGAACATTAAAAAAAATTAAGTACATGAATATAATTTTATTTTTCTTCTGTTTTTTTTTTGCACATTTTACATGAACTTCCATAATTATACACAAGTGATCCAATCATGGAACCATGAAATGAATACTCTCAAAACAAAAACATTAAACATTATATCATTGAAATGGTTATAAATGTACAAAAAAATATTTTAAATAAAATATAGATTAAAATTTTTATGGAATAAGTAATTAAGGAATATAATTTTATTATTCAAGGCATTAATTCAAGGAGTGATAAATTATGAAACCTAAGGCAAGGGATCTCTCTAAACCACCCTATTTTCTTTGCGGTTATTCTTTCTCTCTCTTAGCTCACATTATCACTCTAGTATTCTTATTTACTTATTATATATTATATATAAATTTCCCAAAAAATATAAAAATATTTCAATTCATCTTTCCTTGATGTAAATATACATGTGTTAAAAAGGATCTCTTTTAACTTTATCCTGATAAGAACACCCGATTAAAGGGAACTTCATTGTTTCATACCCCCATTACAATTATAACTCCAAAAAATGTTTTAGCCACTCATTTTCTCTAAAATTGATCATTTTATCATGGAAAAACAATATATTCCATTATAGTTTTTATAAATTATTATTCCCTTACCCTTTTTTTAGACTCATCGCCGTTTTCCCTAAAGCCTTGCTTATGAGGTATATTTACAAACTAATTTCTATAATCTTTTTAAAGTCTTCACTTAAAATGGAAATAATTTCTCATGAACTGTGATTATGAACTTAAATTATTTATTTAATCCCTTATTTTAGGGAAACCATTATTATATATAATATGGTTTTTCTTTATTACATGATTTTACAACCCATTTCATTCAATTGTTAATCCTTATATTTTTGCCTTATGTTTGATTTCCTTATGTGGCACACATATGCATGTAAATGTTATGATGGGTGATCCCAAATATATCTCAAATTCCCTGGGTAATATTTTTCTCTCATGAGACATTTTTGGATTATGGAATAAACAAAATCTACGATGGGACCCTCTCCACCATGTGACCTTATCTTGGTAGTTATCCTTGACTTATGCTTATGTAATGGTATATGTTCTTACCAATTTATAATATTTCAAAAATATTATGATACCGTGTTATTTATGTTCTTCTCTCATGTGATTATTTATGATACTTCTCTTTTATGATATCATGTCATGTCATTTGAATCACATGTTATTCTCATTACCATGTTTATTCCTTTATTGGGTTATATAGTTCACCCTTTTATTCTATGTATTCTCCAAGATATCCTATATAGTCTTATGATATCAAAGGTATTTTTTATCTAATTAAGGAGTATAAAATAAAGATGTTATTTTTTACTTTCATTTTGATGTATTATGAACCTACTCTTCCACAGACTCAACAATTCACAATCTTGGGGTTGTATTTATTGAATATTTAAGTTAAATACCATATAATAATGTATTTAAAAGGAATGGTTCACTATAGTTAATATCATATTAATGTATATTATTTTTAGGATTATTACTATAATACTTTTGTTAAAACCAAATAGATAAGTCTAAGTATTGGACAATATCCTAAAATTTTCATGAAGTATTGATTGAGTTGTTTCCAAGAAGTACATTCCTATCTAGACATTATAAGTGAATATGGATCCAAAATAGTGGTACCTAGGGGTAATAACCCAGAAAAATATGGATTGGGTTTTAACATGATCTCCACCTAGTGCACAAAAAAATAGTCATTTCTACACACTTGGTTTTATACTCTAGGGGGTACGCTTTAGAAAATTCACAAATTCTATATGAACTATTATGAAGGAATTTAATAGATTTCTATATTAGAAAACATAATGGGAAAATTATGAGGAATATCATAGATTAAAACAAAGAGTCTCATTATCATTTACATTTCATTTATTAGTTATTCCTTATATGTTCATTGTTTCCCTTTTTATATTATTTTTATTTTGAGTATTCTTTTCCCTAAGTTCATTTTGGTTTTCATAAAAGATTAAAACCAGAATCAAATAGTGAAAGATGAACTCATTATCCATTCATACACATTAAATTCACTATATTATTATATTTATACACATTCAATAATACCTTTATTGTTTATTATAATTACTCAAACACCGCAAAAAATTGTGGTTTACTTGTCTATAATAATAGAAAATGGGGAAATTATTACATCTCAATTTTATAAATACTACCCAGCCAATTTTTGTGGAATTAACCTCCTAAAGAATAATTTAATACTTCCTTCGTTGTATTGTGATTCTATGATGGGATTTTAATTTCTATTCTTTTATAATTACATCATTAAATTTTGGGATAGGGAGATTTCTCTTCACATTTGGATTTATCCTCTAATTATGTAAAAGTGTAAGGAGCGGGATAAATATCTATTGGAATATTATTCTCAAGCACGGGTTTTATTTCCTTTTGATAAATCATATATAGTATTATTTATTAAAACAAAATATAGAATCATGATTTAATACATTCCCATTGTGAGGATTATACTGATGTATTCCCCGAATATTTTTCTAGTCTTTATCCTAACTAAGAGTTTGATTTCTCAATGAAACTTATACCTGGATCTCTTACCATACTCCAAAATCCCAAATAAATGGCCACCTTTGAGTTGTAAGAAAAAAATAATGAATTATAAAAAATTTGGAAAAGTTTTTTATATGCTCCACTACTTCACTGTGGGGTGTGCTAATATTCTTCATCAAGAATAATGATGGGTCAATTCACCTTTACATTGATTATCACGAACTCAAAAAACAAGTATCCCCTGCCACAAATAGATGAATTATCTAATATAATATGTGGGAAAACTTATTTATCTAAGGTGGATATCTGTTTGGGAAATCACTAATTAAAGGTAAAAAAAGGAAGATATTTCCAAGATTTCAATTTGAACGAGGTATAGAAACTATGTGTTTATAGTGAGTCCCTTCAGAATCACTAATGCTCCAAAAATATTTATGGACTTAATTAATAGATTATTTAGAGATTATATCAAAAAAATTATGGTATTATTTTTCTATTATATTTTTATATACTCTAAAAGTAATGAGGAGTATGAGGAAAATTTTAATACATTACTAAAGCCTTTGAAAATGGATAATATATAAGAAAATTATAGTAAATGTGAGTTTTTGATGGAGTAATTTTCATTCTTATGGAATGTTATTATGATCAAAGGGATATTTATGAACCCTTATAATGTAAAGAAAATTTAGAATTTTCCCATACTAATATATGTAACAGATATCTGTAGTTTTCATAGACTATTGAGGTATTTCTAGTGATTTTTGAGGAACTTATCATGATTATAAAACACAAAAACCAAGATGAACCGGAAGGGAATAAGGTTTTTTGGATTAATTAATGTGAAGGGAGATTTTTGGAATTTAAAAAGAGGCTTATCACTACCCCATTCCCAATTATTCCCTTAAGTGGAGGAATTTTCATTGTATATAGTGATGTTTTAAATAAGGGATTGGGTAATGTGCTAATACAGAATGATAAAGAGATGAATTATGAATTAAGGTAGTTTAATGTTATTGAGAAGAAATATTCAACACATTATTACTAGTTAGATGTGGTAATATTCACATTAAAAACCTAGTGTCATTATCTATATGGGGAGAAGTTTGAGATATAAACTGATCAGAATAGCCTCAACTATATATTCACATAAAGGGATATTAATATATGCTAGTGAAGATGGTAAGAGTTGATTAAGGACTGTGACTGATCAATCCACTACCATATTGGTAAAGAAAATAAAGTGGAATATGATCTAATTATAGAGGTTCTGGAAACCATATCAATAATGATAATTGATAAGTATATAATCTTCTTAGACTTGCAAAGGATGGGCGTGGGGATATTAATAGAAGGAACGTCATCATTATTTTATCAAATGATTTATCAACCATAAATTATAGAGAAGATAAAGAATTCTCAAGGATATAATGTATAAATATAAAAGAATGTTGAATCTATAATAAAATAGAAATATTAAGAGTTCAAATTTTATGAATATGGAGTTATAATATTCGGTTTATGACTATTTTTATAATCAAATCTTGAGATAAAGAAGGGGTTATTGAGTTATGTATTTAACTAAAACTTCTCCATTGATCTAGGGATGATGAATATGTATTGAGAAATCATATATCAATATTTTGGGACAATATGGAGAATTTGATTATATAATGTACGTCATAATTCTTGTTATATCATTAGGTAAAGTCTGAAAGGAAAAATGCCAAATGTATGGTGAAACCATTACCCATACCTTTATGAAAATGGGAAAATATTACAATAAACTTTGTTACTGGTCTTCTACATAAATCATGGGGAGATAATGTTATATGGTTTGTGTTGGATAATCATACAAGTATTGATCTCTTCATTTCAATTCAATATAACTTATCAATATATCAATAAAAAAGGATATACATCAGAGAACAGATTAATCTACATGGAACACCATTGTTGATTGTATATAATCTATATTTGAGATTTGCCTCAATATTCATAAAAAGTATCTAACATGTTATACACACTTATTTGAACATAATTATGGATTATCACCCCTAAAATGATGTCCAATATGACAAAAATATCTAGACAATGGAAGACATATTTAGATCATGGTAGATGGACTTAAAATAAATATTGGATCTTCATCTTCCTCTACTTAAGTTATCATAAAATAATAGTTTTCACTCAATCATAAAAATGAATCCATATGAATCCCTTTATGTGGAGATATATATAACACCTATGGTCTAGGATGATGTTGGTGAACACAATATTTTGCGTCCTGAAATGGTCAGGGAAAAAGTGGAAAATATCAAGATCATTAGGCAGCACATCAGGGATGCTCAATATTAACTAAAGTTTTATTCTAACAATCATCTATGAAACCTAGAGTTTGAGGTTAGAGATAAATTATTCCTATACATATCCCCATGGAAGAGGGTCATGATATTTGGGAATAAGAAAATTTTATGTCCCAGGTACATCATCCCCTTTGAGATTCTAGATCACATTGGAGTTTTGGCCTATCGACTAGCACTCTCACGGACCCTTTATCAAGTACATGATGGACTCCGTGTATCAATATCGAGGAAGAAAAAATCAGAACCATCACATTCACTAAATTTCATGGTGGTACAATTGGAAAATGATATCTCTTATGTGGAGTATCTGGTGAATAACTTGAACCGTATAGATAAATTTCTACACAATAAGACAATACACCTAATCAAGGAACTATAGGTAAACCATAAGTTTGAGGAAGTGACATAAGAACTAGCGAAAGCCATGAAGTATAAGTAACCTCACCTATTTTTACCATAGTATGTAAAAAAAGTAAACGGTGAAATTTATTAAGGGGGAAACTCTAATGACCCATAGTTTAATCAATGGAATTTACCGTCTGAATATATAATTTGTCAATATTTAATAATATTATATTATAAAACGTACATGATCCACATGAAAAAACGATTACATTATATTATAATTTAAAAATTGTATTTAGAGAAAAAATATGTCCATAAGAATTAAAATAATTAAAATGGGAAAAAATAGAAAATATGAAAATAATAATAATAGAAACTTTTGGATCTTCTTGATCCCCCAAAATAATCGTACTCATGAATAACCCTATATAAATGAAGAAGAATATTAGTAATGAAATATCCATCTTGAAAAAGAATATATATATATATATATATAACCATGAGATCAAAGAGAATTTAATGAAGAATGAATGAAATATGGGGTAATTATATGATATAGGAAACCCAAATGATTTTTACAAATCTAATTGTGTTAATAGTAATCTAATCGATGGAATTATAACCTTCCAGTGGGAATATAAATCTGACCATTATGAATAGTAACCTAACCATTACAATAGTAACTTAAACTATGGAAATTTAAAATTATATTTAGGTATCATAGAAAATTAAAATATTTTATATTTATATTATGGTACAAGTAAATAAATATTTCAAAAACTATAACTTAAGTGTTTGAATTTTTCCAAAACCAAAATATTTTTATTGTACTTTTATAATAAATATAATGATTTAAAATAATTTATATTTTCATAAATTTTATTTATAATTTATTATTATGTTTTATTATAATTATAAGATAATTATATGATACTAAAAGTAATTTTCCAAGGGGTGAGAAAACTGATTATATTGCTAAAATATGTATTTTTCAAATAAATTATGATTTTATTTGAAAAAAAATCTCTTAATTAATTTTTTTTAAAAAATGGATTTAAATTTTATAAATCTAAAAATTAAAAAATAGTTAGGGTGGATTTTTGGTATTTTTAAAAAATAGTTAAATTTTTTGTGAATGGTGAAATATGGTAAAATATGGTAACTGAACTTTTAAGATAAATATATTACTTTTTAGTCTGGGATGATGTAATAACCCACTATTTCAAAATCACATTAACCATTTACTTTTTATTTTGATAATAATCAATTATATTGGTATCCCTTATCCAAAATAATAAACTAATAAATATTATATTCAAAAAACTCAACTCTATTTGCCTAATAAATATTACCCCTAACTAACCCTTCTCCTAAAAAAATTCTAAGACATTAATCTTGCCCAATTTCTAACCAAATAAATTTAAAATCCTCTCTCTGATTTCCTAGTTTTTATTCTCTCATCCAAATACATTCTAATGACCCTCAAGGGGTATCCTAAAAAGATACAACCAAAGGGAGAGGTAAACTCTAAACTAAATCTTTTTTAATTTTATAATTCTTCTACCACCCCCAAATAATCTCTATACACATATAAATTATAACAAAATTATAATTAATATATAGATATTTTATTATTATGGTGATGGTGAATTGACCATATTGTGAAAAAAAATTTCATATTAAAAGAAAAATAAAGGGGGATATTTGAAAATGGGGCTATTTTATTATTATGGTAAAATATAAATCAAATATCCCCCTGTATTTTTCTTCTAATATTAAAATGTTGTTCGCAGTATGGTCAATTCACCATCACCATGAACAACGTACTTCGTTTTTCTACACCACCTTAAACGATTGTTATATACTCAATATTATGGTTCAATATGACGATAATAATTATATTATAATTTATTTAATGTTATTTTGTGTTTTAATAGTCATTTAATTAAATAATATGAATCTAGTTTATGATGTTCAGTAAAACCACCAAAATGTATTAACCGTATAATATAAATGTTTTTACTAAGTTAATCATCGCTATATCAAAACAAAAAGGGATATTCGAGACCATAAAAATTTATATAAGGAAATTAATCTCATTTTATTTCACTTTTGGAGTTTTATTCCAATTTAAATAGAACATTCAAAATTAAAAAGAAGTGATTTGACCATGGAACCATGAAACAAACACTCTCAGAATAGTGAAATTAAACATTATATCTCATTGATATTTTTATAAATGAAAAAACTAAAATTATAGTCAATAATTTATTTTTTTTAAAGGTTATCAATTATGTAATTAATTAATGTAATTTTATTAATTAGTACATTAAGTGCAAGTGTAGAATGCCTCAAGAATATATGGTAAAGGATCTCTTTGAACCACCCTAATTTCATTGGGGTTTTGATTTCTCACTCTTACCACACTTATCAACTAAATTTCATTATTTAATTATTATATATTTTTTATATATGTCCCACACATATACCCCTATCTTAATTCATCTTTCCTTGATGTAATATATATATTTTAAAAACTTATCTTCTCAATTTCCCTTGATAAGAAACCCCGGTTAAAAGGAACGTATTTTTTTCTTACCCCTTTACAAGATTAAAATGCTTTAACCACAAATGGTTTCTAAAATTTAATATTTTATCAGGTAAAACCTATTTATTCAATTTATTTTATTATGGAAATTACTATTCTGTTACCCTATGTAATCTCTCATTACCCTTTTTTCCTAAAGACTCTCTTAAGAAGTACATTTCCAAAGGAATTTCTATACTATTTTTCAAGTATTAACTTCCCATAGGAATAATTTCTCATGAACTATTATTATTAATGAAAAATAATTCTTAGATATATTCTTTCATGGAAACCATTTCTATATTCTATCTAGTTATGATTTATGACATTTCTATGCTACTGATTTCTTTCCATGGTAATCCTTATGTTTATATTATATGATTTATTTCTATATGTGGAACACATATACATGTTCATGTTATGATAAGTTTCCCAAAATGGTGATATAATTAATTTGGTAATTGTTTTCTCTTTATACATTATCTATGGGATTATAGAGTAAACCTAATCCATGATGGGACTCTGTTGACCATGTGATATTGTATTGGAAGATAGATTTACCTTATGCTTATGTCATGTTCTATATCCCTTCCAATATCCTATGTTTTCATGATATTATGATATCATTATATTTATATTATTCCCTCATGTTATTTGTTCATTATAATTTTCTTTTATTGTATCATGTTATGCCATTTGAAGCACATGTTATGCTTCATTATCATGTTTATTCCCTTACTACACTATATATCTCACCCCTTTATTTTATCTATTATTGAGGATATCTTATGATTAATTTTAAGATCAAAGGAATTTAGGATATCATTAATGAGAATAAAATAAATATTTTATGTTTTAGTTTATTTTTTATGTATTATAATCCTAGTCTTCCCAACACACTTGTCCTCGCATTCTTTGGGTTGTATTTACTGAATATTTATGTTAAAAATAATAGAATAATATGTATAACAAGCTTGGGTCCCTATAGATATTAAACTAAAAATGATAACTAATATTAAATTTTAATTTTGAAAAGATATATTTTTGGATCTTATGGTCTATGAAAACCACAATGTTCCCACCATCTTTGTATTGTCTCTAGCACCTCAGGATATAAATAATAGTACCCAATTATAGGACATGTATAGGGTAGTTTGTTTCATTAAGACATTATTTTATGGAACCATATTATACTATGTAGATATTATATATAAGAAAACACCTTAAGAAAATTGAAGAAGAATCAAAATATAACTAAAATCTCTAACCTGGCCAAGGTAAAAGAAGAACATGAGATGAGTTCATCATGTTCTTCCGCTCAAAAAAACCAACTCACACTGATCAAAAAATAATAATTTTTATCCACTATTAGTTAAATTATTCATAGGAGTAAATATTATATAAAATTATTAATAAATTTGCACTAATACCCTAAAAGCCTAAGAAAAATTCAAACCTAAAATATGTATATTTAGATATTCTAGGATATCACTGACTCTAAGATCATATTATCCACTAATATAACAACATTAGATATAACATACCTAAGTAATTTGACATCCCAAATAAAGAAAAAGAATATATATGTATATATATCTTATAAAATATATTATGATCCCATAAAGTATATAATATGATATTTAGTTGTCAACCATGCTCATTATTATGTATAAAATAAATAAGGATTTCATCAATAGACACTACCACCAACATGTCTAAAAATGGATGAAAAATACTATAAATTAATTCCATGAATAAATGTGGATAATTTTATGGCTATAGGGAATTTCCATATATTTAAAATTCACATACATATATCATAAAGTACACTTAATAATATAATTTGTCAAAAATAAAAAATTATGGTAACCTGAGAGAAGCTCAATCATTGAAATCTATCATTCTAGCTTTAATTGATCAATGAGATAATAATTTCTAGGTTGAGAGTTATTGTTCTTGATTGTAACCTAATTAAAAATTTATATTCCATACATATACATATGATTCCATAAAATTATTTAATAGAGATAACCAAAGAACCCTGAGGTGATTTTTTTAGTTAGATAAAACCTATAGCTTAAAGATCCTCTGACTAAATATTTAATTCAAAAAAATTATTTAGTTCAATAAGATATTGAAGAATAGTGGTCAATTACATTCTATGAACTAATTAAATAGTAAATTTATCTTCCCTCTTAATATATAGTCCAAACAATTTTGTAGATTTCACATTAGGATTTACACCCATCATAGAAGGTAATAATTTCCTCTTTCAAGTATACACTACCCTAAGGAAAAGAAAATATAACCCTATAATTATGTTTCATAACTATCCTTATTCAAGACCTTATTTACTAGATCATAACTCTCAATCTCCATAGAGTGTATATTGAAAAATGATAGGTGATGAAAAAGACATTATCATATTATAATATTCAAAACAATCCCAAATAAAATATATTAATCCCATTATGAAAATGAAATATAAGGTTTCCATATTGATTATCTTGAGATATCATAGACACCTTAATAATTCTCCTACGAATGCACTGGATAAAAGTTCATTGGTTTTCTCTATACTATTTGATAATGTTTTATCAAGGATCACATATAATGGTATGTTTTCTACTTTATATTCAATAAGAAAAACTAATTTTTGATAAATAAATGAATGTATCAATGTTGTATCAAAGATACCACATGATAATGTTGAAAACACAAGGATAGAACCAATAATAGTAAAAGCCTAATCTTCTACATTAGCTATAGGTTTCCTAAATAAATATGTACTACTTTACTCCTCATACAGATATTGATATACAAGTTCCTTCCCAAAGGAATCTACTGCATCTAATCAGATGTAGATTCCATATTGACCACCTCGACCAGATCATCTAGATAATGGCTTAATGACAACATAATGTTATAAAACATACTATGTCGTTATAGGAAGCATTCCATTGGTGTTTTATGTACCCTGTAACACCCTTATTCAATATGATTTATGTTTTCAATCTAAATTTCACCAATCCTTGTGTATTTTGAGTAATCCTGAGTGTTGGAGGTGTTTATGGGGTCTTACAACATCATTTTTAGAAAATAGCTCAGGTTCCTGGACATCTATCCCAAGAATGACACTCTAGGTACATGTTGGACTATAACCATATACCAGGTAGGTGATGACGTGGAGATAGTGCCTACACGTAGGTAACTAGGTTGTCGATGACCCTTGGGAAGGTACCCGATGTCCACTGGGTACCCAGTGCATGGCCAGTGAGTACCCAATCAGTTCCTAATAGGGTTTTTTTTCAAAATTTACTTTTTAATTAATTATAAAAAATTTAAAAAAAATAATTTTTTCACTTATATAATTATTAGTGATAGTTAATTCATCCTATCATTCAATTAAATATGTCATCACTAGTATGGATATGATTGATTTTTCAAATTTCTTTGTTTTTATTATTATTTATATATTTAAATAGTTCTTCCTAATTTAAATTCCTTTTCTGGATTTCTCTATTAGGCCCACTTAAAAACTAATCAGTGGGTGGTATTCAATGAGTAAGGCCCTACTAGTCCACGGTATGTGGTCTCTTACTTTCCTAATAATAATTACCCTTTTTTCAATCATCATATGAAATGAAGGAAATATCATTTTATTGTTAGTGGATATAACATAAATAAAAAAATTCAATGATTCTCTAATGTGTGAGTGGAACCCTATAGTCCATAACTTCACCATGTGTGGTGTGCATCATCATCATTGGTCATTGCTGTAAAATTTTTATATGAATTGAGTTTGGAACCATGAATTTAGAACTAAAATGGGTGCCTATATATGTGACCTAAACCATGGATAATAATTTAGGTTCATCGTATATTTTAGAATGATGAATATATAGATTTTATGCAAGGATGGTGAAGATATCCTAGGATGACGGCCTTGGGTGTGTATTTTGAACAAGAGAATAACCATTGATTTTTTTAATAAATTATAAAAATTATAATATGATATTAAATGATGTATTTATCACTTGATGGAGGCTTAATTCATGGAAATACCCTATACACCTATAATTTACTAGACCTATTTCATCATCAACCCATATAATATTGATGGTCTCTCAACCACTCAAATAGTTCCAATGATCAATCATTCACAATGAGGCTGATAAATTAGTGAAATCTAAAAAACTATTGAATTTCATAGTGGTGTTATATCATCCATATTAAAATATAATAGTATTGGTGTTATATCATCCACATCAATTTTTGTACTAGTATATAATTTTCCACTTACACGATCTACCCAATGGTATATCATCCACTTATAAACCTATTTACAATGGTACACCATCAACAAAAAATTCGATGATTGTGGTGTATCAAAAACATATTATATTTTACTGATGGTGAATCATTAACCTAGATTATAGTTTTTTTAATTCAACATCCACTTATAGGTATTGTCTTAGTGGTTTATCATCTACATATATAGAAGAGATGATGGTATGTTTTCCTCCTCTAGTGTGATACTGGTGGTATAGCCTCCATGCAGTTAGGATTACTTGGTGGTGTTTTTTTCCACCTAAGATCAATTTTTTAAAATCATAAAATTGATCCTAAATAGTTTTCTTGTGTCATACATATAGGATTAGTGATCACTTGACCACCAGGTGATGACTCATCCACTGATGAATTTTGTATTAGTGGTAGATCATTCACCTAGTTGTATTATTATCGTGATAAATCAATCACTTAGTTATACTCTATGGTGATAGATCACTCAACTTCAATATTATATAATAAGGTATATATCATTAATACACTAGTTGTGAGTTTTGAAAATAATAAAATTATCCCATCATAGCACTTCTCAAGGAATGTATGGTCCTAATATATTGGAAAGAGAACTCCATATAGAGACAATTAATTTATTTATTTTTACTTACTTTAATATTATTCCCAAAATATCATGCATAAATATTTAATAGACTTGTTAGAGACATCATTGGTGGTGGCCTAGTGAATTTTACTCACACGCCAATTATGAAGATTATTACCCATTAAGACCACATGGTATATAATCAATATATAGGAAAATTCCCAACTACTATGGATGGTTGAGAAGGTGGATCTTATTAGTGGTTGGGATATCAATTTGGGTCAGGACATGAGACCATTTTTGAATGTATCCTTTATTTTTGTTTCTTTAGGACCAAATTTTATCCCATATTCCCATTTGATATCCATCATATATTTGAATCACTTTCATGATCTATACAATAATTCAATTTAAAATAGAATGGTATTGATATTTTTTATTGATTGTAATTTAGTTGGTTTTCATTTTTTATACAAAAACAATGATGTATGATGATGGATCACTGATATTTCTTCAAATGTTATTATATTTATCTATGATTGAGGGTATATTCTACCCTTAGTTTATATCATGACACTTATAACTAGTCAAAAAAATTGGGTGTACAAGAAGATATGATAGATATACATAAAATCCTAGTTCAATCCCAACAAAGGTGAACTTGATCGGTGATGCTTCAAAGTGGAATTAGAGAATAGTTTTTTATTTTTAATTACAATTTTAGAAATGGTAGACTATATATATGATATTTAAAGGTCTTGGTATATATATATTATTACTAGTAGTATCTGAATCATTTATAAGGGAAGTCCATGATACCCGATATGGGACTCTTACTCTTAGTTTTTTCTATTTTTTTAGTTGGGATACCTTGTTAAAAATGATGAATTTTTATATTTAGGTATGGATTATGAGTTTTTTATATTTTATTGGGGAAGAAAGAGATATTTTTTAATTTATAATTCTTAGTCTTTATATCTCCAATGACATTTATATTCTTTCCAATGGTTAATATTTTGGTTACCATATAGGGTTATTTCATTTAAATTTTCATCAATAACTTATAGATTAATTTTCAACATAACATATTAGTGTTTGTATAAATGTCTAACCAATTATTACAACTTATTTCTATGACATGATATAATTTTTATATTACCCTTAATGTTATTTTACATTACTTGATAGTGGGTTGGTTGTTCTAGACTCTGACCTATTTGTGAGAACACTGTATTGTAGGGTCTGTGTTTTGGGTAGAGTGGAAGGTGACTATTATTTATTACCTTAAGTTGTGATATTCTTCCTATGATAGAAATATATTCTATGTTATATAGTTTTAATTACTGATATATACTTACATTGTGAACTCTAGTTGAGTTTTCAAAGGGAGAAAATGAGAATACCCCACTAATAGTGGAGTTAGAGACACATGTTTCATCTATTCCACCTATCAATTATAATCATAGAGCGTAAATGTTTTTGTTCTTATGTATATGGGTCATTGGGTGCTAAGGGATGATTCATCCATGTCATATAGGATTTATGACTTCCAAATTCATATTCTACCACTTATTATAGTTGATGGTGGATAAAAAATTATAGTGTTGTGAATAGAATTCATGCAGATTATATTTGAACACCTTGATACACCCTCTGAGGGTATATTGAATCTTAACACTTATATTCTACAAGGATAGTCAAAGAATTATGGGATATTATTTTCTAGGAAAACCAATATTTTGGGATATTTTTTCAAGATTAATGGTCATGTTTCTTTGATAAATCCTTACCAGAGACTATAATGGATGAAATTTACAAGGATAAATTCGTCCAATATAGTAGGAATGTTGGTTGGGGACTATATAGTATGATTTTCTAATTTTATCCATTTTTCACCAGTTTTATTAGGTGATGTGACAGATAGGGTTTGATGTTATGAGGATGGAATGAGGTATTCAATATTTTCATAAATGAATATATTATGTGTGATATATTTTTTAGAGGTTGTGAATAATAACTTGATTATGGTGTTTAATCAGGTGGATTGTAGATCATCTACATGAAAAAGATTCTTCTTTTGGATCCAGGGTCATGTCATCAGGTATTATAATGTGAATGTAGGAGTACTACCTATGGAGTAATGATATGTAGTATATACAAGGTAGGGATTCATCACTTCTTTATAGAGAGCCCTAGATTGGTATTAGTAGTGTAGTTAACAAGGAACTTTTTAGACTGATTTTGAAAAAAAAATTAAATTAGTTACACTCTTATAGGGAGTTGGGGAATCTTTAGATGTATTATAGAATCAAAACATGGCTAGAGTTCGAGTCAAGATCAGGACTGAATTGATATTTACAAGTTAGGCCATAACACTATAATATTCTAGAAATTTGGGATGCTCTGTTAGTTCAGGAGGTGGAGGAGGTCAATTTACACATAGTCAAGGAAATTAATGATAGTTGAGACATGTCCCTTATGAGATTTAGGTGATTGTTTCTCAGGTCTAGGGTTCATTTCAACTTTACGAAATTGAGTAGACTCCTTTAATTCAAGGTAGTGAGACATCTATATTTTGAGGTATGGTTATTATATCATCGACATGATTTTAAATTTTATTTATTATGGTTATTTCACACTCATTCATATCTACTCATCTTGTTATTGATATAAGTATTTCTATCGAGTATCTTTATGGAATATTATCTATTAATATTCCCTTAATGTTGTTATTAGAAGGTATTTTGTGGTGTATTGAGTGATCCATCATGATTTGAGAGAATAAGTTTAGTTAGATCTTATTCATACTGAATATAAAAAGATTAAATGTTATACATTGGATGGATTGGTAGACTCTATATTAGGAAATCATCGACTGTTATCACTGGAAGGTATTATCACATATATATCATGTAGGTTTTATACCATTATAGCCAAGTAAGATCTATAGGTAGTCCATTCAAGACCTGGTAACCAATAAATTGGTGAGATCATGAACCATTTCTATAATTATTTTGAGAGATGAAAATATTCTCCATGTTTTCTTTCCTCTTATCATTGACTAGTACCAGGATGTGTTTTCTTAGGATTTCTCAGGTTTTCATCTGTAGTGTGATATTTAGTTCCTGGTCAAGCATATTCCGGGTATGGATCCCATATTCATTCTACCTTATAGGATGGATCAACAATGGTGATCCCACTTTGTGGATGTTGTATTTATTTTCAAAGTGATTTCAGTATGTTGAAGTAAAAATGGGGAAGAAATTGTTGCAATGCTTGGAGGTTATTTGATTACCCAATAATATTGGAGAGTAAGATTGAATGTTGAATGTTCAATAACCCAATATTAGTGTATAAAATGATCCTACATATTATTTCACCTTATTTGGTTCTTAATGATTACATGAAACATGTCTTATAATTTTAATTTCAAAAAATATGGAATCTTACATAAGGGTATGGAAGTTCACATAAGGGGACATGTAGCATAGGTAACGGTAGACAACAAGCATAAAGGTAACTAGGGACCTATGTAAAGGTAATTGGTTATGGAAAAAAGGTATCCAATTCCTTGCATAAGGGTACTGGTGAGGTTTTTTCAGGGTATCCAACACATTTGGAAGATCATGTTAGGGTATCCAATACATATAGAGGCTTTCATAGGTGTCTATGGGTGATCAACATAAGGTTAAAGAGGCCTATATAAGGGTAACCCATACAAGGATCATGGATAATGTAATTGTAGAATATCTGGAAGCTCACATAAGGGTATCCAACATATCTATAAGCTTGGGTATGGGTATTTGGGTGTCCTATGTAAGGGTAAGTATACCTTCTTAATGGTAACCCATGCAAGTATCATGGATTGCATAAGGGTAAGAAGAAAAGGTTACTGCAAATAAGAACATATCACGATATACCCTATTTTAAATTATGACACATTATTGTAGTGTTACTCTAATTCATAAAAGCAGAATTACAAGAATAATGGTAATGGCATGCATTTTCATCTCATCAAAGGAACATATTTTTCATTCCATTCTTGTGATACTCATGAATATGGTCTTGAATAAACATGAATAAGGGTATTTCACTTAAAATGTTGTCTGAAAAAATAAATATATGTAGGTCATATAGCTATTCTTGTGAATGAGAATTTGGATTCATTAATGGAACATATATTTGAATGTTCACATAGGTGAATTATGAAGTTTAATGGTCTTATATATGATCCACATAGTTAAATGGTCGTATATGTGAATTACATAGTTGAATGATCACATAAGCGATCCATCTAGCCATTTTCAGCAATATTGTGTATTGAGTCACATAGTTGAATACATCATGTAAAGGTAGGCTGATATTTTCATAGATTGCATAAGGGTAACTGACATAGAGAAAAATACAAGAGAATAATCAATTCCTTTGGGTAATTAATTGAGGAATTATAAAAGAATAATCATGACGATGTGATTAATAAAAGCCTACAATGAAGGTAATTGTGATATCTAGATTATGATTTGTCCCTAGTTATGAAGAATATTTATGGGATGTTATATAGAAACTAATATAAAAAATTAATGATAAGATAATTTGGGTTTCATTATGACTGAATTAAAAGGAAGAATAACTTGTTTTGTTTGAATGTAGTTAAGAAGAATAAATCGTAGAGGAAAATAATAAAGATAATATTGTATAAAGGATAAATTAATGTTGTAGTTATTATTATTATTATCATATAAATATATATTTTAGCATGTTTACTAAATGAATAAGGGATTTTGGAGTTTTTTATCTGAGATAGAATCTAAAGGAAATAACAACTAGTATCAATGAAGAATATATTGATCCCGAATATTATTATTTAAATACATTTTAATAACTAAAATAAATAAAATGATAGATATTATATATTGTTATGCACTAAAGAATAAATATAAAAGATGAAATAAGAGAAGAAATTATTTCGCACATCAGTTTACATAGGAATAAAAGGAAGAAAATGAATAAGGGAGAATAAGATATATGTGTACTCATGTCTACATAGAATAAGATGAATAATAATGAGTAACATATCAATTTTCTACAATGAAGAGAAGAAAAAGATGAATTTTTGTGTTGTGTTGTGTTGTGAACACAAATATAATAAGAGACTTGCTACTTTTCAAGGGAACAAGATTAAGGAGAAACACATAAATAATAAGAAAACATTCGACATTGGTTTCATAATATATTATTTTCCTAAACATTAAATTTTGAATGCATGTTACATACCAAATTGCAGGATGCACCAAACAATTCTTTGGGATACAATAGACACACTATTATGAGACAATAGTGTAATACTCAAAGGGTTTTTCTAGTGGGTTATGTGATAAATGGTTTTATTATATCACACCAAGGATTACCTTTCTCATATTTATAATTAAACCTTCTAAATGATTGTTCATTTTGTACATGTGTATTTAGTTGTGCTGCAAGAATGAAAAAAGTAAAGAGATAAAGAACTATAGAATAAATTCCCATTAACTAGTTAGATATGTGAAACAAATGAGATAAAATGATAAAAGTATCATTTGGTTATTAAAGAGTACCAATACTGATTCACCCAACCCCTACCTCTCTGTATCAATAATATCCATCCTTAGTTCCTATAAATGGTATGAGAGTAAGGTTGACCTTTTTTCAGATTCTCTACATTGAAGTTTTTCTCTTTTTAATATTTGATTTTCGTTACTAAAATTATAATGAATTATAGTTTTGGAGAAGTTATTTTTGTTTCAAATTTAAATTCAGTTTATTCAAATAATTTTATGAACAAGAATAATAAGGAGAATAATTTGATTAAAATTTTTTTCCTCTTATAGAAAGAAGAAAATGTTTCATGTTCAACATGAAAAGAGTTCAGATATATCATATAAGGAGAAGAATGTGTTGTTTAATGTACCAAAAAATATTTGGAAAAAATTCCACCACTAAGGGATAAAGATATTCAAGTGATCCAATGGTATGTGAAAAAACAATTTTAAAATATCTTCTAGAAGAAAATCAAGTGAATGTGATAATATGTAAATATAGTAATCTATTAAAGAATTAATAGATATGTTTCATTATTTTCTCCAAGAAATATTTTCATCTATTTATTGTATTTTCAAAATCCAATAGGAAAATATCACTCAACTATAAGGTGAGGTAGATAAATTAGCAAAGTATTTAAGAGAAATATCCCTTACTTTCACTAAACTCTCAAAAACATTTATCATCAAAGAAGAAGAGTATGGGAAACATATGGAGCGATACTCCAAATTTGAATAAGAGTGGATCAACACAATACAATAGAAGGTTGAATATAGTAAATAGTTTTATAATAAGATCCATTAATTGAAATAGAATCTAGAAATTATCATTTATGTTCTGAATGATCAATTGGATATCAAATCTAATATGATCAAAGAGCGTAACTCATTTTTATAAGAAAGGGTTATATTGCATGAAGTGGGTGTTGAGAAGATGATGAAGGATTGGTAATATGGAATTACATTAATTGAATAAAAAATAACTCCATCAGTATGAGATGTCTTATATTAGAAATCAAATTTGTTAATGTTGAAAAAACTCATGTTGAGACTTCATAATCAAGGAATTATATATATTCTGCCAAAAAAATTTATTTGGAGGGTTTTACTTACATGATACATACATAATATGGAATTAATATCATTACATAACCTAATAATTTCTCTCAATAAATTATGAAGTAAGTGGTATCATTTATATCTCAATGTGATAATTTTTCTAAATCTTCTTCTATAAAAAGTGAAAGTATAAATAAAACATATACATAATTATGGGTTAGAAAAATGGTGGGAAACTTACCACTAAGTCCATGGTGTATATTATAATAATTTTGGATTATGGTTCCCAAATAATATCCCAACATGTGGTGATGAAACCCCAAAAACATTATGCTGATTTGCTAGAAATTATAGAGAGCGGACAGAAGCTAAAAGAAGGACAAGGATTTTGGATCAATGTTGGTGCTGGAAAATATTTAGTAATTTTGAATTAAGTTATTCGAATAATTAATTAAAAACAAAATAAAAATTGAATCTCATGTCAAGGGGGATAAATATAGGAATGAAGAAGAAACATTCAAATAAGAACAAGAATCTATCTATATAAAATAGATTGTTTGTACTCAAAGATTCATGTGATGTTGGTAGATATGGTGGTCACAATAATGACTCGTGAACATAAAATCATGTATTAAATGAAAATAAGTATATAATACTATAAGGTAATAAATAATTATCATCCATTTAAATGAATTATAAGGAAACTACAAAGAAGACTGATTGTTCATTTTTGGATAATAGATCCAAGATGATTTTCAAAAGGAGTTATATATCTGAGATGAAGGATGTAAAAAATGAACGCATGAAAAGTCATATGGAAACTCCATGAAATATTATAATATACCCAAATAAATTCATTATATTTTACTAGTAGATTTGGATAGGGAACTAAAGTTTGAAAAAGCATAGGAAAATTTTAGTGCTAAAGGTAAAAATAACAATCCACATATAGAAGTAAAATTCCATGTGAGGTTTTCAATACAAGACAAACCTTATGTTAATGAAGGAGTTATGTGTGAGAGATTAAATAGAGATAGAAACATTTCCAAAGTATGTCTAACAACATTTTCACCAAAATAATAATTATTAAATAAAATGAAGATAGTGATGAATATAGCATACATAAATGGATATGATTTGATGGTAAAAGAGAGAAGAACCATCTCACAAAATGAAATGGAAGGTATGATGAGATCCATGATATAAAATTACAAATCATATTTGATAAATATATGTGTAATAAAGAATAATAGTATAAATTAAGTAACCTATTTGGGAAAATATTATTTTTTATATTCACTGTGAGGAACAAGAAGATCCATCATAATCTCAAGATCTTATATATTTTGTATTTTCTCTTAAAATGTAGAAAATTGAAGGTGGAGCATGGACACAAGGTAAAACCTAAGAATTAGATAGTGTTTTCAATTCTTGACATTATGAATTAAGAATATACCATCTTGTTTTGATCTTATTGAATAAGATCTTCCTTGGTCAAGTTATATAATTTTTCAAATCTCGACATCCAAAAGATGAAGTTCTATTTGGGTTTATTAATTATATTTTAACATCTTGAAATTTATTCTTCAATATATTTTTCATAAATAATATATTTACGATTGTTAATCTTTAATGAGATACAATAGATAAATAATATTCTAGAAAATATTATCTCTTTCAAGTATGATCATTTTGGATAGTTATTTAAGATAATTTCATTGATAAGGTATGGTTTCATAACTTACTCATACTTGATAAACAAAATTATATTCCAAAATATTGGGTAAGAAAATGACATTAATCAATGAAATGAAAAATGGAATGATGAAGAAGTGAAATGGCTATTTTAAATCTTATTTTTTGTACTTCAATATTTTTAATTTTTTTATTGTAGTGTCTATTGCAGTTTTAGGTTGATATTTTTTTATTTTAATTAGTATATATCATTTTTCTCAGGATAGAGTATTATTGGACACCATTAAAGAAAATATTATGTGTTCATATTTCATTTTTTATCATTAAATATTCATAATGGATGTTTTTTGTATATCATCCCTTATTGTTTTCTACACCAAACATGGTTCATGTAAAAATAGAGTAGAATGGTCGATGGAACGTTAATAAGTGTGAATTGATAAAAATTTACAAGTAGTTTTTTTCTTATGAATAATGGGGTGGGAAATATGAAATAAATTTTTAATTCTAATAAATAAGGATATAAGGTGAAGATTCCCAATCCTGGTTAAAGTATCACTGAGAGTAGGAGGGGTGAATTAGTGATATCTTTTTCAATTATGTTTTTTTAATTTTGAAGCAGTGTTCACATCCTATTAAAGAGTTATTTCTCTGCTGAACACAATTGAAACACATATCCATAGGAACATAATAATTTACAAGGTTCGCTACTCAAAAAGATTAGTTGCATCCTTGGTATAGTTTGGAAATAAAAAAATACCACACAATCCACTTGAAAACAATCCTTTCATGTGGAATAAAATAATTATTATGTAACCTTACACTTGTGTAGTACCTTGACAAAAATACAATAGTGTGTGTTCTTATCCAAGAAAAAAATTATTCAATTTAATGTTATAGTGATTCTTGATCTTCTTTCACAAATTTTCTCTTTAAAAACAATGCTTCTCGTTCCTACCCTGAAGCTAGTAGGAACTTCCTTTAGTCTTTCTCAAACTTTTCTACTTCCTCCACAAATTTCTTATATCCTCTATGAACTGAGTTTCACTACATAGAGAAAGTAATTTGTAGATAGCCTCGTGTTTCTTGAATTTCCTCAACTATGTGAACTATCATCAATTTGTGTACTAAATATACATACCACCTCTACGTACCACATATGTGTACCACCTCTGTATACAGCCTCCACGTACTACCTTCTCATACCGCCTATGCATACTGCCTCTATATAACGCCTCCACATACAAACTCTATGTATCATATCCACTTACTGCATCTACTTCTACAAAATTCATTCTTCCATAGACTACTAATTCCTATTCCACAAACAATTTCGTCTTTTATAGACAACTTCATCCTTCACAGAATCCTTCCTCCGCTAACTACTTCCCTTCGAAGGATTATCCCTCTTGAACTCTTTCGGACTTAGCCAAATTCTTCATTGTAGAAAATAGGTGATCTTATGAAAATCACTCTTACTTAATGAAAGTATTATGGTCCATTATATAGGAAAATAAATCCACAAATCTCACTAATCCGATTTACCTGAATTTTCAATGTGGTATAGCCCTAACCGCATACTGTGCACATCCCACGAACCATTTTCCCTATGTGGCCCATGTATCACCTTTATTCTTTCATAGCAGCCTAAATCACCACCTTCAATTCATGAATGATATCCTTCTCCATGAACTTTTGAACACATGTGAAATGTGATCCACCCACGAACTATTTCTCTAGTGCGGTCTGCGTACCGTGTTTCACAGAATTATTCTTTTTAGGAATTTCCTTTGTTGCTCCACATAACTCCTATGCAGTTTGAAAACTATCTGTCATGGCCTTTGAACTATTCTTCATGAACTCCTTTTAGAAAACTATTCCTTTTCCAAGATGAGAAAATCTTGATTTTGAGACCCAAAATTTTGGCAAACACTATAAAACGATGCCACCTAAAATATTTTCTTTGGAAAAACACTCATGATACCTTAAAATAATCTTGAATTTTCAAAAAATAGTTGATTTCATCATAAACCTTATCTGTTTTGATATATAGTCTTTGATCGATCACCTTTAGCATCATCCGTTTTTTTAAGGAAATTATTGAAATTCCCATATCTTCCAACAATATCTTTATTTATAATCAAACATGAATATGACTAGAAAAAACTTTACTCCCATTTCCATCATAAAGTTTTCATCAAAATTTCTCCAAGAAAAATATGATATTTTTTAGATACAAATCAATAAATCATCATCCTATTTTCCAATACTTTTACAAATCGAATTGATTTATCCTTTCTAACAATAGAAGACAACAATCATGACAAACAATCTTTTCTCACATACAAAATCTTATGCATTCAACTTGGTCCCAATAGAAAGAATGAGACATATTTAGATATGATTACTATATTTATATTTACCAATAAAACAATAGGGTAGATTTTTTAGACCACTTTGATAAAGTCGTATTTTTTTAAAGTGGTTTCAGTATGTTGAAGTCAATATATTGATGAAGATGTTGCAATGCTTGGGGGTTGTAAAAACACAAGAATATTGAGTAAAAATATTTATTTTTGAATATTGAAGAACCCAATCTTGTATTATAAAATAATCTTAAGCATTTTTTCACTTTATCGGGTGCTTGATGATTTCATGACATAAGTATTATAAGATTAATTTAAAAACATACGTAAGCTCATGTAAGGGTACATAAATCTTGAATAAGGGTAACCCATGATCATAAAGGTAACTAAATACCTATATAAGGGTGACCAGTTATGGGATAGAGGTTATTAATTCCTTGTCTAAGTGTATAGTTCAGGATTTATAAGGGTAGATAACACATTTGGAAGCTTGTGTAAGGGTAGCCAACACTTCTGGAAGCTTGCGTAAGGTTATCTAGGTGATCTTTGTAATGTAAAAGAGGAATGTGTAAGGTTAAACCTTTAAAGGATCATGAATCTCATAAGGTTAATACATCTATAAGCTCATATAAGGGTGTCTAACACATCTAGAAGAGTTATTAAGGGTGGTCGGGTGACCTGTATAAGGGTAAAGATGCCTGCTTAAGGGAAACCTATGAAAGACTCACAGCTCACGTGAGCATAATATGAAAATGATAAGGTGTAAAAGAACATATTATGAGGAATCATATGTAAAATGGTGTACCATTATTATAGTGTTATTTTCATTCATAAAAAATTAATGATATGAAAAAAGGTAGTGGTGTATATTTTCTTCTCATCGAAGAAACATACTATGTTTTCCATGAGTGTGATATTCATGCAAATGGTATTATATAAAAATGAATATGGGTATTTCATATACAATAATATGTGAAAATATTAATTTTGGGAATTCATATATAAGATCATGTGAATGAGAATTAGGATACATGACTAGAACATATTTGAAAATTTTCACGTAGGTTAATTACATAGTTGAATGGTCGCATAGGCGATCCACGTAGTGGAATAGTCACATAAGTGAATTATGTAGTTGAATAGTCGCATAGGTGATCCATGAATCCATTTTCATCATTGTAGAGTATTTATACACGTATATGAATACTTAAAAACGTATAATAGGATTTTAATAGCTCATGTTAGGGTAAATCATTTGGAGAAAAAGAATGCAGAATAACTGATTCATTGGGGTATTTAAATGAGGAGTTGTGGAATAATAGCCATGATGATGAAACAAAGTCAAGAATACAATGCAGATAATAAATATATATATATATATATATCATGATTCCTATATAATTTATAAATAATAATTCAAGGATATTATATATGAAATAATACCCAAAATTAATGTGAAGATAATTCAATTTTTATTCTAAATGAATTAAAAGGAAGAATAAATACTTCCGGTTATTTTTAGTTACATAGAAAAAATTATGGAAGAAATTATGGGAGAGGAGATCATTTTAAGAAGAATAAAATTCTTTATTAATTATTATTTTTCTCATATAAATATATATTATAGGTTGTCAGAGTAATGAAAAAATGATTTTAGAGTTTTTTATATGATATAGAATATGAAGGAAATATCTATTGGTGTCGAAGAAGAATAGAGAGATCCTGAATATAATTATTTAGATACATTACAATTATTTGAATAAATAAAATTAGGTACATTTCATCCTATTATGAACTTAAGAAGAAATTATAATGAAGATAATAAGAGAAGAAAGTATTGTGCACATAATTTTACAAAGGAAGAAGAAGATGAAAAGGAAAATAGGGAAGAATATATCTATGTAATTCTATCTACACAGAATAAGAGAAAGTAGAAGGATTAGAAATTTAGTTTTCTACTACAAAGATAATAATAATGAACTTTCTGTAGTGATGTGAACACAAATTGAAGAATATAATTTCTAGTTTTTAATGGAAGAAAAATTCGGATTAGTGGATCAATGATAAGACAACATTCTATATTTATTTCAGAATGTCTTATTATTTATCATATGTTAAATTTTAAATGTATGGGATATACTTGAGTATGGGATTCACCAAAAAAGTATGGTGGATACTCAGTCTATACTTTTAGGAGTCAATATTTTAATGCTAATAGGGTTTTACTAGTCGGTTGTGTGACCATGGGTTTTATTACATCACACCAAGTATTAGCCTTATCATATTGAGAGATTAACTATTAAAATTTTGTGTCTTTTGACTGTGTGTGTTTGGTTGTGAAACAAGATAGAATAGAAGTGAGGAGAGAGATAATTAGAGAATCAATTCATTATAACATGTGAAAAAAGGAAAAATAAAAGGGATAGAAGTATAAATGTGTATATTGGTTATTAGAAAGGGACAATACTGATTCACTCCCACCCCCCCCCCTTAATATCAATAATATCTATCCTTGGATCCTACAATGTAGAGATTTTAGAGATGAAGGAATGACTTGAGTATTTTGTGGTAGAGTTATTTATTCACCTAATCACATCCCCTTGGGGTGATTTAGTGTTATTACCCAAGAATTTTTATGAATTTTTGATGTTTTGTGTGGACTATTAGGGTCCAAATGTGGTGATGGTTAAGAACTAAGAACCCCTTCCTCATATGAGCAACTTATCTGATCATCTAAGAGGAGATATGTGGTTATATAAGAGTGATATGAGTTCTATCTACCACTATTTTAGGGTGAGGATTTTAATGTTCAGAATACTATATTTAATAGTAGGTATAACTTGTTTGAGTATCCTGTGATACCATTCAAGTTACCAAATATATGGCTAATACATATTTCCCTAATGAATAGGGTATTCTATCCTTTTTATGATTTTATCATAGTCATATTCAATTATTATATTCTAGCATACTCTCAGTCATGGAAATAGAATTCTTGAAATTGCTGGACTATTCTAAGTATACTATAGGAGAATCAGTTGTTTTCCATGTTCTCCAATGTTAGTTATAGATTAGTGTGTCCTACTTTTGTGGGATCATGATATCAAATTTAGGAATATTAGTAGTCTTATATAAGCATTAGGATATGTTTTTTTGGTACCGGGTCAAAAAATATCTATTATGCATAGTTTCCTAGACTTGGTAAGTCATATCAGTGGTTTATAAAGGAATTTTCCTAATTAGAATCACTAATGATGACCCTTAAGAGAGGTTTGAAGTTAGTATGGACAAACTCTTCTGATAGATATATTTAACATCTAAAATGGAAATTTAAATAATTTCTTATCAAGAAATTAACTGATTTGGGTATGGATTTTTCATTTTTTGGGATTATTCAAGAATAGGTATTGGGGAGGTTATATTGTAGAGAAGGTTAGTGGTCACTTTTGGATATAGGAAGATAATGATACATGACTAGAATGTATTAATATGTGACCTTGACCTAGATTAGGTGGTGAACACACTAATATGATAGTTTCATTATCCATTGGGTTAGGAATCTAATGGTTATGAAAACCATAAGATAATTAAATATATTTTTTTAGAGGGGACTAAAAATTTGGTAGGAAAAGTTATTTGATTACCTATAATTGTTTTATTTTGAGATGGAATATGACCCTATCATAGATAATGTCATGATTTACAATGTGATCATAACTATTTTGGATCATGTGGTATTTTTGGATATAAATGAGTAGAATATTATGATCCTCTTCACTGAGATGCACCTTGATGTTAAGTAATGTCAAGGTAAAATGTCCATGGAATATCTGATTATTACATCCTCACTCTTTATGAGATTGAAGGAGTGTCACTTATCTAACTCAAATTTTCTAGTGATGAGGGGTAATATATATGGTTGGGATCCACTACCTAATTAGTCCCTTGATTCTCATGAGATTCCTTATGCATGAGGTTTTTTTAGTCCCCATGAACATATATGAGGAGATTGTGGGAGATTTACATGAATTAAAATGTATTGTTCACATGAATATTACTAAGATGTTCCATGGATTTGAAATGAAAATTTACTGGAGAGGGATAAAGAATGACACTAGAGGGTTCATTTAATGATGCCTTGCCTATCAGCTGGTAAAGGCTGAGTGTCAAAGACCTATGGGCCTTATTCATGTGTTATCCATTCTTGAGTGGATGTGAGAGGATATGATTATGGTTTTCTTGATGTGATTTCTAATATTATCTGATGGTATTCATGTAGTATGGGATATCATGGACTGGTTGATAAAGGTCAAACATTTACTAACAATTTATTAGACATGTTCCATAGACAATATGGTTTCGATATATGTCTAGGATGTAATGTTTTATATAGGGTGCCTAAGAGAATCACATATGATCAGGATGCTTGTTTTACATTGTGATTATTATGAGGGTTGTAAAAGGTACTTGATACCTAGATGTACTTGAGAACTAAATACCATTATTAGACCAAAATTAATTTTAATATGTTATTTGAGTGTTAGGGAACAAATTATGGGAATCTTTCCATGATTTTAGTGTTTTATTTGAAAACCATCTAGTTATTTTGGGGTGTTCCTATTACAAGAAATAATTAAATCGATTCAAATGGAATCTTATAAGGCATTATATTGTAAATAATTCTAATTTTCTCTATATTGGATAGAATTTAGGGATTCACTATCTATCAAGTGAATTCTCATATAGGATATGTTAGGGAATATCCTTCCAATCTAGAAGTGGTTAGTAACCACTCAAATCAAGTAAAGATCTTATATTGATTTTTGAGAGTTGCCTCATTTGGGACAAAGGTAAATTCATAAATATGGTAAGTTAGTACCAAGGTTTTTGTGGTAATTTGAGGTTGTTAAGTAGATTTTTACTATTGTATGCCAGTTTTTTATTCCACATAAATATGTAGTATTATGTAAGATTTCATCCATTAATATTAGATTTAGAGATACCATGTCAACCCTTGTAAGGTGATCATCGTCGATGAGGTCAATATAGGCTAGAAAAAAAATTCAAGAGGTAAATTTTTTTATATCAGAGTGAGAATAATATATGTAAAAGAATCTTCCTCCAATATAGGTGCAATGGTAGTACCAAAATATCTTTGAGAAGATTTTGGAGTGGGATTCTGATATGAAAGTGAAGTGGGCAAAGCTTTTTTTTATAAGAGGATCATTAATTCTTAGTGGCGAATCTAGGGGAATATTTTTTTATATATTTCACAGGATATAAAACTTTTAATCCCTAAAAGGTAAAATTTTGACCAGAATTTCACCAAAACCATTTTATTTTGGGTAATTTAGAGAATTGGTGGTGTTATAATGGTCTTAGGGGTCATTTTTTGGAAATATGCCTCATGCTAGGATATCGCTCCCTTAGAAAATTCCTTTGGGTTCTTAGTGGATAGGTATCAGGTACTCGGTGGGTGAATCAGTGGTGTTAGTGCCTCTAATTTGGTCATCAGGTGGTTGATGAACTTTGGGAAGGTACCTAGTTCCCATCAAGTTCTCAATGATTGGTCTGGAGATACACAGTGGTGTCATGCTTAGTTTTTTTTCAAACTAATTAATTAATAAATTGTTAAATGTTTTAAAAATATAATTGTATCCCTTTTTTTGAAACACCACTATTACATGGACCCTCCTCGCCTAATCCACATTTCTTCTCCTTAAAATCTGGATCATCTTTATTCCTCAATAGTCATTCATCATAGGAGGAAATCATTATTTAGGCTACAATTGTGTTTCCATATATTATTTGTTTTTATCATAATTTCATTATATATAAATGGTTATATCAATTTTAAATTCTTTTTAAAGATTTATCAATTCCATCTATTAAATTACTATTGGAATTCATTATTTTTTGAAAAGGATAGATGCATTGATATGGTGAAAAAAATAACGCTTGGAATTTTCTTGGGTCACATCAACTGGATCCTTAGGTATTGCTCAAGGAAGTGCACTTAGGTCTCTCAGTGTTCCCTAGTTCCCATGCATGGGTTCATTTTTATGAGTGCATTATTGTTTCTACCTCCATATCACTTATTTATTTTTCATGTGAACTTACATGCATGTATCTCACAATGAGAGGCCATGTGTGAACTATCACACACACCTTGAATCCATATTCCCTAGAACCTATATTTTTCATAAAACTAAACCCCATGGGTCCCCTTTTTATGCATGATATGTTTTTAAAGGTTATTCACTAGAAAAATAGACCTTCATAACATTGGTCTTCAACTCAATTCAAATAGATTAATTATTTATGAAACCTAAGATATTTAACTAGAAACTAATTTTAATTTTTTTACATTAATTCATAAAACATGAAAACCTTAACCGGAGATAAAATTATATCTATTTTTCAAGGTTAGGGTGCAGGACCCTAATCTAGACCATAAACTAGGGAGCCACTCACCCAAGTCATACCTAGAGGCCACTATACCATAGTAAATGATTTCTCGGGAGAACCACTAGGTGGCCATTTCACCCTACCCATGTTATGGAACCATATTAACCCTACCCAATATCATTAGGGTGAACCATTACCCATTCCTCTATACTAGGGTGAACCATCTCCCAATACTAAAACTAGGGCATCATACTCCTCATAACTTGTGACTTGGGTGACACTTCACCTTATTCACTATACTAAGGTGACAACATAGCCCTGCCCATGCTAGGGAGACCAATTTTCCCCACCTCTAACTTGGATTCCATATTTACCTAAGACCCAATATTAGGGAACCAATTCACCTAGGAAACCAACTTGGGAAAACCTTTATATGGCCCATCATCAATGAGAAACCTTGATTCTTAGGTCTCCAACTTGGGCTCCAACATCACCCAGGTCACCTAACTAAGTGACTACTTACCCAGGACCCCTCCATAGAATCCTGAAATGAATTAATATTCTATACACATAAACATGCACCACCTAATTAATTTATACCCTTAATAAAATTTATATCCTCAGTTTTATTCCCATAATTATCGGACCCTTAGGGTAGTAATGATCATTTATTCTGTAAGATCGTGTCTTTTTCTAGGTATATTCATACATTTGTTTTTATTTAAGTTGTTAAATTTGGTATAAAATCCCTTTTTCCCAACTGGGTTAGTGTTTCTAGGGTGTTTGGAGGGAAAAAGAAAGGGGAAGCTAATGTATGGCTACATGAACTAATTCATGTTGTGATTTTTTATTCACAACATGAATGGTTTTAGGTGGACATCATGAAATTAATTCCAAACATGAATAGTTTTCTAGGTAGAATCAGTTCACAATGTAATATTAAATTAATGTCATGAACTAGTTTTTGAGATTTTAATTAGTGGAATCAAATTATTTAGTGTATATGGAAACTCAAATATCCATGTAATGAAATAATGATTCACGTTGTGAATGAGGTTATGTCTATCAGTTTTATTAATTCAGATTCCATGTGTTTCTCCCAATTCACATTCCCTTTCCTATATAATTATATCCATCCTTATGTGATTTTGGGAATTATTTTTGATTTAAAGGAAAAAATTTATGTATGGGAGAATTTCATTGATGGATAATTCTGATGGTTCATGAACATGTATTGTTTTTCTCTATCCTTAGTAGCTAATGAGACTTCCAGGATGAAGAATTTCCAAGATGGGATTCACTATGAGATAAAGCTACAGTGAATGTATTTTATCTAGGAAACCTTGAAGAAATTATGAATCAATCTATTTTCATGGAAGGGAACCCCAAGGAGGCCTTGAGAGTAAAATATTTAGTCTCAATAGGTTAATTAGGGAGGTCTTTTTTAGGCTACAGGAAGCACTTCTTCCACAGTTACCATGGAAAAACCAGTGAGTAAAGCATCTAAGGGAGTGGGAATCCATCATTGGACTGTGTCCATATATAGTGCTATCAATATAGTAGTTCTAACCACAAGTTCCATTGGTGTCCTTAACTTGTAGTAGAGTGCCACACTTACGATAGTGTGGTCCATCTCCAATGGTTTTACAGGATCCCCCCGTAGTAGAGTGTTGGGTGAGGATCAAGGACAACACTAGAGTCCGGGAAGGGATTAGCTACTCTTCACCATAATATTAAATATATTTCCAATAGATCATTAGGATGTGATATGGGATTTGGTACCTCAATAAAGGTATAATAGTAATGACTGGATGGAGAATCACAGAGAATCTATATTGGAGCTTTGGGTATTGAGTAGATTCAGCCACATGTTTTATAGTCTGCCCAAGCCAATATGGATGTAGGATCTTCCACTATCATATGGTATAATATGTTTTGATGGGTTTTCTATTAAATTTGGTGGGTTCAATTTCCTTTCGTATATTTTGATGGTTGAAATTAAAGGATTTCTTTGATTCTAGGCATCGATTGGTTAGTTTTGTACCGAGATTATATCAACTATTACTAGAGGAGATGTAATTTTATATCTCTAGAAGATTACAGATATATTCACTAGGGTGAATGGGGTCTTTATTCAGGTCATGTTGGACCAATTCAGTGCTTGTTAGATAATCATAGGGCGCAAACAACAGGCTTTATTCTGGATGATTTTGGGTTGTGGTATAGTAATTTTCCATTAGTAGTTGACCACTTTTAGAAAATCATTTTTCAAGATTTATCCATCTATACACAATGGCCAAAGATAATTTTAACTATTGATATGTTGTCAGGATATGGGATAGTATTTATTCCACTGTACATGATGAAACCAATAGATCTTTTGTAGTTGAAATTGAAGTTGGAATATATTGAGTCAAAGGGATTTATAGAGGCCAGTACTTCACTATGGGGTTCACTCGTACTCTTTATCAAGAGGGTTCGAGATAATTTTATCTTATGTTCTTATTATCAAATATCGATCCAAATGATGATCAATAACCATTCTCCCTTTTTAAACATTGATAATCTCATCGATCAACTAAGAGGTTCCCAAAATTTATAAAAGATCGACTCAAGTATAGAGTACCATTAGTTGAGGGTTAGACTGTCAAACATACCCAAGACATAATTTAGTAAAAGATATGGTCTTTTTGTTTTTTAGTGATTTAATTTGTTTTGAATAAATCATTGATGATATTCATATCCTTAACAAATTTTAATTTCCAACCATTCCTATATCATCTTTTGGTGGTTTTTATTATATATTGGTGTTCTCAAAATCTATAAATGATCATTCCAAACATCTTGAAATCTTCCTGAGTACACTGAAAAATAATTGGATTTACATAAATATATCTAAAAAAAATTTCTATATCAACTTCATTCACCTATTGGGTCATGCTATATTAGATGATGGAGTTTCAGTTGACTTATAGATGGTTGCAATTTGGGTATCTTGGGAACAACATAATAATATTTTAAAGATTTATAAATTGTTACATCTAGTAGACTATTATTGGTGTTTCATTTAGGACTTATCATTTTTGGAAGCACTAATGTTTAGGCTAACCAAGAAATGGGTGAAGGTCATTTGTTTAAATTCTTGTAAGGAGGAATTCCAGGTCTTGAAGAGTAGGTTGACCTTAACATTTATCATAACCTTACATAAACTAGGTGAGAAATCTATTGTATAGTGTTACACATCTAGATATGGACTCAAAATAGTTATTATATAAGAGGATTGAGTGGTTTCTTATGGGTCCAATAAATTTAGGTAACATGAGATGAACTACCCCACACATGATCTAAAGTTAGTCGCAGTGGTACACAACCTGAGATTCTAGAGTCACTATTTCTTAGGAAAGTTTTTTATGGTATACCCGAATCAAAAGAACTTGAAGTTTGTATTTTATTAGTAGGTATTGAACCTTTGGAAAAGAAGGTGCGTTGAGTATCTATAGTCTTTCAACTATGAGTTGTAATACAATTTAGGCAATGGAAACATAGTTGTTGATGACTTGAGTCAAAATAGGTAGACATAGGTAGTTCAAGAGTCATGTGATATGTTTTGGTTGATGGTACACTTTGTATACATACATCATGATATTCATAATTCCCAAGGATAAGTGGATTTAGCTTCAAAATTATTGGTTCATGAACTATAAGACTATATCAAGAGACAAAATTTATCTATTTTAGAGATCTTCGCTCTGAGGGACAACTTGTATTATGGGGATGCACTGTCAGGATGGTTTTTTAGAAGTAATGATGTTCTTTTAATTCATTTCCAATTTTCCGTTCCTTTGCGCATTATGTGAGGAGGTAATGATAGAGTCTCATTCCTCTAAATGGGTATTTCATCCTGGTATAACAATGATGCATCATAGTCTCTGAAGGAAGTATTGGTGTCCTAGGATAAAGAAGGAGGCAGTGGGTTCCATAGAGAGATGTTACAACTATCAGTAGGTGAAGGCCAAACAGCATAGGCATTTCTAGGTTGGAAATCCTTTTCCTATTCTGAAATGGAATTGGGATGATGTCACCATGGACTTCATGATAGGATTACTCAGGTCACCTAAGAAAAAGGATATAGTGTGGGTGATCATGAATCAACTAATGAAGGTATAAAACTTCTTCCATATCAGTGATACCTTCATTGTCAATGATATAGGTTGTATCTATGTTTGAGAGATATTTTTATTACATGTTTTCTTAAGGATAATTGTTTCTAAACAAGATAATTGAATGATTCATATTATGGAGGATATGTTATGAGTTTGTCTTTAATATTTTAGTGGTTCAAGAGAGTAGAATCCATAACACATAGAGTTTTAATATAATAACATCTTCCAGGATCGATCCAAATGGAACTATTTGAGGCCTTGTATGAAAGGTTTCATCATTCTCCTCTATTCTTGTTATAGGTAAGTGAGTGAGATCTTATTGGACTAATATCATGTAGGATATGTATAAGAATCTGTAGTTGGTAAGAAAATGTTTGGTTACCTTGTAGAGTACAAAAAAATCATATTTTTACCATTATATGTGACATCTAGAGTTCAATTTTGGTCATCATATTTTTCTTCAAGTGTCACCCAAGCTGGGAAAACACTCTATCTAGAAATAGGGGTTGCTAAAGATCAGGTTTTTTAGGAATTTGAGATAGTGGAGAGGGTTGGTATAGTGGCACACAGTTTGGAACATCCACGTCACTACAATTATGTGAATTATGAGTGTTACATGTCACAAATTCATAGATATCACATAAACCCTTATCACATAAAAGATTTTTATGATGTTAATCTTGATATTGATGTTTCCTTTGGGGAAAATTTGACCCATATTAGGGATTTTAGTGAGAATAATATTCAAGGTAAGATTTTTCCTCTCGTGCGAGTGTGGTGGAAGCATGGGAACATGAAATAGGATACCAAGGTGAAGGAGATGGATATATGATAATAGTGGCCCAATTTTTTCACTAATAACTATCAATTATGCATGGTATCATAGATTGAAGATGAGATATTTCAGGGTGGGGATGTATAAAGATCACATCATTTCCTAGGTGTATTCCTCCTTGTGTGTCTTTCTTGAGCCATTAAATTTAGTATATTTTCTCTTATTCCAATATAGGTTAGTGTATTAGGGGTGTTTAGAAGGAAAAGATAGGAGAAGATGAATTTTGAATATATGAGATAATTCACACCATGAATGGTCATTCACTGTGGGACTAGTTCTCAAAAGATGCCATGAAATACATTCAGTTCATGAATGGTTTTATGGGTGTAATTAGTTTATGACGTGAGATTTCATTCTTGACATGAACTAGTTTCAGGTATTTTAAGAAAAGGGGGATTGTTCTTTGACATATATGGAAACTAAAATAGTGCCAGTGTGAAACCCTAATTCCTATCATGAATGAGGTTGCGTGAAGGAAGTCTTTTTAATTATATTTATCTTCCTTTATCCCAATCCTTGTTATCTTTTCTCATGAATTTTATCACTCTCTTAGATGATTTTGGGAGTTCTATATGATCCAAAGAAATATTTTTTTAGATATTTGTGTACCAAAAAGATAAATTGAAGGTAATCATCTTATTTCTTATTCTCCTCCTTGTTTGGGAAGTTTTACCTCAGTGAGATCCCAGGATTAGGACAAAAAGACTCTGATCTGGGGTTTTTAACTTGTTCTAATAGAGTTTATTTATTTTTATTTGAAGGAGATGAAATAAGAGCCCATTTTTCCTTGGATAATGTGAAATGTCTTTACCTTCTCTAATTTTGATGTGGGTGGTCTTGAAAAACTCTCTAAGGTCAATTCTATTTTTCAATTATGTTTAATAAGTGTGCTCGTATTAGAAAACCTTATGTGCAAACTAACCCAATTTGTAAACCACTATTTTTATTAATCTATATGAATATAACTCTCTTGGACCCCTTTTGGCCTCTTATCATTAAGACCGAAACTTGTAGACACTCAATTGGTGTAACAGCCCTTGAATATAGGTTTTAATTTGAATGGAATGAACCTATATCCCCTAGAACATTTTTAAATTGGTTATTATTTAGCTCAATAATGTGAAATGGTTTGTTATGTGAATTTTGATTTGGATTAACTTGGAAATTGTGATGATTAATTTGAGAATAAATTACATGGATTAAAAGTGGTAATCTAGAATATAATTATAATTTGTATAAAACCATGATGAAATATTGATAGGATGATATTTGTAATGGTAATTTTAATCAAATGACCACTGAAATGTGTCACATCCCACCCCATCTCACTCTATGAACAATAGTCAGACCAGTTTGCTATAAGGACTTAATCATGCCTCATAATACACTAGAGTCTTCCGACTATAAGAAAGGGAATTGGGTGTGTCTATGGGTAGGATATTCCCTTATACCAGAGTGACCAAAATTGAAAAAATAAAAAAACATAAACCATAGTAGTAAATAATAGTTGTTTATAATTAATAAGTATAAACAAGTATTTAATAATGAATAGAATGCAGTAAAGGTTTTAATATCAATATCATATTTACAAACTGATTTTCCACTAGGCCTACCACATATAAAAGAATAAATAAAATAATGACAAAAAAATTATAATTCTATACTACCCACATAATGATGTACCACGTACCATGATCTTTTCACACATCTAAGCCATCCTACTTGACCAATCTTGTGCCTCATCCCAAACTATTCTTACTACCAAGTGAACATTTTCATGGGTACCCAGTTTAATGGAAGTCTGAGTAGGGTGTGAGTATAAAACCTAGTAGGGAACCACAAATTAAGTCTTGTACATATCCAGTAATAGTAGTGTATGTATATTTGAGCTAATTAACTAAACAATAAATTAAATCATAACTACTGAAAATAAAAAATAACCAATGTCATACCAAGGTCGTGATGTCTACCCTGGTTTGATTATACCTATTTAGGCCATTTCTAAAATGTATCTTAGTAGGATTTTTCATCAAAAGAGGGATACATTTCTCTTCCCTGATATCACCGATACTCACCTCTACTAAATATAAAGTAGGATTCTTAGTATTAGTAGGAAAGTTTGTAAATAATGCATCAAGTAAGATACAAGCAGTCCTAGGTATACTACCCAATCCATGAGTAACTAGTGGAACTTATACAATGTATATAATTCCTTAATCCATTTTCATGTCAGATTCCTAGTTCTCGGTCCATTGGATATTAAGACATTAGAAACAAGATGAATTCGTAAGGGGGTGAACCTTAAGTTATTAGTAATTAATACTCTATTAATATGAGATAATAAGATAGAATTATTATGTTAATGGATCAAAAAAATAGACATATCCTAGAAATTCAAAAATGGTTCATCCACCCTATTCTATGGAATATGTCATGCATCGATCATGGATATCTGTATCAATCCTTGGGGATATCACAAGAATCTAGTGCTAGGTGTAAATGTGGCCACCCAAAAACCTCTAGAATCACATGGATCCTAGAAATCCTAGAATCCTAGGTGATTCAATATATAATAGAGATTATAGATGCACTTATAATCCTCTTCTGGGTTCCCTATGTAGGTACAAATCCTTGTTACACTACTAATTCGAGTAAGAGGACATTAAATAAAATAATGCTCATAAGATGGATCCTATAATGTACCTTTGGATATCCCCCCCCCCATACCAACACATCACATCAGTCCCATAGGATAAGTTCCAAGATGCACATCTGTCATTCAAATATAAATCAATAGTAACCATGTGAATGAATAAATAATATATCAGGGTTGTCCAGAATCTTACCCCCATATCTACTACATAGTCCCTCGAGGTCACATGTTTGGTATGTTTTCTATTGTTACACCTACTACCATCACTATCCAGAAATCATAATTCACTCCCTCAGGGTCATTAAACCACTAGATCACACACTAGAGTCCCATAGGATGGTATATGAGATATGAATCCCTTAAATGATCCTCTAGGTTCTTAAATAAGTGGAGGTATCCCTCTTGGAATCTTATGAGTTAGTTTCATGGTCTTGGGTCACACTCGACACACCAGGACCCCATGTTCTATATAATCCTGAATAGGTTAGCATGAACTTTTCATCTATTGAGGGTATTTCCACTATTTAAACCTTTAAGAGATGGGTCATGGCCCATCTTGGTTCTGAAGGTCACTATGGGGTGGTCTACACAAACAACCCAAGTTTGGTTTGCCTATGGTCTATGTACCTATGCTTGCATGAGGGATTTCATGCCTTACCAAAGTGTAGCCACGCCTCTTAGTGTTTCTAGAGGCTACTTGATGTTTCAAGGGAATATTTCTCTACCATCAGGTTCCAAGTCATGATTCTAATTCATAGGGGGTTTTTGTGACCCCTATAATCTAGCCATCATGATTAACCACACTAATTTAATTAAACAAGTCACTTTAATAAACATAAAGAGGGGGGGTCACCCTCAGAGATGATCTTGATAATTCACATACTTCCATAAACATGTATAAATTCTATAGGGAATGTATGAAATACCACCTACCATATAATTATATTTACATTTATTTTTCTAAGGCCTCACAGCAGTGGGTAAGGCCCATCTAGGATCATCCAGGACATAAGGGGTCCTATCTGACAACCAAATCACCTAAATTTAATTAATTATAATTACATTATAATTAATCAATTAATCTCAATAAGTTATAAACAAATAAAAAAAATTAATTACAAAAACATAAAGACCAAAACTCCCCCAGTCCATCTTGTCACACTAAAACTGGGACTACTCACCAATATCACATGACACATCCATAACCATTAACTGAGTATAGGCCTCAATAAATGGAATCAAAAAAAATATCCAGTCAATTGAATTTAGGCTTTAAATCATTGTTAAATCACTATATAAACATGCGTCAATGAAATGGAATACCATGAAATATAGACACCTCTTGGGTTGTCCTCTATCAAAGAAGGGAAAAACACACATCACTAGAATCTGGTTACACCATGATCTAGTGGAATAATAATTAAAATCCATAATTAGAAAAACTAAATATTTGAGATTAAGAGAGTAGAATAGTTTATTGGGCTACCCAAGGATAAATAATATGTCAAAACACCATGAAAATCAATAAATAACACCCCTTCATGGGTTTTCTAGAATGGAATGAAATGGAGGAGAGATGGATCATGAGAGGAAGGAAAAGGGAAGAAGGATGGGGAACATTATTAATAGATTAGGAAAGAAAATGGAAATTTTCTCTCCTCTAATGAGCCACATGGTTTGGCCTCAATATTGGAAAAATCATGCACCAAATATGTGCCCCCCACTTTCAAAGACACACCCACCTTGTACATTTATTTCACACAGTTTAATAGACCATGGACCAACCATATGGAATGTCTATAGTTTATTAAAGAGGAATTCATGTTTTATATGGTCCTTGTGTATGGTTTAATATTTTGGGTTCCTATGTAACATTGGTCACACTGTTAGGTCACATGGTTATAACTAACCATGTGCCCTAGGATGCAATTTCCAAAATTGTATCTTTGGGCCTCTAACCCCTAGGACCATCCTAAAAACACTTATCTATATTTTTATTCAAATTACACATCTAAAAAATCATTTTCATAGGTTAAAACATTAATAATTCCATTCTATATATCATATCAAAATTCAACCCATCTAGTAATTGAAAATTCAAATTCCTTCAAAAATTTGTAACTCGTATGAACACCAGATCTTGAAAAATAGAAATAGTACCTATTATGGTTATAATTGGTAACTTTATTAATTGATAATTTCTTTTCAAGAGGTTATTGTATTTAATTTGGTAATTTGTGTAAAAGGAATGACAATTTTAAAAATGATGGATTGATCAATAAGGCTTTTAATAAAATGTTTGGAATATTGGTGTTTTTTATTATAAATAGATTGCTTGGATTTTTTCCTTGTTATTACTCCATGGTCACAAAATTATGGTGGATACAATTATCAGTTAAACTATAATTCCTTCTTAATAAAATTATTGGTGGGACACGGCATTCTTTCACGATGAAATTATTGGTTGAATATGGTGTTCCTTCATATATGAAATTATTGGTTGGACATGGAGTTCTTTCGTGGATGATATTAATGGTTAGAAATGGAATTAATTCTTAGAATAAATTATTTTTGGACATGTTGTTCCTTCCTAGATGAAATTATTGGTTGGACATGGCCTTCATTCTTGGAAGAAATTATCAGTTGGACATGGTATTCCTTATAAGATGAAATTATTGGTTAGAAATGGTGCTCATTTCTAGATGATAATATGATTTATATATGGAATTACTTATTATTATTGTACTATTATTATATTATGGAGACATCTAGCTTCATGCCAAAGTTGGTTTGGCTGACCCCAGGTTTCAACTTGAAGCTCGAGGTTCAACAGGTTTTTTTGAGGTTCCATATTAATTTAATAATTAATTCCCTTGATTATCTCCATATTATATACACTATATATTCTGAATTTATTTTTTTATACACCATATGTATCATCCTTTTGGTTTTTACTCACACCTTGTAGGTGTTGCCATTTGGTTCTCGATTAGACATCATATATGTAGGTATGGACAAGTGCAAGTGACCTTGCATAATATTTATTGCCTTGATGGATGTGACTGGAGCATAGAGATGGGACCAAGCATTGGGTTATAAACCAAGGATTTTGGAGACCTTTTTAAATTTACATGTATGGTATTTATAATATCATTTATATTGGTATACATTGTGTAATGGCATTATTTATTATTATTATTTGGTTTTTTGGTTGTGTATGGGTGTATGCTAGTTTGATTAAATTATTTATTTATCATATTTCTGCTAATATTTTAACTTTTTCCCTAGGGTACTATCTCCCCCTATATTCTTACGCCATCCACGCTAGTCAATAGCCTCTATAGTATGGGTATATTCTCTATAGGTCCATTAGAAACCTGACTCAGTCATGTGAGGGAGTACCTAGCCATGGGAAATTACATATTCCATTGACTAGGAAGGTTCCTTTTATCAGGATAGTGGTGAAAACCCAAATGTTTCCTTATATAAATCCTATATTGAATGTGTTTATTTCTACACTAATTTAGTCCATTCAATGAATTAAGTTTAGTGAAACGGTCTCCTACTAGGGGTAATCCTTAAAAACCTACCATCACCTATATCACTGACCAGGTCAAGCACCACATATCTTCACATGGGTAATACCCCCATGTATCCTTTGTATTCCCATTAATATAAATGGACTCAAACCATGTGTAATCCCCAACCTCTTTATCATGGGTTTATCCCCCATGTTTTTATTCATGCTTATTTTTTCGACCATTAATTATCAAGAAGTAAGTTCATATGTGATCCACTTATTTGGTGTAAGACCCAATCATGACCTCATTAATGATCTCATACATAAAAAATCCATTAGTGATCCATAAACATATATTAATCCCATTCATAATACCAAACTCATTGTGAATTTTTAATACCTACATGAAATCACCCATCAAATGGGCGTATTTCCTGAAAGATAGTCACCTTAAAAGGGTTATATTTTCTAAAAAACATCATTACTAAAAGGGACATATTCCCTATGAGTCATCATTTATCAAAGATTCATTTTCCTTTTGTGCCAATCATCCTCAATAATCCATATTACCTCTGAGAAATCATCCCTTCTCCCATTTTTTTCCAATAAACAAGATGAAATTGAAAGGTTCGTCTATATATATATATATATATATCCCTTACTAATCCTTGTTAGGAATCATTCACTATAATGTGTTATCTATAAGACATTAAATAGTATAGAATATTTCCTTTCCACATGATGTTAAACTGCATTGTATGGTCCTTTCATATGATAGTAAACAGTGAAACCAAAACTATATGGCATTTGATTCTTCTTAACCATGATATGTAATAATTCTATCATATGTTAAATACCATTATATGATAGGTTCTGGATATATGAATTTAAAATAAATTCACATTGTCATGGTTTCATGACCTTAAAGGGTACCACATCGACCCTTAACACATGAACATAAATGGAAAAAAAAAATTGAAATAGACACTAAAATATATAGGTTCTTATTCCCTTCATAATGATATGTAGCATACCCCTTTTATGGGATTTATCCCAACACCACGCCACTAACCACCTCCCTAGATGATGATATGTTCCAGAGTGTCTAGTTATGATGTACAATACATAGTTTCATCACCTAATAAAAATAATATGGGGAGCCTATAATGTATAAAAATGTTCACATTAACACATGGTTTCAATCAAATTATTATCATGGTGGTAACCAGCCTCTCGCTATTATTTGGTGTGGATTCATGAACATATCTTAAATATATAAGAGAATATCATAGTAGAAAATAATTCCTCTATAAATGGTGATATGAGTCTGAATTTCCATCCTCTCGACTTAGGAATGTTCAAATATTCATTGGGAAATCCTTAGTGCCCACCTTATTTCAAAAGTGGGTTTGTATTAAATCAAAATGAGTGTGGGTCAATTTTATTCTATAAATAACATTATTGACTTGAATTCATCATCTGATTAACAAAAATAAAAAATTTATGATTTAAATTCATGTTTCTATCTTTTCATTTTACTTGAAAATATAATAGTCATTCTGATGTGAATCTTTTACCTATGAAAGTGATCAATCGACTATTCTCTTACATGGTATTTTATAGTTTTTTTGTTTGTGGTTATTTATATATTCATAACATTTATGAATTTTATTAATCCTTGTATAGTTCCCTTTAATCCAAATATAAACCTTGAGCCACATAAAATCTCACATTAGTCTATCGATACAAACCAGTGTCTTCCATCACGCTCCTTTGTTTACTGCTACTAGTTAGCCATGGAACCCAAGTTAAACCCCATTAATGATGAGATTTATAGCCTCACCACCTTGTAGGATTTTATTAATGACCCAGTTCCTACAATTCTTGGTGATTAATGAGCTAATCTAGGGGTGTCATCTTAATGTATATATCCCAATATTGGAAGCACATCATGATATCCTCTAGGAGGTGAAGCTCAGTCAACAGTCCTACCAATAATGTGTCAAGATAAGAATGTGTTATCCACTACCATATCTATATATTTGGGATACTTTCAATGGATTGAGGCAATTATCATTTTTTTATATTAGTGAGTTGTATGATTATGTCACCATCATCTATGTTCTTATACTATAACCTTCTAGGATGTATGTTTCCATCCTTCATCACTACCAATGTCACATGGGCCCAAGACCTCAAGATCATACATATGAATCTTCCTAGGTAATCCTAACCCTTTTCACATTGTCTAGGGAACCTATAAAATCTGGTTAAGGGAGAAAGAAGACTATTCCGAGGGAACTTTCCCATATTAATTTTCCAACTAAGGAATCACATCATCCTATACTAAAAGTGATTTAAGGGTAGGCTTATATTGTTACTCATAGTCAAAAATCCTCCCAGTATATCCTATAATCATAGGAATGTTTATTTTGGTATATTCTTGTAGAAACTGAGATTAAATACCATATCTTTACTCCCAAATATTAATCTCATCATTTTATCCTTATTATGAATTAAGAGAATGATTATACCACTTATCACACCTCTTAGGCTTAGTAATATACCCTAGAAGTAACAAAAGACACACATCACTATATACTAGTGACCATCAGGGGTTAAGACCATATTCTTGTTCTTTCCATCATCCAGGGAGATAGTTAGTATTTCCCAGAAACTACCTAGATATGAGCCCATATTTTTTATCCCAGTTAATAGGATCATTGGCATACCTTAGTGAAGAGTAAAGATCAATGGAGGGATTTTTATTCCTTTAATAGTTCACTGATATATCCATATAGTCAATCTTGTGTAGGAACATGTCCCTTCCACTACCACACGATCTCATTATCATATTCAGAAAATGTCTTTATATAGGGATCATATCTTTAATCCAACTAGAGGAGTTTGATATCATACATAGGTAAGAATTTTGGGTAAGTATCATAATTTTTCCCAATTATATGAGTATCACTTGAATATTATAGTATAACTTATTGAGGATCATACCTAATTCCTAACCTCAAATAGGAAGTCCCTCAAGATATTCCATCATTAGCTAAAGACCCAAATTTTGACCAGATCCCTACTCATGTAAATGCTTTCAATATGAGCTGAAATATTTTGACAGCCATCAATGGGAGTTATCAAAATATTCCAATGATGCATGGGTAGTTTCCTAGGGGTACCTTTGATGATTTGTTTCCACACTATGAAACTCTAAAATTGATTTAGGTTCAAACCTTGGTCTCCAAGATATAATGATATAATAGGTATCATTAGGGAATCATAAAACCTAAGAGCAGGCACATATTTCTGCACCAATCAATATTGACATACTTGAGGCCCTTCAGTTCATTTTTCTAATAGCACATGAATCTATAAACTTCTCATCAAAAAGAGAATGATAATATGTACATGGATTTTCTAAATGTCATAACTCTAGAAGTCATCCCTAAAGGATCAATCATGGAGTTCCTCCCCATGGTGAATGTTATGGAGGTCCTCCCCACAACACAAATATAAATATGCAATAAATTCCTCCTATTTCTAACTCATCAACATCTATTAACCCCGAAGTACCACCCCATAGAATTATAACCAACCATAATGGAGTTCATCTATGTGGAACTCATTGTAGAGGTCCTTCACATGATGAAAAATTATCTCTTCATTAAGGTCCTCCTCATATCAAACCCATTCCAAAGTTGACATAATATCAACAGGAACTCAATATCTCATGGATAATAACACCAAGTGTGTCATCATAACTAGAAAAATCATATCTTAGTTGAAGGATAAACTAATGTTAAGGTAGTCAGCATTACATCCCCTAGATTTATTAATAATATATTTAAACAAGCTGATCCTGAATGAATCCACTTCCTTAAAAATATATGGGGAAATTACATTTATAGTCAGATCTATTTGTGGAATCTCATATCAAGGATGAGGAAAATTCCGTTAAAATATAAAAATAGGGGCTGAAAACAGTATTCCTGTCATTTTATTTCCCTTGTCCACCCCATGTTATAATTTTGAAGTTATTTTTCAGGAATAATTCATACATTATGTATGCTAGAACATATGGTTGAATCTATACAATCTCAAGGTATAACATATATCTCACATAAAGTTTATTAACCACATCAAGGTGATTACTGTGATCAGACCTCAAGTTGGTTTTATTGGATTCTCAAAGGCTCAAAGATTCATGTTGATGTTGAAACATAACATCCTCTAAGAGGATCGACTCAAAAGCATGAACGTAATTCACTAGATAATCATGGAGGACCCACTCGATGTACATTTCACAGGATTGGGAGAGTATGAGGATCTATGCCTCAAACCACTCACTAGTCAAGCTAGTTCATTAGGGGTCACAATATTTGAGTTTATCACCTTAATCCATGTTTCAATCCTAGGATCCACATATTCTAGTTGCTTTTTAAAAAACATTGATTACTCACAAGGCCCATAAGTGGTGTATATGGTAGTAGTGTTCTATTAATTTACCTCTACATTATACATCTAAGATATTCAAGTAAGCATCCCTTCTAATGTAGGAAAATAATATAACTAGAAATAATCCATCAATGTAAAGAATCTCTCACCCAATAAATATGTTGAATTCAAATTATGTTGGAGTAATGGCCAAAAAAATAAGGAAGGGGAAAATAGAATATTATTTCGCAATAGTAAAAAAAGAAACCCCAAGACATAGGGTGAGGGAATTTTCACCCTAGACCCCTTAGATCATAATATTCAAAATCTATCTAGAACATAGTGGTGGTGGAGATTATTCAACCTCATCCCACAAGGCAAGGGGGATTGTTTCCCAATCCCCCTATATAAAAGTTAGACTTTTACATATTGGGCTCATCCTCATAAGTGGCACCCTCATAGATTTTCAAATTACTTTATCTATCTCCTTTAATATGAGTATATTCATTAAAATCATCTAGAGACTCTCTAAAGATAATTGTCCATTGGTAAGGTAAAATGAAGCCTCGTAAGGTATGTAATGGAAAAAGGATCTCTGATAAAGTAAAAAAATCAATTGGGATCATTATGTTTTCCTTGATGTAAAGTCAAAAGTGGAAAAACTATGTAATACCTTGAGTAGGATGAGGAATTTATTCCTGTTGTATAATATACATCAGTAAAAGTAATTGGAACGATCATTGCAGATAGCCCAAAGAAAAAAAATTACATAGAAGGACACAATATGGATAATTACAATAAAAATTTGGTATGTAATAATAAATAGAGGGATCATTCCAAAAACCAAGGTAGAATCAAAAATTGGGTGTTCCTCAAAATACTCATCTATCACATACTTGGAGTTAATTTTCTAAAGATAGATGGATTTGTGTGGAAAAATCTACATCCCACCTACCATCTAGATAATTTTAACCTCTTTCTGTTAAGGAAAGGTGATTTGGGTATTAAGTTGTTTAGGATGAGCTAAATAGACCCAATGTTGAACTACTCAATGGAAATTTTCATATTGAGTACATTTCCTATTCAAAGTCTAATGTATACCCTCTAATATATATCAAACATGAATGTAATACTTGATTGATAATGGAAGATTATATCCACAAAGAGAGGTCAGGTTCCATACCATTACATTATATAAACATGGTGGCAAAAGAGTTTAACAAAATTTCATCACTGGGGTTGAAACTAACACCATTTCCGGATGGATATAGAATGATAGATCAATCTAGATATTGATACCCATTGTAGGAAATCCAATTATATCAGGATCTTCTTATTTATTTAAATAGGGTATCCTAATAGGAAATATTTTCATCAAATATTTTTAACCCCATCACTAACATCTATTGTAGTAATGAGGTATCAGATTTGGTTCTTCTTCAGCTTTGCACAGCATTCACTTCTTCATCATCTTCCCTATGAGATAACCTTGCGGCTAGGGTTCTTTGGCCGACTTGATTTGGACATCTTCTTACTTCATTCACGGTGGAAATATGTGCACTTTTTAAGCTGTGGTGACAGGTTTCTTCTTTGGGCGATGGTGATCTTAAAAGACTTCCTTCAGCTTCTCTGTGGTGGGTTTCACTCTTGGGGTCGGTGGGAAGATGTAGATCTAATGATAATCGCATATGAGACTGGTCAAATTGGAAAGCAAGTTGTTGTGAGGGCTTCTGATGGGATACGGTGATGCAGAACTATTGACCTCTGGCTTCTACAGCGGTAGGGTTTCTTTCTTAGTGTAGGCAGGCAGATGCAGATCTAATGAGAAACGTGATCGAGGCAGGTCGATCGGTAAGCCAGGTTTGTTTATGGGTGCTCTATTTATGTTTGATTTGTGTTTTTTCTGATCGAATGACTATCAGTTTGATGCTTGGAGGAGTGGAATGTTGGATCCCAATATTGTTTGAATGGATGTGTGATATGTTCATGGTTGGATTTTTTGTATTTGGTTTTTTGGGTTACCTTTGACTTTCTTGGTTGTTGTCGGTGTTCGGGGTCCATGGAGACTTGATTTGTTGATGGCATTGGTCGTTTTCTATTCTTCTCTAGCTCCAGGGACTCTGCTACTCTCTCTAAGGTGGATCTGAGGGGTGGCCTTCGTGGTGTTTTGGGATATGAGGGTGAGCGCTCGTAGGCATATTGTGGTGGTATTGTCTCTATTGGCTCCCATAGGTTGACGATGTCAGGGATGTGATGTTCTTCATGGATTTTTTATTCTGCTGATCCTTATTGGTATTGTGACCTGCAATTTCCTGCATATATTTCTCTACATTGGACCTAGGATTCCCCTAATCCCTCTGAGGTGGAGCTATGCGGTGGGATTCAAGGATCATTGGGATGTTAGTTTTTTCGGGAAACTTCAGGGGGAATATGGTGTTGACGGCTTGATCTGCATCAGGAAGGAGGTGTTAAACTCCAGCAATGAGGATGACAGTGGTTGGCAGTGACATGACAGATGGTGAAGCATGATGCAGGCTGGCTCTTGGTCTGATTTTGCTGATGTTGATCCTTTTTGAATTTTTAATGTTGCAAATTGTTTAGTGGTCTTTTTATTTTTGAATTTTCAATGGGTTTGATCTTGACATGGTTGAATTTGTAATCGAGTGGAGTTGTTTTGGTTCACACATACCCATTAAAAGAGTTATTTTAAAATAAAAATATTGATTTTCGATAGGGGATGATACTCCTCAACCACTAAACTTTTGTAATCCTAACATACACATATTAAATGGAATGGGTGACCTAGATCATCATCACATTCACGTTATGTATCAATGTGGCCCCATGATGGGTTAGTTAGAGAAACAAGAAGTAAAAAAACTCATATTCTTTTTCCATACCATAAAATGACTAGAATTTTTCTTGTATACTAGTTTTATAAAAAGCAGCATAAGAATGTGAGGGTATCATACTTAATCCCCATGTAGAAGGAACAGGCCTACTCCTTGAATGTGCAGCTTTCCTGGGAACATTTATAATATATTTTCTTATATAATCTCCATGATTTCCTATATAAACTACTACTTCATTTTGACTAACCTAGTGTATTTTTAAAGTTTTCAGTGGTTTCATAGTTACTTGAGGATGCAATTTGGTGATCTATTTCTATCTATCAATAAACACTAGTATTTGAAGGTAATAAATCCTATAGAGTATAGACCTAAACTATCATACTTAAGCTTACTATAATACCAACTCCATCAACCAAAATCATATAATATCATGTATTTCCAACCCCTAAATGAAAAAAGAAACAAGAAAACCCTTTTCAGGATGGGAAGAGGGATTAAAATTTTCCAAAGATTAATGATTTAAATAATAATACATACTCTTTCTAAATAGTGTATACTCTCCAATAATTTATCAAATACATGGAAAACAAACTTCTAAAATTTATTAAGGCCAAGAAACCCAAGGGAATCGATCTAAAGTGCAATCCTAACTACTACTCCTTTCATTGAATATTGGGTCACAATATCCAAGAATAATTCATCTTAAAGGATATAATTTTGAAGGGGGGGGGGGGGAATTTAGTGTAGAATCCCACAAAAATTCAAAGACTGGGTTGTGAAAAGAATGATAAGTTGGGTTCACACCCTAATAAATGCACAAATGAATCATCGGATAATGACCCCATCTCCCCCAATGAAAACTAATATAGTAAATTTTTTAGCATGGTATTCTGAAAGTAGGGATAACCATTAATAGTGAAGTAAGTAATTAGAGGAAGAGTCTTTACTAATACTGATTCTAGTAAAAAATATTTCATACTTCCTACCAATATCATAAAAAGAATGAGTAGTGTCCCAACAAATAAGAAAATGTGAACCACCATAAAAAATGATGCCTTATTTAGATGAGGAGTCATATTACAACTTAGTTAATGTTTTCCAATTAATATACCTCAGTAATAATGTAGATTAGGATATTTACAAACCTAAACTTGATTTAAATAATAGAGGATAAGGTTGTATAAGTTGGGGAGGTTGAGGAAGGCTAGTTCTAAAAGGACCCAGATGATTAGAAATTATTTCTATTAAGGACTTATATGTTGTTAAACTCAAGGGAATGAACTCCAAAAAACCCAATGGGATCTTTAAAATGATACTAAATCATCTAGGTCTCATTTAGATCCAATCATAATAGAGAACCAACATATAGATATGGATTAGATCATCTAGTGTTGTACTATGGGATGTCCAATACAGCATAACCCACATATAGATAAAATTCACTTCAACTTCATCTTAGAGTGTGGATCATTGAGATAGAAAATAGTGACCTCGAAACCCTATTCTAGGAAAAAAATCCTAAATAAGAAGCAAATACACTTGGCCATGAAATATGATATCCTAAACCCAATAATCATTATTCCTGGAATACTCTTTATCCAATATTGTGTTCACCTCTCCACAAACCTCAAGGAATAAATTATTGATTTATTTTTAATTACTAAAAAATTTAAAGATAATGCTATGGTATATGAGGTGTATTGGGAAGAAACTCGACCCACTTAGTGCCACATAGTCATTTCCTTTATGGATCAAGAATGGGAAGTAACCAAACCTGGGAACATCAATATCCAATATATATCTAGGAATATTTTAGATTTTGACATATTTTTTGTATCTAATTTGTAATGACCCAGTATTTTATGAATAGAATTTACCTTCTGATAATATAATTTAATTACATATATAAATATAATATTATATAATTCACATGTACCACATGATGAAACAAAAAAATATTATTATAATCTAAACATTACATTTAGATAAAAAATATGTCTATAAAAATTTAATTTATTACAATGGGAAAATAAATATGAAATAAGACAATAAGAATAGGAAAATTTGGATATGCCTGATCCCCCTGAATAATCGCACTCACAAACAACACTATAGAAATGAAGAAGAATATTTGTAATGAAATATCGTTTTTAAAAATGAAAATATATATAACAATGAGAGAAAATATAATTGAATGAATAATGAATAAAATAAGATAAATATATATAAATTAGGTAACCCATTTGATCGTAAAAAATATAACTTCTAGAATAGTAATATAACTTTTGGAATAGTAATCTAACTAGTGGAATGGTAATCTGACCACAGGAATATTAAACTGGTTGCGGGAATAGTAATATAACCATTATAATAGTAAAATCAACTATGGAAATGGAAAATAATATTTATTTATCTTATAAAATTAAAATATTTCATATTAAAATCATGATACATTTAAATATATCTTTTAAAAATTATAAAAAAAATTATTAACATTTTTTATAAAACAAATATGTTTTATTATATTTTTATAATAAATTTAATGATTTGGAAGTAAATTTATTTTCATAAAATGGTATTAAAAATTAATATTATATTTTACTATAATTATAATATAATTTTATTGGACCTTAAGTAATTTTTATAAGGGTCTGAAAATCGATCATAATATTAAAATTGAAAATTTTAAAATAAATGAGGATTTTATTTAAAATTTAAATTTATCATACATAGAAATTTATTTCATAAAATTTATTTATTTTTTGAAATCTAAACATAAAAAATATTCGTGGTTAATTTTTGGTTTTTTTCTAAAATAGTTGAATTTTTAGTGCATAAAAAGATATGATAAATTATGGTATTTATCATTCTAAGATAAATACCTGAATTTTTCAGACATGGATGATATAAGAACACATTATTTAGAACTCATATTCAATAGTTACTATATATATTCACAATAATCAATATTATTTTTATTCTTGAACCAAAATAATAAACTAATAAATATAATATTCAAAAACGCCCCTCTCCTCCGCTTATAAATACCACCCATCTGTACCCCTTATCCTCACACATTATAAGCCTTGGATATTACCATGTTTCTTCTCAAATATCTTCAAAAACCTATCCCTCACATCCTAGAGCTATTGGTCTAACCCAAAGATCAATTCCAAGTTTATTAAGGTGTATTTCTAGGAGGATTCATTTAATATGTAATGTATTCACTTTACCTATTTTATATTCTTTTATTCCTCTAAATTCCCATACATCCCCCATAAAATATGAATTAATGACTTTATTATCGTATATATACTGTAATTTCAAGGTTTTAATGGAATATATACCTATCCATCCTTATCTATTATCCTCTCATTATAATAACAAAACCATTTTCCATATTATGTCGATTAACTTTCTTTATGGATAATGAGTTTTAGTTTTCTATTAACACCTAGAAGGTTATTTATAAAACTATTATTATTATTAAATCAGATGATATTAAGTATATTAAAAGTTATTTCATATTCTTTAATTAATATATAGACTTAATATTAAATCAAATTAAATTAGTTTGTGGTGGTCGGTAAAGCCACCTAAATGAACTAACCACATAACGTTAATGTTTTTACTCAATGAAACATCCCTATATTGCAACATATATGGATATTTTTTAGAATTTAAATTTCTATAAGTACATGAATAACATTTCATTTCACTTCTATATTTATAGTATCATTTGAAAAAAAAACCTCAATAATTATCCACAAGTGAGCTAACCATGAAACGAATGCTCACAAAAAAATGGTATTAAACATTTTATCTTGTTGATATGGCCATAGATGAACAAAAAAAATATTAAATATAATCCAAATATAATATGATATGAATTAATTAATTAATTAATTAATATATTTTGGTTATTAAAGATATTATGGTCATGTGTGGCACACATATTCATGTTCATGTTATGTTGGATGAACTCATATAGTTATCCAATTAATTGGGTAATGTTTTAGGCTCATTAGATGATATATATGGGATTAAGGATTGAACCTAATTCATGATGGGACTATGTTCATCATGTGATGTTTTCTTGGAGGTTATCCTTGATTTATGCTCATTTAATGTTTTATATTTCTTCCAGATTCATATATTTACATGATCTTATGATTCCATGTAATTATTTTATATGTATATATGATTATCCATGATCTATTAATTTTATTTTATCATTTTATACCTTATCACTCATATGATATGCTTTGTTTCCATGATTATTTCCTTATTCAGATTTTTAGCTCAACCCTTTTGTCTATGTATTACACAGGTTATCCTATATATTTTTAGAATCTTAAAGGAAGTTATTATATCATTATAGATTTTAAAATATAGAATTTTTATTTTAGTTTCATGTTATTTATTTGTATACTGATTCTTCCAAATACACTAGGCTTTCTGATCCTTGGTTTGTAATTTATGGGAATTTATGTTAAAAAGAAGGTAAAAATATAGGTAATAGGTTTGGGTCACTAGAGTTGGTATTATTGGGTGGTATATTTATTTTAGGGGATTAGGAAAATAAAATATTAGTGATAAATATAGTGATAATCCTAAGTATAGGAAAAATTATCATGGATATCCTAGATTGAAACATAAGTACTCATAAGTTAGGATATACTTTTCATTTATAAGTTTTTTCTTCTAAGTTAACAATTTTGTTTTTATATTCTCATTAGATAAGTATTCAAAACCAAATTTTTTATCTTTTAAATTAATTAAGGTAAATAATAGAACACATTCCAATAACTAATTTGATAGACAATGTGACGATTTACCTAATGATATGATTAACCCAATGAGAGTGGGAGTTGTGAACTTCATAAAAGTATTGGCCTAACTATATGAAGTTATGAATAATAACATGAATTATGTATAGTTCTCTCCTTATACTCATAAAGATACAATTTTTGTTGAATCCTTTATATGACAAAGGCCTCCTACCTTTAGTGGATATTATTATCCTCTCATCGTAGTAAAATGGATTAAGTCCATTGAGAATATATTTTATATCCAACATTTTCTAAAAAATAAAATGTTTTTATAGAAGCCAATCATTTTTGGGGGAATCTGATCAATGGTGATCACTGATCAAGAAAACAGCATCTAGAGACAAAATGTATTCTATGGATTGGGAAGGATTCATGAAAATATTTTTCAATAAATATTTTCCTTGAACCCTCTATCTTAAAATAGAGAGGGAGTTCCTTGGATTGAAGAAAAAGGAAGATGATTTTATTAGTTCATATGAGGAAAATACCACAACGATTTAATGTTATGCCTCTAGATTCACCATCAACACCAAAAGTAAGGTGAATCGTTTCATTAGTATAATAAAGTCGATTCTACAAAAATCATTGGTGATTTGTTACATTGAAATATATAAAGATATTGTATATTGTGCCCTCATGGTAGATTTGGATATTAGAGAATCTCATAGGTTTCATGGTCTTGGAGATAAAAAATGTTAAATGGAATTTTATTCAAGTGGATTAGTGGAAAAATCCCATGGATGAAAGAAAATCCAACTACCCACATGACATAAATTTAGGAAGAATCATCCTTGAAACTATCTCATGGGAATAGGTAGATGCTTTAGATGTGTATGGGAAGAGAATTATGAAAATAAAAATAAAAATGATATAAGGAATCCTGAAGATATGATGTAATAAAATAAGGATCATATCAACACTCCTCCAGTAGTCTAGTGTTTTAAATACAAGTAACACATGCATTATACAAAACAATACCCTAAGCTAAGGGTTTTTAGAGTTAATCAATGAAAACAACCTCTAAGGAAGAAAGGGAATGTATTAACACTATTAATGAGGTGTATCCTAATAATTATGTGTTGATTGTTTTACTAGTTATGCATTCATGAATATAAAAAATACTTTTTAGTTCGAGTTCTATACATTCTTTTATATCATTCATGTTTAGTAGAACTATTTAAACCTCACCAAAAAACACGGGGGTTGAACTATTTTTTGAGAATAAAAAACAAATAAATTATTACATCACAATTTTATTACTTATCTATAATAAATTTCTATGGAATGAACCTCCCACTGAATCTATTTTTACTTCCTTTAATGGAGTTTGATGCTATATAGGGAACATATTGTCTATCCTTATATAAATCTATCATCAACTATCAGGAAAGGGATATAACTCTTCACATATTGAGTCATCCTCTAATTCTGTAAAAGTGTAAGGAGGAGGATTAATCTCTTTTTGAATCTTCATCTCAAGTTTGTATATTATTTCATTATAAAAAAGTATATCTAGATCAAATTATTGAGACAAATGGGAGAATCGTGCTTGAATACATGCCCATTATGAGGGACTACATTGATTTATTTCCTTAAGAGTTGTTTGGCCTTCCTCCTGACCAAGAGTTTAAGTTCTCAATGAATTTATATCTGGATCTATACTTATATGAAATACTCCCTACATAATGGATACCATTATTTTGTAAGAACTGAATAAGTAGTTACAAGAGATTATAGACTAGGGTTTTATACACATGAGTTCTTCACCATGCGGTGTGCCTCCTATTAATCAAGAAGAATGATGGATAAATGTGCCTATGCATTTATTATCATGAGATAAATCAAATCATGATGAAGAAAAAATATCGTGTGCCACAGATAGATTATTTTTTTGTCAACTATGTTTGGCCTAGTATTTCTCTAAGGTAGACCTTCGATCGGGATATCACCAATTAAAGGTGAAGAAGGAAGGTATTCACAAGACTTATTTTTGAACAAGGTATGGACACTCAGAGTTCATAGTGATTCGATTCAGACTCACTAATTCTCAAAAAATCATTATGGACTTAATGAGTAGATTCTTTATTCATTACCTCAAAAAACTTTTTTTATTCTTTATATATTATATTATGATAAACTAAAATAGAAAGTAGGAGCATGAGGAGTATTTGAATATTTTGATAAAGTATCCGTAATTGATGAAGTGTCATTATTGGGTTATCTTATCACCATTAATGGGATATTTGTATACCCTTCTAAGATAATGAGAATTAATTAGTGCCGAAATTAATTATTTTTAATGAAGATCCATAGTTTTCTTAGACTAAATGGGTATTACTGTCAATTTTTGAGAAACTTCTCATGATTTTCCAACCAACTAACCAAGATAACTATGAAGGGAGTAAAATTTTTCTAGACCATTGAATATGAAGAGTGTTTCACTGATTTAAAAAAAGGCTTATCACTTCACCATTACTTACACTACCCATAAATAGAGAACTATTCACGGTATATAGAGATGATTAAAATAAATGATTAGGATGTGTTGTGATGAAAAATTATAAATTTATAGTTTATGACTCAAGGAAGTTGAAATTTCATGAGTATAAATATCCCATGATTGATATGGACTTGGTGTATGTGGTCTTCATGTTGAATGTGTGGAGAAATTATAGCTATAGGGAGAAGTGTGACATATATATAGAATATGAGAGGCTCAAATATATATTCGCACATAAAGAGAATAATATGCACTAGTGAATATGGTTATAGCTAATCAAGGATTATGAATACTCAATCCAATACCATCTAGGAAAATTCAATAATGTGGAACATTCTTTAAGTAGAAAGGACCCTAAAACTTTATCAAGGATGAGAACTTAAAGGATCCAATCTTCTTAGACTTGTGAAGGATGTACATGGGAATAATAAATGATAGAACATCATCTTTTCTTTCTCAAATTATTTTTCAAACATCCCTTAAGATTATTATAAGATATTATTTGAAAATTTTGAAAAAGGTGGAAGAAAACTGAAATGGGAAATCAACAAAGTTCAAAATTAATGAGGAAGAATTTGTAAGATTTGGGTCATGACTCTGTGTACCAAAAAATCACTAGAAAAATAAGTAGATTTTGAATGATGCACATATCTCAACCTTCTCCATCCACATCATAAGCATTTAAATGTATCAATATCTCTAAGAACACTATTAGTGTAACAATATGATACATGAGATCATGGAATATACATCAAATTTCATAGTATGTTAGAAGGTGGACGATAAAAGTTTAAAGTATAAGGGGATGATGTGGCCATTACTTGTACCTATATGGAAATAGGAAAACATCACCATGGAATTTTTCACTATTATTTCAAATACATCCATAAGAAATAATGTTGTATTGGATTTTTTGGATCTTCTTACAGAGACTTCTCACTTTATTGCAATTTGAGAAGACTTCTCTACCGATCAACTTGCATGAATATAAATCAAATTAGTCATGAGGCTCTATGGAACACTATTATTGATTATATTTTATTTAGATCTGATATTTACCTCTATGTTTTGGAAGAGTCTCCAATATACGCTAAAAATGAGTTGAACATTAATATGTATTATCACCTAGAAACAGATGGCCAATCCGAATGGATTATTCAAACACTGTAAGACATGTTGAGAGAATACTCAATGGACTTAAAAGGAGGATGGTATAAAAATACAACTCTAATTGAGTTATCATACAAAAATAGTTTCCACTCAAGAATCAAAAACTGATCCATATGATTATATTTTTGAGAAGAGATGTAGTATACTTACATGCTTGTATAAAGTTAGTGATTGTGAGCTGTTGGGACCTGATATGGTTGAGGAAATGGTAGAAAAGGCCAATACCATTAAACATAATATTAGGGCTACTCAATGTTGATGTAAGAGTTATAATAACAATCATTAATAGGACCTATAGTTTGAGGTTTGAGATAAGGTATTTCTCCCTGTATCTCCATGGAATACTTTTATGAGATTTGGGAATAAGGGAAAGTTAAGTCCCAGGTACATTGAACTCTATGAGATTCTTGATCGCACGAGTAGTGTATCCAATTGACTGGAAATTCCACCAACCATGTATCAAGTACATTTTTTATTCTATATATCCCTCCTAAGGAATTTCATACCAAATCCCTCACATGTACTAAATTTAAAGGTGGGGAAACTTGAAAGTGATCTCTTGTATGGGGAGAAACAAGTAATGATCATGGATTACAGAGATAAATTTCTATGCAATAAGAAAACTCACCGAGTCAAAGTGTTATGGTGAAACCATAAGTATGAGGAGGAGCCATGGGAATATGGGGAGGTGATGAAGGATAATTACCCTTATATTTTTTCACCTTAGTATGTAAAACGAAATTATGAGGGTGAAATTTCCAAAGGTGGGAAGAATGTAATGACCCAAAATTTTATCAATAGAATTTACCTTCCAAAAATATAATTGTGTTTCATTTAGTAATATAATATTATATAATATACACATACCATATTATAAAACTAAAAATATTATTATAATAATTTAACATTACATTTAGAGAAAATATAACATGTTCATAAGAATTCATATTATTATAATGGGATAGTAAATATAAAATTAGACAATAAAAATAATAAAATTTTTATTTTCTAGATCCCCCAGAATAATTTCACTCTATAGTGACCCAATCATTTTATACATATTATTAAATTATTTTTAACCTAAACATTTACTAATTATAATCAAAATATCATGAGGCCTAGTTTCTTTTAAAGAATGGGCTCATAATACATCAACGTGAGGCTAAAAAAATTATTTTATTCTTCATAATGAGATCGAAAATCCTTTTGAGCTCCTAAAACTGTACGGAATAAACTATAGAATACATAGACAAAAGTGGTGTGATAAAAATAACATTAATGGAATAAACATGATAAATAAACCTAAAGTGTGAGTCAAAGGTATAACATGATATCATTAATTAAAAGGCTCAAGGGTAATCCCATTAGGTCATAACAAAAATAACATTATATCGTAAGTTCATATAATCATAGGAAATTTGGTGGCAATACATAACATTAAATAAGCATGAGTCAGGACTAATTTCATAGACAATATAAAATAGTTGGAAAGTCCCCATAATGGATTAGGTTTAATATTTAATCCCGTTAATGATGTCTCATGATACTAAAAACATTACCCAATGCATTGGAATGTTATCTAGGCACACCCATTATATAAGCTATATCAGGCTCACCCAGCACTATCTGGGTGTACCCATCATAACATGTTCATGATTTATGTGTGACACAAAAAGAAAATCAATTATAATGTATAACATAATAATTACCCATGAAAATAAAATGGGTTGCATAATCTTGTCTCATATCATAATCAAAAAAAAATTTATAATGATGGCATTTGAGAGATGAACATAAGGCATGTATTACCCCATAAAATTTAGGGAGAATAATTTAGGTATATATGATTGATATGTATATGTACATAATTATAATAAATACATAACATTAATGGTTTTCACTGTTGATTAATATGTTTTGAAAATATTACATGTAATGCTTTTAGATAAAAAATACTCTTTTCACTTTGAAATCACTAATTCAAAAACAAAAATTAAAAAAATATTATAGAGAAACTTTTCCAAAAAAAATAACCATGAAAAATTATAAATTAATATCCAAATATTTTATTGTTCATGATGTTAGGTACTTCCATATATATCATATAAGGAAAAAAGAAACATTCCTTTAATATTCTTGTAAAAAGTTTAAAATGTGCCTCGTTCGGAAAAAAACAAGAAGATTCCATTAAAACCATTTTTAAAAAGTCAAAAATGGGTAAAAATGACTTTAATTAATCTTTTTTTTTTAATTTTAAATATATTAATAAAAACAATTTTAGAAAATATATATGTATAATAAAAATAAATTTTTAAACCAAAAGATAAATATAGTTAACTATTCTTAAAACCATTTTCACTATAATTTTAAGTTTCAAAAAGAGGTAACTTATACTATTAGTTGAAAATTTCATGAATAACCTTAGGAGAATAAAATTAAAATGTTTTATTAGAAAATGATTAAATAATTTACTCCAATGTAAATTTATGTATAAATAATCCCAGTTGAGATAAGATTAAAACATAAACCCTTACCACTTTTATTAAATTTTAATCATAAATCCCATGAATAAAGTATATGAATTATAAAATTAAATACCATGAATTATGAATAAATAATGATATAATATGTAAAGATTAATTATATACACCATTTAAAATAAATCAAAGGATGATTTGAGAAAAAAACTTACCTTGAGTCCAGACTTTGTTTTGCATATATCTTATTTATTATATAATAAACAAATATAAATTGTTTATTTTAATAAGGTTATTTTATAGGTTTAATAACTCATAATTAAATCATTTAATTCATTTAATTCATTTATTTTAACTATTTATTTAATTTCTTAATCACTTATATCCAATTCAAGTTTTTTTTAGGATTCTCGGTTCATAATTTCATAACAGCGTCGGTGTGTTGACCATGGTCAAAAGTACCATTGTTCAATAATATCTAGAATAATAATCATTAAATAATATTCATTTATATACATATATTATAATTTTAAAAATAAACTTGAAATATGATTATGAAAAATAAATTATGTTACAATCTTGGAGACGGTATGTCATACGTACACATGTGTAATGTTTCTATTTTTCAACAATCATGATGGAAAGAAGGAAACTATTAATTTATCTATAAAAAATTATAATAATATCATAAATATAAAATTATTTCATTATATAAACTTACATACACCATCCATGTCAGGTGGTAAAAAATTAATTACATCACTTCACGAGGAGGTAGTATGTCGTACGAATATTGTTATCATTTTTTCAAGGATTGTACGGTAAGAAAGTATAGAGACCCGAAGCTTAATGTACATGTACATTACATTACTTTTGCGTAATAATTAGTACATAACAAAAATAGACACACAAGGACCATAATAGTTTAGTTTCTTTAGAAACTTGGAACGTAATATTCTAATCATGGTGAAAGATCTTCAATATCTCCCATGAAGATCTTCCCCTTTTTTTCTTACCTAAAACCTTTCTTTATATCCTGGGGAAAAGAAAACACAAAAATGGAGATCTCAAATGATCATTAAGGGTAAGCATGGAGAAAATAAAACAAACCATATACATTTGAATATAAAAACATGTACATAATGTTTAAACATATAAATCTTGTGCAATGACATAAAACAAAGAAGTACGTAAGGCATAGATCATAATAGAACATAAATCATGATAAAATAGCTTGTAAATAAAACTTGTAATTGTGGTAAAACATTAAGCACATGATATTATTTCCATAGTATCCAAGGAATTGCTGCTAAGACCATCATAGTGGACAAAGTCCCTTTCGGAATCGAGTTCATTCCTCGTTCCAGGGCTGTATTACTGAACCGTTTTAACATGTCGTTCCAACCATGTCAATCTCATGAGATATAAATCTTTACCCAATTCATTGGAGGGATATATAGGTCCCACCCATCTCATAATGAAATCATTCTTACTTGTGCCACAAAATAAACATACATCATTCATAAAAAACCCAATAAATAAAATGGGTTTCATAAACATCATCTCATCATCACATAATCCATATAAAATAAATGTATAACATTTCATAATAAGAAAAGTGAAACCATTTAAATCATAGAGACATTATACTTGAAATATACACATATGAAAATAATTTCATCTTAGATGGAAAATGGTTTTGATAAAACACTTGAAATAAATTCTTGAGGAAAATATCCTTTCTTCTTCAAAATCATTTTCTTTTCACAAAATGCCATTAAATTTTAAAAAAAATGGTATTTGGTTGAAAATAATCATGAAATCATTTGGAGGAAGCTTCATGAATATAAGGCTTTATAAAACCATAAAAATACTTTCATGCTGTATAAGTATAAAAAAACATTCTTCTCGTACTTTTGTCGAAAAATTCAAAAAGTACCTTGTAGGGTAAATAAAAGAAAGATTCCTTCCATACCATGGCGTAAAAGTCAAAATGGGTAAAAAGGACATTAAACATACATGAAAACACTTTTATAAAACATTTACATGGATGATTTCAATAACCCCAGTAAATACTTACGAATAAGCAATCTTGAATAAAAATGAGATTTGCAAAATTATCCCTTACCTTAGGTCTGATATGCTTCGTACGTATCCAAAACTCATGTATAGTGATTTAAATAATGTCATTTACTTATTAAATAATCATATTAATTGTTATTATATCATATATGGTTCACTTATGACTTTATATTACTCGTTCTTTTGTAAATTCATGTTAAAGTAGCGTTCTGGGTAAAATCATTTCATTTGTCGTTCGTTTTTTAACTTGTAATTATTCATATGATTACATAGATCATGATTAATTACATACATAATTTAAAACATGATTTGTATATAATATATATTCAGAATATACATATATATAATAGATCGATAAATGGAAAGAAATACACCGTTCATGGAGACGGTAAGCCGTACGTACGCATGGATGCTGTTTTCGTTTCCATATTGAATTGAATGGAATTAAGTATATGAAATAAATATATATGTACATAAATATAGTAGAATTATTATGTGATATATTTCATTATTACTTATTATATATACTTTATAATCATTCTTGAATTTTTAACATGGAAAATGAATCTCATCGCGTCGTGGAGACGGTAATCCGTACGTACGCACGAGCGATGATGTCATTCCCATGGAATTGTATTGGAGTGTATGTATACTATTTAAGAATCAATATAACTTAACAATAATCATATATAGTCATTATTTACACCATTATACCCATCCAAGTAAGGTGGTGGTGGAAAAACAGATTACACCACGGCGTGGAGACGGTATTCCGTACGTACGCACGCGCGGTGATTTTGTTTTCCATAGGATGGATAAAAGCTAAAATAGGGTTGTTTTATATTTATAATAACATATAATTATATTATTTATACTTATGTTATTACTTCATAATTAAAAAACTAAAGAAGAAGAAGTAGAAGAAGAAATAAAGTTGAAAGAATTGGTAACAGACATTACCTCTTCTTTGAAGAGCCTCTTTGAGACCTCCTCTTAGGGAACTAAAATTGGTCTTTGAAGAAGACCAGTAACTCTAGTATGTTTCTATGGAAGTGGGGAAGTGAAATGGGCAGAGTTTGGCCGAGCTTCAAGGCTAAAAATGGTCTTAGGAAGAGAGGGAGGAGGTGACCTTTTATAAGGGAGGAGAGGGGCACCTTTGGAAATCTTAAAAATATTAATTTATAATAAATATAACCCCACTTAAAAACCTGAAAAAATGACTCATATTCGAATATTATATGATATAGGGTTGTAATCTCATCAACCAATAAAATTTATACATGTTTGGAAATTATTCTAGACATTATCAACTTGATTTATCCTTACATAAACAATTTAATTTTATTTGTGGCAATAACATTCTAAATTTTAAATTATAATAAATAATTACTTATTTGTTGTGAATTGTCCATATTTGGATACTTTATAACATTTTAGACCATATAAATTTAATTTTATAATTTTTATATATTTTTGTGATTTTTAAACAATTTTATAATATGTTATTTTTATAAAATAACAATAGTGTCAATTTTGACACTATTCATTTATTTGAATTTAAATAAACTATATACAGAATATATGTTCTAAATAAAAGCTTTAATAGATTAATAAAATGTCATATGTATCTATAAAATTAGTGGAGAACATTAAATAGTTCATATAATATTTATTTTATTATTTTAAAAACCATTTATTTGGTTTATCTCTTAATAAAATAATTACTACAACATTTTTGTATAATTATTTAATATACTTATTTGTTGCATAAAAATTTAAAATAAAAACCTATGATAAAAATAAATATATTAAATTTAATAATAATACTTTTACTAGAATTTATCATCTTAAAATCACAATATTTAAATTGTTATATTTATTAAATTATGAAGGTGACAACTTTGGCATCATTTAAAATAAAATAATATAAGTGTCATAATGACTTTAATAAGACTCAAAACGGTTATATATAAGGTCATTGGATGATTATGGTGTATATATACACTACCAATAAGTTTTGTTCAGGTTTTTGGGTCTTTTAATGGGTATTATTATTTCAATAAAAAATATATTACTGATTTTTCACTTCACAAATAATTTCTGCATCATTATTGTATCACCATTAATGACAATTATTTAATCCCTAAAAATTATAAATAAAATATCATGATGTAGATATTTTTATTATCTTTCTGGATACTACTCATGTTTTAAGTTTTATGATGTTTATAATTAAATTAAAATTATTATACTTATAAGATTTAAGAGAGTGACATGTTGTCACTTTCTTTGGTTTTAATAATAATTAAATTATTTTCTTGGTAAAAAGTCCATAAAATGAATCTAATCCAGCCCTTAGGTGATATGGGTATACTTTTATCCATCCAATATAATTTTTTCATGTGTTGGGGTAATTTTATAATATTATATTTTCCCTTAATTACCCGATTTACCTTTAACTATGGTAAATAAAATTTACCGTAGTTACTATTCATAATTCCCAAAAATAAAAAGTATCCTATTAACATAATTTGGACCCACTGATTCCAAATATGGAATAAATTTTTTCAAATTCAATACACAGAAGTTTCAGAAATTAAATTAAAATTAATCTCGTTCCCGAATGAAAACGGGTTTTTGTTTAAAACATTGCAAAAGATTGAATTGATTTAACCTACGAATTCAATGTAAAATCAATCCTAATGACATACATTATATTAAATGGTAAAAATATATTATATTTATACTTTAAAACAATTCAATATTATATTTTAACCATATAAATTATTACGATGAAAAAAGTTGTTTTTAATTAAAATATAGCGTGTTTTTACTATTTATTAAAATATAAAAGTTATCAGAAAAATATCAAAACTTTATCCAATGTGAATTTTTATATCCTGATTCAAAAGAAGAATTCTATTTTGTCAAATTGAACTTATAAACATGTCAACAACTATATTTAAAGTGGGTGTTCCATCAAAAGGCGGCAAAACTGCATTTTTTGAAAAATACATATTTTACCCGAAAAATTTATTTTGTTCTTATACCATGTTCTAGAAAATGTGTAAGATGAATAATAATGTTATAAAATTCAAAATTTAGTTAATAATATTCATAAAGGCTAGTTCATAATAATATTATAATAATATATCGTTGTTTAGTAAAACCTAGTATTGCGTACAACACACGCTATCGAGGAAGGTCGTGATTGCGTGTAATGCAAGCCAAGTCAAGGTTACGTGTTGTGCAAGACTCATTTATTATTTCGTATAACAGAATCCAACCATATTTCATTTATACATAGAATATATATATATATACACTCAATGTTGCGTAGAATGACTATTATAAAACGAACTTGAAATTGTGTGTAACACAATCTAAGAATAGTGTTGTATATACTTCAAGCTAATACAGTGTGGCGTATAGCACTAGATAATATTGTTGTAGCATAAAACACATGACATAAAATATATTAAAAAGAATACTTATCATAAAATATCTGGTTGTTACATTCTACCCCCCTTAAAATGAATTTCTCCATCGAAATTCATCGGGGTTATACATGGTTTTCTACTTGAAAGTTGTTTTAATTGAAACCCACATCGTAAAATGAAATACCAAAACTTAACTTTAAAAACTAATGTATGAAACGTAACTGTTACCCAAATTAACTCATCACTGGGTTTCCACGTAGGAGAACATAGGTGAAAATATGGATATCGAAGAGAAATATAACCATCAAGTTCATGATGGAGAGTGGTAGAGAACATGGCTATGAAAACACCAACAATCACAAAGCCATAAATTTTTGATGATCTAAGGTAGCATCTGATTCATCAGATATAAGGGAACTAGGACAACATTTTTGGTTTTCAAGATCATTTCTCGAAAGTTGAAAATTTTGAATTAGAAGAAATACTTGCTTGATTTTGGTACAATCTCACTGTTGTTCATGCTTTGAAAAATTTCAACTTCATCACTTAAAGAAATGATGTTGAATTCGTTATTCATGAAGTGTTAATAGGTCATGTGATAGAATGATGGGTCATTCCATCTATTTCAAATAAAAGGATTGCAAAAGTTATCAAATATACATAAGTCCATCTATGGTGAGGTTAATCATATACGATTCCAAAAATGAACTTATACTTCATATATCATACCGCTTAATAAAATAAAACTAGTTTCTATGAACTAGGGACTTCTTGTAGGCCATTGGTATGTGATAATGGTCAACCGCACTTCAGTTGTGGGTTCAATTCCCACAGCCTTGTCTGACATGATGGGATGTCGCCCGTCCTACAGGTTTTCCTTTTTCTAAAACTATATTACTATAACATCCAATCAATAATATCGAAAAAAGTTCTATCCTAAAACAATACTAACTTATGTCAACATAATACATTTCAATCTTTAGGCTTATCTAAAATACATCGGTCCAAGCTCATAGTATAAAGAAAATGATTACTTGAAATTTCACATAACAATCACCTGAATTCCATAATTTATCCCCCATATATCATAAGATATAACTTGTTGGTCAAATTACAAACATGTGAATACCTTAATCATGCATTCTCTTGAAGAATTAATACCCATTGAACCTTAGTGAAAACATGAATGCAGTTAAAAGTTAATACTTTCCACATACCAAAATCCTCAAAATTCTATATACTCAAACCATGATATCACTTAGTCCTTATATCAATCATGAGATCGTGAATACAATCAAACATCTCATTATCTTCTTATTCCTTCATTATGCGCATATCATCTGCTTTCCAAAATATTTGAATCACTTTTCATGGTTACCGGTACCATAAAATTATTAAAAACCACAATTGACTAATACAAAAATATTCTAATAAACAATAAAAGTACCTCAACAACATTATTATTCAATACCAATACATAAACACTTCAATCCATCCTCTTCAATGATTGTCCTGGAATAATTCCTTCCTTGATTTAGAAGTAACTTTTCAGGTTAGGGAATTGAGTTGGGTAATGCCCATGTTCTCCACAAATAATACATTGAACTCCATAATAGTCTGCCACTCTATGACCCTTTTCTCCACACAGATAACATATGTCCCTCCATTTGAGGTATTCCTCATGGTTCTTCTTCCCTTCCTTAGAAATCTCAATCTTCCTTTCTTTATGCTCCTCCACATGCGAACACGCATAAAAGTCTATCTTCCTCTTATTTGATGAATTAGGCATACCACTAAATTTCACCTTGTTAATAATATATCACGATGACTAATTTAGCATAATCACAATATCTTTATCTCTATGCATTACACAATTTTTTTGCTCATAGTCACCAATTTTTCCATTGGATTCAATGTTAACCGAATTCCTTCTGGCTCCCTCCATTGACTAAAACACAAAAAGAATTCTGTGAGAGGCAAAAATCATACAAGGAAAATAACATAATCAAGGGGGAGTACCGTCAATATCTAACATCTTAGGTTAAATTCTAATATAGTTACCGTATTTATAGGACTATACCATATACATATACTTAACCTTAGGGACATCCCTAGATATACCTTAGAAATATCTCTAGGGATCTCACTATAATTTTCTCATCCTAGTTTCCAAAGGTTTACTAAACCTTTCCTCTGATACCAACTGTAGAGACCCGAAGCTTAACGTACTTGGACATTAAATTACTTTTTTGTAATACTTAGTACATAACAAAAACAGACACACAAGGACCGTAATAGTTTAGTGTCTTTGGAAACTTGGAACGTAATCTTCTAATCGTGGTGAAAGATCTTCAACATCTCCCATGAAGATATTCCCCTTTTTTCCTTACCTAAAACCTTTCTTTATATCCTAGGGAAAAGAAAACATAAAAAGGGTGAGCTCAAATGCTCAGTAAGGGTAATCATGGAGAAAATAAAACAAACCATATACATTTGAACATAAAAACATGTACATAATGTTTAAACATAGAAATCTTGTGCAATGACATAAAACATGGAAGTACATAAGGCATAGATCAAAATAGAACATCAATAATGATAAAATAGCTTGTAAATAAAACTTGTAATTATGTCAAAACATTAAGCACATTATATGATTTCAATAGTATCCAAGGCATTACTTCCAAGACCATCTTAGTGGACAAAGTCCCTTTCTGAATCGAGTTCACTCCTCGTTCCAGTCCTGTATTACTGAACCGGTTTAACCTGCCGTTCCAGCCATGTCTATCTCATGAGATATAAATCTTTACCCAATGTATTGGAGGGAGATATAGGTCCCACCCATCTCATAATGAAATCATTCTTAATTGTGCCACAAAATAAACATACATCATTCATAAAAACCCAATAAATAAAATGGGTTTCATAAACATCATCCCATCATCAAATAATCCATATAAAATAAATGTATATCATTTCATAATAAGAAAATTGAAACCATTTAAATCATAGAGACATTATACTTGAAACACACACATATGAAAATAATGTCATCTTAGATGGAAAATGGTTTTGATAAAACACTTGAAATAAATTCTTGAGGAAAATATCCTTTCTTCTTTGAAATCATTTTATTTTCACAAAATGTCATTCAATTTTAAAATAATGGTATTTGGTTGAAAATAATCATGAAATAATTTGGAGGAAGCTTCATGAAAATAAGGCTTTATAAAACCGTAAACATCCTTTCATGCCATATAAGTTAAAAAAACATTCATCTCGTACTTTTTTCGGAAAAGTCAAAAAGTACCTTGTAGGGTAAATAAAAGAAATATTACTTCCATAACATGGGGTAAAAGTAAAAATGGGTAAAAAGGACTTTAAACATGCATAAAAACACTTTTATAAAACATGGACATGGACGATTGCAATAACCCTAGTAAATACTTACGAATAAGAGATCTCGAATAAAAATGAGATTTGGAAAATTATCCCTTACCTTAGGTCTGATATGCTTCGTACGTATCCAAACCTCCTGTATAATGATTTAAATAATGTCATTAAATTATTACAGAATCATATTCATTGTTATTATATCATATATGGTTCACTTATGACTATATATTACTCGTTCTTTTGTAAATTCAAGTTGAAGTAGCGTTTTGTGTAAAATCGTTTCATTTTTCGTTCGTGTTTTTACTTGTAATTATTCATATGATTACTTACATCAAGAATGTAAAAAATGATTTATATATAATATATATTCAGAATATACATATATATAATAGATCTATAAATGGAAAGAAATACACCGTTCATGGAGACGGTAGGCCGTACGTACGCATGGAAGCTGTTTTCATTTCCTTATTGAATTGAATGGAATTAAGTATATGAAATACATTATCAACTTGATTTATCCTTACATAAACAATTTAATTTTATTTGTGGCAATAACATTCTAAATTTTAAATTATAATAAATAATTACTTATTTGTTGTGAATTGTCCATATTTGGATACTTTATAACATTTTAGACCATATAAATTTAATTTTATAATTTTTATATATTTTTGTTATTTTTAAACAATTTTATAATATGTTATTTTTATAAAATAACAATATTGTCAATTTTGACACTATTCATTTATTTGAATTTAAATAAACTATATACAGATGATATGTTTGAAATAAAAGCTTTAATAGATTTATAAAAGGTTATATGTATCTATAAAATTAGTGGAGGACATTAAATAGTTCATATAATATTTATTTTATTATTTTTAAAATCATTTATTTGGTTTATCTCTTAATAAAATAATTACTACAGAATTTTTGTATAATTATTTAATATACTTATTTGTTGCATAAAAATTAAAAATAAAATCCTATGATGAAGATAAATATATTAACTTTCACAATAATACTTTTACTCAAATTTATGATCTTAAAATAACAATATTTAAGTTTTTATATTTATAAAATTATGAAGGTGACAACTTTGGCATCATTTAAAATAAAATAATATAAGTGTCATAATCACTTTTATAAGACTCAAAACGGTTATATATTTGTTAATTGGATGATTATGGTGTATCTATACACTACCAATAAGTTTTAGTCAGGTTTGTGGGTCTTTTAATGGGTATTATTATTTCAATAAAAAAATATATTTCTGATTTTTCACTTAATTAATAATTTCTGCATCATTAATGTATCAACATTAATGACAATTATTTAATCCCTAAAAATTATAAATAAATTAACATGATATAGATAATTTTATTATATTTCTTTATACTATTCATGTTCTAAGTTTTATGATGTTTATCACTAAATTAAAATTATTATACTTATAAGATTTAAGAGAGTGACATGTTGTCACTTTCTTTGGTTTTAATAATAATTAAATTATTTTCATGGTTAAAAGTCCATAAAATGAATCTAATCCAACCCTTAGGTGATATGGGTATACTTTTAGCCATACAATAGAATTTTTTCATGTGTTAGGGTAATTTTATAATATTATATTTACTCTTAATTACCCGATTTACCTTTAACTATGGTAAATAAAATTTACCGTAGTTACTATTCATAATTCCCAAAAATAAAAAGTAGCCTATTAACATAATTTGGACCCATTGATTCCAAATATGGAATCCATTTTTTCAAATTCTATACACAGAAGTTGCAGAAATTAAATTAAAATTAATCTCATTGCCGAATGAAAATGGGTTTTTGTTTAAAACATTGCAAAAGATTGAATTGATTTAACCTATGAATTCAATGTAAAATCAATGATAAGGACATAAATTATATTTAATGGTAAAAATATATTCTATTTATACTTTAAAACCATTAAATATTATAATTTAACCATATAAATTATTACGATGAAAAAAGTTGTTTTTATTTAAAATATAGCGTGTTTTTACTATTCATTAAAATATGAAAGTTATCAGAAAAATATCAAAACTTTATCCAATGTAAATTTTTATATCCTAATTCAAAATAATAATTTTATTTTGTCAAATTTAACTTATAAACATGTCAGCAACTAGTTTTAATGTGGGTGCGCCATCAAAAGGCGGCAAAACTGCATTTTTTGAAAAATACATATTTTACCCTAAAAATTTATTTTGTTCTTAAACCATGTTCTAGAAAATGTGTAAGATGAATAATAATGTTATAAAATTAAAAATTTAGTTAACACTATTCATAACGGCTAGTTCATAATAATATTATAATAATATATTGTTGTTTAGTAAAACCCGGTGTTGTGTACAACACACGCTATCGAGGAAGGTCGCGATTGCGTGTAATGCAAGCCAAGTCAGGGTTGCGTGTTGTGAAAGACTCCTTTATTATTTCATATAACAGAATCCAACCATATTTAATTTATACATTGAATATATATATATATATATATATACACTCAATGTTCCATAGAATGACTATTATAAAATGAACTTGAAATTGTGTGTAACACAATCTAAGAATAGTGTTGTATATACTTCAGGCTAATACAGTGTGGCGTATAGCACAAGATAATATTGTTGTAGCATAAAACACATTACATCAAATAAATTAAAAATAATACTTATCATAAAATATCGGGTTGTTACATTCTACCCCCCTTAAAATGAATTTCTCCCTCGAAATTCGTCGGGGTTATACATGGTTTTCTACTTGAAAGTTTTTTTAATTGAAACCCACATCGTAAAATTAAATACCAAAACTTAACTTTAAAAACTAATGTATGAAACATAATGGTTACCCAAATTAACTCATCACTGGGTTTCCACGTAGGAGAACATAGGTGAAAATATGGATATAAAAGAGAAATCAAACCATCAAGTTCTTGATGGAGAGTGGTAGAGAACATGGCTATGAAAACACCAACAATCACAAAGCCATAAATTTGTGATGATCTAAGGTGGCATCTGATTCATCAGATATAAGGGCACTAGGAAAACATTTTTGGTTTTCAAGATCATTTCTCTAAAGTTGAAAATTTTGAATTAGAAAAAATTCTTGCTTGATTTTGGTACAATCTCATTGTTGTTTGTTCTTTGAACAATTTCCACTTCATCTCTTAAATAAATGAAGTTGAATTTTTTATTCGTGAAGTGTTAACAGGTCATGTGATAGAATGATGGGTCATTCCATCTGTTTCAAACAAAAGGATTGCAAAAGTTATCAAATGTACATAAGTACATCTATGGTGAGGTTAATCATATACGATTCTAAAAATGTTCTTATACTTCATATATCATACCGCTTAATAAAATAAAACTAGTTTCTATGAACTAGGGACTTCCTGTAGGCCATTGGTATGTGATAATGTTCAGTCGCACTTTAGTTGTGGGTTCGATTCCCACAGCCTTGTCCGACGCGATGGGCTGTCGCCCGTCCTGCAGGTTTTCCTTTTTCTAAAACTACATTACTATAACAGCCCATCAATAATATCGAAAAAAGTTATATCCTTAAACAATACTAACTTATGTAAACATAATACATTCCAATCTTTAGGCTTATCTAAAATACATCGGTCCAAGCTCATAGTATAAATAAAATGATTACTTGAAATGTCACATAACAATCACATGAATTCCATCATTTATCCCCCATATATCATAAGATATATTTTGTTGGTCAAATTAAAAACATGTGAATACCTTAATATTTCATTATCTTGAAGAATGAATACCCATTGAACCTTAGTGAAAACATGAATGCAGTTCAAATTTAACACTTTCCACATACCAAAATCCTCAAAATTCTATATACTCAAACCATGATATCACTTAGTCCTTATATCAATCATGAGATCATGAATACAATCAAACATCTCATTATCTTCTTATCCCTTCATTATGTTCATATCATCTGCTTTCCGAAATATTTGAATCACTTTTCATGGTTACCGGTACCATAAAATTATTGAAAACCACAATTGACTAATACAAAAATATTCTAATAAACCATAAAAGTACCTAAAAGACATTATTCTTGAATACCAATACATAAACACTTCAATCCATCCTCTTCAATGATTGTCCAGGAATAATTCCTTCCTTGATTTAGAAGTAACTTTTTAGGTCAGGGCATTGAGTTGGGTAATGCCCATGTTCTCCACAAATAAGACATTGAACTCTATAACAGTCTGTCACTCTATGACCCTTTTCTCCACACAGATAACATATGTCCCTCCATTTGAGGTATTCCTCAAGGTTCTTCTTCCCTTCTTTATAAATCTCAATCTTCGTTTCTTTATGCTCCTCTACAGGAGAACATGCATAAAAGTCTATCTTCGTCTTATTTGATGAATTAGGCATACCACTAAATTTCACCTTGTTAATCATATATCGCGATGACTGATTCGGAAAAATCACAATATCTTTATCTCTAGGAATTACACAATTTTTTTTCTCATAGTCACCAATTTTTCCATTGGATTCAATGTTAACCGAATTCCTTCTGGTTCCCTCCATTGACTAAAACACAAAAAGAATTCTGTGAGAGGAAAAAATCATACAAGGAAAATAACATAATCAAGGGGGAGTACCATCAATATCTAATATCTTAGGTTAAATTCTAAGATCGTTACCGTATTTATAGGACTATAACCTATACTTATACTTAACCTTAGGGACATCCCTAGACATACCTTAGAAATATCTCTAGGGATCTCACTATAGTTTTCGCATCCTAGTTTCCAAAGGTTGACTAAACCTTTCCTATGATACCAACTGTAGAGACCCGAAGCTTAAAGTACATGGACATTACATTACTTTTGCAAAATATTTAGTACATAACAAAAACAGACACACAAGGACCGTAATAGTTTAGTGTCTTTGGAAACTTGGAACATAATCTTCTAATCGTGGTGAAATATCTTCAACATCTCCCATGAAGATCTTCCCCTTTTTTTTCTTACCAAAAACCTTTCTTTATATCCTGGGGAAAAGAAAACATAAAAAGGGTGAGATCAAATGCTCAGTAAGGGTATTCATGGATAAAATAAAACAAACCATATACATTTGAACATAAAAACATGTACATAATGTTTAAACATAGAAATCTTGTGCAATGACATAAAACATGGAAGTACGTAAGGCATAGATCAAAATAGAACATCAATCATGATAAAATATCTTATAAGTAAAACTTGTAATTGTGGAAAAACGTTAAGCACATGATATGATTTCCATAGTAGCCAAGGCATTTCTCCCAAGACCATCTTAGTGGACAAAGTCCCTTTCTGAATCGAGTTCACTCCTCATTCTAGACCTTTATTACTGAACTGGTTTAACCTGCCATTCCAGCCATGTCTATCTCATGAGATATAAATCTTTACCCAATGCATTGGAGGGAGATATAGTTCCCACCCATCTCATAATGAAATCATTCTTACTTGTGCCACAAAATAAACATACATCATTCATAAAAACCCAATAAATAAAATGGGTTTCATAAACATCATCCCATCATCACATAATCTATATAAAAGAAATGTATATCATTTCATAATAAGAAAAGTGAAACCATTTAAATCATAGAGACATTATACTTGAAATATAAACATATGAAAATAATGTCATCTTAGATGGAGAATGGTTTTAATAAAACACTTGAAATAAATTCTTGAGGAAAATATCCTTTCTTATTCAAAATCATTTTATTTTCAAAAAATGCCATTAAATTTTAAAAGAATGGTATTTGGTTGAAAATAATCATGAAATAATTTGGATGAAGCTTTATGAAAATAAGGATTTATAAAACCATAAAAATCCTTTCATGTCGTATAAGTTAAAAAACATTCTTCTCGTACTTTTGTCAGAAAAGTCAAAAAGTACCTTATAGGGTAAATAAAAGAAAGATTCCTTCCATACAATGGGGTAAAAATAAAAATGGGTAAAAAGGAATTTAAACATACATTAAAAGACTTTTATAAAACATGGACATGGACGATTGCAATAACCCCAGTAAATACTTACGAATAAGCAATCTTGAATAAAAATGAGATTTGCAAAATTATCCCTTACCTTAGGTCTGATATGCTTCGTACGAATCCAAACCTCCTGTATAATGATTTAAATAATGTCATTTACTTATTACAGAATCATATTCATTGTTATTATATCATATATGGTTCACTTGTAACTTTATATTACACGTTCTTTTGTAAATTCATGTTAAAGTAGCATTTTGGGTAAAATCCTTTCATTTGTCGTTCGTGTTTTAACTTATAATTATTCATATGATTACTTAGATCATGATTAATTACATCCAGAATGTAAACATGATTTATATATAATATATATTCAGAATATACATATATATAATAGATCAATAAATGGAAAGAAATACACCGTTCATGGAGACGGTAGGTCGTACGTACGTATGGACGCTATTTTTGTTTCCTTATTGAATTGAATGGAATTAAGTATATGAAATACATATATATGTACCTTAATCCAGTAGCATTATTATGTCATATATTTCATTATTACTTATTATATATACTTTATAATCATTCTTTAATTTTTAACATGGAAAATGAATCTAATCACGTCGTGGAGACGGTAATCCGTACGTACGCACGAGCGATGATATCCTTCCCATGGAATTGTATTGAAGTGTATGTATACTATTTCAGAATAAATATCACTTTACCATAATCATATATAGACATTATTTACACCATTATACCCATCCAAGTAAGGTGGTGGTGGAAAAACCGATTACACCACGGCGTTGAGACGGTATTCCGTACGTACGCACACGCAGTGATTTTGTTTTCCGTAGGATGGATAGAAGGTGAAATAGGGTTGTTTCATATTTATAATAACATATCAGTATATGATTGATACTGATGTTATTACTTCATAATGAAACAACTAAAGAAGAAGAAGTATAAGAAGAAATAAAGTTGAAAGAATCGGTAACGGACATTACCTCTTCTTTGAAGCGCCTCTTTGAGACCTCCTATTAGGGCACTAAAATTGGTCTTTGAAGAAGACCAGGAACTCTAGGATGTTTATAGGGAAGTGGGGAAGTGAAATGGGCAGAGTTTGGACGTGCTTCAAGGCTCAAAATGGTGTGAGGAAGAGAGGGAGGAGGTGCCCTTTTATAAGGGAGGAGAGGGGAAACTTTGGAAATCATAAAAATATTAATTTATAATAAATCTAAACCCACTTAAAAACCTCCAAAAATGACTCATATTCGAATATTAGATGAGATAGGGTTTTAATCTCATCAACCAATAAAATTTAGACATGTTATAAAATTAATTTAAACATTATCAACTTGATTTATCCTTACTTAATCAATTTAATTTTATTTTTGGTAATAACATTCTAAATTTTAAATTATAACAAATAATTACTTATTTGTTGTGAATTTTACATAATTGGATACTTTATAATATTTTAGACCATATAAATTTAAATTTATAATTTTTATATATTTTTGTGATTTTTAACCAATTTTATAATATGTTATTTTTATAAAATAACAATAGTGTCAATTTTGACACTATTCATTTATTTGAATTTAAATAAACTATATACAAAAGATATGTTTGAACTAAAAGCTTTAATAGATTCATAAAAGGTCATATAAAATTATTGTAGAACATTAAATAGTTCATATAATATTTATTTTATTATTTTTAAAACCATTTATTTGGTTTATCTCTTAATAAAATAATTACTACAACATTTTTGTATAATTATTTAATATACTTATTTGTTGCATAAAAATTCAAAATAAAATCCTATGATAAAGATAAATCTATTACCTTTCACAATAATACTTTTACTCAAATTTATCATCTTAAAATCACAATATTTAAATTGATATATTTATTAAATTATGAAGGTGACAACTTTGGCATCATTTAAAATAAAATAATATAAGTGTCATAATCACTTTTATAAGACTCCAAACGGTTATATATTAGGTAATTGGATGATTATGTTGTAGATATACACTAAAAATAAGTTTTGGTCAGGTTTGTGGGTCTTTTATGGGTATTATGTTTTCAATAAAAACTATATTACTGATTTTTCACTTAATAAATAATTTCTGCATCATTAATGTATCACCATTAATGACAATTATTTAATCCCTAAAAATTAAATATAAGTTATCATGATGTAGATAATTTTATTATATTTCTTGAGACTATTCATGTTCGAAGTTTTATGATGTTTATCACTAAATTAAAATTATTATACTTATAAGATTTAAGATAGTGATATGTTGTCACTTTCTTTAGTTTTAATAATAATTAAATTATTTTCATGGTCAAAAGTCCATAAAATGAATCTAATCTGACCCTTAGGTGATATGGGTATACCTTTATCCATCCAATAGAATTTTGTCATGTGTTAGGGTAATTTTATTATATTATATTTACCCTTAATTACCCGATTTACCTTTAACTACGGTAAATAAAATTTACCGTAGTTACTATTCATAATTCCCAAAAATAATAAGTAGCATATTAACATAATTTGGATCCAATGATTCCAAATATGGAATCCATTTATTCAAATTCAACACACAGAAGTTGCAGAAATTAAATTAAAATTAATCTCGTTACCGAATGAAAACGGGTTTTTGTTTAAAACATTGCAAACGATTGAATTGATTTAACCTACGAATTCAATGTAAAATCAATGCTAATGACATACATTATATTAAATGGTAAAAATATATTCTATTTATACTTTAAAACCATTCAATATTATAATTTAACCATATAAATTATTACGATGAAAAAAGTTGTTTTTAATTAAAATATAGCGTGTTTTTACTATTCATTAAAATATGAAAGTTGTCAGAAAAATATCAAAACTTTATCCAATGTAAATTTTTATATCCTGATTCAAAAGAAGAATTTTATTTTGTCAAATTTAACTTATAAACATGTCAACAACTAGATTTAAAGTGGGTGCGCCATCAAAAGGCAGCAAAACTGCATTTTTTAAAAAATACATATTTTACCCGAAAAATTTATTTTGTTCTTATACAATGTTCTAGAAAATGTTTAAGATGGATAATAATGTTATAAAATTCAAAATTTAGTTAATACTATTCATAACGGCTAGTTCATAATAATATTATAATAATATATCGTTGTTTAGTAAAACCCGGTATTGCGTACAACACACGCTATCGAGGAAGGTCGCGATTGCGTGTAATGCAAGCCAAGTCAGGGTTGCGTGTTGTGAAAGACTCTTTTATTATTTCGTATAACAGAATCCAACCATATTTCATTTATACATTGAATATATATATATATACACTCAATGTTGCGTAGAATGACTATTATAAAACGAACTTGAAATTGTGTGTAACACAATCTAAGAATAGTGTTGTATATACTTCAAGCTAATACAGTGTGGCATATAGCACAAGATAATCTTGTTGTAGCATAAAACACATGATAGCAAATAAATTAAAAAGAATACTTATCATAAAATATCGGGTTGTTACAGAAAGTATATGATATATTAATTTTCTAGAATTATTAATATTTCATGAATATAATATATTAAAATTAAATCCATAATCATGAATATACATGATATGATATGATGGAAAATGAATTACATTGGTTCGTGAGGTAGTTGTCCATCGTATACATGAACAATGGTTTTGTTTTCCATTTAATGGAAGAGGAGATGGATGAATATTATTCCATAAACATAAAATATATAATTATATAGTAGATAATGGTTTTATTATATTGTAATTTTTAATAAATAATTGATGTTGGGAAAAAATAAGTAAAAAAAATAATGAACTTATTGAAGATGGTTACCTTCACTTAGAAGAACCTCCATTGCATCTCTTGTTAAGGACCATAAGGTTGGTGTTTTGGGAATAAACAAAGATATAGAATGTATATAAGGTAATTTTGGATATATTTTTATAGTTTTTAGTTAATCCAAATGGATTAATATGTGTAAATAAGTGATTTTATGGGTTCCCTTTTATAATTGAGGGGGTGTGGAATTTTTGTAAATACTCAAAACTATTCAATAATGGGAAGTCACTCTCGATCCATGTGCCTCCAAAATTTAAAAACAAAGTATTGGGGGAGATCTAAGACTAATAAATACCTATAAAAATTAAAATAAACATGTTCAAAAACTGTTACTTCATTTACCTCTTTAGTTTAACCCACTGGTGTAATGGTTTAAACATAAATTGTCATAACTCGTTTTTTCTATTTTAACTCTTTGTTATGACCAAAAAATAAAGTTTACCATATTATATAAAATTAGATATTCTTATTAAAAATAATTAATCCATTTTATCAAATTAAATTCATATAATTAGTTGAATTTAATTTAAAATAAAACTCATAAGCATGATGAAAAGCGATTATCTGAAAACAGAATTATTCAAGGAAAAGATTATATTATATTAACTGTATGAATAGATATCATCATTATATAAATTTAAACTCAAAAATATAGATATATGATATATATATATATAATTTATATCATTCCTCATTATGGGTTATTTTAATTAATTAAAATGGATGAACATTATGCACTTTAAAATAGTTTTCATAAAAAATGTGTTTTTAAGCCTAAAAATATACTTATGATAAAATTCAGTATAATGGTGATTTAAATGTAATTAACTGGATTATATATAACTAAATAATACCTAAGTTAATTTTAAATAAAATTAAAATAATAATGGTACTATTATATAACTTAATTTATTAAAAGACATGACAATTTTATAAAAATCGGTTTTTTCAGTATTCACTAAAAAATCAACATTTCTAAAAAATTGAAAAAATTTACCCTAGTTTAATATTGATATTATTTTTTAAAAAAATTATATGAATTTTATAAATTAATATTTCTAAAATATTAAAAAAATAACTATACTATTTTCTCACAAAAATAAATTAAAATATTTTTTTATAATTAATGTTTTTATTAGAAATTGAGTGTTCATTTCCTAAATATTTATAAATACATTTATACTGATTAGAAACTTTATATTTATTTTATAAATTATTTAATCTTATTCATACCTTCCAATTTAATGTCTAGGTTATATTGGTTATATTTAAATAATAATATTTTAATATTATGTCGTTATTTTTTTAGTCTTAGTGTTGTGTGTTGTATACGCTAACGAACATAGCATTATTTTCAAATATTGGGGCGTTACATTCTACCCCCTTAAATTAATTTCTTCCTTGAAATTTGATCTTTTTCTTAGTAATCAATAATTTTAAATTTTAAAATTCCCTTTGTGGAAAACCCGCATCATAAATAGGGTTAATATAATTTCATCTTTAAAAGGGAAAGGGTAATATGCAGGTTATCTAGAATAACACATGACTTGGTTTCTAAGTATGAGAAAATTAGTTGGAAGTGAAAATATTGACATTGATGAAAATAATAAATAATTATGGGGATTTATAGACATCATTTATCTTAATAAAGTAATTGATCAAGATAAAGTTGTCAACCACAAAAAGTTAATTTTTTATGAATTAAAATACCATTGAATCATTGGATATGAAGGTAATAGGATAACTTGTTTTTCAAGATCCTTTTCCTATTTTTGAGGGATTATTTTAATTTAATGATAGGGAACACTATAAAATATACTTACTTGATATCTTTTTATTTCATAAACACAATTTCATCCTCTCATTATGTCTCATTCAATTTACACTTCACCTCTTACTCTAAGTAATGAATATCGAATATAGTATTTTTTCAAAAGCCCTAAAATTAAATTTTAACTAATCATAAGATCTATAAAAGAGAAATAAAATTTTCATCATATCTTTATTAAAATAAAAAAATTTAACATAAGGTAATATAATACCCTAAATAAATATAAAATATTAATCTCTAAAATTAAATAATAAAACCAAAGGATTAACATAGATCATTTCTTAAATAAGTAACCATATATCCCAAATACCCCCAATAACTTCTATATTAAAGAAGGTTTAACATAAATTTTTATCTCATACCCTTCAACATAAATCTGTAAATACATAACAACATTCTTCCCAAATAATCATTTTTTTAAACCTAAAGGTTATATATATCTATATCATAACCTAATAAAATATTTCCCAAAATATCATTAATCACCTAAAAATAAAAATAAAAATAAAAAATATTAGATCCTATAATATGTTTCCCAAAAGAAAATTGAAATTTATCAACAAAACTATTTAAATAAAAACAATTTCATACTATTCAATACATTACATATGCTAGTGGTAGCCACTACACCCTTATCGCACATTCGTTATGGATTCAAGACCTATGGATTTTCTATATACAATGATACATAACCTAGAATATGTGTTATTCTATTTATAAAACTAAATTAATATAATCCCTATAATGTTCCGAAAAACATGATGAACATACTCAAAATAACATTAATCTTTAAATCATTTTTTGAAAACTAATTTCTTTTATATAGATTATTTTTTCAAAAAAACCAAATAATCTTAATAAACTTTAATTAACTTAATATTAAACACCTATAGAATATTGTCCTTTCCTAAATATTTTATTTTCAATAAAATATCATCTTACCATTAAATCACCTTTATAGGTTATTTTTTCTAATAAGTATATTCTTATAAATACTTAAATAAAAACTAATGTAGAACAATAATTATAACATTCATGGTTCTTATAACCAGTATACCATTGATAAAAATACTTCAAAAACATTATTCTTGAGTTACAACACCTAAACACTTCAATAATTCCACTTTAATGGTTTTTATAACATAGGACCTTAGGAATTATTCCTTGGATTAGGGTGTTGACTCAAATAATGACCAAGTTCTCCACATCTACAAAATTGAACTATTAGTGATTTCTTAGGTTGAATATGAATTCCCTATATCTTGTTACCCAATATCTTTTTTTTACTCGATAATTAGTTGTTGTGTGGCCTCATTTCACACCTATAAAGTATCTTATTATTCCTTTAAAGAATTTTTCATGGTGTCTCTTAAAAAAATTACATGTAGGAAATTTAATCTTCTTTTCATCATCATCTTTAACACTTTAACATCCATGATATTTCATCCTTATCTTCTTTGATATGATTTTAAATTCAACTATATTCCAATTATTAATCATAATTTGACAGAGATCATTTTTAAGGATCAAAAAATGTATAACTTCTATTCTCATTAGGTTAAGAATATCATTAGGGAAATCATTACATTAACCATAACATTGGTTGTTATCATTCCTTATCATATTCCACATCATTAACTAAAAACAATAAAAAACAAGATGTTAATGCATTAACATATAATATGGGAAACTTACAATCCTATGTGAAATAACTTATAAATGATAATCATATCCTAAATTACGATTCATTGTATTTCAATATATATTATCCATGGTAATGTTTCCTTTTATTCTTTCTATCTTAACAAATTTTTCATGTCCTTCATAATGCTTCATAAAGAGTTTTGTGAATTTTCAAAGCATATCCCTAGAGAATGTCAAACCAGGTGTAATTAAAGGCCCATTTTCATGAATTAAGTGAATATTGAGTACATATCAATTATTAAACCTAGGTATAACTCTTCTATAGCTACATCTACTATATAGTATCTAGTTAGTAATGTAATTTATTGGAACCTACTCTCTTTATACTTCACCAAAATTCAAGTATATTTTTTATACATAGCCTTATACTTTTACTTATCCCTTTGGATCTCAATAAATTATTATATTCCTAACCCCAAAAATAACTAGACCTTTATCTAATACCAACTATAGATACCTAAGCCTTTTACACATTATTACATGATTTTTAACACAAAATTTAATTAATTTCAACCCAAATATTGTGAGGAATATTTTATTTGGAAGACTAAGTTAAAAATACATCAAATTGAGGCTAAAATAAATCTTCTTTATTTTATTCTCTATAATGGTATCTTAAATATTTTCATGCTCCTAAAACTAAATGTAATAACTTAAGGAATAAATAGATAAAATTGGCGACATAAAAATCTAAGTATGAGAATAAACATGATAAGGAAACATAACATATGATTCAGAGGTATATATGATATCATAAAAGAGAATTATAAAAGGTAATCATAAGGGGGAATAACATAAATAACATGGTGCATAATATCATTGCATTATAGTTTAAGTTACACATAACTTAAAAGAAACATTCCTTTCATAATGTTGTAAAATGGTTAAAAAGTGACTAATTCGGAAAATGACAAGAATATTCCTTTAAAATCATTTTGTAAAAAGTAAAAAATGGTTAAAATTTTATTTAATAAATATTTTTTTTAATATTAAAAATATTCTTGAATCTAATTTTATACAAAATGGATATGTAATAAAAAAGTATTTTTTACCCAAGAGATAAATGAAGTAAGCTTTTCTTAAAAATATCCTCATTCATTTTAAGTAACAAGGATAGGAAAACTCAAAAATTACTTTAAAATTTAATTAATAAATATAGGAGAATAAAATTAAAAGGTTTTATTATAAAATGATCATATTATTTCGTTAAATGTAAATTCCAACATAAAAAATCTCGATTGAAGTGATATTAAAACATAAACTCCTACCGTTTTGGTAACTTTTGAATCATAACTTTTATGAATGTAGTATATGAATTGTAACTTAAAATATAATTAAGTATGAATAATTCATGATATAATATGTAAATTTTTATTATATACACCATTTAAAATAAATTAGATTCATAAAATAACATGTGTCTTGATAAAGGCAAGTTTTAGATGAAACGCTTACCTTGAGTCCAGTTTTTGTCATGTATGTCTCTTATCTCCTGTATAATAAAATTATATAAATTAATTGTCTTATTAATGACGTTCTATTGGTTAAATAACTTATAATTAAACTATTTACATCATTATTTTAATTATTTATTTAATTACTCAATCAATTATGTCTTTGTCAGGTGTTTCTGAGGACACTCAGTTCATAATTTCAAAATGGCATCAGTTTTTAACCATGGTCAAAGGGGTAATTTTTCCATCATATAAAAAATTATATTAATGATGTAGTTGTAATTTTTATACATAAATTATAATTTTAAATATAACCATGAATTATGTTTATGAAAATTAAATTATGTTACATTCAGAGAGATGGTAGGTCGTACGTACACATGTGTAACATTTCCATTTTTAAAAGAGCATGATCAAAAAAAAGAAAATTTTATTTCAAATTTACAAAACTATCATATTATCATAAATATAATAATATTATTTTTAATTAAACTAACTTATAACATCCATGTAATGCGGTAAAAAATGAATCACATTTCTTTATAATACGGTAGTCTTCCACACACACGAATGACATTATAATTTTTCCATTTATACTAAGGTAAGAAAGTATAGATTATATTAATTTTCTATAATGATTAATATTTCATTAATATCATATATAAACATTAAATCCATCAAATAAATTGTTTTGGTAGGTGATTATGGAAGATTAATTACATCGATTTGTGAGGCGGTAACATGTCATACACATAAATGTTGGTTTCATTTCCCATTTGATGAAAGAGGTGATGGATGAATATTACACCGTGAACATAAAAAAATCTCAATGTATAAGATATACTAGTGTTATAATATTTTAATTTTTAATACATAATTTAAGGTGTAAAAAGAAAAAAAAAAGAGCTTAGTGAAGATGATTGCCATCTCTTAGAAGAACCTCGTTTAGATCTCTTATTAAGGACCATAAGGTTGGTATTTTAGGAATTCCAGAAGCACTAGAATTTGGATAAGGATGTTGGGGATGGATTTTTTTAGGGTTTATTTATATAAATGGATTAATATGTGTGAATAAGTGATGGTATGGTTACCATTTTACAGTTGAGCAAGAGTAATATTTTATATAAATAGTGATAACTATTCAATAATGGGAAGTCACACTCATACAGGTGCCTAAAAAATTCAAAAATAAATTATTTTATGAGATATAATTCCATTAAAAACCTCTAAAACTAAAAATATACATGTTTTAAACATGTAACTTCCATTACCTATTTGGTTTAACCCCCGAGTAAAATGGTTTTAATATTAAGCGTGGTAACAAATTTTTACTATTTGTAATATTAATTATGACCAAAAAATTAGTTGACCATATTATATAATATTAATTAAGATTATTATAAATATTTAATACAATTTTTTAAATTTAATTCACAAAAGTGATCAAATTAAATTTACAATAAAACTCACAAGCGTAACAAAAAGCAGTTTTCTAAAAAATGCATTTTTCAAGTAAAAGATGGTATGAACTGTATGAATAAAAATAATATTTATATGAAATTAAATAAAAAAATATATATAATATATAAATTTAATTTAAATCATTCCTCGTTATTTTTTATTTTAATTAGTTTAAATGGAGGAACATCAATCTCTTTAAAACAGTTTTCTGAAAAAAAATGTTTTTTAAGACTAACAAATATAATTATTATAAAATCCATTATAAATGATATTTAAATGAAATTAATTGTATTGTATCTAAATAAATAAAACTTAAATTACTTTGAAATAAAATTATAATAATAATGGTTCTTTTATATTTATTTATTAATTAAAATAAATGATAGTTTTACAAAAATCAGTATTTTTAACTATTCACTGAAAATCAATATTTTCTATAATATCCAAAAATTTCACCCTAAGTTAATATAAATATTTTAATTTAGAAAATCCTGTTGTTTTTATAAAATAAAATTTATAAAATATCCAAAAATTATTTATATTTTTTCTCACAAATTGAAATGAAAATTATTTTTTAAAATAAATAATTTTATTAAGAATTGAGTTATTATTTACTAATAATTTATAAATACATTTATATTTATTAAAAATTTTAAATATATTCCATAAGGTATTTAATTCTATTCACACCCACCAATTTAATGGCTAAGTCATAATGGTCATATTTAAATAATAATATTTCTATAATTTGTCACAATTTGTTTAATCTTAAGGTTGTGTGTTGTATACGCTATTAAGAATACTGTTATTTTAAAATATTTAGGTGTTACCCAGTGATGAACAATATTTTTGAAATGAGGTAGAATATTAGTAATGTAATATCAATTTTGAAAATAAAAATGTATATAACTTGCAGAGAAAATAGAAATGATTAAAGAATGAATGAAATGAGAGGAATTTATTGAAATCAGGGAACCCATATGACCATTAAAAAACTTACAACTAGAATAGTAATATTCCCTTTTCAATAGTAATCTAATCGTTACAATAATAATCTGATAGTTGGAATAGTAATATGTCCATTGGAATTGTAATCTGACCGTTAATAATAGTAACATCACTTTTATAATAGTAAAACCACATATGGAAATGTTAAATAATATTTAGATATCTTATAAAATGAAAATATATCATATTTATATCATAATACAAGTACATATATGTTTTAAAGATTATAGAATATACGTTAACATTTTTATAAATAAATATTTTTAATTTGAATTTTTAAGAAATATTATGTTTTAAAAGAAATTTAATTTTCATCAAATGGGATTTTAAATTAATATTATGAATTACTATATTTGTTATATAATTTTCCGATACCTTATATAATTTTTCAAATAGTCGTAAAATCTATTATAAAAATAAAATTGAAAATTTTTAAATAATTGATTACTTTATTTAAAAATTAAATTTCCCTTATTTAGAAAATTATTTTCATAAAAATTATTTTATTTTTGAAATATAGACATTGGGAAATGGTGAGGGCGACGTTTTTGTATTTTTCTAAAATAATTTAATTTTTTATGAATAGTAAAATATAGTAAATTACGATATGTATAATTTCAAGTTGAATACATAAATTTTTGAGTCATATGATATAAGAAACCATTATTTTAAACACACATATACTAGTTATTATGTATAAATGAAATAATCAATACTATTTATAGTATTGGGATAAAATAATAAATTAATAAATATAATATTCAAAAACACCCCTCTCCTCAACTTATAAATACCACCCCTCACAACCCCATCTCCTCATACCTTCTAATCCATTAATATATAAAAATTTATATCTAAATATATTCCCAAACCCCTTAACCACATCCTAATTTTGTGTTTCATGACAAAATATCAATTCAAATTTCCCAAAGGTGTATTTCAACGAGGTGTCATTTAAGAGGTTATATCCTCATTTTACCTCTTTTAAATTATTTTCTTGTTCAACATTCCCCTAGCCTCCCTCATAAAAATGACTTCATGACTCTATTATCATATATATATACTGTAATATTATGGTGATAATGTATTATTGACCATATATCATCTTCTTTTCAGCTTTTATTCTATGAGTAAAACTATTGTCCATATTATGTCGGTTAACCCTCTCAATGGATAATGAGTTTTTTCCATTAATACCTTAAATTATGGTCATAAAACTATTATTATGGTTAAATAATATGATAATAAGTATATTAAAACATATTTCATTTTCTAGAATTGATATATATACATAATAGTAAATAAAACAAAACTAGTTCAAGAAGGTCGGTAGAGCTACCTAATTGAACTAACCATGTCACACTAACATTTTTATTAAATAAACCCTCCCTATGTTTGAACACATATGGATATTTTGGAGTATTTAAATTTCTATAAGTACATGAATATCATTTAATTTCACTTCTATAGTTATAGTCCCATTTGACAAAAAACATCAATAATTACCCATGAGTGATCTGACCATGAAACCGTGAAACAAATGCTCTCAGAATAATAGAATTGGACTTCATATCTCATTTAAATGTCTGTAAATTAAAATAAAAAAATATGGTAAATAAAATAAAAATATAAAAGTTTTTGAATTAATTAATTAATTAATCTAATTTCTTTAATTAGGACCTTAAGGTCAAGTTCAAAAGGATTATAGAACATAAGGTAATGGATCTCTCTGAACCTCCTTGTTTTATTTTGGTTGCGATTTCTCTCTATTTACCTCAATTTATCTATTAATTCCTATTATATACTAATTATATATTCTATATATATGTATCTAACTTATATGAAAAGTTTATTTAACCTTTCTTTGATAGGGATATAGTTGTTTTAAAGGATCCCTTCTCAATTACTTTTCAAAATATGATTAAAGGGAACTTCTATATTTTCTTCACCTATTTTAAAGTACCAATCAATTAAATTTTTTAAAAATTCCATGTTTTATAAAAAAAATTATTTTATAAAAAAAACCATTTTATTTTACTTCTGGTTTTATGTTAATAATTATTCTCTTTTTCTTTTTAAATACTCTTTTCCCTTTTCCTTAAAACCTACTTAAGTTGAACATTTCTAAAGTAAACTAACCACTCTTTTCATGTTTTAACTTTAGTTTTTCATAATTTATAATGATCTATGATTTTATCCTTTATGAATTCCCAATAATTTTTTAATTGTTTCTTTTATTGAAACTATTATGATACACCTTTCGGTCATGCCTTAGGACATGATTAAAAAACCCATTTCTTTACATGGGTAACTTTAGTACCCCTGGTTTATGGTATGTAACACATTATTAATTCTTTTAATGGTTATAAAGGTTAAGGGTGATGAATGGAAGAGTTGGGATAAATTTGAATGAAGTTTTACAGCAAAAGGTGAAGTCGCACGGACGGCGCACGGTTTGTCTAAATCATGCGGAAAAACCATTTGTAATTGGTCTTGTAGGCAGTAGCTTCTGCACGGGTGGAACACAGTTTGCCTAACCATGCAGCCAAACCATGCATGTAGGGTCTTCCGAGGCAGTGGCTAACGCACAGTTAGCGCACATTTTGTCTAACCGTGCGATCAAACCATGCGGGCACTTAAATGAGATCCTTAAATTGTGGATCTCACTCATTTTTACTTCTAAGTATCTCATTTAAGCTTCTAAGCATCCATAACTCAGGATTACTCTCCCTTTAAAGTTGTAAAACCTATCCCAAGCATTTTGGAGGTGATCTGAAGGCTTATCTTGTGGAATCGAATCCGTATTCTTGAGGTATATGATCGTTCTTCTTCGTTCTTGATCGGGTTCTTAGATCAACTTAGATCTACTTCTTTTCTTCCCTCAGTTTTCTAGATCTAAGCCTATTATGGGTAGATCTAAGTGTGTGGATTCCAAATATGATTAAATTTGGTCTTGATCTTGCTAGGAGAAGAGATCTAAGATGGGTTCTTCGAGAATCAACCCGGTTTTCCTGTGCGTTCTTCGTTTGTTGGGGTTTTCGTCAAAACCTTTGAGGTAGGAGGATTTTTTCTTGACTCCACTTACTAGAACTGATTGGAATGATTTCAAATTGAATGGGTGGTGTTGAATTGATTGTTATTTGGTTGTTGAACAATTTTTGGAAACCTTTTTGAGCGATGGTTGTGAAATCTGGAAAATTGGGGGTTTTGAATGAGTTCTTTGGTTCTTAATTTTAAAAGAGATATTTTAAAATGGGATTTTCTGGAATTGTGACACATGGTTCGGATTAGATGTTTTCGATAAAAGGGAAAGTTTTATTAAAGTGAAATGAATGTTTTTAAATTGTTTTATTCTTTGGTTTTCAATAAAAGTATAGTTTTATTGAAATGGTTTCAATTGTTTGAACACACTTGGTTTTTGACATGATGGTTGTGTGTGTTCATGGGCATGTGGGACAGATAAGGGTTAAAAGTCTCCCCCATTAGTGTTGGGATGGATAAGGTTTAAGGCTCTCCCTATCAAACATTCATAATTCATTCGGGATGGATAAGGGTTAGAAGTCTCCCCCATCATTGTTGGGATGAATAAGGGTTAGGGATCCCCCCTGTCAAACATTCATATTGCATTCGAGACAAATAAGGGTTAGGGGTCTCCCCCATCTGTGTTGGGATGGATAAGGGTTAGGGCTCTTCCCCATCAAACATTCATATTGCATTCGGGACGGACAAGAGTTAGGGGTCTCCCCCATCAGTGTTGGGATGGATAAGGGTTAGGGCTCTCCCCCATCAAAAATTCATGTGAATTTGGGGTCGGATAAGGGTAATAAGTCTCCCCCATCATTGTTGGGATGGATAAGGGTTAGGGATTTCCCCCTCTTCTAGGTACCATGCATGTTTGGTTGCATGGATTTGTGGAATGGTTGGGTATTCCAAAAAAGGATCTGGGGAAATGGTTTTGAAGCTTGTTTAGTTATTTTTCTGGAAAAATAACTTGTTGGAAAATTTGGATTCAATTACACTTGTATGATTTTGTTTATAAATGGTTTTGGAAACTTATTTATATTTGGTTATAAACTATTTTGGTAAATTGTTTTATAAAAACTGTTTTATATAAATGTGACTAACTTTTCTATCCTAGTGGCATGAGTAGGGAAGCCATTGGGGAAAACCTACTGAGTTTTATAATCACCCCTGCTTTGGAACTTTGGTGCTTTTGTAGATGCTTTCTTTCGGGACAGGGGAAAATGTAATGTTTCACACGTTTTTAGCACTACCTTGTGATGTTGGGGTTGTTCGGTGATTGTGGAGCTTGGAGCTTGTGGAGCATGGAGTCATGTGGTCTTTTGAGAGTCTTGTATCGTTTATCCATTGTGTACTTTGATAATTGGTTATTCTCCCACTGTTGCATACTTTGATATGGTTTTTAGATACAGGAAGATATTGGGTTGTCTTTCATTCATTCATGCATCATATAGTGAATGTTTGGTTATGGTTGGTTGATTTATTGGTTTATTTATTAAAGGGTAAATCCTCCCCCATTTGTATTTGAAAACATTCGGCATTTATTTCCAGCCTTTGGCATCTTGGGGATATCTCTTAAGGCCAATTAATGACTCGTTGTACTCTCATGCCAATGAGAATTGGGGGGTCATTACAAATGGTATCATCTTGTTCGGTCCCTGCCTAACAAGTAGTCATCGATGTTCCTAGTCTTGGAGTTGAAATTCCAACTTGTATATTTCCTGGGTTGAAATCTTAGACAGGAATAGGATTTTTGGAACTTGAAATGTATTGTATAAAAGGATGTTGCTAACCCATTTATGTTGAACTTCAAGTTACCAGGGTGTTGGGTATATAAGTTTTTTGGATACACTTCTAGAATGTTAGAAATCTCATTGTCATGGGTTTAGCCAATGAGACAATAATGACATGCATTGTATAGGAATGACTTCCCACTAGGATTTCATATCTCCTTGTGAGGAATGATTTATGATTTTGCACAAATATTTAAATTTTTTAAAAAATTCAGAATTTGTTTTCAAATGAATGATTTTGAAAAGTAGATATTTGGCATATTTTGAAAATGGTTTGGCTTTCAAAAGAAATAATGGTTTTTTAAAAAATTGTTTAATGTGGAAAAAGGTTTTTTTTGGAAAATAATGATGTGATAGTTGATTTTATAGAGTTTTAAATGCTAATCCATCAGTTTCTAGAGAGTGAGATTAACGGAGTTTGTTGTTGGTTTAGGAAATGGCACCTAGTAGGCATCATATAAATCAGTCGGAAGAGGCTAGTTAAAATGTGGTTGAACCTGAACCACAGGTGAACCAACAGTTGGTCCAAAGCATCACTCAGGATTTTAAAACCATTGAGTTGGGACTGAAACCGAATACTTTGTTTATGATATTTGTCACTGCTGAAAATCCAAGTAGAGGAAGTATGGTTGTCTTCACTAGAAGAGCTGAGAACTCTAACACTAAGAGAAAGAGGAAATCAGAAACCTTTTCTCAAGGAGGAAGAACACATCTTAATCAGACCACCATAGCAATTAACCTTTTTCCAAGACCCAAGAGCTAGCTTGGATGTTTTTAGGGCGGTTCACTGAGTCACATCAAGCGAGAGTGTATAGCACATCCGAGAGCATGCCACAATTGCAACAAGATGGGACACCTTAAACGCTTTTGTTGAACTGCTCCAAGTTCAGGGGTCAGGGACACTTCTTTGGTGTCACAAAAAACATATGCTTTTATGAAATGAGTGCAATTCAGAAACAAAGAGAAAAGTGCAGAAAAAAAGAAATTGTATGGAGCTCAGTAGGTGATTATCGATGATTAGGATGGACCATCTACGGTGAGAGGTATGATTCTTTTGAATTCTACCTTTGTGAAAGTGCTCTTCGATACTGGTGCATCACATTCTTCCATTACTTATCGTGTTGTTGATTTTCTATGTCTAAAGTTTGAAATGATGCCTTCTATTTTAAAACTTTGAACTCCTCTTTAATAAAGAGAATGTCAAGCCTTTGTCTATCGAGCATATGTTATAACTGTTGATGAAGCTGAGTTGAAACGGGACTTCTTGATGTTGGACATGGATTTCTATGACATAATCTTGGGTATGGATTGGTTGACAATGTTTAAGGCTTTCATTGACTGTTATTGGAGAATAATTAGTTTCATGACTGAGGATGACATCTTGCATCTCTTCAGAGGAGAGAGGATGGGAAAGAAAGGTGAAAATATCTTGTTGGAACCAATGGTGGGAACGATCTCTTATCAGTTGGAATTGTTGCCTTTGGTATCAATGGAAGAGATCTAGGAACATAGTTTTCTATCTGCTGTAGATCAATTTCCTGATGTCTTTCCCAACAACTTCTATGGGATACCACCTCTAAGGGAAGTGGAGTTTAAGATTGATCTCCTTCCGGGGACCAGTCCTATTTCCAATCCATCTTATAGGATGGCACCAATAGAGTTGTGAGAATTGAATGTGCGGTTAGAGGAGCTAGAAATCAAAGGGTTTATTCGACCATGTACGTCTCTATGGGCAGCGCTGGTGTTGTTTATGAAGAAGGCGGATGGAACTTTGAGGCTCTGTGTTGATTATTATTGACTTAACCAAGTTATGATAAAGAACATATATCCACTTCCATAAATTGATGATTTTTTCAACCAGTTGAGGGGAGCCCAGTGATTCTCCAAGATCAACCAGAGGTTAGTATATCATCAATTATAGGTGAGGAAGGATGATATTCCTAAAACAACTTTCAGAAGTAGATATGACCATTATGAACATGTGGTTATTCCCTTTGGTCTAATGAATGTTCCAGCGGTGTTCATGGAATTGATGAATTGCATATTTCAGAGATATCTGGATTCATTTGTGGTAATGTTTATAGATGATATTTTGGTGTATTCAAAGACAAGGGTGGAGTATGAGCATCACTTGGCGACAGTGTGGGGGATCTTGAGGAATCATCAGTGGTATTCCAAATTATCAAAGTGTAACTTTTGGATATAGGAAGTATGTTTCCTTGTCCATGTCATTTCTGATAAAGGCATTTATGTTGATCCTGAAAAGATAAAAGCTGTTATATCTTGGCAACCACCAAAGAATTTGTTCGAGATACGAAGTTTTCTTGGTCAAGATGGTTACTACCGACGGTTGGTGCGTGATTTATCACAAATAGCTTCACCAATGACAACTCTTACTAAGAATAATTCTCCCTTCCAATGGACGGAAGAGTGTCAGAAATCCTTTCAGGAACTGAAAGTTCATCTTACATCGGCACCTATCTTGATCTTTCCAGAATCAGGATAGGGGTATGTGGTGTATTGTGATGCTTCTGGATCAGGATTGGGTTGTGTTATCATGAGAAGATATCATGTGGTTGCTTATGGCTCAAGTCAGTTGAGGGTTCATGATAATAATTACCCAACACATGATTTGGAGTTAGCTGCAGTCGTGCATGCATTGAAAACATGAAGACATTATCTCTTTGGTGAGAAATTCACTGTGTTTACAGATCACAAAAGTTTGAAACACATTTTCTCACAGCGAGATTTGAATATTAGGAAAATTAGGTGGACGGAGTACCTCCAAATGTTTGACTTTCACTTGATGTACACACTGGGGAAAGAAAAATTGGTGGCAGATGCATTGAGTAAAAATTCACGTACTCAGTTAGCGAAAGAATCTTCATATGAATGGAAGTTGATATCGGTCTTATCCAAAATGCATGTGGAATGTGAAGACTGGGGTGATTTTGTTGTTTTATTTTTAGCTACACTTGTTCCTGATTTAGTAAAGATGATAAAAGAAGCACACACATCTAATGCAAAATGTATAGTTGTAAGTTCAAAACACAATGGAGGGGAGACCATTGATGGATGGAAACTTGATGTGGGTTCAGTCTTGTGTTTCGAATATCGGATGGTTGTACCTATGGTTTTTCAGGAACAACTCCTTCATTTTTACCACTATTTAAGATGGTATGTACATCCAGGTACACAAAAGATGTATAAGGCGTTGAAGGCGCAGTTTTGGTGAAGCGGTATGAAAAGGAAAGTGGTCGAGTTCGTCTCACGGTGCTTAACTTGTCAGCAGGTTAAAGCGTAGCATCAGAGACCAGCTGGTATGTTACAATATTTTCCCATCCCAATATGGAAATGGGATCAGATAGCAATGGATTTTGTTACTGGTCTTCCAAGAACAGTTTGGAAACACGATTCCATTTGGGTGATAGTGGATCGTCTAACCAAGTCGGCCCATTTTATCCCTATTCGTGAAACTCATACGGTGGAAGATCTTTCCAAAATCTATATCCAAGAAGTGGTGAAGAGGCATGGTGTACCAATTTCTATAGTCTCAGATAGACATATGAGGTTCACATCTCGTTTTAGGAAATCATTACAACAAGCCCTTGGTACTCAGTTGACTATGAGCACGATGTATCATCCTTAGACGGATGGGCAATCCGAGTAGACGATACAAACATTGGAAGACATTTTTTAGGCTTGTGTAATGGATTTTAGTGGATCATGGGAGGATCATATACCCTTAGTGGAGTTCTCATAAAATAACTGCTATCAAGTCTCGATACACATGGCTCCGTTTGAAGCATTGTATGGGCATCCTTGTCGTTCTCCACTATGCTAGGTGGAAACGGGTGAAACTTCAATAGTCGGGCCAAGCCTTATCCAAGAAAAAACAGAGAATATCCAGTTGATTAGAAAAAGGATGGAGAAAGCTCAGAGTCATCATAAATCTTATGCAGATCACCATCTAAGACCGTTGTCGTTCATTGTGGGTGGTCATGTCTTCTTGAGGATCTCTACAAGGATTGGACATCATCGTTTTGGGAAGCAGGGAAAGTTATCTTGTAGATACATTTTCCCTTTTTAGATACAGCAATGGGTTGGAGAGGTGTAATATCAGTTGTAATTACCACCATGGTTCATTTTGGTGCATAATGTATTCTATGTATCTCAGTTGAAAAGGTATCATCCTAATCCTGACCATGTGATCAGATGGGATCATGTTGACCTAGAGTCGGATGCCTCATTGATACATATTTCGGTATGGATTGTGGATAAGAAAGAGAAAGTCTTTCATGGAAAAAGCATCCATATAGTGAGGGTTTTATGGCATCATGGTCATATTCCGGAAGAGACTTGGGAACGTGAGAAGGAAATGAAAGAGCATCATCTAGAACTCTTTCAGTTGGGTGAGGGTCTTCTACTTTTTGAGGACAGAAAGACCAATGGTGGGGAGAATGTAGCACCCTCATTTTCTGGTATGTAACTCTTGCTAAATGATGTTAATGGTTATAAAGGTTAATTTTGATGAATGGGAGAGTTGGGAGAACATTGAATGAAGTTTTGACGCAAAAGGAAAAGTCGCATGGACGGCGCACGGTTTTTCTAAACCGTGCGGAAAAATCATGCATAGTTGGTCTTAGAGGTAGTAGTTTCCGCATGGGAGGTGCACAGTTTTTCTAACCGTGTAGCAAAACCGTGCGTGAAGGGTCTGCCAAGGTACTGGATAATGCATGGTTAGCACACAGTTTTTCTAACCATGAAAGAAAACCATGCGGGCACTTAAATGAGATCCTTAAATTGTGGATCACACTCATTTTTGCCTCTAAGTGCCTCATTTAAGATCGTAAGTGGTCATAACTCGGGATTACTCTCCCTTGATGGTTGGAAAACCTCTCCCATGTGTTTTGGAGGTGATCTGAAGGCTTCTCTTGGCGAATAAAATCCGTATTCTTGAGGTATGTGATCAATCTTCTTCGTTCTTGATAAGTTTCTTAGATATACTTAGATCCACTTCTCATATTCTCTCGGTTTCTTAGATCTACGCCCATTATGGGTATATATAAGTGTGTGGATGCCAAATATGATGAGATTTGGTCTTGATCTTTCTAAGAAGGGAGATCTAGTGTGGGTTCTTGAAGAATCAACCCGATTTTCTTGTGTGTTCTTCACTTTTTGGGGTTTTCATCAAAACCTTTGAGGTAGGAGGCTTTTTTCTTGAATACACATAGTAGAACTGATTGTCATGATTTCAAATTGAATGGGTGGTGTTCAATTGATTGTTATTTGGTTGTTGAACCCTTTTTGGAAACCTTCTTGAGTAATGGTTGTGAAATCTGGAAAATTGGGGATTTTGAATGACTACTTTGGTTCATAATTTTAAAAGAGAGATTTCAAAATAAGGATTTTCTAGAATTGTGACACATGGTTTGGAATAGATGTTTTCAATAAAAGGGACTATTTTATTTAAGTGAAATAATTTTTTTGAAATTTTTTTATTCATTAGTTTTCAATAAAAGTACATTTTTATTGAAATGGTTTGAATTAGTTGAACACACATGGTTTTTGACTTGATGGTTGTGTGTGTTCACGGGCATGTGGGACGGTTAAGGGTTAGGAGTCTCCCCCATTAGTGTTGGGATAGATAAGGGTTAGGGATCTCCCCCTTCAAACATTCATATTGAATTCGGGGCGGATAAGGGTTAGGAGCCTCTCCCATCAGTGTTGGTATGGATGAGGTTTGGGGCTCTCCCTCGTCAAACATTCATATTGCATTTGAGACGGATAAGGGTTAGAGGTCTCCCCCATCAATGTTGGGATGGATAAGGGTTAGGGCTCTCCCCCATCAAACATTCATATTAAATTTAGGACAGATAAGGGTTAGGGGTCTCCCCCATCAGTTTTGGGATGGATAAGGGTTAGGGATCTCCCCCGTCAAACATTCATGTGCATTTGGGGTCGGATAAGGGTAAGAAGTATCCCCCATCATTGTTGGGATGGATAAGGGTTAGGGCTTTCCCCCTCTTCCAGGTAGCATGCATGGTTGGTTGCATGGGTTTTTGGAATGGTTGGGTATTCCAAAAACGGATCTTGAGAAATTGTTTTAAAGATTGTTTAGTTATTTTTCGGGAAAAATAACTTGTTGGAAAAGTTGGTTTCATTTACACTTGTATGCTTTTGGTTATAAATGGTTTTGTAAACATATTTATATTTGGTTATAAACTATTTTGGTAAATTGTTTTATATAAAATGTTTTATATAAATGTGACTAACTTTTTTATCCTAATGGCGTGAGTAGGGATGTCATTGGGGAAAACCTACTGAGTTTTATACTCACACCTGCTTTGGCACTTTGGTGTTGTTGCAGATGCTTTCTTCCGGGACAGGGGAAAAGGTAATGTTTCACACACATTTAGCATTACCTTGTGATGTTTGGGTTGTTAGGTGATTATGGATCTTAGAGCTTGTGGATCATGGAGTCTTATGGTCTTTTTAGAGTCTTGTATCGTTTATCCGTTGTGTACTTTGATACTTGGTTATTCTCCCGTTTTTTCATACTTTGATATGGTTTTGAGATACCTGAAGATGTTGGGTTGTCTATCATTCATTCATGCATCATATAGTAAATGTTTGGTTATGGTTGGTTGATTTATTGGTTTATTTCTTAAAGGGTAAATCGTCCCCCACTTGTATTTGAAACCCTTCGGCATTTATTACCAGCCTTTAGCATCTTGGGGATGTCTCTTAAGGCCAAATAATGACTTATTGTACTATAAAGCCAAAGATAATTGGCGGTTCATTAAAATAACCTTTATGTTTATGAATTATATTTGATTTATTTATGTTCCACACATAGGTATGAATATGTTATGATGGGTGTGTCCTGATAAAACTCAAATTAATTGGGTAATATTTTAGTCTCAAGAGGTGATATGTGTGGGATTGGTTAGTGACTCCAATCAATGATGGGACTCTATCCACCTTATAATGTTGTCTTGGTGGTTATCCATGACTTATACTTCATTAATATTTTTTGTTTCTTCCACATTCCTATATTTCTATGATCTTATGATTCCATGTTCTTAATTTCATAAATAAATATGATTATTCATGAGTTATTCCATTTATGTTAGAATGTTATACCATTTGAATCATATGATATGCTTTGTTTCCATGTTTATTCTATTACTGGGCCTTTTACCTCTCCAATTTTTTATATGTATTCCCCATATTATACTATTTAGTTTTTAGAGATTAAAGGAAGTTAATTGAATATTTTAAATATTAAAGTAAACGAGTTTTATTTTAGTTTCATATTGTCTATCTATGTACCTAGTCTTCCAAATACACTAGAATTTCTGATCCTTGGTTTCTAATTATTGGACATTTATTTAAAAAATCATTTAATAATATTTGTAAAAGGTTTGGGCCACCATATAATTGATAATGGTTCTTGAATTAATCTCATACTAGTCTAGACCCTCCTTCACTTGAGAATGATGTGACTAATTCTAATTTAATCATCCAAGGATAAGTTAAAAGTTAGAAACCCCCACTTGAGAAGATCAAAATGAAATTAATGTTTGTTTATGTCATATATGAATCTTAATTATATTAGTTCTCTAGGAAACTACCTTTAAATTCATATAAGGAAGGTCATGGATCAATAATCATACGACACCACCATAATTATACCATCAGTACCTCAAATACTAAGTTAATGGAAAATTCATGCCTCTATATGGTAACATTTCCTCAATTAAGTCTAAATAATCTGAGTATATAGACACAGTGTTCTACATGAGTGAGTGAAAGTAAATTTTCATAGATAATGAAATTTAGATCCCTACACCCAATGTCTTATAAATTTACCCCATGAATATGTAGATCAAACTAAATTAAGACTATATATTTCCAAATAATTTAATTGAGACAAAAACTCCTAATTTGAGAAGTCATTAAGTCATCCAGTTTCCATTTGATAATAATATTAATAATACAATAACTTTCTATTCACATTTTGTTCAGTTTAATGTACACAAGGAGAAACTACCTCTATGGAAAGAAAGGATTTCCTCATAATCCATGAGAATCAACTTGGATCCAAATAGTCTTTATCCTAATATAAGACTGAATTAATGATAATTTATAATAATTTACTTGAGAATATTCAACCAAATAGATATTAATCCCTAGATAAGTAGGAGAGTTTGAGGTTTTTAAATATTCTCTATTATACTCAAAAATATCGGTTTCCATAATTACACCTAGACATTTGAAAGAGCGTTTTTATTTCAATGGATATAATAGTGATACACCCACATCTTCATTAAGAACTAAATATGCCCCCACATTTCCATTAATTTCAATAATGACCAATTATCTTACAATTTCAAAAATAAAAAAAATAGAAGAAGAGGAGGTACAATATCTCAAATATTCCCCTCCAGTATTTGAGGAGAGTATCTCTATCACTATCGATGAACATCAGTAAGAGAATATTGGTGTGGGGGGAGATCTGATAACTACACTGATCAACACTACAATAAACCCTACAGAATAGGAGACACATATCTCCTTTCTCAAACAACATCGAGATGTATTCTCTTGTAACACTACCAAAATTCCATGGTTGGATCCCAAATACAGCTACCCGTCATTTGGGATTTCCATATAACCAATGTTCCTTTAAGAAAGTGGCATAGTGAATGCATCCAACCCATGACACCAATGTATAAGTTCAATAGAACAAACACATCAAATTCAACTTCATTCATAAATTTAGTACCAGATATGGCACACTAATAATTTTTTTATTAGTAAGAATATTGGTATATCAAGTTTTGAATTAACTTTAGGGATCATAAATGACATTTTCCTGGGGCTGGTTTTGTGGTCATGTTAATTAAAATGATTATTTATGTCATTATGAGTTTCTCACCCCTCTCTTTTATTGACAAGTATTCATGCTATAACTATATCCAGATGGACCCCAATGATGAGGATTCCACTGACTTCAGGGCACTCTAGAAGGTATTTATATATCAAGTAATTCCTTTTTATTGAATGAAACTGGCATTATATATCAACACGTGATGAAACACATCTTCAATTACCTATTGGTGATGATTGAAAAATGCTCTATTGGAGATCTTATAATTAATTTCAAACAATGATGTGATCATCATGCCAATCTGGAGATTTTTTTCAAAAAATGGCAGTAACATGACTTGAATATGAAACCCTTGAAATGTTATTTTGGGGAAACATTAGGGAAATTTCATAACTTCATGGTATACCATTATATCATAAAATTCAACCCCAAAAATACTAGTGTGATACTTTATATGAAAAATACTTTAAACCTTAAAGAGTTAATAATAATTTACGGTAATATTTCTTTTATCGTACTTTTTGTATCCAACCACACTAGTAAATTCCTACCCTTCACAAAGTTGAGAAATAATGGGGTTGCCTATCAGTGGTATCATAATTCATAGAAATATTTCAAAGATATTAAGTGGAAATTTATGTTTCCTCTAGTGATTATGACTCTTATAAAAGGTAAACCTCTCATCCACTATGTGGAAACCTTAAAGAAATTTATTGACATGCTTATTTACCTGAAGAAATGTGCAAGAAAGGATAACACCCTCTATTATGTCAGAAGACCTATACTTGATGCTAAGAATAAATACTCTGATATAGAGAATAGCTATATTTAACTGAAATATGTAGCACTAAAACTAATAAATTATCTAAAGCATCATAGTTTTCACCACATAACTCATTCAATCCCACTAAAATAGGTAATTGTTCTCCTAATAATAACATAGAGTTTATTATAATGGGAGTTCACTCTATCATATTTTTACATTCATTTCATATCTTATAATATATTCAAGGGGAGGTGTTAGAATATTTTCTTATAGAAACTTGAACGCACTATTGTGACATGTCAAATTGATTATGATTTTAAGGTTGATTTGTAGTCTAGGGAAGACCCTAGTTCATCTCCCAAGGATAATTGGTGGGTTTAGAGTGTGCATTTTTAAAAATAAGTACTAAAATAGGGGTGGTTTTAAAATAGTTTAAAGAAAATGACTTGATTTAAAGAGTTTAATAGTTGATAAATAAAAGTGGTGTTTTAGAATTATGAGATAAGAATATTATTTCAAGTTCACTACACATATTTGTGATTTCATCATTCTGAAAAATACACATGGTTTAATGGAATCCTTTGGTTGAGGGTTTTCAAGATCTCAACTTCCATATTGCCTCTTAAATGATGCTCAAAGAACCACCCCTTGACAAAACAATCATGTTTTCAAGGTTTGGGTATAAATAATAGAGAAGAAAGGCTACCAAAGCATACTAAAATCTTATGTATGTGTGAGATAAATATGGCTCTTGTCTTGTTAAATCGGAACAACCCAATATTCTCACTTGAAATCTCAACCCAATCGGCGTTGAAATAAAAAGTGTTTTACTTAATTATAACAATAGAAATGCAATCAGAGGAGAATAGTGTCAAGATATAAAATAAGTGAAATATTTATCACAAAAATTACACAAAACCAGTAGAATAACAAGTGCTGGAACTCCCTCCCAAGTGTGTGTATCTCCCACAAAATGACCCTCCACCATTTAGCTCGACATCGGGAGGAAGATGAAGCTCGGGTGGAACTCCTTCTTAATTATTGATCCCCCTATGAGGATAGGGGCATCCATAACTTCTAGTATGAGGAGATTACTCTTACAGAACACTAAATTGGTATCAATTTACTCCTTTTCCAAACTTACAAATGAGGTGCCCATGGTGGCTTTTTATAGCCAAAATGGGACATGGTTTTGGGAACCCTGTTTTTGAGATACCGCTTGTGTCTCGGTTATGGAATTGTAGAAATCCATATCATGACTTGACAAAACGATAAGAGTTGTTGGAAAGCATATTTAATATCCCCTTGTCAAATTTGGCAGTCGTTAGACAACTGTATTGGGAGATATGGTCAAAAGACTGAAACAAACTTTTGAATTCAGGCAGATTTTGTCCCCTGGATAGAATGGTCGGATGGGCCACCAAATGGCCTAATTAGGCTTCTGTTCATAAATAATAGTTGTATACCATGATGTTTTGGAGAGTACCACCATGTTTCATCCCACTTGGGAACACAAAATTCTTTTACTGTTCAACACAGTGGATATATGTCCATGGGATGCCATATAGTTTGGCCCATTTTCCTTCTGGATGATCTCTGGGCCTCCAAATCACCTCCAACTTCAATGAAAATATCAAGACAAGTATAATTTCCCTTTCTAATAGTGATAAACTTTAATTAATTGAATAAAACATGAATCGAAATTTATTATTATTTTTTTAATAATCATTAAAAAACTAGTTTAAAACAGTGGTGTAAGGGTGGAATTGAATAGTGAATGGCTATGTGATCACACCCCCGCACCTAAACATTTTCTCTCCTGGGAGAATTCACATATCAAAAAAAATGATGCATGTATATAGTCCCAAAATCATGAATATTTAACATTTGAGAAAATTTTTATTCATTAATGTAATGTGATCAATGCACGAACCACACTAAGGAGTTCTTTCTAGTGAAAATGGAAAAAATATGTCTCACAAATCATATCACAATGAAATTCAAAGAGATTCATGACACTAAATTGAGCAAGGAATTCATAATTCAACCTTTCCACTAACTCTCCATGTGTGTGTGTGAAAACCATTCCATGCTACTCTTTCCACTTTCTATCCAATAAATATAGGTTATTTTAAAATTATTCAGCTTTAAATGAACTTTTTTCACCGAACATGCCCCACATCCTTTGTAATCATATTTCAAGACCCACTCACTTAAGAATTTATAGAAGTCAAACCATAATCTCTTGACCTGGATATCCCCATATGTTTCACATTTCATCACTCCCCTCATTTATTATTTTTTTTTTATAATTTTCATTTGGAAAAAATCTCCCAATCATCTCTCAACCCTTGTTTGATCTCCTAAATACATAATTTAAATAGTTATAACAATATAAAAGGTTGAGGATGAGTGGTTTCTGACCTTCCCAAGACACAACCCATTTTTTAAGGCGTACAACAGTCAAAAATTAGGTATACATGCATAGTTCAATCTGGTACAGTAATGAAACAGATCAAATAAGGAACAAACGTATGGAAATATCATTTAAAGCTGAAAAATATTAACCTAACATATATTTACCTTATATTAAATAAGAAATATTCACACTTTTTAGTTTAGTTAAAATATGTGTGGAGATATTAGTGACACTGTTTTCCTAAAAACTACTCACACAAGGGTCATAAATCTTCTTAAATGTTTCATGGTGATCCAACCATTTATATCATTGACAGAAAATCAATTCACTAAAAATCACTCCATGATGTTAAATTCAAACAAACATTCAATCCAAAATAGAGATATGTTTTTTTATAAAATGTTAAATCAACATGGAATCAAAAATTTCAACACGAATTTTCAGTATGTTCCATGATTTGGTTACCATAAGGGGGTAAAGTAAAAATACTATAAAGAATGCAAAAAAGAGAAGAAAGAAGAAAGAAAATGAAAATCCTAATGAACCCAAAAAAATGGGGAAAAGTTAAAATACTTTAAAGAAGATGAAAAATAAAATAAATAAGAAAGGCGATGAAAATCCTAATAAACTAAAAATGATGAGGAAAAGTTAAAACACCATAAAGAAGGTAAAAAATAGAATAAAGAAAAAAGACGATAAAAATTCCTAACTAACCCAAGAATGTACCTATCCCCCCACACCTAAAGTGTTCAGTGTCCTCACTGTAATAGAAGATAATGTGGGAAGTAAGGATAAAACCTGGTGATTTTCATTCGTATATTTCTTCTTGAACATGGAGTTCCTCTATCGGGGACTCCAAAATGGATTCATGGAAGTGCTTTAGCCGCTGCCCATTGACAATGAAGGTTTTCTTGGTTTCTTCATTTTGAACCTATAAAACACCGAATAGAGAGATGTTAGTAACAGTGTATGGTCCAAACCAACAGGAACGAAGCTTACCTATATGCAAATTCAGCCATGAATTTTAGAGGAGGACCTTCTGCCCAATGTGGAACTAGAAATGAAGGATAAGATGGTCATGAGCAGCCTTGGTTATCTCCTTATAAATCCTGGAGTTCTCATATGCACCTCTTCTCATTTCCTCCAACTCCTAAATCTGAAACTTTCTTTGAGAACCTACACCAGAAAGATTATAATTGCATCATTTGATGGCCCAGTAGGCCCAGTGCTCAATATCAATAGGTAGGTGATAACTCTTTTCAAACACTAGATGATATGGTTACAAGACAATGGGAGTTTTTAAAGTAGTACGGTATGCCCAAATTGAATAATCAAGTCGAAGACTCCAATAATTTCTATTGGGTTGAACTGTTTTTTCAAAAAATATGTTTTACCTCTCTATTTAAAACATCAGATTGACTATTGGTAAGTGGGTGATAAGCAGTAGACACTTGATGACTGACCCCATACTGATGCAAAAGTGACTGCATTGTTTGGTTGCAAAAATGGGAACCCTAGTTAGTGATGATGAACCTAGGTAATCCAAACCTACAGAATATTTGGGTTCTCAAGAATTCTACAACAACCATAGAATCATAAGTACTTTTAGCTTGTGCCTCTTCCCATTTTGACACGTAATCAACTACTAGAAAATGTACAAGTTACCAAAGGAATTTGGAAATGTCCCCACAAAGTCAATACCCCAAACATAAAAAATGTCATGAAAGAGCAATGGTTGTTGTGTAATTTCATTTATTTTAGATACATCACCCATTATTTGACAACGGGGACAAGATTTAAAAAAATCATGGAAATCCAAAAAAAAATTGGTCAAAAGATACTAGAATCTAGGATTTTGCGAGTAGTCTGTTGGGGACCAAAGTGGCCCCCACAAGCAAGAGTGTGGTAGAATCTAAGGACAGACTAAAACTCACTATTGAGGACACAAAACCTAATTACTTGATCTCTACATGTATTCCAGAGCTAGGGGTCATCCCAAATGTACCAACAAGACTCGTGTTTTAGACAATTGGCTTGGGTTTTATTGAAATCAGTAGGAATGCAAGACGTTACCAAATAATTTACAATTTCAACATACCAAGGAATAACATCTTGCACTTGGTACAATTTCTCATTAGGAAACATGTCATTTATAGGAATACAGGGGGTGAGTCAATGCTCGAGGATTGGGGAATCCTACTGATATGGTCAGCCACCACATTCTATACTCCTTTTTATCTCTAATTTCTATATTGAATTCTTAAAGGAGGTGAATCCAACTAATGAGACATGGTTTGGCTTCCAGTTTCTTAAGGAGATACCAGAGGGCTACATGGTCTGAGAACACAATGAATTTGGACACAAAAAAGTATGACCAGAATTTATCCAAGGAAAACACAATGTAAAAGAATTATTTTTCATGTGTGGTGTAGTTTTATTGGGCAGGATCCAATGTACGTGATTCATAGGCAATGAAATGTGGAGCTCGATCGACCCTTTGTGACAAGACTACCCCAACTGCATATTTAAAGGCGTCACACATGAGCTCAAATAGTAAATCCCACCAAGGTGGCTGGATTACTGAGGGTTATGTGAGACTCTAGTTTAACTTATTAAAATCTTCCTCACCTTCTTTATCAAAAACAAATTCTTTTTCTTTTTGGAGTAACTGAGAGGGGGGTAGTTCAATCTTACTAAAGTAGCAAATGAAATAACGGTAAAATCCAACATGACCTAGGAAAGACTTCACATCCCGTACATTTTTTGGGAATGATATGGAAGAAATGACATCCACTTTTGATTTATCTACTTGGATACCAACCCCTGAAATGACATGGCCTAAAACTATACCTTATCTCACCATGAAATGGAATTTATCATAATTAAATAAAATATTCTTTTGAATATAGCGACGTAGGACAAAATAAAGACTAATGAAACATTCATCAAAAGAAGATCCATAGACAGTGAATTCATCCATGAATACTTCCATAAAATTCTCCAGGTAATCCAAAAAAAATACTAACCATTCATCGCTAGAAAGTACATGGAGCATTGAACACACAAAATGGTGTCCTCCTATATGAAAATGTTCCAAAGGGGCAAGTGAAGGTTTCCTTTTCCTGATCCTCGAGGAAAATATAGATCTGAAAGTATCTAGAATACCCATAAAGGAAACAGTAGTGGGACTTACCCGCTAGCCTCTCTATAATTTGTTCAATGAATGGAAAAGGGGAATGGTCCTTCCTTGTGTCTTAGTTTAGTCGGTGATAGTATATATAGACCCACACACTATTTTGCACACGAGTTGGATCCAATTCATTGTTTTTATTTTTGATTATTGTAAGGCCAGTTTTTTTGGGAACTACTTGAATGGGACTAACCCATTGGCTATCAGATATGGGTTAAATGACTCCAGAAACCAATAATTTTGTCACTTCCTTTTTCAAAACTTCTAGGAGGTTTGGGTTGAGTCGGCGTTGTGCCTGCCTCACTGTTTTAGCCTCATCATTTAATAAAATATGATGTATACAAATTTATGGGATAATACCAGTAATGTTAGCAAGTGTCCATCCCAAAGATATTTTATACTCCCCCAAAAGTTAAAGCAGCAGCAATTCATGATCAAGAGGGGGTGAACTAGAAATGATGATGGGAAACTTGTTTCCATTCTCAAGATATGAATATTTTAAATCTTGAGGTAGTTTTTTCAGTTCCAATTTAGGTGGAATTTGGATTTATGGGAGTCTGTGTGAAAGTGAGAGGTCACTGATCTCATCTAACAGCTCAATGGTATCATCCTCATATGAGGAATGATATTTTACAAGCTTATCAGTGTCATCGATGGTCATTGGATCCTCAGTGTTCAAGAAATCATCAACTAATAAACATGCATGACATTTTTCTAGAACATTACAAAAAACAATGCGTGATTCATTACCAAGAAATTCAATCAAGGATGAAAACTAATAAAGGGGATTTGGGGAATGGATTGAAGTGTTTTCAAGGGAAGTGAGTGCATCAATTTAATTTACTGGGAGAGAGGAATGTTCTTCTGAGGGGTGCTTCATGGCATCAAGGATGTCAAAATGGACTATGTCACCACCAAATTACATAGATAATATACCATTATGGACATTAATTATGGTTTTGGTAGTTTTCAAGAAATGTTTCCATAATATAATTGGGGTTTTTTCATTCATACTATCATATTCCATTTTAAGCACATAAAAATCAGCATGAAAAATTAAATTTTGAACTCTCACAAGAACATCCTCTAACACACCAGAAGGGTGGGATGTACTCTGATTTTCTAGTTGAACGAATATCCATATATTCTTTAATTATCCAACCTACAATGAAGAGTAAATGCAGTGAGGCATCACATTTATATAAGCACGTAAATCAAGAAAAACATTGGAAAATGAATAATCCCCTATGGTGCATAGAATCGAGAAAGTTCCAGGATCATTTCATTTGGTAGGCATTGATGGTTCTATCAATGCTGAGACATTCCTCCCCAAGCTTACCTTCTTATCACCACAAACTCTCCTTCGATGCATATTAATCTCCTTTAAAAACTTTTCATATCTTGGAATTTTTTTCACGGTATCAATCAAAGGAATGTTAACCTACACTTTTTTGAAAGTTTTCAATATTTCCTTATCAAGTTCAGATTCCTTTTGTTTTCTTAGTTGATTGGACCTTTGGGGAAATGTAAGATGAATGGTTGGGATAGGAGACTCATCAAAATACACACTCTTTCCTTTGGAAGGGATTCTCTAAAGACAAGGATTTTCTTCTCTTAGACCATTTTTAGCAGTGGTTGGGATGGTGGTTTCCTCAGGAAGGGATGACTCTAATGGAGGATTCATTTGGTTTTTATGTTTTTTCCACTCTTAAGGGTGATGACACTAACATTTTCTTTATCCATAGTGTTAACTACTGGTTAATAGGGTATTTTCCCCACCCATGACTTTGAATTTCCCCTACCGAGTTAGATAGTTGTCCTAATTGGGTTTCGAGGTCTTATATACAGCTTGGGTGGTTTTTTTGAAGCCATTTGTTTCATCGTATCTTCTAGGATAGATTCTTTTTTGGGAGGGGAAGTTGTAATGGCCTTTGGGGTGGTTGAAGATTTATGGTTGGTGGTGGTGGATGAATAAACTGACCTTTTTGGTTCCATGGTTGATGAGGATGGTTCGAATACCCCCTTGTTATAGGGGAATCTTGGGAAGATTTCCTCAATAATATCAGAATTTTCTCTCAATTGGGGGAATTGGTCAGAATAATGGTTGTCAGAAGAGCATATTCCATAATTGAAGGGAGGAGAAGATTGATATTTCCCTTGGGAGAGATCAAGTTGTCATAGAAGGGTACTTACCTCCTCAAACTTTGTGTCCACCTTCTTCACGAATTCTGTACTTTGAACCTCATGGACACCTCGAATGGGTACATTGGACCTTGAACCAAATTGTTGAGTGTTTTGTGTCATCTTCTCAATTAAGGTCCTTGAAAAAATTATGGTCTTATCTACTAGTGATCCACCTACAGCAGCATCAATCATGTTTCTATCAATAGGGATTAAACCTTCATAAAAATATTTTATTAAAAATTATTCACTTATTTGGTGGTGTGAAAAACTTGAACATAATTTTGTAAATATTTTCCAATATTAATGAAGTGTTTCCCCTTGATATTGTCTTATCCCACAAATTTTTTTCCTTATAGTTGCAGTTTGAGAGGTTGGGAAATATTTTTCAAGAAAAAGGCATTTCATGTCCGCTCAACCTCTTATTGAGGAATTAACATAATATAACAAATATTTTGTTGTATCTTCTAAATAAAAGGGAAATGCTCTAATATTTACTTTTTCTTCATCCACATTAGCAAGTTTTAATTTTGACCAAAGAGTATGAAATTCTTTTAAATTCTTGTGTGGATCTTCTCCAGCGAGTCCATGGAATCTTGGTAATAAATGAATTAGACCGGATTTTAGTTCAAAATTAGGTGCCTCGCCTTGCATTTGAATGTATGTGGGTTGGATATAAACATCAGATGAGGTTATTTATTTTAATTTCAGATTATTTTCATCCATTTTATACAATTTTATTTCAGTTTTGATTTTGGTTCTTTAAGAAGATGATTAAGGATCATGAAGAGTGTTGGTGTCTTGTGTGTCCTCCTTCAAAGGGTTCTCTTGTGCATCTTGGGGTCACTGACATAAGATCCTCTCTGGTTCGGGTTCAATAGGTGGAAAATATTCCAGATTATAATTCTTCGTGAAAAAAACCTACACAATAAATAAATTAGAACACAAAAATATAGGTAAAGGTATAAGATAAAACAAATAAATTTTCACAAAATTTTCAAAAAACTAATCAAAAACACACATTAAATGAAAACAGTGCCAAAATTTGAATGCTCTTTCATGACATGACAAATTGATTATGATTTTAAGGTTTATTTTTATACTAGGTCAGACCCTAGGTTTTCTCTCAAATAACGTTGGTGGGTTTAGAGAGTGCACTTTTAATAAGAAGTACTAAAAGAGGTGTGTTTTTAAAACAGTTTAAAGAAAATGGCTTGATTTAAAGACTTTAATAGTTGATAAATAAAAGTGGTGTTTTAGAATTATGAGACAAGGATATCATTTTAAGTTCAATACACATCATGGTGAGTTCATCATTCTAAAAAATACACTTGGTTTAATGAAATCCTTTGGTTTAGGGTTGTTAAGATCTAAACTTCCCTCTTGCCTCTTAAACTATGCTCAAAGAACCACCCATTGACACAACCATAATGTTGTCAAGGTTTGGTTATAAATAATAGATAAGAAAGGATACCAAATCATACTAAAATATTATGTATGTGTGATATAAATAGGACTCTTGTCTTGTCTAATAGTAATAATCCAATATTCTCACTTGAAATCTCAACCCAATCAGTGTTGAAATAAAAAGCGTTTCACTTAATTATAATAATAGAAATGAAATCATAGGATAATCATGTCAAGATAAGAAATAATTGAAATATTTATCACAAAAATTATACAAAACCAGTATAAGAACAAGTGTTGAAACTACCCCCCCCCCCCCCAGTGTGTGTAGCTCCCTTGAAATGATGGTCCACTGTTTAGCTTGACATCGGGAAGAAGATGAAGCTCGGGTGGAACTCCTTCATTCTTGACCACCTATGAGGATAGTGGCCTCAAGAACTTATAGTATGTGGATAGGAGTACTCTGAAACTCAAAATTGGTAGCAATTCACTCCTTGTCCGAACTTACAAATGAGGTTCCCATGGTGCCTTTTTATAGCCAAAATGGGACATAGTTATGGGAACCCTATTTTTGAGATACCAATTGTGTTCAGTTTTTGGAATAGTAGAAGCCATATCATGACTTGACCAAAAGATAATATTTGTTTTCCGGAATCTTGAATATATCCTTGTCAAATATGGAAGCTATTAGACAACTTTATTAGGAGATATGGTCAAATGACTGAAACAAAATTTTGAATTCGGGAAGATTCTATCCCCTGGAAAGAATGGTTTGTATGGGCCACCAAATGGCCGAATTAGGCTTCAGTTACTTAATAAGAGTTGTAGCACATGATTTTTTTCAGAGGACCACCAAGTTTAAGTCCATTTGGATTCACGCAATTCTCTTACTATTAAAAACCTTGGATAGATGTCCATGGGATGTCATGCAGTTTGGCCCATTTTTCTTCTAGATGATCTCCAGGCCTCCAAATCACCTCCGCCTTCAATGAAAATATCAAAACAAGTATAATTTCCCTTTTTAACAGTGATAAAAATTAATTCATTTAATAAAACATGAAGTGAAATTTATTTTTATATTTTTAATATTCAATACAAAACTAGTTTAAAATAGCGGTGTAAGGGTGGAATTGAATAGTAAATCACTATGTGATTACACACCCTATCCCATGGAAGTCACTATTAAATATTGAGATCCCAAATGAATAATTATTCTCTATCCACAAAACTTCTCAAACATAGGATATATCCTTTTATAGTGCTTATGGAATCCTAATATAATGAATATTAGAAAACTATAAAAATAATCAAGTTGATATGGGTATTATACTAGTCTCCATGATAGATTAAGTACTTCAATATCCATTCCTACTATCAAAAAGACATTTCAACCATGAGTAAAAATACCATTCCCTTATTTAAGTCTTAGTATTTTCCTTATAGATACCATTTTCCCACTTAAATATCAAATGAAATTGTGATTTTGTTATAAAGTAGATTAATGGTGAATATTCCACTGATATGGAAGAATTGATTCTATTCTATATTGTGCATGAGGGTTGATGGATGAATTAACATTTTATGAAATAGTGTCAAACATATCACATTCATATAATTCCCAAGACAATGTGATTCTATTGTATATAAGACCCTAGAATATATATTTTCGGAAAAAATGGTCATTCTCGTCAAACATATATGGGTGGTATCTCTATTAAATAATAATGAAATAGATGATATTAGTGATATTAATACCATCCATATTTTAAAAGAACCCATATCTTATAAATGGATAATTTAATTTAAGGGTTTATACTATAATATACATCCATTATTGTAAAATTATCCCATCATATCAATCCCAAAAAGTATAGATCTTTTCATGGGTTTAAACATTTTACTTTAGGATAACCTGAATTCCTTTATAGTTCTTCCCATATGAGGCTTTAATGTAATCCTCCATATATCCATTGTAGTAGAAGAGAACCTTTATACTATTTAGTAGTTCATGTTGTCACTTGAAATAAAAATCATTCAGGATCCAAAAATTCTATCAAGTTAAGGTACTTAGATACTTTTGGTTATCGATAATGCAATACTGCATTGAGTTTGAAAATAATTTCCATGTCTGTTGAATATATTCCAATTTATTCCATATACTACAAAGTTTATTTCAAATTACTAATTACTCCAGTCCATTTATCAAGTAAGTAACTAGTATCATAGGGTAATATCATCCCGATATAGCCATAATTTTTAAGTGTATCCTTACTTACACCGATCTCTTATCTATGTTGGTCGAGGCTATATCCCTTATAGAAGTCAGAACAAAGGCTATCATCAACTTCTTGAAAACCAAGATTATTACAATATTTGATTTTCCTCTCACAATATTGATAGATAATGGTACTAATTTCTACACTTCCATATTGAAATGGTTATATCATGAAAATAATATATAGTCTAATTATTCATCTTGAAATCATTCAGGGATGATTGGATAGATAAAATTATTCAATAATACTTTGTCTAACATATTTTATTTAATTCTAGATATGGGAAAGAAGTTTTTTCTTGGTAAACTCGTGTTCTTTTATTGGGATTAACATACCATAAATCATATTCATACACATGTTACCCCATATTATTTTGTATAAAAGATCAATTCAGTCATACCATTTGATCTTGAACTATGATTAATTCACATTGTTATCTCTATCTAGTTGTTTGAATATGATCAGTATCATATTTTAATGAAATTGTATGAGAGAATTCATGATAAAAAGTTATACCCATTATATACCATTGAAATCCATGAGAACTAAGTCAGATGAGAATTCAATGACAAGTTTAACATTTTCTCATAGACTCTATGTCTATCATGGGTTTTGAAAAATAAAATATTTCCTAGGTTAAATTTAGTTATTGTAGTATCCCAAGGGTTGTCTCTAGAGGGGATTGAAAAAAATATGTTGTGATTTTGGTTAAAAAAAGGGGGTGTTTTGGATTTTTTATTATTTTAAAATGATAAATTAAATCTATAAAAATATTTAAATGAAATGATATGAGAAAAGTGATTGGTTCAGTTTGGGCTATCTAATTTTAATGATATCCTAGTGCCAAAATTATTATATCTTATTCTTATTAACAGTTTAATGAGAGGTTCCACAATTTTTTCACCTATAAACCTTGTTTTAATGGTCTCAATGGAAATTAAAAAAATATATTTTACTAGTATACCCTCCTTCCTATGTGTGTATTTAATATATAGAATCATGCCTAAATCACTCAAGAAACGCCCAAATGGGCCTTGTTCCTCCAAAGAAAATCATGATTAACTACTACCTCGTCCCCATGCACCACCAACCATAAAGCACTTCACTGCCTAGATTATACTATTCCAATATATATATCTCAAAACTAACTGGAGGGAGATTATGGATCATAATTTGAGGCTATAAAAAATTAATATAAATAAATCAAACATATTCATTTTAAAAATGAAGAATAACTATTAAATATTAAAACCAATTTAAAATAATATGTATCCTTTATTCATTGAGGTTTGAAGACTCAATAATTTTAAATAAAAAACACCTCATTCACCAATTACTTAGAATTTACCCCTATATTAAAAAGTAAACTAAGATGAAGGAGAATGAGAATAAATTATTGAATTAAAATAAAATAGAAAATAAAAAAATAGTAAACATTGGTAGCAGTGTGCAGAAATATAGTAAGCCTACAATGAGCCCCCCTCAGAAATGTGAAGGAACTCCCCTCTCTATTGACCTCATATTATATATTTAAATCCTAAATTTCCATCTTCTTTGATCATGTTAAAACCTCCGAGATACTTAACTTCTATGATTTTATACTATTTCATTCTTATACATAGCTTCAAATAAAAATGTGGTCATATCTTCATAAATATAAAAAGATTTATTTTTTAGTTCGTGATAAAAATATTTTTCACATTATTATCCACATGGAATCCTTTGATTGGTTGTATAAATTTTTAAATGGATCCCATATTAGATTTATTTGATCTTTGATTGAATCATGAACCTTGTGACTTATCTAGATGTTTAATCAAGGAAGTTTGTGTAAATAACATCAGCATATTTTTTCTTCTTTAGAACACAAAATCATGAATATTCTTATCATTTCCCAAAGTAAAATATCATATGTGTGTATATGTTACAAGTTAAAAATATCTTATTTGATAAACTTTATTAAGTAAGAAAAATTATCTTACACATTGATAAATATATTATGGGATGATAAAAAAGTCATGTGTGGAGATAAAATATCATCCAGGCTATTGAAATAGCACAAACATAGATAAAATATCTTATAGGATATTGAAAGGAAATACATTATATACCTTTTTCCTTTTATAAATTTCATAACACTAAAAAATCATATAGAAGATAAATATCTTATGGTTTCCTAAAATATATTACAAATAGGATAATTATCTTACATGGATTAAAAATTATTATGCGGCTCGAAAATTTCTGATGAAAAGGTCATAATAAATTTTACATGCCTATTTTTATCTCTACTACAAAAATTCTCTATTTTCTTCAAATAAAATATAAAATTATTGAAATAAATTATATTCTTGTTCAAAAGGACCTAGATTTGTGTAAAATTCCCTAGAATGTATTTAAATTACTCGTATGCCTTCTAAAGTCTATAAATACTCACTAATATGCATAGATACTCTAAGAATAAACATTTCCCTTTAATGTCTATCTTATCAAGTGTGGAATCCAATGTCACATTTTGTGCTTCAAGACTTCACAATATAAAGATAAATTATACTCTATAGTAATCAATTCCAAAAATTATATAAGTAAATTGAATACCCAATTTGTTTATTTAAAACAATATTCACACAATCAAATAATTTAACACTTTAATTAAAAAAATCGTTATAACTTGAATAATAAATATATATGAGGGATTAAAATGAATTTAATATCAATAAAATATTATGAATTTATTGAAAATGTTATTCCTTAGACTCTCGGATAAGTGATCTTCAAAAATATTACTCAAGAAAAATTCAAACATTAACAAATTTTAGTTTTCCTTTTCAACACCATGGTTCTAAAGCTTATCTTGCCTCCTTATTATTATTAATTCCATTTTCATAATTATATACATTTAATTAACATCCTAATATGTATCTTATCATGAACCTGTAGACGTTTTGGAAATATTTCACTCAAAAATCATGTATAAATTCTAATTAATGTTTTTCTTATTCCATGTTCATTAAAATTTCTCTTTATGATTGGTGAATTTATTCTTCAAACACAAATGTGTCATGTATTTAATAATATCAAGTAGTATTTTTAGGGTTTTTTGGTGGATTAAAATTAGTGTGTTTTATTGAAAATATTCTTAGTTAGATTATGAATTTTTTCTCTATGTTTTGTTACAATGAATGATTTTCAAAATCCTTCAAGAATATCTTCCTCCCTTCACATCCTATTTCATTGGTACAAATGTTTTAACCTTGAGGTTCACAATTATAGATCACACCTTTTTAATTTCAATTATATCAAATACATCAAATATCTATTTCCATTATCATGTAACGTTTTTTTCTTTTTATCTATTCTTAAAGGAAGATAGAGACTTTGAATTTATTTTTTGTTGGTTTTTACTATTCATATCCCCATATTAGTAGTTATTTACCTTCATACTAAAGTGTTATAAGTCCATATATTGAACAAATTCATGGATATTCCCACACAACTACTCAAAAATATTCATCATAGATTCCATAATCTAAAAAAATCATTTCATATAAAACTCTATTTTTCCTCAAAAATATTTAACAACTTCTTGAGAAGTCTACCATTGAGGAGAATCAGTATTATAAATAATTTCATCTATATTTTCTCTATTTTTAGGTAGTTTTATCCTATTTATTTTAGACTTATGATTTACTATAGATTTTTTATTTTTTAGAGAAAGAGGGAAACTTTAAACTTTAAAATAGTTGACATACATTCCTATCTTTGGACGATATCTTGGACATATTACTGTCATTACCTACATGATTTTTCTCCAAAATCAGATGCAAAAAAGACGTAGAAATCCCTTAATTTAGTTTAAATATATCTATAGGAATATCTTGTTACGATTAACTTTACTCCTTCCCCACAAAATAATTCATTCTAGATTATGCATCAATATTTAGATCAAGGTGTATGGATATTTTAAACACATAATGTGGGTTTTTATCTAGGTAATTCATAGTTATTAAGGATTATAAGGGTAATATTTAAAGGTACACATGAATGTATTCTTCATTGAAAAATGTATATTAAATTAAAACAATGCATCAATCGCTTATAGGAAAAAGGTCTTAGTAATCTAAGAGATTAATTATATTATTCATAAATTTATATTCATTTAAGAAACTCTTACATCTGTTAGTAAATGAGGGTGTAGTAATAAGATTATAAATTTGGTTTATAATCCTCTTAGGTAATTGAATTCAAATGTAGGGAATCATTTCATGGAATAAAATTCAAAATCAGCGGCCATTGCAAAAAATTTAATCACTAACAATTTAAAAAGTAGATCATTTTATCACTCATGTAATGTGACTAGATAAGCCAAATCTATTTATCAAATTTAAATTTGGATTTAGAATACATAATGGTTTTCAAATTAATCCCTAATGGTTTTAAAAACTGTCTAAAAATAAACAAAAAACACATAAAATTTTTAAAAATGACATAAATTTTGAAATAAAAACCAAATATGAAAAATAATAAACTATAAATATTCCCACATCCACATATAAATAATGTAGTTCCCTTAATTTATTCTAAAATATTCCCCTTGTAAATTATATTTTAAATGGGATCACAATAATCAATCAAGTATTATGTAGAGGTACAACCTAATGGGTCTTCATTGATAAATTTATTGGAGTAGTGTGATAACCTACACTGGTTATTAGTGAAACATTACAGTATTATTATCTTATAATTTTTCCATTAATTGTGAATGGGTTCTTATTTCATTCCTTAATGATATGCATAGTACCAAAGTAATATCCATTACTAATTATAAATGTTCATTCCCATACAGAATGATGTTTACATCGAATCATCTTATGTATTGATTTTTATAAAAACACATGGTCCCCTATATTGAAATATTTTTTTTTGAATTAACATTTCCTAATACAATAAAGTTCACACATTTTAAATTTTTTAATTCTCAAAATAATCTCATTTAAGTTCTTCTAACACCTAAAAGTATAGTTTTCTTTATTTTTCAGCATTGTTTGTATCCAAATTCATATCTCTAACTATGTAGTATTCCTTGTGTTCTAACTCCACTAATAAGAAATATCTCTTACAAAAAATCAGTTGGTATGGATTCCAAACAATTTGGTTTTTAAGTTATCATGTAATCTGAAAAGGAGTCTTCTATCCTTTGGATTCAATCTTTCTAGTATGGTTTAACACTTCTTTCCAAAATCCCTTTTATCTCCCCATTTGAAACATCATCTTGGCCATTTATTTAAGTATGGTGGGGGTGATAATTTCATGAGTTTCACTCTATAATTCCTTCTAAAAGCTTTATGATTCTATTACATAAATGTGTTTATTGTTTAATTGTGGTGATTCATGGAGCTCAATACCTATGGAAAATGTTATCCCTGAAAAAAATCATATGAAACATTAGAATAAGTAGTTTTTAATTCTTTTTATTTCATTCATTTTGAAAAATAATGAACTAAAATTAAGATATATAAATTACTAAATGACATGGGAATAAGTCAAATGAAATATATTACCCACACATTAAATTTTTTGTAAAAATTAATTGAGTTTTTGGGTATTTTTAATCACATCGATATGGTTCCAGTGAATTGACACTTCCCACATTTCTTAAAAAAATCAAGTTAATATTTGAACAATTTGGGATAATAAATTCCATATTTTATGAATTTTATAATAATCTATTGAGGTCTAAAGTATCCTACACAAACTAAAGTATGGTAAAATGGAAAAATGATTAAATTTTACCCTCATGTAAGAATATTATTATTACTTCATCATTGAAAAATTTCTAATGTTATTGATCTTCCAAAATATAAAACATTTAGTAATATTTGAGTCTCTAAATATTTTATGGGTTCAAGCAGTATGAGAATTTATAGATCACTAAATAAATAAAAAATTTAGTTTATTAGAAAAAATTTCCTTAAATCATGAATAGTTACTCTCTTGAAATATGATCGTGCAGTAGATCTTGGTCTAGAATCTCCACTTCTGATATGTTGGGTAATCTGGTCAAGTGATCATCCACTTGTTTGTTATCTCCATTCATATCCTTGGTATCTAGATTGAATTATTGAAGTAAAAAAATATATATCACAATCATGGTCTTGTATTCATCCTTATTTATGAAATATTTAAGGTCTATATGATTAAAAAATAATATAAATTTAGTGTCTAACAGTAATATCTCAATTTATCCATAGAAAAAAACTTTTTATATGGTTGTATAGTTGATCTAGGTAGCATATAATGTTATTTATTCATATGTAATGGCTTAAGGTTTTCCATCAATATTTCAGTACAAAAATGATCCTATATCTTAGTTGGAAGAATTACAATGTAACTCAAAGGCATGCTCCTAGTTTGGAGGATGCATCACTGGTGTGGTGATCAATATACACTTCAAATAATCAAAATCATCAATGTTAATATAATAAAAATCACATTTAGTATATTTTAAAAGTAACTGGGAAAGGGGAAGACAAATATTACTAAATACATTGATTAACCTCCTATAAAATTTTTCATTTCCTAGAAAATATATATAACTTTTCATGGAAGTTAGGTATGGTAATGGATTTATCACTTCAATATTTGATTTATTTACCTAATGTTTTTTATGAAATTACATGCCCAAGGACTAATCTTATTTTCTACACGAAATTAAACTTTTTCAAATTCAAAACCCTGATCTTATCCTTATATTCTTTCAAAACATTTTCTATATTTTTTAAGAAATGATTAAAAGAATTTACAAAATAACTATAAAGTCATCCAAAAACACTTCCAATCATTATTTAATGTGATTAAAATGATAATTAGCATACAACTCATAAATATACATGGATAATTACATAATACAAATGTTATCATCCTATAATAAAAGTTTCAACAAGTATATGTGATAGTTTTATTCTCTTTATCCTCTAGAACAATGAGTACCTGAATATATCCTGGAAATCAATCTAAGAAATAGTAATGAGTTAATCCAACTAATAACTTCAATATTTGTTAAATAAAATGAATTTAAAAATAATATTTCATAGGTACCTATTTCATATTCTTATAATCTATAAAAACTCTCCATGTATTATGAATTCTAATATGTATCAATAAATATTGCTCATTATTTTCTATGGTTAGTCTAGTTTTTTTGGTAAAATATTGAATTGGGATGACTGATTGTGAGTTTGAAATTGGTTACACGATTCTTCCCACTAAATATTATTTATATTCTTATTTATAACATCTATAATATTGGGATTAAAAATCCTTTGCGGATACCTAATGGTAATAGAATTTTAATCAAGTAGAATCCAATACATGAATATTTTAGGATTAATTATGGGAATATCTCCTAAACACTATCCTATTTCTTGAACATTATCTATAAAAAGTTCAATCAATATAATTTTTCTTAGTTATAAGGGAATTTTTCTAAAATTATAACTATTAATTCTTATCTTTCTCTAAAGTATACATTTTTAAAATTAGTGGGCAGCAGATTTAATTAATGATTCTAAGGTTGTTCTAAAGGTGAAATTATATTATAATTTCCCACTTCCAAATATTTTATTTCCTATAAAAAATATTACATATAAACTAACTCATTATTAATCAAACAATGAAATCCATAAAATAATACAAGAGTTAAATTTTTATTTAATATGAAAATAAAATTTCTAGATTCTCATACATCATCCTTCTCCAAAGGCTTTTCAATCATTACATATTTCCCTAATGTTATAATTTCATGAAAAATACTTAGATCGCCACTCATTTTAACCTCAATAATGTGGGAATATGTATAAATGGAATGATTCATTGAAGGGTTTCTCATAGAGTCAATGATATAGATGTGGATTGTGCTATCTATAAACTCCATAGTGAGAATTGCTTCATGCATATTGATGATTTTATTGGTTATCTTTAACAAAGTTCTACCCAAAATTATGGGTGGGTGGAATGTTTCTCTATCATCTTACATGTTCAATATAATAAAGTATAAAGGTAATATTATATTTTTTTTTATCTAACCAAAACATCCTCAATGAATCCTATTAGAAAGAATATAGATGTGCTACTAAGTTGTACCAACACTCTTGTTGGATTTAATTATTCTATATAAAATGAACTAAAATCTGAGTGAGGTATAACATTAATTTTGAAACCTAAATCATATAAATAATATGAAAATTTTAATGAACCAATATTTAATGGTATATAAAATTTCCCTAGATCTTGAAATTTTTTGGGAAACTGAGGTGTGATTTTTGCTGAGACACTCCTTGAAAAGATGACCCTCCTATACCTTTGAATCAAATTTTTCATAGTGTGTAATTACTTGAGGAATTTATAATACATAGTATTTTTTTGAGATACTTCAAAAGAGGAATATTGATCTTCAATTTTTATAATGTTTGCAAAAATTATTTTAGACGTTCTTCTTACATAATATTCTTTTATAGAATCATTATTGATAAGAATTTGAGTGGGAGTTCTATATTATCCTTTTGTTTCTTATATAATGGTGTTGAACACTTATTTATTCTTAGTACACCGTTCCATTAATTTTATTCATTTTCCATTTACTAGGGTATATTTCAAGGACCTATCTTTAATTTCATGCATCATTCTCCTCAAGTTATAGTTTCCATGATTTAGATTCAGGTGTAGTTGGTTGTTGAACAACATTCATAGTTATTATGGTCATTATACATAAATTTACCTAGGGATTAGGGATTTATTGTGTAGGATTTTTTCCAAATATTTTGGAAACTATTTCTACAAGAAAGTTAGGATTATTTTTTATTTCTTTCACTTCATCCGTAAACTCCTCAACTTTAGGTCCTTGTTATAGCTATACATGTGGTTTTATATTGGTTGTGGGATGATTATAAGATTTTTTTTAATAGAGTGGTTGGTAGTAAGGATAATTATATGGTTGCTTGTAAGGTTCTTATAATGGTCAGACATGGTGGTAAGGCTGTTAGTAAGCTGTTTGTTAGGGAAAATTGTTTTGAAAAGGTGGTTTGTGTTGAAGTTAGTGACCTAGAACCAACTTTATTTGTACATGATTATATTTTTTAATTATTAATGGAGTTTCCTATTCCAACATGATTATTCCTCTGTATGAAACTTCCATATGATAATGTCCTAAGTGTATTTATCACATTGAAATCTCATAGTAATTCTCAGAAGTGATGAGAACCTAGAGGTATTGCGATATTATTCTTTGATATTTGTTCTATGACCAGATGATATTGTCTGAATGAACATAAATATACATTCTATAATGGGTAGGAGGATTATATGATATTGAGACACCTTCTCAGGGTTTTTTACCTTGGTAATCTCCTAGATGGGAATTTATGAGAACAAACCAGTCATAAGGAAATCCACATTTTCTTTTTTCAATGGATGTTCTTATATGTAGACATGTGTTCTGATAATTATACTTTAAGATTAGTATTAATAGATATCATGACTTGTGTAATTTGATTTATAGATAAAAATTGTGATGATATGTGATCATGGTGAGGTAGGATACATTAGGTGTATGATGAGTGATATTTATTTAATAGACAATGGGAGAAATGATTTATCCCTTTTTCCCTTTATATAAGTTCATATTTCAGACCCTTTGAGGGGAATGGAACATCCTACATAAATCCATTGCCATAGTGTTCAATTGGTAGGTTTTATTTGAAATTAACAGAAAGATACATTGAGTATATGGGTTGATGGAACTTGCATATAGCCTACTAGATTTGAGAAATCACAATAAAGGGGTTATGTTATAGGGTAAGCATTCATTGGAGTTGGGATGTCATTGTGACATTACCTTCTTTCCCTGTTGGATTTTGGGCATGTTTCAAGATGTTAACCTTAATATTTAGGAATTTTTGCCTAAACCCATTGGGAAATAGGCCTAAATGGTCACACAATAAGTGTATCAGAAATCTCAATAAAATTGAAGTATTGAATTTAACAAGTTAGAATAAATAATATTTTATCCTGGTTTAGTTGATCACCTTAATTTAATCACAACTTATTTGAAATAATAAGTGAGTTAAATATTAATAATAAATATTTATTTTCAATTTTAAGAAATATAATATTTATTATATTTATAATATAATAATGCGCTGAAATTTATTTATTAAATAGTAATTATTCAAGGCTTGGTAAATGTCAAAGAATTAAAGTGGATATAGATTAATGGTCTGATTTTAAATGATGTAAATGATATTTATTTATATTCTTATTGTGTTTCACATGTCAAGAGACTAATAATTTCTTATTATTATTATTGTTGTTTTTGTTGTTGTTGTTTTTGTTGTTGGATATGGTGATATATAAGAATTCATATGTTTGAAAGGGGCTTGTATTCAATTTTCCAACCATAAACCTACCATAATAAATATCTTATTATATCACATTCCGTAATCACTTTTAGTGTTCACAATGGATAGATATAGACTCTCTCATGTCCAAGATAGAGATCTAGAGTGAACTTTATCTTCCTCCTATCTCAATCTGTTGATAGAAAATAAAGAGTTATTCCTCCTTTTAGAAGAATTTAGCTAGGATCAACCACAAATAATCAAGCAATCGGGATTGGTTGTTCTAGAACCTCATGATCTTATAGTGATGTTCAGATATTGGGGCACACATATGAAACACCTCTTGAGGGATTCTTTACTTGGATATTTCAATGAAACAATTTTATAATGATATCTAGTCAAATATATCATCAAATAAAGTATAATTTCAAGTTGTGGTAATTCAATATATACTCCTAAATTATTTATAAATTACATGTGAAGAAACTCATTTTTTGGTTCTAGTGTTTTAATCCAGTCAAGTATTCTATAGATTTCATTGTACATGAAATTTTACTCATGTGTCAAAATGATCACATGTAAATTAAGATTAAAAGTCAAGTTATTCATTCCATCAAAGGAAAATTTTGTTATTCCCGAAACCGATAAGTGGTATCAGAGAAGTCACAGGTTTAATTTATAATTATTTACCATTAATTAATTGTGTTCAGGAATTTACATTTTCTTTTAATTATTTAAATTCATTTTAATATCTCAAATCTTTATATCTTCCCTTCTTCATTCTCAATAACATAACCTGTAAATGGTTAAGATTAAAAATAATGATGAAATATCTAAAGAATACCATCTGGGGATGCTAAAGGCACTATCTAGATAAAACTAGAGTATATGACATGTACTTACTACATACATGTCATGTATTTTTTATTTCTAATCCGTATCCTATGAAAATTTCTAATTTATCTATTTCAATTAGATCTAAGATCTTACAAAAATGAATCATCCTATAGATATGTACAGACTAGCACACAGCTTGAAGAAATACAATCTATGTAACCACTGTCATAATGTATAGTACTTGGTTTTTGGTGTCTGATAACATGGGGTGTCCCAACATGCCCTATATTAGATATAAGAAATAGGGAAGATGAGCCATGAAAATATGAGGCCACACGTGTTATAATCCTTGTACAAATCATGTACGTCGAACTAATCCACGACAGGAAACATTCCCAGTCCAAAAGCATGTCTTATAGACACATCCAGATGAAATTACACACCATGTACTATAGATTAAGTCATCTAGTCTTATATAGATAGTGTGCTTAGTTTTTTATAGAGAAAAAATGAATATATAATCAACCCTATTCACATGTGTTCCATGTGCCATTTATTTACCAATACATGCCATGTCATATGAATGATAATTATATATTAAATCAATATCTACATTAAAATTTAGGATAAGAACATGAATTTTCCTCCAATTACACACGTGTCCTTCATTAATTTTAAATGAAATTAACTTAGTTTTTAATTATAGATGGTGGTGAGTTAAGGATTCACGGATGGAATTAAAGTAAATTGAATTAATTATATTAATTCATGTTGAATTATCTTAATTAAAGAATGAATCAATGTAATTGATATCTAGATTTAAAATATATGATTTTTTCTTGATATGTGTATGATCATGAGATTATATCATCCTTGTCTATTTGATTGGTTTATTTTAGTTTATTATTACATTAAAATTGATGGTCTTCATGTAATCCCCTCTTCATTATCATGTAATGGCCTATGTGCCCATAGTTTCTTTTACATAAACCCCCATTATCTAATCCATTGGATCCCCTCACCTACATGTGATTAAAAGATTCTGTAAGGGTGGATCTCCCATATAAGAGGAGGGAGTTCAAGTCTAGGAGCCATGGTAAAACCAATCGAGTTGATACATAGGAGAAAAGGTGGAATACTGCAACATGAACTAAGCTATTATTCAAGGTTTGCTTCCCTATGGTTGAAGGTTAGTTTATCACACGCTCGATAAAATGACCATTAAATAAAATCATGATCATGCCCCTTATATTTTATTTCTATTAGTTGAATGGTTAATTATTTATATATTATGATGTTTCATGATCACCTAAAAATGAATTAACAAGCATGCAAACATAGCATAAAATATAATTGGATTAGGCGTTAATGTTTTATTAAACATGATTATTCACTTAAGTAAAATACAATTAATATTAACAAGATATGAGAAAGTATACAATGGGATTTACACATAAGAAAAAAAATCCATCAACTAAAATATTAAGTCAGTATGGCCTTACACTACTCAAAGTTGGAATCAACCTCATATTCAAAGTGCTTGACCAACCCACGTTGGGGTGATTTCAATTATCGTATAAGTTATAGCTTAACGTTTTTAGTAGACTTAACATAGTTTACATCAAGGGTTGACTTCACAAGAATAAATAGGTTTAACTAAGATTCAAAACACCCTAGAAAAATTGGCATTTAGCGTCGGTTTAAACAGCAGCTAAATCATTCTGCGACGGTTTTGGAAAACTCCTGCTAAATTGTGTGTCGGCAATCAATTAGCAGCATTTTTCCAATATTGTTGTAGAATGATTTAGCGAAAACTTTTTATTTTTAAAGAAATTAAAAAAAAATTATCATTTTTTATTTTTTTTATTTTTTTATTATTTTATTATTTTATTGTTTTATTATTTAATTATTTTTTATTTACAAATTTAATTTATTTAATTATTTTTTAAAAATACTTTTTTTATTATTTTTTATTTTTTATTTTTGTAACTAATTAATTATTTAATTTTTAATTTTTTTATTATTTTATTATTTTATTATTTTATTATTTTATTATTTTATTATTTTATTATTTTCAAAATTAATTAATTAATTAATTTTTTATTTATTAATTATTTCATTCTTTATTTATTATTTACTTTTTATTTATTTTTTATTTATTTATTATTTACTTATTATTTATTCTTTATTATTTATTTATTTTTTATTATATATTACCAGGAACATGCACATGCACATGCCATATATAAAAATTCCGGGTTTGGTGAGATTTGAACCCCTTGCCCATTGTTTATTCTCCAATGACTTTACAAATCTATAAAGTTCTTCATGCGGTGAAGAAATAGAATTTAATATACATATATATATATATATTAAATAAACAAATAATAGATAATAAAAAGATACAAACTAAATAATTTTTAATCAATAATTATTATTCAATAATTATTAACCAATAATCAATAATTAGAAATTAATAATTAATAATTCATATTTAATAATTAATAATTAATAATTAATAAATAAAATATAAATGAATAATAAATATTTATATATATATATAATTTGGTAATAAATGGTAAATAATAAATAGTGAATAGTGAATAATAAATAGTTAATAATTCACTGTAAATAATAAATAAAAAATAAAAAATAATAAATAATAAATATATATTATATAATATATAAGTGATGTATAAATAATAAATTAATTGAAAAATGTATTAGTATATGAAAAATAAATAATAAATTAATAAATATTAGATAATAAATAATAAATTATAAATTATGAATAAACAAATAATAAATATATAATGAATGTATAATAAATAAGTAATTAAAATATATTAATAATAAATTAATAATATAATATTAAAATAAAAAAATTATTATTATTATTATGGTATAAACAACAAACAAATAAATAATAAATAAATAGTAAACAAATAAATTAGAAATAAATAATAAAATAAATAAATAACACTTAGAAGGTTCATAAGATCAGAAAACCAACTCCTAAAAATTTATTAGAAAATTAAAAGACAAAGAAATGAAATGCGGATGGAAGGGTTCAAACAAGAACTTGCCCTCATCCAAAAAGAAAAATTAAAAATCAAATACATTATCATTCCCATAATCATGATCAAAGTAATCATCGTCATCAGCAGTTTCCCAATCTGGTTGTGAGTTCCTTTGATTGAAGATCACAGAATACTTATCATTGATCTTTTCCTACTCTGGAGTGAGGTAGTTCTTAGTTTCTTTGAAAGAAGACCTAGTAGACACATTTTGGTCATTCCCTTATGTAGCAGCCCGATCATCTCGGCCACATCATCAGCCATAACCTTATGGATGCTTACCCCATCTCTAATATTTTTTATGCCAAGTTCCTTCAGTTTTTTTGTTATCAGCATCTAGATTGTCCTTCAGTGTGGAAAGATGTTCATTTCCATTAAGGCTATCAATGGTAGCAGATGAACCACCACCAGGGTCCATTTATTTAGCCACATCATTGATTGAATCCAACACGCCAAAGATGTTTGATGCAGTCACATTCAATGAAAGGTCCATCTGGAAAGAATTTTTTTTCTCAGGATGAGAATCATTTTTCTTGTATGTAATCGTCTAAAAATCGTCATTATCTACATAAAAAGTGTTAATTTTTCATTTTCTCCTTATAATTAACAAGGTGATGCTCACTTGCAGCTTACCTTTACTGCTTTTTGAGAAACCATTTTCTCAAGCATAATGTGTTCATCAGCCGCAACTTGTATGTTAATTTCTATGATGTCTTGCTCATCAAGGGGTTTCATTCTGTCCAACACTGCATTTTGGCCATCAACATCATTTGGGGTAGATGATACATTAACTTCTTGTTCTTCCAAGAGATCCTTTTCCGGTATGTTCTCCATGTTAGTTTTCCCATCAAAATTATGAGGTGAAATTTCATCTACAAAGATATCTATCTGGTGTTTCATCTTACCATAGCTTGGTACAGGAGGGTCTGGAAGTTTCTAAATGTATTTTGTATATGAATCTCTTATATCCATGTGCCAAAATGCAATATCAGGCTGCTCTCTAGATTGACCGACACCATGTCCTTCATTTGCAGCATGAGAAGCAGTCTCCAACTATTTAATAGTAAATTATTGATTAAATAATAATAAATTAAAAATAACATGATAACTAATGTATACACAATAAATTAATAATTAATAATTAATAATCAATAAATGAATAATAAAAAAATAAATAATATATAAATAATTAAAAAATAATTAAAAAAATATATTAATGAAATAAGAAATAGTTTTTAACAATAATTAAATAAATAAATTAAATCAATAATAAATAAATATTAAAATAATAAATAATAAATAATAAATAATAATTTAATATATAATAAATATTAAACTATAAAATTATAAAATAATAAATGGATATAAATATCTATAGATATATATACATATAACAGAATTTACATAAATATATATAAACACACTCAGATATATAATTATATATTAATACAAATATATATATATAAGTAAATATATATATATATATATATATATTTACACATATATGGTATAAAAATATATAAACATAAATATGTATAAATATTTACAAATATATATCAATATGCCCAAAAAATCATAAATTCATATAAACATATATATATATATATATAATTTATAATAAATTACTGAAATAAGAGAAAACACAATAATTGCAAGACCATCAAATCAACAGAAATGTAAATCAATGGAATAAAATTATAAATGACATAAAAAACATATGAAAAAACTATTAAACCAAGATGAAATCTCATCGAATCTGTATGATATATATGTATACTTAAATTTATTTAAATATATTATATATTAATATTTATTTACATAGATAGAATATAAGGATAAATATATATTTTTTATCAATACACATGAATATGTATATATAAACATTATTTATATAAGGGTATATATATATTCATATTGATTTTATGTAAATTCATTTATATAATATATTTAATGATGATGATATATTTATATAAAATACACTTATATATTATTTATAAAAAAATATTTACATATATATGTATTTTTTACATATATTAGAATACACACTTAAATATAAATATTTTTATTAACACACACACATTTATATATAAACATTACGTGTATAGGTATATATATATATATATATTAATGCATTTTTATAAGGTAAATAAAGTTGATAATTATTTATTTTAAATTAAATGAATAATTATTATTTATTTCCATATGGTTTCTATGTTTAAAAATACATTTAAATGTAAATATGTATTTATACAAGTGATTTATTATAAGTAAATATATTAAAATATGATTATATTTAATTATAAATAAAACTACATTATGAAAAATGATTAAAATTCAAAACCATAATATCAATTTGAATGTAATCCCTGAGAATGAATTCATTCTTATAGAAACCCTACTTTTCATACATCTTTTTAATGTTAAACAACATAATAACATTACCCAAACATGATCCAAAGGTTTAGTGTCTTGGAAAAATTGGGACCATATATAACATTTTCATAACAAAACATAAACATTTATTTAATTCCTTCTTCTCTAGGTTCTTCTTAGCCCTTTACTTGTCCTAAGTAAAAGTAGTCACCTGAGGATATACATCTAAAAGGGGTGAGATAACAACCCATAAAAAGGATATATAAGAACATGAAACAACACAACATGTGGTGAGCAACATTATAACATCATCATAATCATGATAATAATATTAAGAAAAGACTTGAAATGTGTCAATGCATAAAAATGAAAAATCATGTCTTAGTGGTCAACTACCACACATAGTTGTGAACAAAGATAGAATCATTTTCACACATCATTTCACTTAAACTCATGAGATTAATCATTTTACCCAATGCATTGGAGCACTGTATAATTTGGGGTGCACTTGTCACATCAAAACATTCATATTGCGCTTTATAATTTCGGGCGTACCCATCACATCATAACATTTACATCATCATGAATAACACATAGAAAATTTATAAATAATGAACATTAATAACCCATTTAAATGAATAGGTTTAATCTTATAAGAATACATTCATAAAATTTGTGTTCCCAAAAGAAATAGGGAATAACATACTTGATACAAGAACCATCAACCTTGAGTGAGAAGTAAAAGGTATGTTTTTAAGGAAGTGTTCTTTTGGAAAACATTATGTTTGACATAAACTCCATTGGAAAACATTTATATCCCATAAATATTAATATAATTATAAAAAATGATTTATAAGGTGTAACCATACTGAAAATGGATTAAAAGAGGGGGAAACCGAAGAAATAAAGTTGGGTTCGAGAATTCCCCTTACGTTGTATCTAAACGCTTCCTTCACATTATTTTCCTGTATAATGACATTATATTCATTAATTATAAATTAAATAACATTTTATACATTAATATGGTTCATTATGGTTTAATTAAGTTTTTTTATGGTCTTTTTGGTGAGTTATATAGTTTAAATTCATTGTTCGGGGGTGTTCTTTTTCTTAGTTTTCATGAACGGTTCACTTGTTTACATGAATAGATGTTCATGTAGAATATGGATAAACATCCATAATTTTTATTAAATTTTATTAATTATCTTATAGTAATTTTAATGATCTTATAATTAAGTATTTTATATACCATGTTGATGAATCATTAGATAAAATTTAATGATGATTGATTTTGGTTAATTTGGGAAGTTTTTGGATCACAACGAACATGTTTTGTTTTAACATTTAGTATTGTGAAAAAAAATTGTTTCCAGAACATAAAAGGGGTAAAAACATACATATTAAAATATTTTTTCAACCATTTAATGGTTTTATTTACATCTTTTATGGATTTTAATGAAAATGGAAGTGTATCGCCAGTGATGTTGGTAAATTAACACATCACCGGCAATGATTTAATTTTTTAAAAAAAGAGATAGAGGGGTGATTATAATGAATAATATTACATTAAGATGATATAATGCCATTATATTTATCATAATGTAGTTATAATGACATTTGGATAAGATAATTTGAGGATAAGAGAAGAAAATAAATGAAATTTGAAAGGAATTTGAAGGGAAAGAGAGAGAGAAATTACCTCTTGAATATATCTTCTTTGAGAGCCTCTTTAGGGGAGAGGTTTTGGTCTTTCTATGAGACCAAGGGATTATATACAAGGGTTAAGATCTATGGAATATCTTTTGGTGGAATTTGGACATGGATTTAAGCTTGAGATGTGTTAATAAATGTGGGTGTGAGGGTTGGTATTTATAGTGGAGGAGATGAGGGTTTTCTTAATATTATATTCATTAATTTATTATTTCTCCACAAGATAATAAATAGTGAAGATTATATGGATAAAATTAGTAATAATTGTATGTGAGGTCAAAACAATGTCCATTTACATCATCCATGACTCAATGATTTAGGAATTCATTTATTTAGAATATTTTTTAAATTATCGAATTTCACTATTCACGGAAAATTAAAGTATTTTAAAAAAATCTCAAAAAATAAACCTAATCATTTTTTAACATGTAGAATCAAAAAATGAACTCTGTTTTTTAAAAATAATTTTCTAAATATGATTAATTTAATTTTTAATTAAAATCATAATTTACTTGGAAAATACAAATTTAAAATTAAAACTGCTTTTCTAACACTTTGAAAAATTAATTATGGTCTAATAAAATTATCATATAATCATAAGACATAAATATAACATTTTATGAATAAATTTTAGGAAAATAAATTTTCTTTTAAATTATTAAATTAATAATTAAATATTCATAACTTATAAAAATACCAACACTATAATATAATTATAAAATATTGACACTTAAAGGATGGATAAATTTCATTTATAAAATTAGTGGTAAGGTTATTATTCACATAGACGATTTAAAATTCCTAAGGGTCATATTAATATTCATAAGGGTAACATTACTATTCATAAGGGTATGTTACTATTCACTAAAAATTATGTTTTTCCTATTGGACTCCAAACATCCTACTGATTGCAACTGTGTATGTCATATTTTTGAAATTCAAATCATAGAAGTGGAAAATTTATGCTTAAAGGTCACATAGTAGTTAATTTAAGCATGATGTGGCATTGTGTTTCCTGATGAGATTTTATGTGATTATGAAATTACTACATGAAGGGATAAATTTCATTAATTAAATTTTAGGTTATTAAATTCTTCTCCCCTTTTGATATTTCACCCTAAAAATATCATTTTTCATAAACAGGTGATGGTACTTCTCCTTCATCGCATCCTATGGTTCCCAAGTTGCTTCTTCATACTTATGGTTCCTTTATAACACTTTGATAAGGTGGGTTGTCTTGTTGCGTAGAACCTTATCTCTCTGGTCTAGAATCTTTATTGGCTACCCCTAATAAGAGATATCATCTTTTAACTATACCACCTCTGAGTTTAGTACATGTGAGGGATATGGTATGTACTTCCTCAAGAGTGATATGTGAAACACATCATGAACTTGAGCCATATTTGGTGGATTTTCAAGCAGATAGGCCACGGCTCTTATACGGTCAAGGATCTCAAAGGGGCCAATGTACCATGGGCTTAGTTTCCCTTTCTTTCCAAATAGAATGACTCTCTTCCATGATGATATTCGAAGGAAGAATTTATATCCAATGTTGAAATCCAAGTCTCTTCGACGGTTATCAGCAGAGATCTTTTTCCGACACTAAGTAGCTTTGATATTTTTTTAAATGACTTAAACCTTCTATTTTATCTCTTGCACAAGATCAGGTCCAAGTATATTTATTTCTCCAACTTCATCCCAACAGGTTGGATTTCTACATCAATTTCCATACAAAGATTCATATAGAGCCATCTGAATACTTGAGTGGAAGTTATTTTTGTATGAAAATTCAACCGATAGGTGATGTCGATCTCATCCACCCTTGAAGTCTAATGATCAGGCTCTCTGTATATCTTCGAGCATCTGAATAATCATTTTAGATTGGCCATTATTTTGGGGGTGATAAGTCATGCTAAAATTTAATTCTGTACTCAAATCATGTTAGAGACTCCTCCAAAATGTAGATTTGAACCTTGGATCATGATCATAGATGATCAAGAGTGGAACCCCATGAAGTCTCATCGCATCCTTCATATATATATTTACAAGTTGTTAGAGCGAGAGATCTTCCTGAATAGCGATAAAGTGGGAAGTCTTGGTGAGTCGATTAACCACAACCCATATCGCATTATCTCCCTTGGAAAACTTGAAGAGACCCGTGAAAAATTCCATAGTGACATTCACCTATTTACACATGGGTATAGGTAATGGTTTCATCACCCCTTTGAAATTTTGTTGCTCTACTTTAACTTGATGAAATATCAAGAACCTTGAGATATATTCAGCAATCTCCTTATTTATGTTGTCCCACCAGAAGTGTTCTTGGAGATCTTGGTACATCTTGGTGTTACCATGATGGATATAGAATGTTGAGTTATGTGCATTGTCCAATATATCCTTCTTTATACTATGTGATGAAGGCACACAAATCCTTGTTCCAAACTGAATCTCACTATCATCATCGATATGGAACTCTTGCAGCTTCCCTTCCTTTACTTCGTTCACCTTCTTTTGAAACTTTGGATCATCCCTTTGTGCCTCCTTAATATTCTCTTAGATATATGGTTAGGCTATCATTTGGTAAAGGTCGGATTTATTCCCTACAATTATGATTTCCAAATCAATCCTTTTCATATCCATGAATATAGGGTCTTTCTCAATCTATATCATGGATAGAGTTGTGTGTTCTTTTCTTCTTAGAGCATCAGCTACCTTGTTCTCCTTTCCATGATGATAGTGAATATAGAAATAGTGGTATTTTATTATCTCTAATCACCTTCGTTGATTCATGTCGATCTCCTTCTTTGTGAATATATACTTTAGACACTTTTGATCAGTATGTATATCACACTTTTCACCATAGAGGTAATTTCGCCATATTTTCAAGGAAAAAATCATAGCTGCTAGCTCCAGACCATGCGTCGGGAAGTTATTACCATGGATATTCAACTACTTTGAGGTTTAGGCTATCATATTATCATTTTTTCATGATTACATAACCCAATACTTTCTTTAAAGCATCACTATATATCACAAAACGTTCTCCACTCTTTGGAATGTGGGTGGTTGAGTTTTCTTCCCTCCTTTATCATTAGATCCTCCAGCTTGAAACTCCACCTTTCATTTATTATCACCATATCTATGGGACCATTATACAAACTCTATCTCTACTTTTATATAATATTGAATAACATCTTTATAACTCTCAAAGTCTCGAATTGCAAGAGCCTTTCGAAGGTGTGTTTTTAACCCACTAAAGAATATATCAATTTTTCAATCATTGTTGATAACAAAATCGGAATAATACCTTGAAAGCCTTGTGAAATTCTATTTGTAGGACATGATATATTCTCCTTCCTTTTTCTTGAGCTCTATGAATTCCCTCTCTATATTTTTATGAATATTTCATGGGTAATACTTGTTAAGAAACATTATCTTATTGTCTTCCCACTTCATCTCTTCAATTTAATCCATCATCTTGGTGTTCTTAATCAAATCCCACCATTGGTCAGACTCCCCATAGAGATGATAAATGGAAAAATTAACCTTCTCCATCTTAGAATAGTGAAGCATAAAAAATATCTTCTCCATCGATTTGAACCACTGTTCTGTAGCTAGTGGATCAGAAGGTCCACTAAATATCGGTGGTCATTGTCATATAAAACACTCGATAGAGAGTTCCTCCCACTTAGGTGAAGGAGGGTGTTCTAAATTATTCAGGTTATTATTTATAAAATGATTCAACTAGTTAATAATCACTTTGAAGTTTCTAACTCCACCTCCCAAAGCATTGGGGATGTCATTCAGGAAATTGCTGCATTGTTCATTACATGGGTTGTTGGCACAATTTCCCTTGGTTCCCACCATTTTATAAAATAGATTAGGTTAGAACAAAAATAAGTCAAAAATTCATTAATAAATAATTTATTCCTTTGTTAAATTAACACTAAAATAATATCTTATGGGATCCCTATGTTTATAAAATCATCTTGTGTGCTTACATATACTTATTCTCATACCAAGGTTTTCACTAAGGTTCTCTAATCCTAATTCCCAAATTAACTAAACTGTGCTCTGATACCAACTATATCAACCCTACTTTTCTTACATCATTTTAATGTTAAAAAACATAATAACATTACACAACCATGATCCAAAGGTTTAGCATCTTGGTTAAACTAGGACCATACATAACAATTACATTACAAAACAAAAAGATTTAGTTAACTCCTACTTCTCTAGCTTCTTATTGGACCTTGACTTCTCCTTAGTACAAGTAGTCACCTGAGTATATACATCAAAAATGGGTGAGATAATAGCCTAGTAAGAGGATATATAAGAATATGAAACAATACGACATGGGGAGAGAATCATTATAACATCATCATAATCATTAGAGGAAACATTACAAAAAGACTTGAAATGTGGAAATGCATAAAAATGAAACATCATGTCTTAGTGGTCAACTACCACATATAGTTGTGAAAGAATCTAGAATAATGTTCACAAATCATTTCACTTGAACTCATGAGATTCATAACTTTACTCAATGCATTATAGAACTGTATAATTCTGGTCACACCCGTCACATCAAAACATTCACATTGTGCTATATAATTCCAAGAGCACCCATCACATCATAACATTTACATTATCATGCATTCCACATAGAACATATTAAAATAATAAACATAAATAAACCATTTAAAGGAATGGGTTTCATATTATAAGAATTAATTCATGAACTTTGGGTTCCCAAAAGAAAGAGGTAATAAAATACATGATACAAGAACCATCAACCTTGAGTGAGAAATAAAAGGTGTGTTTTTAAAAGAAGTGTTATTTTGGAAAACATTTGGTTTTGAATAAACTCCATTGGAAAAAATTTATATCCCAAAAAAGTTAATATAATGACAAAAAATATTTTTAAGGAGTAACCATACCGAAAATGGAGCGAAAGAGTGAGAACCCGAAGAAAGAAAGTCGGGTTAGAGAATTCCCCTTACCTTGTATCTAAATGATTTCTTCACTTTAATGTTCTATATAATGACATTATATTCATCAATTAGAAATTTAAGAACCTTTAATACATTAATATGGTTCATTATGGTTTCATTAAGTTATTTTATGGGCCTTTGGATGAGTTATAGAGTTTAAATTCATTGTTCGGAAGTGTTCTTTTTCTTAGTTTTCCTGAACGGTTCACCTATTTACGTGAATGGAAGTTTGTGTCAAACATGAATAAACATTAAGAATTGATATTACATGTTATTAATGATTTTTAAGTAGTTAAAATGATCTTATAATGAATTATTTTATATACCATGTTGATTAATCATTAGTTAAAATTTAATGATGATCGTTTTAGGTTAATTTGGGCAGTTTTTAGATCACAACAAACATGTTTTGTTTTATCATTTAGTAATATGAATAAAAGTTGTTTCCAGAACATAAAATGGGTTAAAACGTACGTATTATAATATTTTTTCAACCATTTAATGGTTTTATTGACAACATTTAAGGAGTTTAAGGAAAATGGAAGTGCATCACCCATGATTTAGGTAAATTAACACATCATGGGCAACGATTTCATTTCTATAAAAAAAGAGAGAGAGAGAGGGAGGAGTATAATGAATAATATTTCATTAACGTGATATCATACCATTATATCAATCATAATGGATTTATAATGATATTTTTCTAAGATATTTTTAGGATAATATAATAAATAAAATGAAATTTGAAATTAATTTGAAAGAAAAGAGAGAGAGAAATTACCTCTTGAACATATCTTCATTAAGAGCCTCTTTAGGGGAGAGGTTTTGGTATTTTAATGAGAAAAAGAAATTATAGACATGGGGGTGATATAGGGAAGATATTTATTCATAATTTTGACAAGTCTTGAAGCTTTAGAGGTGTGAAGAAACGAGGGTGTTAGGGTTGATATTTATAGTAGAGGGGGGAGGGTTTTCTTAATATTGTATTCATTAATTTATTATTTCTCCACAAGACAAAAAGTAGTGAGAATTCTTATGAATAAAACTATTAATAAGTGTATTTAAGTTAGATACAATGGCCCTTTACATCATCCATGACTCATACATGATACATAAATTCATTTATTTAGCTTATTTTGTAAATTATCAAATTTTACTATTCACCAAAAATTAAAGTATTTTAGAAAAATACCAAAACATTATCCTAACCATTTTTTAAAGTGTAGAATCCAAAAATAAACTAAATTTTATAAAAATAATTTTCTAAATATGATTAATTTAATTTTTAATTAAAATCATAATTTACTTGAAAAATACAAATTTTAAAATTAAAACTGCTTTTCTAACACTTTGAAAAATTAATTAAGGTCTCATAAAATTATCATATAATCATAAGACATAAATATAATAGTTTATGAATAAATTTTATGAAAATAAATTTGTTTTTACATTATTAAATTAATCATTAAATATTAATGACTTGCAAAAATACCAACACTACAATATAATTATACCATATTACCACTTATAGGATGTATAAATTTTATTTATACTATTAGTGGTAACTTACCTATTCATGTTGTTGATTTACTATTCCTAAGGGTCATATTAATATTCATAAGGGTAACATTACTATACATAAGGTTATGTTACTATTCACCAAAAATTAAGTTTGTCTTATCGAACTCCAAGCATCCTATTGATCACAACTGTGTATGTCAGATTTTCAAAATTCAAATCACGGAAGTGGAAAATTTATGTTTAAAGGTCACATAGTAGTTAATTTAAGCATGATGTGGAATTGTTTTTCCTAATGTTATTTTATGTGATTATTAAATTACTACAAGAAGGGAGAAACTACATTGATTAAAGTTTGGTTTTTTACAATTCCCCATTGAAAAAAGACAAGAAGACCCCATTTGATGAGGCTGAAATTCTGTAGAACGTTCAAAAAATGTGATACCCTAACAAAAAACTCATTTTTGTAGGCCATTGGGACCTCATTCTACCTCGAAAAAAATTAATTATGTTCCCCTAATCATCATGGTGTAGATATCATTGCAAACTTCGATTTGATATGTGGTATAGCTCAAATGGACACCCGTGTTGAAATTTATGGCCGTTTCAAGTTCACGTTTGATTTCCAAATTTTCGTAAAAATATTATAAATTTTATTATTTTAATTTTTAGAAAATTTAATTATAATGTATTTTTATTTCATTTCATAAGCTTTTATTTTAATGGTTGTGGAACTAAAATCGACTCCCAGATCAAAAGTTATGGCCATTTGATGTCAAACTGTGATTTTCAACTTATTAAAGATTTATTTTAAGTTTCAAATTATTATTAACTAATAATTATAGATATTTACTAATTTACATATTATAATTAATTAAAATTATAAATAATAAACTATATATGATAATAAATAACAAATAATATATCAAAATTAAATATTTTATTTTTTAATTTTTTCCATTTAATTTCGCACCGGTTTTTTTTAAAACCACTGCTAAAAAATTTAATTTTTTTTGAAAAATAAAATAAAATATAAAAATATATATGTAAAAAAACATTTAGTGGCAGTTTTAAAAACATCCTCTAAAAACCTCTACTAAATTTTTTCCCAAAAAATTTAACAGCGGTTTTGAAAGCCTCTGTGAAAAAACCACTTATAAATTAGTTTTTTCTATAGTGAAAGTTGAGGAAATATTTAAAAAAAGATTTCATATTTGTGGGATCCACTCAATGGATCAAATAACTTTGATTTAATGTAGTTGGCAAGTTACTCCTGCCTAAAACCCTTAAAATTACTTTTTGTCCCTGATTTTGGGTTATAAGAAGAGGAATATAGATCTTTCCCACTAGAATATCTAAGAGACGAGATATTCCGAAAATAAGGGTGAGGCCTATTAGGTTTCAATAAAATTGTTCGAGATTGATATAATTTAAATATTTTTTGAATTTATTGATCTATTTTTGTAATCAAACAATTACTAATAATCTTATCTTAATTTTTAAACATGTAAAATCAAATAACATCGAAAATATCACTATGATCCATACTAGAGAAGGATAATTGTCACATCTACATGAATTTAGAGGAATGGTATAGGCACTTACGTGTTATATTATTCCATGAATAGAAATTTTATATACTGGAGACCCCACTTCCTGAGTCTGTTTCTAAGGAGGTTAGTGAGAAAGAAGTATCTCTCTATTTCATACATGTGGAATATGAAATAAATGTTTAATTTTTCATGTTATTCTCCATGTCTAATAATATTTAAAAGAAATATGAGGATATATATGTGTATAGAATCATTTCTCATCTTTGGGATCTCTATCAAGAGAATATGATATAAGAAATATATGATATATCCAATGAAATTTTCACATGAAATATTGTAGAGGTGTCAGCTAGGCCCTATGTGGTCAAGGATATTTTCTACATTGGGTGCCTGTATATCATAGGGTTTAATATCCCTAATGAGATAAGCATTGATCACATTATTTCCTCACTATCAAAAACCTTCTCCATTTTTATTTTGAATTATAATATGATCAATAGTGATAAGACACTTTATAAACTTCTTACTCTTATTCAAAAATTGGATAAATACATGCGGTGTTACAAGTTCGTTATCCTTAGAGTGAATAAGAATATAAGGAATGAAGAAAAGGGGTTGAAACACTTTCCAATTATAAGGCTGTAGAGTACCATCCTTCCAAGAAATATAATATCCAATTGAAAGGAAATGACTAGGATATGGTGTGTTTTTCATGTGGAAAACAATGCCACTAAAAGAGTAATTCCACCCAACCAAAGAATAAAGTATAAGCTTCACGTGTGTCTTTTATTGAGTGTAATCATTATATATCTACAAATTTTGTATTATATATTGTATAGGGTGCTCTCATTTGTATAAAAATACTATATCCAAAATATATTTTTGATGGTTTCTTGAGGTGAGGAGGGTCTATGGGATTCTAATGGATAGAGATTTCTTCTCTATCCATTATATATTATCATATCACATTTATGAAAGAATTTATTATGGTTTTAAAGAAATTTTATTATATTCCTAGTGTTACCATGAACATTATTTCAATTTATTATTTAGACATGGATGGATTTATTTTTCATTATTAGAAATAAAGGTTTATACTTTTATAAATATAGAATATATAATGTTATGGAATAGTTAAATAACTATATTTATATATTAAATTACAAAAAACCAAATATTTTAAATTAATAATGAAACAAATATACGTGACTCATTTAACACCCAGTGACAGAATCACCATCTTGGTTATGTAAATGAGAATCATTTGACAAATATCTATCAAGATTTTTACTTATAATATTTTAAATTTAATCCAATTTAAAGATATCATACTTGTATTTATGTTAATAAGACCTTACAATAGTTTTTAAGGTGAAATGTCCATAGAGCTTCTAGATTTGGTACACACTAATGTGTGTGGAAATTTTCATATAGAATGTAGTGGTGGAATATCATACTTTATTACTCTTATTTACGTCTAGAGTATGTATGGTTATATATCCATGATGAGGTATAAGTATTAATAATTTGAGAAATTCAAAGGGTTCAAGAATGAATTTGATAATAATCCTGCTAATAAGATCAAGAAACATTGATCAGATTGAGTTGTTGAATATCTTAACTAATACTTTATCAATTTTCTACAAAATTATGGGATTTTATCTCAACTCCCTCCACCTTATACACCATAGTGTAATGGTGTTTTTGAAAGGAGTAATCGTACACTACTAGACATGGTAAGGTTGATGATGAGTCATGTAACTCCTCTATTATCCTTTTGGGGATACACATTATAGATATCATCATACCTACTAAAATGAGTACCAAATAAAGTAAAAAATGGTATATATTACCTTCAAGTTATTGAGTGTAAAGAAAAATGTTTTTTTATATGTTCACACATAGGGTTGATAGGTGTTTTAAGTCTAGATCATGCAATGAATTATCACCTTGAGGCACAAAGTGAATATTTATATAGTATCCTAAGAAAATAAGGTGATTTTATCTATAAACCCCTTCAAATAATAAAGTAATTGTCACAAGGCATACCATCTTTCCTGAGAGATATCACATCCCCAAGCAAGATAGTGGGATAAATATTAGCTTCAATAAAGTTGATTCTCAAGATATATAATATTTGGTACATGAATAGATTCCACAGTTTCACATGTAATAAGTTATTCCTAAAACACAAGTGCATTATAAGAGCACTAGAGAGGTAATAGAACTAGAGAAATATGTTTTTCTAGTTACTAATGATGGTGACTCATTATATGTTGACACTAATGAGCCTCTCTCCTACAATGTGGTAGTAAAGATATTATAGGATATAAGATAAAAATAATCCATGAGTTCTGATATGGATTCCATGTATCAAAACCATGTTTGGATTTGATCTATCTGCTAGTTGATGTAAAGCTTTTTGGGTGTAAATGGGTATTTAAGGGAAAGTTGAACACGGAAGTTAAACTAAATACCTATAAATCATGTCTATTATATAAAGGGTTTAGACAACATCAATGCATTAACTATGCTGAAACCATTTCTCTAGTTTCCATGTTTAAATCCATCAGAATTTTTCTTTCCATAACATCTTACCATGACAATCATAATTGGAAAATGGATATAAAAATAAGTTTCCTTAATAATATCCTTCTCGAGGATTTTTATATGACACAATCATAATGTTTTGTGACTCTATAAAATTCAAAAAAAAATATAAAAGTTGCATAGATCCATTTATGGATTAAAGAAATAATCTGAGTCATGGAATTTTCGATTCGATGAAGCCATAAAATAATTTTGTTTCATTAAGAATGAATGTGTTCCATGTGTTTACAAGAAGTTTAGTGGGAGTATAGTTTTTTTCATATTAGTATAATTTGATGACATATAACTAATGGGAAATGATATAGAATCCTTATAAGAGGTTAATGAATAGTTTATTAAGTGTTTTCCCATTAAGGACTTTGGTAAATAATCCTACATTCTAGGGATCAAGATCATGTGTGATAGATCCAAAAGGCTATATAGACAATTTTATGGTACATACATTAACCAGATACTGAACAGGTTCGGTATGGAATGATCTAAGAGGGTAATGGTTCTAGTGTCACAAGGTATGCATCTTTCTACAAAATTATATCCTTATACATAAAATGAAATTGATAGAATAACTAATAAATCATATGCTTTTTTGATAGGATCTATCATGTATGGCATTTTATGTATGGGACTTTGAGTTTCCTATGTTTTGATCATAGTTGAATTATATCAATCATATCTAGGTAAAAATCAGTGAACTACTATTAAGAATATCCTTAAGTATTTATATAAAACTAATGATGTGTTACTGGTATATGGAGGAGATAAAGATCTTTGCATCAAGGGTTAGTTTCAAAAAAATAATAATCTTAAGTCACTGTCATAATATAAAGTTTTTCTCAATGGAGGAGTTGTGAGATGGAAGAGATCTAAACTGTTAGTTCTCACTGATTCCACAGTAGAACCATATTATATCGTGGCTTCTGATGTATCCAAGGAATCAATTTGTATTTTTAACATTATACAAGATCTTGATGTGGTTCCTAGAAGTAAATAACATATCACAGTTTACCATTATAACATTGTAGTGGTGGATTTATCCAAAGAGTCAAGGTCACACCAATGAAAAAAAGAACATACTTTGAATGTTTCATTACTTTAGGGATTTTTCTTTAAGATTTGAAGTTATGTTGAGAAGTGTATCCATGGAGGAAGACATGGTGGACCCCTTGAATAAGGCTTTATCTTATAATAGGAATTAGTATCATGTGAGAGCTAATGGACCAAAATATCTTGTCAGTTAGCTCTAGTACAAGTGGGAGTATGTTATATTTGGTTCCCTAAAACTGTCTTTCTTAGTACTTGATTACTTGTTTTCATTATTAATGATGTTTCTTATCACAACATTACTATCCCTCTATATGAAATTTTCATGTGATAATGTCCAAAGAATATGTGTTTCATTGAAATCTCAAAGAATTTCCCCTCTATGATGATAACTTCGAGGATATACGATAGTATTCTTGAATATATTTTTGTATGGTCAAATGATATTGTCTGAAAGGACACAGAAAATACATTCTATCAGGGGTAGTAGGCTCATAATACACCATCTCATGGTGTTCTCCCTTGGTAATATCCAAGATAAGAGGTTATGAGAATAGACCTTCCAGTGGGAAATCCACATTTCCATGTGTCATTAGATGTTATTAACTACATATATGTACATTGATCCTTAGACATTAATATTATCATTAACATATATCACGAATCATGTAATTTTAGGTATTAATAAAAACAATGATGAAATATGATCACGGTGAGGTAGGATACATTGGGTGCATCATGAGTGATATTGTATTAATGGATAATGTGAGAAATGACTTCTCTCTTCTATTCCTTCACAGAATTTCATATCTTATGCCTTTTTATGGGAATGTATGTGCCTATATAAATCTATGGCCATGCTTTTTTGTGGTAGATTTCTTTTATTAAAGTTTAAAAAAGAGACATCAAGCATATAGGTTGATTGCTCTAGCGTGTAACCTGTTTGATTTGAGATATAACAATAAAGGGGTTATATTGAAGGTTTCGGGTGCGGCAGAAGCATGGTTGGGCTGGAACCCAAATTTGATTTTTATAATGATTAGTGATTATACCAGGATCAATATGTCAATAAACACCAGTCTCCACAGAATAGAATCAAATATTTAGATAAATAAGGAAGGGGCCCGAAACCTTTATATAGGATATTTCCCATCATGTTTATAATTAATTTAATTAATTTCATAAAGAAAATAATACCTAGATATTTGGTATCTTCTTCATTGATGATGTTGATCATCCAGAATGACCCTTCTAGATTATCTTGTTGCACTTGCAAGGATCCAAACTAGAATCCCTCTAGCGGTGATCCACATGTTCTCTGATGACCTTCGACTGGCACCTCTCATTCTCTAGGTGCTAGCATGGAGAAGTGAGTGTCTTGTGTTGGTCTTTATTAATCTCTTGTTCTTCAGCCTTGAAGAACACCTCTCGTTCTTGAGAGGGGATATAAGAGGATTCGATAGAGATATTGTTCAGCTCAACAATTCTCAATTCACTGGGTGTGTGGTTCGGTACATGGAACAATAGACATATATTCTTATTTATTAACATGTGGATTCAATATTTAATTGTGTAATAGTAATTAAATACATTCGTAAACTTAGAGAAAACCCATGATATTAATAATAATACCAAATCATTATTTATGGTGCACCAACTTGCACAAAACAGAATTATAAATAAAATTCTACGTCACAAAATAATAGCAGCATTATTTTAATTTGTGTCAACTAGTTAAATAATTATTTATCGTCTTGCAAATAATTATTTTACTAATGGACCGGCCTTGGTCCTCTCTAACTCCACTTCCATTTATTCAACACCTAAATAAATAAATAAATAATTTATTCTCTTAAATAAATATTTTATTTACAAACTAGTAAATAAATATATATTGAATTTTTTAAAATAAATAAATATATTTTACCCACAATCCAGTGAATAAATATTTATTTAATTTATGAAATAATTTTAACTTGAATAAAATTATTCTATTTTCTTGATAATAATATTTATTAATTAAATTCAATAGAATTTAACTGAGACCACCAGAAACACTTAGTGTGTGACCCTATAGGATTCTTTCTCGTTGGTCATTATGAGGGCTTTCTTAAAGACCAGGAGTACTACCTAGAAATGGGTCAAGGCACCCAAGAGAAAGAACATAAAGTCACAAAAACGACATCCACATACAAACACTCACTGTGTAATATAATCCCTTTATCGCAATATCTCATCAATAAGGTTTCATGATAGTGTCATCAACTTTATGCTTGATACGTCATTCTTTGACTACCTAAAATAAACTTGTCATTACACCATGGACATGGAATTTCACATGGCGGTTCTATTTCAATCAAAGGGCTGAGATATCAACTTTTATAAATGGAAGGGAAAATCCTTCCTCGACTTATCCATTAATAACATGTCACTCATGATGCACCCAAAGTACCCTACTTCCCTCCAACTGTCTGCGTAACGTTTTTTGTTAGTAAATCAAAGTGCGCGAGTTGTGACATGTATTAATGATAATATTAAAGTGTAAAGATAATTTCACACACTCACATATAGAAATATTTTATGACACCAAAACACATGGAATTCCTACTTGAAGGTTTGTTCTCATAATCTCATGTCTTCAAGATTACCAAGTGTGAACTTCATGAGAGAAAGTCTAATCTGCTTATGAGTAGTCACACCTGATAGTTTGAATTCTATGTGTCCCATAATAGTATGTAATCCAACCACAGAACTATATTTAAGAATATTTTTGTATCATTTCAAGGTTCTCATTGTAGAGGGGAACTTCCATGACCATATCAATGTAACAAATACTATATAACATTATTAAATCATAGTCATGCAGAATAATGAACAATATGTAATAAGATGCTTCATATTTAAATACATTAAATATCCATGTAATCAAAGTAAAACTAGTTGGTTCTAGGAAACCAAGTCTTACAAACTCCCACTTGGACTAGAGACAATTGCCTACGACATTCAATCTGCTAGACCTCGCATGTTGATCATGTTTTTGCTGAGTCAAGGATTTAGTCAAGGGGTCTTCCATGTTGTCTGTTGTGGAAATACTACTCACTATAACTTCACCCCTATAAGAAAAATCCCTCAAGAGATAAAACTTCTTAGGTATGCGCCTCTTCCACTGATGTCACCTTGGATCTTTTGTGGGATCCACTGCTATAGTATTATCACAGTATAGTGTGATAGGATCTTTACTTCTAGGTATCACATCCAGCTCCTGGATGAATCTTTGTATCCAAACATCTTCTTTAGCTGCCTTAGAAGCTATGATATACTCATACTTTTTTGTATAATATGAAACCACACTCTACTTTGATCTCTTCCAACTCACTACACCTCCATTCAAAGTGAAGATGTATCCTCTTTGAAACTTCATGTCATCCTGATCAGTCTGGAAACTAGCATTTTCATATCCTCTAATGATTAGTTCCTCATCTCCTCCATAAACTAGGAACATATCCTTAGTATGCCTCAGGTAATTTATTATAGTCTTTATTACCATCCAATGGCGGTCACCTTGGTTATCTTGATATCTTCCTACCACACTTAATATGTAGGAGACATATAGCCTAGTACATAGCATGTAATACATAACTTATCCAATCGCTGATGCGTATAGAGTCCTTGTCATTATCTTTCTTTCCTCATGTGTCTGAGGACACACTTTCTTGGAAAGATGAATTCCATGTGATATTGGAAATAATCCCCTCTTGGATTATTCCTTACTGAATCTATTCAGTATCTTATCAATGTATATACTTTGAATTAGGCCCAAAAATATCTCGAATCTATAATTATGGATATTGATCCCAAGAATATATGCTCGCCCAAGTCCTTCATGAAGAAGCATTGATTCAACCATTCATTAACATATAGTAAGATTGGTATCTCATTTATAATAAGTATTATGTCATCAATATATACTATTAGGAAAATGACTGCACTCCCATTAAACCGTTTGTAGACATAAGGCTCATATTCATTATTAATAAAACCAAATTTTTTATGGCTTCATCAAAACAAATGTTTCATGACCTGGATACTTTCTTTAATCCATAAATGGATTTTTGAAACTTGTATAACATATTGGCATCCTTTGGAGTCATAAACCCTTGAGGTTGTGTCCTGTAGACATATTCCTAAAGGTTCCCGTTAAGGAATGATATTTTGACATCCATTTTCCAAATCTGATATTCATGGTAAGCAGTAATGGACAATAGAATTCTGATTGATTTTAGCATTGCAACTAGTGAAAAGGATTTGATGTAGTCAATTCCTTGATGTTGTTTGAACCCTTTTGCAACCAGTCGTGCCTTATAGGTACTGATTTTTCCGTCCATGTCCAGTTTCTTCATGAATACTCATTTGCAACCAACAAGATTTACATCAAATGGAGGATTTACCAAAATCAAGACTTGTTTTTGGTACATGGAATCCATTTCATAATTCATGTCTTCTTGCCACTTGGAAATATCTGTGCCACTTACTTCTTCCTTGTAGGTTATAGGATCATTATTATCAACTAATAATGAGTCACCATCCTTGGTAACTATAAAACCATACCATTCCGATTCTCTAACCTCTCTTGTAATTCTACATAGCTCTTGTGTCTTTGGAATAGTTCTTTCTTCTACGGGGATTTGTGGAATCTGTTCCTATACTAACTCTTGGATACCTTGAGCCTCAACTTCATCGAAGTCTATCTCGCTCCCACTATCTCTTTTGGATATGTTCTCTCACTCAAGTAATATGGAATGTCTTGAACCTATAACCTTTTTTATGAGGGGTTGTATAGTTAATATTCCCTTGTTTCCTTGGGGTATCCTATAAAGGTACACTTTGTGCCTCGGGGTGCATGTTTGTTACCTAAAGAGGCCTTAACAAATGCATCACTTCCCACACATGTAAATTCAATAATATGGATTTCTTTTCACTCTATAAATCATATAGAATACCATTTATTGATTTATTTGGCACTTGGTTTAGTATATGTGTCGTTGTTTGTAACTCATATCCCCAAAAGGATAATGTAAGACTCGCATGACTCATCCTTGATCTCACAATTTCTAACAGGGTGTGATTCCTCCTTTCTCTCACACTATTCCACTAGGGAATGTATGGAGGAGTGAGTTGGGATAGGATCCCAAACTCCCATAAGTAATCAATGAATCCTTCATTAAGATATTCTCCACCTAGATCTGAGTGGAGTTTCTTAATCTTCTTACCAAGATGGTTCTCAAATTCATTCTTGTATTATTTGAACTTATCAAAAGAATCCAACTTATACCTCATTAAGTTGATATATCCATATCTACTAAAAACATTAGTAAAATTTATGAAGTATGATTACCCTCCCCTTACATCAACTAGAAATGGTCCACACACATTGGTATGAACCAATTCAATAATTTATTTATCCCTTTCATCTTTCCCACTAAATGGGGATTTGGTCATTTTTTCTTGTAAACATGCATGACATATGCCAAGTGGTTTTAGTTCAAAAGAATCTAAATATCCATCATCATGTAACTTTGTCAAGTGTTTCTCATTTACATGACCTAGCCGGTGATGCCAAAGTTGTGTGTGGTATGAGTCATGTGAAGTATCTTTTTTATCGATTTCCACTACATGGTTTTTGTAATCCAACACATAAAGACCATTGAATAAATGTGCCCTACCAAAACAAATTCTATATTTGTAATATAAGAAACATTCATTTCCAAACATGAAAAAAATCATATGTATCTAATCTGGATATAGAAATAATGCTTTTAGGAACAGATGGAACATAATAACAACCCTTTAACACCAAGATCATCTCAGTTTGCAACGTGAGGTGGTAGTCCCCAATAGCTACAGTAGCAAGTCTGGCTCCATTGGATTCTCATAGATCTACCTCCCCTTGGTCAATCTTCTTGAATCTACATGGTTCCTATATTTGGATACATATGTGATCACCACAAGCTGTATATAATACCAAATTTGTAGAAACGGATAGATTTCATTCGATAAAAAATGCACCTGAAGATTCACATTACTTCTTAGGATGGGTTTAGTTATTCTTCTAGTGGCCCTTATTGCCACATGTGAAACAAACAGCCTTGTGTTCCCTTGCCTCCCCTTTGATATTCCTTTTCTTGGAAGAATGTGATGAAGCTTTGGGCTTAAATCTCTTTGTCTTCCCTTTATTATTAATCACCATAAGGAAAGAAGGATTTTCACTCTTTATATCATTGTCCACTTGGAGAATGAGGATAAGAATATTAGATAGATACTTCTCAATGTTGTTCATATTGAAATTGGAAACAATGTTATAGAAGCTCTGAGTGAGTGATGCGAGAATGAGAACGGTGCCCATTTTTTCCGGGATTTTAAACCCTAGAACCACTAGGAGCACAATTTATCCAATGATCTTGACTACATGATGCCCATATGGGGCACCTTCTCCAAGATTACTCTGAAAGAGTTCCTTAGAGATCTTAAATATTTCCTGTCTTTCTCTCTATTGGTAAATACCATGGAGGTTCTCGAGCATGATATAAGCATCCATGTTTTCATGAGACATCATGAGATCACTAGACATTGATGATAGAATCAAACATTGAAAATCGACCGCATCATTCATATGTTTCTCATAGACCAAGAAATCTTCTTCACTCACCTCTTCAGCAGGAAGATCAGGTAATGATAACTCCATCACGTAAGACTTTCGTTCATGGTGTAGCATAACCCGAAGGTGTCTAAACCATTTCTGGAAGTTACTACCGGTGAGGATGTTTTCATTATCCAGAATTGATCTTAGGGATAGTTTGGTTGATGGGATTGTAATTTTTAATCTAAAATTAAAAGAGCAGATCGTTATTACTTTATCAATTTCATTTTATGAGAAATAATAAATTTTTATTAAGTCTCCCACTATTTTTTCAACTCCCTGGCTCCCACTATTGAACTCGGAATGTCCAATTTCCATGAAATTCAAGTGTTATGGATCCATATTCCCCTTCTCATAACCCCAAAAAGGGTTGTTAAATCTATTAAAAGGTATTTAGGTAGGAAGGTTTCTCCAACTGTGGGCTTGCAGCTCCTTGATCTGTTGAGTTGACTCCCCAATCCTGAAATCATGACTTTGGATTTCCTCAAATCTTGCCTCCAATATTACACCAAGTCTAAAAAGGGATACTCCTCTTGATTTAGTATGGTTAAGTCAACCTGAAACCTTTCATAAGGTCTTCCTGTATAAAAGTAAGTGTCCCAACAAGGGGTGGTCAAACACATAGTTTTATTGAGTTTTTTCCTTAATCAAGTAACAGAAGGATTGGTCTGACTTAATATTTTATTTAATGGATTTTTATTTCTTATGCATGAATTTATTATTATCATTATCACATGATTTTTAATATTAAGTGGAACTTACTTAAGTGATTAACCATGTCTTGATAATATTTACGCATAAGTCTGGTTTATTTTAGTTCTATCTTGCATGCTTGTTTAATTCATTAATTATGTGAGTGTGACACCACATCCATAATGATAAACCATACAACTGAAAGAAATAAAATAAATTAAAGGGAATTATCATGAGATTTTCTAATGGTTAGTTTACCTAAAAGTTTATAAACTAACCCTGAACTAGGGAAGAAATATATTAAATCTTTTGGATTCGTGTTTACATCTTTCCACTTGTCCACCTCTGTATCTCCTGGGATTGGTTTCATCTCAGCTCCATCTTGAACCGCCTCCAATAGCTTAGGAGTTCCATCCATTACATATTCCATTTTTAAATAAAAAGCATGTGAAGGTTAAAAAGGTGTTTTATATAAAAGAAACATTGGACATGCAGGCCCTACATATTAATGATGATAAGGATCGCAGGCCAAAAAAATTAATTTAAATAAATTAATTAAATGAAACCATCCACATAAAAAGGTCTTGGTCTAGCTCATGATCATCTATAAATGCAACGATATTTACGCATAAATAAAACTATCATTCAATTATTTAATTATTATTGTTTAAGATAAATCACGCTCAAATAAATTAATTATCACTTTTAATTAATCAATCTTTTTATCTTAAACCATTTTCTGAATTTCCTTGAGATTCTCATCATTCGTAATTTTATAAAAATAAGTTCATTTAAAATTATCTTTGTACGTAACTTGTACCTTGGAGGAAACCCAGTGAAATCCTATTCATAACTATCTAATGAGTAGAAATGAACATTACACAGATGTTAAATTAAACAAATATATATAAAACACCTATCATGTGTTGTGCCTCAACATTACTCCTGTACGATGGTATATATATCAAGGGTTTGTATAATATAATAATAAATATTAATAAATCTTTGTAATTTGGATGACTACACGGTGTGTAGTTCTAACTACACAGTGTGTACTATTTTTCATTGTCCATTAGAAGTACACGCCTAGGGAAATGGTGTGTGAGTGTACTTTAGAAATCTTCAGAGTACATGGCGTGTCTAGTGGGACACATGCCGTGTAGTTCCTCATTACACGGTCTCCATCTGGTCAAGAATTTTATGGGGTACACGGTCCAACCCTAACCCAAAGGTACTACACATTGTTTCTAGTGGGCCACATGGTGTGTAATCTAAAAACTATGTGCCACATATTCCTGGCCAACACATGAAGTCATTAAGACTTAGAAAAACTCAAATGACATGGCTTGGTTTGGCATATGAGACCCAATGCATTAAACCTTAGCTACAAGTCATGTACTGCCGAATACACATTGTGTGTTCTGGTGTTGTACGGCCAGGAACCTTTGGCACCTCTAGTTGAGATCAATTGTTTTATTTTAATCAAAATTAAAATAAAATATTGTTCCTATAAGGTGGACAAGAAACAAAAGAGGAGGAATAGATCTAGAGATTCAGATTTGAAGAACGATTAACTTGAATTGAAACAACTAAATTATTAAATACATAAATCATCAAAAAAATATTTAAATAATTATAAACTATGATGTAACTGCTCTGATACCACTTGAGGGTTCCGAGCGCAGTGTAAGCATGGTTGGGATGGCGCCCAACTTAGATTTTTACCATGATCAATGACTATTCTAGGATCAATACTTCAATGAACTTCAGTCTCAACAGAATATAATCAATGATTTAGATAAATAAAGAAGAGGCCCAAAACCTTTAGAGAGGATCTTACACATCATGTTTATAATTAATTTAATTCATTTCATGAAGAAAATAATACCTAGATCTTTTGTATTTTTTCATTGATGATGTTGATCATCTAGAATGACCATTTTGGATTATCTTGTTGCACTTGCAAGGATCCAAACTAGAATCCCTCTAGTGGTGATCCACACGTGCTCTAATGGCCTCTGATCAACACTAATCATTCTTCGAGTGCTAGTGTGGTGAACCGAGTGTCTTATATTGGTCGTTCTTGATCACTTGTTCTTCATCCTTGAAGAACATCTCTCATTATTGAGAGGGGCGGGAAGTGTATTCGAGAGAGAAATTTTGTAGCTCAACAATTCTCAATTCACCGGGTGTGCGGTTCGGTACATGGAACAATAGACGTATGTGTCTATTTACTGACATGGGGCTTCAGTAACAATATTTAATTACATAACAGAAATCAAATACATTCATAACCTTAGAGAAAACCCATGCTATTAATAATAATACCGTGTCATTATTTATGGTGTGCCAACTTGCACAAAATGGAATTATAAATAAAATTCTGCATCACAAAATAATAGTAGTGTTATTTTAATTTATGCCAACTAGTTAAATAATTATTTATTGTCTTGGAAGTAATTATTTTACTACCGGACCGGCCTTAGTCCTCTTGAACTCCACTTCCATTTATTTAACACCCAAATAAATAAATAAATAAATTATTCTCTTTAATAAATTTTTTATTTACAAACTAATAAATAAATATTTATTAAATGTTCAAAAATTAATAAATATATTTTACCCTCAATCCGGTGAATAAATATTTATTTAATTTATGTAATCATTTTAAATTGAATAAAATTATTCTATTGTCATGAGAATAATATTTATTAATTAAATTGAAATATAATCTAACTGAGACCACCAGAAACACTTAGTGTCTGACCCTCTAGGATTTTTTCTCGTTGGTTATTAGGTGGGCTTTCTTAAATTCCAGCAATTCTATCTAGCAACGGGTCAAGAAACCCAAGATAAAGAACTTAAAGTCACAACAATGAAATCCACATATGAACACTCACTGTGTAATATAATCCTTTTGTCCCAATATCTCATCAAGAAGGTTTCATGATAGTGTCATCAACTTTTATGCTTGATACATCATTTTCTAACTACCTAAAATAAACTCTTCATTACACCATGGCCATGGAATTTTGCATGATGGTTCTATTTAAATCATAGGGATGAGATATCAACTTCCATAAATGGAAGGGACAAATCCTTCTTTGACTTATCCATTAATAACATGCCACTCATGAGGCACCCAACGTACCCTACTTCCTACCAACTGTCTGCATGATGGTTTTCATTAGTAAATCAAAGTGCGCGAGTCGTGACATGTATTAATGATAATATTAAAGTCGAAGGATCATTAAACATACTTGATGATATAAATATCTGATGACACCAAAACACGCGGAATTCTTATAGGCGGGTATGTTCTCATAATCTCCTATCTTTGAGATTACCAAGTACAAACTTCATGATAGAAAGTCTCATCTGCTTACGAGTACTCACACCTGATGGTCTTCATGCTATGTGCCCCATCATAGTATGTCATCCAACCATATAACTATATTTAAGAATATTTTTATATCATTTCAAGGTTCTTATCATAGCGGGGAACTGTCATGAGCTTATCAATGCAACAAATAATCTAATACATTATTACATCATAGTCATGCAGAATAATGAACAATATGTAATAAGATGTTTAATATTTAAATACATTAAATATCCATGTAATAAAAGTATAACTAGTTGGTTATAGGAAACAAACTCTTACATATATTACATGATATGTGTTTATAGGAAGTTGGATGTCATTGTTACATTAACTTCTTTCTCTAGGAGATCCTTATCATGTTTCTAGAGGCTAGCCTTCAAATTTAGGATACTATGCATAATTCCACTAAGAAAGAGGCCTAGAAGGTCACACACTAAGTGTATCCACAGTCTCAGTTAAATTTAAGTATTAAATTTAATAAGTTTGAATAAATAATATTTTATTTGGGTTTGGTTGCTCAAAATATTTTAATCATAAGTTATTAAAAACAATAATTGAGTTAAATAAATATTATTATTATTATTTATTTCCAAGTTTTTAGAATATTTCAATTATTAAATTTATCATTGAATAGTGTAGTGACATTTATTTATAAAATAATAATTATTCGAGGATCGGTAAATGTCGATTAAAGAAATAAGACCGAGTTTAATATCCAATTAGAAATAGTATAAATGATATTTATTTATATTTTTATTGTGTTACATTTTTAAATTGATTAATAATAATATTAATATATTAGAAATGGGGTTAACTAATAATGATTAGGTTTTAAAGGGGCCTTTGTGTGATTTTCCAACCCTAAAACTATCATAATAAATTTCAAATAATATCACTTTCTATAATAACTTTTGGTAGGAATAATGGCTATAGATAGAATATCTCATACCCTACAGATAAATCTAGGGAACTAGAGCATAATATCTCTTCCTCCTCTCTCAATCCATTGAGATAACATGAATATTTTCTTCTCCTTTAATAATAATTCAGTTATGATCAACCACGAACAATGCATGCGATCATGATAAAATGTGTTATCTCCCAATGATCCTATGTTGACATTTAGAGATTGTGTTACATGTTTGGATCACCAATAGATGGATTTTCTACTTGGATCCTATAACTCAATGATGGTATGATGAGATCTAGTCAACCAGATCATCAACGAAAGAGAAATTACAAGTTGAGGTAATTCTACATCAGCTCATAAATTTATTATAAATTACATGTGAAGATCCTCCTCTTTTGGTTCTGATGTTTTAATATAGTCAAGTAATCTATAGTTTTTATTAGAAAAAAAAAATTAATCATTTTCATCAATAATCACACATAAATTAAGACTACAATATGAGTTTTCCATGCCATTAATGTATGCTTCTACTATGCTCAGAACCTATGGTTTGGACTAGTTTTACTGATTTCCAAAACCATATTGGGATTGGGAGTTATAATTCCATACTTGGGTAAACATTTTCATGAACCAAACTAGATACCCTAGTACCTTGATAACCGAGTCAGCACTGACATAGCCCAAAGGGTGTTCTTGATCCCCATGGCATAGTGACTAGAAAAAAGGATCATAAAAGATAAAAGTGAGAAATAAATTCCATATTAACAGCATATAAAACAAATACATATCAGTATTCTCAAAAGAAAACTACAAATGGAGAATAGTACCATAGGTCAAACAGGTATACAAAACCCAAACAGCACAATAACAAAGTGCCAAAAATATAAGATAAATAATCCAAGTCCCAATGGACACAACACTCCAAGCCCAAAAGATCAACAAGCACCACCTCCCAGTGGTGCTTTCAAGTTTCTCAAACCTAGTAGAATGAAATATACAAAATCCCATAAGAAAAGGTAGTGTTTGATCTAAAATCCTAGTGGGGTCTCACAAATTGTTCCATAATAAGATGCCAACATGAATAAACCATTACATTATTTCAATTTCAAATAAAACAGGAATGACAGTAGAGTTTCATATTTAAAAAAAACATGTTATTAGTTTCAATTGATGGAAACATTTAAAACAATATATTAATAAAAAATTTATACAAAACAATTTATATAACTAAATATGCATGTGTAAAGAAGTTTTGAAAAAATGGAATATATATATATATATCAAAAAATTAAAAAATAAGAAAAAAATTCATCTTCCAAGAGGTACGATAGTTACATGTTATGGGATACTCATGAATCTCATATTGGTTATCATGGTAATATGTGTGCACATGTCCCTCAAACACAAGTCAAAAAGGACTCATCAATATATCATCGGGGATAAGATCCACCACACTATGTTTTTTTAGATTTGTAAAGCATTAATCAGTTCTTAGGGAATTACCATCCTAGTGTGTTTTTCCCAAATAACCCACTAAATACCCATGCTTTCAAGTACTCAAATAATCAATAAAAATGGGAAAATACTTTTAGAACTGTTTAAAATACAATTTCCCCATTTCTAGTTTCAATATGCCAATTTACCTTTATAAATAAAAACATGGGTTTTTAATCAATTCATGCCTTTTCCAAGATAAAACAAAACATAGGTTATTATCAAATCATTTTAATCCATTTTTGTCAAAATCAATTTCACAAATGAATTTCACAAATTCCAGAAATTTCCAATTACACTCCAATTTCTAATTCCATTGTAGTAGGGGGTTTTCCACAAAATCTCATGAAAAAATAAATTTCAAATCCCAATTCATACTGAATTGGGTTTTCAAATATTAATTGAAATAAATTTAAAACAATAAATCAATTAAAGGTTAAATTAATTGGCCAAACTTGTACAGAACCGCCTACCTTAACATAGAGATTATGTATCATAATGACCACAATAGGATAATCCAATGAAAAACATTCGAAAGATAGATCAAGAAATAAAACCTAGATTCAAGGTCCAAAACAATGGAATTTATATCCATCTATAACAATATGATCTAAAAACCTAAGTAAGAAAGAAAAAAAGAGTGGGAGAGAAGGAACGGGAGAAGAACTCAAACTGGAGAGGAATCGAACGATGTTTTCCAAGCATAGATCCACCTCAAATTAGGTTCGGAGGAGCCAAAATGGGTTCTTGGGATATCCAATGACCTAGGAGGATGTGCAATACTGATTTAGGGTTGAGAAGGTAAAGAAATATTGGTTCAAGAATTTTAAAAAAAAATAGAAATAAAAAACATTGTTCGTGCGGTTAGCTAGGAAGGGTCGCATGGTTTGTCAAACCATGCGCCCTAATTGTGCACCCATATGATGGGGTTCATAGTTTTTAATAGGTGGGAGCATACTTTTTCAAACTTTGCACCATCCAGGAAAACCCTCGCTATTTGGGTTTTCATGTTTTCCCCTAGTTGGGTGCATAGTTTGGCAAAATCGTGCACCAACTGTGCATATCCCAGGAAATTAAAAAAAATTTAACTTTTCACCCAAAGAAAACCAAATAAACCCTAACTAAAGCTTTAATGAAAATTAGGGTTGAGGAGTATTTGAAAATAGTAATAGGATGTTATAAAATCCTCACTATATAAAATTTATGTCCCCATTAATCCTATCACAAAGCCTCCAAGTCAAAAAGATGAGGTCCCTACTCTCTCATTGGTGCCTCTCTCTCCAACATCCCATGAGTATAAGAACCGTTTTTCCATAGAACCTGAACCAAAGGTATCTACCTCCCATGAAGTACCCTGGTTTCAGAATCAATAATCCTGACTGGATTCTCAGTCACAGATAAATCAGGCTCAACGTCAAGATCACTACATCTCAAAACATGAGATGGATCAGAAAGGTATTTTCACTGCTACAATATGTTGAAAATGTTATGTATTGATGTCAACTATGGAGGAAGTGTAAAATGGTAAGCCACCATACCCACCTTTTCTCCAACCAAAAAAGCTCCCATAAAATAAGGAACAATATCCCCTTTCCTCCCATCCCGTCGATGACCCAAATAAGGTGAAACTTTCAAGAACACATTATCACCAACTAAAAATTAAAATGGTATACGATGTTGATCAGCATAAGGATTATACTAGCTCAGTTCCATCAACATTATATGATGAATCATATAGATTTTTTTGTCATCTCTTGAATCAATCTCAGTCCAACCAAGGAACTTTCTTTAATCTATAACCAACCCAACAAATATTTATAAGGCTGACAATAAAAGGCCTCAAATGGATCTATCCATATCAAGTATTTGTAACTTTTTATATAGGAAAACTCAACCAGTCCCAAATATTCATCCCAAGCTCCACCAAAGTCATGAACACAAAAAAAATATCCTCAAGAATTTTTATATCTCTCTATATATGTACATCCATCTATGGATGGTATGCTGTACTCAAACGAACCTGAGATCAGAGTGCCTCCTGAAGACCTCTTTAAAATAGAGAAGTAAAATGGGGATCTCTATCAAAGACTATAATAGATGGAACTATATGAAAATGAATTATCTCTTGCACATAAAGGTCTTCCATCTCCACAACATTAGTTGTATCATGAATTGGTATAAAGTGATCTGATTTAGTCAGCCTATCGATCACAACTCATATCACATTCTTTTTTCTCTTAGTATGTGGAAACCTAACAAAAAAGTCTATAGAATTGTCATACTACTTCCATGTCTACACTTGAAGTGGATGTATAAAACCTAAAGGTCTCTAGTGATCATTCTTGGCTTATTAGAAATTATAACAATGAGATACAAAATCCGCAATGCCCATCTCATACCTGGCCACCAGAATCATCGCCACCTATGATTAAACATCTTCGTGGTTCTAGGGTGCACTTACCACAAGTAATTATTTAAATCCCCCATCATATATTTTCTAATAGGAAAAGGTAAAATTTATTTGTTCTAGAAACATATAATACCCTCCAATCAGAACCACTCAGAAATGGTCTCCCCACCATAAAGAGAGTTTCTAATGCCACAAAATTCATCATAAATCTTCTATTCTTGAAGAATAATCTACTAAATATAATATGTCAAATGAAAACTATCCAATAAAATATCAATCCTTGTTTCTTGAACTCTAATATGAAACTGTTCAAAAAGATCCATCAAGTACCACTCTTCTTATTATTCTTTTATGGATTGATTTGAAATTTTCCTTCTCAAATAATCGTTAATGACATTCTCTTTCCCCAGGGTATAGGTGATTTTTAAATAAAAATATTACAGGTATTCCACCCAAAGCCTCTAGTGTAGATTCAAATAATTTTTATAGAATATATAAATTAGGATATTGTAATCAGAAAACATGGTAATCCTTTCTCCGTAAAGGTAATACCGCCAACTCTTAAGAGCATTCATCACAGCTAATGTTCAAGGTCATGGGTCAGATAATTCTTCTTGTGTGGCCTAATATGCTGAGTGCCATAAGAAATTACATGATCATAATGTATAAGAAAGCATCCCAAACCCAAACATAATTCATCATAGAAAACCAAATATCCATGTCCAGTGTAACATCCTGGATTTTTGGAGCGGGTCAAATTCCTCACATGTTTAAAATTGTTATAGATTCGTGGGTTGAAAAAAACTTTTATCATTTAACAGAACTTAATTATATGAGTTTATTTAACCCAATAAATTTTTATTAGATAATTCCCAATGATATTCAAGTGACTCGGTTATTTGGTTGGGTTTTGGGTTCATCCGAGGGCGAAAACCCAAATATTTTGGGGTGTGAAAACTAGGGCGCATGGTTTGGAAAAACTATATGGCCTCCTAGGAGAAACTGTGTGACCCTATAGTATACAGGACATGATTTTTTAAACCATGATGGATGGGGTACATGGTAGTGTGGTATCTCCAGAGTTTTTAAAAGAGTTTATTCACACCATTTCCACACAATTTGGAGAAATGTGTGGGGAAACCATGTGTGGTACCCCTTTGGATAGTGGGTGTCACGCGGTTGGCACATGGTTATCCAAACTATGTGATCCAACCATGTGCCTCATTTAAATAGGTAAAATTAATAATTTTACAACTACTACTAAAAGGTCATTTAACAGTGCTATAATATGCACTTATCAATGTTAAGAAAGCACTGATAATCTGAGCATGGTTAAAATTCTGAAACTTTTATTAGTGCGAAAAAATTACTATTAAAGGCCCCCTTTAAAAGCACTAAAAATTGTTGTTAAGGGTGTCCTTTAACAATGATTTTTTTAACGCTATTAATGGGCCCTTTTAACAACAATTTTTTTAGAATTGTTAATGGGGGGCTTTAACTATGCTTTTTTAGTGTTGATAAAAGCAATGCTGTTAAAGGGGTTAAAAAAATTCAGACATCTATGAGCATTCGAACCCTTTATCTGTGCTTCCATAACCCCTTTAATAGCACTCCACCCCCCTCTCAGCACTTTGTGAATTTATAACCTCATGTGTATCCACCTAGATTAAAACCCTACACCTCTCCTTCAAAGATAGAATTCCTTTACAACTACACAATGTTCTTTTATTATCTTCTTAATGATATATTTATTTATTTATATTTATATATACATATATATTTAGATATATTTATATAATTATTTTTAAATACATTTACACAGTATGTGTGTGTGTGATATATATATAATTATATTTATTTAAATATATTATATATTATATTCATTTAAATATATGAGAATATAATATCAATATATATCTATTTATTATTACATACATATATATATATGTTTATATAATGTTAAAAATGGAAAGATATTGTTTTAAATACTTTTTTAGAAGATTTATTTATTTAAATATATTATAATATACATTTTTACATAAATATGTTTATATATGTATTTATATGAGTGATTTGTTATATGTAAATATAAGAAAAAATTCATATATTTAATTATAAAAAAAATTAAACTATGAAAAATGATAAAATTTCAAAACCATAATATCAATATGAATGTAAGACCTGGTAATACCTTTAGTCTCATCAAAAAAAGAAAATAATACCCCCTTAAATGAGACTGAAAATCCATTGAATGTTAAAAAATTAGGGTACCCTAACTAAAAACTCTGTTTTAGAGGACTTGTGGGCCATTTTTTGCCTCAAAAAATGTGATAGTGGTTTACTTGTGTCACCAAGGGCATAGAGCTCATCATAATTTTAAATTTGATATTTGGTAGAGCCCAAATGGACACCCGGATCAAAATCTATGTTTGTTTGATGTTCGAATTACATTTTCAACTTATTTTAGATATTTTATTAAATTTTTTATTTTTGTATCTTAAAATTGATACTAAATGACTATTAATCAGTAATAATAAGAAAAATATTAATTAAAAATATTTTTTAATTATTCTATAAACCATTTTCACTAAATATCTTATATATTTAGTGTAAATACCTATTTACATTATCTAAAACATATTTAAAAATATATATATTATATTTATATTAGTATAAATATATTTATATATTAATATATTATTTTTAATAAAATATTTTTTTTGAAGTACACTTTTATTAGATCTTGTAAAAAATATCTAATAAATAACCTCATTTATCAACACTTTTTTAAAAGTTCTGATAAAGGGTGGTCCTTTATCAACACTTGTAAAAAAGAAATTATAAAGTTCTCCCTTTAAAATCACTTTTTAGCACAATTAAAGACCCCCTTTAATAGTGCTTTTTTTAGCACTGACAAAGGGGGTATTTTACAGAGTTTTTAGCTAGAATTGTTAAGTCCCTTGCGCTCGATAAACCCAATTTTGTATTAGTGTACCCTCCCTTCTATTTACTTTTTCTCCTCCCTTTCTTCCCCAATTCCATGCATGCACATGGGGTTTCTCCCATTTTCTACCTCCACTAGGCTTTGAGCCATCTTCCACATTGAGAATCCATTTCTTGATCCACTTTCTACACTGGAACCGCATCAATAAGATTGTGATTCCTCTTGATTATCTTTTCATTTTCTATCACCATACGGAGATTTAAATCCATGCGAGCCGATTTACCCTAGTTTCATGGTGTTCATCTAAAACATCTATTTCTTCCAAATTATCTCAAGTTAGATTCTATGAGACGTTTGAGCATCTACCAACATGATTTAGGTTGTGATTATCTTTCTCCATGTATTCATGAGTGTTTTGGGGGTGCATCTTTGAGTGTGTCATTATTTTTATTGAGAAATACCATATTAAATTAATGGTTTATTTTTAAATTATTTAATTGATGTTTAGAGATGTCTATGCGAATACTCCTTCAAGTATAAAAATGGTTGGGTCCTTATGAGATCATCAAACCTTGGGTAGATTAAGAAGATGTGTTTATATTATTAAATTAGACTGGTTTATTTATATTAATTTCATATGTTGAGTTCCATGGGAACTAGATGGGCCTAACCTGAGGATTGAGATGACATTGGCCATCTGGTATGAGGTGATGTAATCATAAATTTGGGTGATCCCCAGATTTGATGAGTGATGATGATCATAGGTTGGGAAACATGATCATCAGTTTGAGGTGGTGAGGCTATTAGGTTATGGGAATGGATCATGTGATATTGGATGGTGTTGGCCATCATATTGAGTGACATAGTCACGGGTACATGAGGTGCTGGATGATATTTCTTAGGGACTATTTGGTGATTTATGCTAACTTTTGTTGTCCAATGTGCTTTTTGGAGTCGTTTGCACATGGTATGAGTCAAAATATGAGGTGGTATTGACCACTCATGTGGGTAGAGGCCTCTGTTAGTTTGTCTTAGAATTATGGTTGGAGGTACTTACCATATAAATCCATGGGGATGGTGAGGAGAAACTGATTAATGATGTTGAGACCCATTATTGGGGGATAAGGCTTGTTATATCATTATGGCCTTGGGATAGTATTCTTTTGGGGGTATAGATATCATCATTCAATGGGATGTCGGCTGTAGAGATAATGGTGTAATTATTTTAGTGGATAGATATTGTTGTGACTTAGACATTGTGATTTATGCCTACGAGGTTTCTTATGAGTTGAGTTTTGTGGGAGTAGGTACATGATTGTTGTGTTCCTTCAAAAAATCAGATATTTTTTTGACACAAGGTGTTGGTTGACATGAGGTGTTAGTTGATTTTATTATAGGTGAACCTAAGGGTTCACCTAGACTGATTTACATTAGGGTATACCTTGGTCTATATGATAAGGATCTTATTCTCTATGGAATTATGGAATTGGATGAAGTAGGTGATTGCATCCTTGTGGCTACTGAGTATAAGGGAAGAAGGTTATATTTATATGATGTGAATGTGATATTTCATTTATATTTTAGTAAACCTTCATAATCAAAAATGTAAGATAGGAACACATTGGTGTTGGCCTACAGAGATTCTTTCTCACACCCTATATGGGCCCTTTAGGATGCGTGTATATCTTATGGATTTGTGCTCAGGTAAAGGTCCAGGATCAGGATCTGGGACTTAGTGATTTATCATACCCTTTTATGGGATGGATGTAAAGGGGCCTTGAGGTTCCTACATCAGTATGAGTTACCCTTTTTAGTTTTCCTTTATGTATCATCTTGTTATTATATGTATATACTAAGGTCGTCCATGGGTGATCCATTATTCTTATTTTTCTATATGACCGGATATGTATTAATGTTTCTAAAAATGATTTATTATGTGATTTTTTATTATTATTGCTTATACTGTTATTCATTGTGCTTCTGCCATGGGTAGGTTACTAGTCCAATTTCTGTTGATATTTATTTTCTGCTTCTTATTACATATATTATACCGTTATTATATTTATTACCAAAGGTTATAGTATCCCCACTATCACCACTTTACACCCTCACTTCTATTGGAAGGCCTTTGGCATTCGTGGAGGTGTACTTAAGGCCCAGTGGTACTCAGGATGTAGCACTATTTTAAAGTGGCATCCGGGTTGGAGTGCTAAAAATGGTATCAGATTCATTCATGAGTAGGAAATGGTAGTGGTTTTTGGTTGTCTACAAATGATATAAAATTTCATTTCCTTTCTTTTATTTTACTATTTGGGATATAGTAAACTAGAGATTAGGATATTGTTAGAACTAGATTTAGAACTTGTGCTTGGGTGTCTTTATCCCCATGAACGGGGGATGTACCAATTTTCTAAGGGTGTAAATTTATATTCTTCTTTGCTCATTTTATATTTTATATGATTTAAACCTTAATTGGTTCGCTTGAATGTGGTTATTATCTATTATGACATGTGACCCTTGACCTGGTATGGTAAGGGAGGATTTGTGGACCCTACTCCTGATATGGAAGGGGGTGTTTTTTTAAACTTTTTTGGATATGCACATAAGATGATTTATATATGTGTGTGTTCATGTGTTAAAAACTATTTGTGATATGTGATATATATATTTATGGGCCTATATCTTATAGTAATAGTAAAGGATTCACTTGGGGTGATGTTGATCACCAGGTTGGGTGATGTGGTCATCATTTTGAGGTGACATGGTTTGTCAAGATCAGAGTGGCCTAAGGAATATGGCCATGAGATCGGATTTATATGGGATACCTGGCTCTGATATGGGTAGTTAAAGGGACATGAGGCTGGATTCCATGTGAAATGGTTTAGATGGGGAAGTGTAAGGGTAGTGAGATCACGTTGACTATTACTTCTTTCCCTATCTGCATTGTGTGTGTGTGTGTGTGAAATTGTGGATGTATGAACATGTTATTGGTATTCAACAGGTTTCCACCTAGAAGGATTCTTATGGATCATCAGGTAAGTGGTGATTTGGTGTCTCTTGAGTGAGGATAGGTTGAGGCCCCTGAGGGTTGGGATGAGGCCTCGGAGGTTTAGGCTAAGCATGGGTTGTGGGTACAGGAACAGGTACAGGCTACAGGGAAATCAAGGAAGCCTTCGAAATTAACATATTTTGGGTCGTGGATTAATGATAATCTCATAGTGATCCTGGTATGTGGTATCCAGTGAATTTATAGGGGGTCTCAGGGAGTAAAGCCTTCCATGGAATACTTGACTTGAGAGTTTAAATTGTATCACCCACCATTATTTCAAGGTGAGGGAGGACCACGAGAAGATAAGAACTGGATAGGATCAATGCATATGATCTTTTAGAATCCTGAGAAACCCCCTGGGTCGAGGGTGAAGATAGATAGGTACATGCTTATAAGACTAGAAAAACATTGGTGGGACATGAAGGTCTAGGTAAGCAAACGCGAGAGACTATCCTGGAAAGACTTTGAGGCCATGTTCTTTGAGAACTTATTTCCAAAGGTGCTGAGGGAAGATAGAGATCAATATTTCTTGATCATATATCAAGTATACTTTTTTTTCATTGAATATGTAGGCAAATTCACTAATTTGTTTCATTTCACACCTGGTATGGTGGGAGATGAAACCTTGAGGGTGAGTCGTTTCAAGGATGGTTTACATAACTCTATTCAGGTGCAAGAAAACATTTTCAAGTTTTTCTCATTCTCATAGGTGGTGAATCGGGAGCTCGTAACTGAGGGTTACTTAATGGGATGGTTGTACTCAATATGGTGACAGATTTATGTGGTGTTAGGAGTAATCCTTCAGATAGTAGGAAGCAAGGATGAGATGAGCCCAACTGAGCATTTAGACCAAGGACTTAGATAGACCACCTCAGAGAGGGTCTTTGATGGTGTGCTTCTAGTGTGGTTAGTCAGTTCATGTGAGGAAGTAGTGTTATTAGGCACTAAAGGAGTGCTAAGAATTTGTCCAAGTCAGGTATCTCAATAGGATCCATAGGAATCCTTCTCGAACAACCAGCACCTAGGGTCTGGGGAAGACTCAGCATTCTGATATTGAACCAGAATTAGTATGAGGAGCTGGTAGTTGACAGTCAGCTACATGTGGAAGTCATGGGAGAGAAAACAAGACCCGGAAGTGGGTTCAATGAACGGTGGCATGTGCAAGACCCCAAGGAGGTTGGGATTCAGTCCAAGTGTATGGCATGGAACTGCTAGGGTCAGATCAGGCTGGTGAGCTGGTTACGATTAGAGGTATGTTTTTGGCATAGTCATGTTTCTTTTTGTTTTATTTTGGCATATCCCTTGTGTATTAATTTCTATTTTGGTTGCATTAGATGTATTTATGGACTAAATTTATGTTTATTAGTTAGTTGGAATCATCTTGGATGCATTATATATATGGGGTTCCTAGAACCGAGATATTTTATGAGTATCATTGGGTGTGTGTTTTATGAGGTGTGTTGGCATCTGGGAATTTTTGCGATGTGGTACTTGTTTGAGGTGTGAAACACCTAGACTAATTTTGAGCATCTAATGGGATGTGGGACCACATATGTGTCATGTATGGCATGGACACGTGGTGGGCATCTAATGAGATGTGGAACATGATGGGTTTTGGGTATAACACTAGATCACCTAATGAGGTGTAGGAGTTAGAATTCATCACAAGAAGAATTTTGAGTATATGTATAGTCATTAGACCATCGGTTTTTTTTAGTTTTGGGTTGGGGTGTAACTAGGGTAGGTAACTCCTAAGGTGGAGAGAGCCTTTAGGTAGTTGACATGTGCCTTGATAACTAGGGTATAACAGGTTTATTTGAATGGTATAGGAATTTTTATTACTATCCCATATTTATGTTTTACATAATGGGGATGAGCTATGTTAAGGTAGTGAGACTGTAACATCCCTGGTTTTTGGTGTAGTTTTAATTCCTCACCTGTTTTGAATTTTCAGGGTTTTATGGGTAGACCAAATCTTTTCTCATTAAATAAAAAATAATTACAGGAGTTTCTTTAACCCAATACCTTTTTCCTAGATTATTCTTAATGCTCAAAAAATTTCTCAGGGTTTTGGTTGGGTTTCGAGTGCATTGTAGGCTGAAAACCCAAAATTTCTAGGGTACGCACACTAGGGAGCATGGTTTGGATAAATCATGCATCCACTTAAGAGAAAATATGAAGCCATCCAGGTATAATAGAAATGGTTTTTCAAACCATGATAGAGGTGTAACATATTCATGTTGAACCATTAGAGTTTTTATCATAGGTTATTCACACATTTTAGAAAACTTTGTAGGGAAACCTTGCATGATACCCATTTAGATAGTGGGTGCCGCATAGTTCATTCACAATTATCCAAACCATGATATCCAACCATGTGACACATTTAAATAGCTGAAATTAATGATTTTACCCTAATTTATATTTATTTTTTCTCCTCTCTTTCCTTCCCCATTACACACATGCACAAGGGGCTTCTATCATTTTCTTCGTCCTCTAGCCTTTGAGCCATCTTCCTCATCCAAACTTAGTTTTTGGATTTATCAGGTGCATTAGAACTATGTCAGTAAGATATCGAAAACTCTTTATTCTATTTTCCTTTTATCTCTCCATATGAAGTACTAAATTTTTGGGATCTGATTTTCCCTATTTTATGGTGTTTGTTTAAAATGATGATTTCTTCCCAATCAGCTTGAGTTAGAGGTTAAGATCGAATGTGTGAAAATATTCCAACATGAAGTAGGTGGTTCTTATCTTTATCCTTGTTTTTGTATGTTTTTTGGGGGTGTGTCTTTAAATTCGTCATTATGTTGACTAATTGAGACCTTATTAAATTAATGGTTTCATTTTAAATTAATTAATTTATGTTAAGAGATGCCTATGGGCATGATCCTTCAAGTGTACAAATAGTTGAGGCTTGGTGAGAGGTCCATACCTTAGAATGATTTGGATAAGGTGTTTATATTATTAAATTGAATTTCTTTATTTATATTAATTGATTTTTATAAGTTCCATGAGAATTAGATGGGCTTGTCCTGAGTATTGAGATGGAATTGTCCATCTGGTATGAGGCAATGTAATCGTCAGGATGGGAAAGGCCTAGATTTGATGAGTGATGATGATCACAGGTTAGGCGACATGGTCATTGGTTTGAGGTGGTGAGGCCATCAGTTTATGGGAATGGATCATGTGATATTGGATGGTGTTGTACAACGGATTGAGCGATACATTCACAAGGGCATGAGGTGATGGATTATGTGTCTTAGGGACTTCTTGGAGATTATCGCTCACTTGTGTTGGATAATGTGACATTTTTAGTTGTATGCACACAATAGGACTCAGATTATGAGGTTTTATTGACCACTCATGTGGGTAGACGCCTCTATTAGTTTCTGTTTAGGATTATGGTTGGAGGTTATTGTTGTAGAAACCCATGAAGATGGTGAGGAGACATTGGTCGACAATGTTGAGACAATCAGTTGGGGGATGAGTCTTGTTGTATCATTGAGGCCTAATGCAAATATTTTTGTGGGAAGACGGATATACCTATCTCTTGGTATGTTTTATATTGAGTTTACTATGTTATTATTTTGGAGTACAGACATAATTTTCCCTTGGAAATCATGCTTTGATCCATTGGGGTTTCTTATGAGCTAATGTCCATGGGACAATGTACATGATTGGGGTATGCCTTCGGGGAATTGGATATTGTTTGGAAATGAGGTATCAATTAACATGAGGTGACAGGTGATTTTATTAGAGGTAAACTTGAGGTTTCACCTAGATTTATGTGCATCATGGGATTCCTTAGGCTATATGCTAAGGATCCTCTCCTCTACAGTATTTCATCATTGGCCGAAGTAGGTGATTACTTCCTTGTGGTTGTTGAGCACAAGGGAAGTGGGTTATGTTTATATGTTGTGCATGTGTTGTTTCATTTATATTTTAGTAAACCTAATTAATCATAGATGTAATATAGTCACATGTTAGTGGTGGCCTACTAAGATTCTTTCTCACACCCTATACGGGTCCTTTGGGATGTATGTATATTTTATGGATTTTTAATTAGATAAAGGTTAAAGCTCAGGAGATGGGTCTCAGTGATTCTTAGGACCTTTTTCATGGGATATATGGCAAGGGACCTTGAGTTTCCTACATTATCTAGAGATTCCCTTTTTAGTTTTCCTATTTGTATCAGCATGCTATTGTATGTATATATTGAGTTCATCCGGAAGCACCCCTTTCTACTTATTTTTTATATGACCTGATATGTATGCATGTGTCTGAAAATGGTTTATTATGAGATTTTTGGTTATTATTTATTCTACTTTTATTTATTGCGCTTCTGTTATGGGAAGTTTATTGGTCCAGTGAATATTGGTATTTCTTTTCAGCTTCTTATTACATATATAATACCATTATTATATTCATCACTATGGGAAATATTCTCCCCATTATCACTTATTTATACCCTCACTAGTAGTCAGTATCCTTTGGCATTTGGGGAGGTGCACTTAAGTCCTAGTGGCACTTGGCCCATCACACCATTTTAAGGTGGCATCTAGTTTATGGTGCTACATCTATCCACTGGAAGATTTAACATCAGCATATTATTCCAAATATGTTTCATCTCAACAAAATAACTCTGAAAATTCTCATCCAAAGAATACTTCTCTCCCTTAGAGTTAGATAGGTCATTAAAAAAGCTAACTTATAGAAGTACTTTAACAACTAAAAATAATATCCAGCTAAACCCAAGAGGCACTAAATCTTGAAAACATTTTGTGGATGTTACCATGTCATAACATCTTTTAACTTCTCCGGATCAACTAAAATACCATTTTCTGACACCACGTGTCCCAAGAAATTCACTTATAGAATCTAAAAATCACATTTAAATAGCTTAGAATAATGTTAGTGATTTCTCGATAATTCTATAACTTCTCTAACATGATTCACATGATCCTCCTCAAACATAGAGTAAACATGGATTTCATCCAAATAGACCACCATGATAGTAACATGTAAATCATGGAATATTATATTCTTTAAGGCCATATTGACTATAGGAGCATTGGATAGACCAAATGGCATGATAAGGTACTCATAAGGGTCATACCTACTCTGAAATATGGTTTTATAAATTTCATATACTTTTATTTTCATCTGGTGATAACCAGATCGAAGATAAATCTTAGAAAACCACTTCACCACTTTCAACTAGTCAAAAAGATCATCAATCCATGGAAGTGGATACTTGTTATTTACCTTTACTCGATTGAGTTTCTGATAGTCAACATAAAGTTGAAGTGACCATTCATCTTTATTAGATTAGCAAACAAGCACCACCCAATGGGACACACTTGGGAATATAAATACTTTCGCTAAAATATCATACAACTGAGCCTTTATCTCTTATTTTAGTTGGTTCCATACAGTAATAAGGAATAGATACCAACTGAGTACTATGTACCAAATCAATAGAAAAATCCACCTCCCTTACTAGTGGAAAACTAGATAATCAGAAGGAAAAACCTTTCAAAACTCAATGAAAACTATAGGGAGAGAACTAATAAAGGATTCTATCTATAGATCAAAATTTAACACATATATTAATTTACACATTGCTAGATTATAAGTTTGGGCTTTACTCAACCTTGGTTACCATTATCCCTGCAATTCACAACACACTCCATCAAGTGCAATAAAGGAGACCCATTGAAGATTACAATAAATTCAGGATTTATTATAATTGATACAATCCTTCCCGAATATGATGTCAAGAACCAGAAACTCCCAAAAAAGTTTAATCTCTAATAAAGATAAGACACAAGTAGCACAACAGAGACCCTGCTCCCTCTTCATTTCATGGGGTGTAGTAATATCCATCACATAAGATAAAAACTCCATAGTAATATTTAGCATATTCACAATATGATTTAAAATGGATAAATGAGATACACCAATATCAAATAAATTAGACACTAAAGATGAATAAATAGTGATGGTACCTTTCACAGTCACTGGACCTATATCTACTTCCTCTGGAGACTCTTTCACTATGTGAAGAAGCATCAATCTGGATGCCTATGGATGGAACCCCTTTTTTATGAAGCATACAATAGAACCACATTACATTTAGGGGATAATGATCCCATGACACTACATGGAGTAGAATATATATGAGAAAACTTTTAAAAGTGACCTGAGAGCCCGTAGGAACCACATCTATTGGGTACCTTAGTGAAAACCATTTTAGACTACCCAAGATTGACATAGTAGTAGTAAATAAAATGGCCATTACCCGGAACATCAAGTGGTCTATATTAACCCTTCTATCAATAATCACCACAAAAATCATCACAATTTATCTTTAATTTGAAGGAACTCATAGAATTTCCACTAGGAGTTAAAGGAACACCCTTCAAGCCTGACTTACCTGCCATATCAAACTAAACATCAATGCCCTGTCCATCATACCAGAATAAGAAGAGCGATTTAGTAAGAAAACCTAAGAATGAAAATCATATCAAAGTCTCATCTCGAACCATCCAGTCTAGATCTTCTCATTCAATACAATCTTAGGTGCAAACTTCACAAGCTCAGTAAAACAGTTCACATGTATTATCACGGTCTTGTCAGCTTACTAGAGTTTGAAAAACTCTATATCCTTAGAAAACACCATAGACTCAAGATAGAAATGGTCGGTGAGAATAACTTTAATTTATTTTCTCTCTAAGCACTCATGATTCTTCAATTTCACCATTGTGTCCCACCATCTTCTTCTAGGTCTTTCCATCTTAAATGTATCACATTTCACCTTGATTGAATCAGACATCTCTAAGAACTCAAAAAAATATCAATTTTTCTCAACTAATCATTAGCCTATTAAGGATCATTAGATCTTTGGAAAGCACATGGTTTCTAATGAAGGAACTCTTGAGGATGATTATAAAACTCATACATCTTAGGTTCTATAGCTAGATCATGAATGGGAATGGGTGTAGCTACCTGTCCTAGATATTGGACAGCACGCACAATAACCTTAGCTAGATTTTGGACCATAGGGGGATTTTATCATTTTGGTTCATCAGCATCTTCCTCCTAGATACTATTCACACATCTTAAAGTAGGAATGATTCTATAGAACATAAAAAAACATTGAATATTTCATAACATTAATCAGATCAACACTCAAATAAGATAAGTAGAGAAATTAATACCATCAAATAGATAAAAAATATTTGTATTTTCACTACTCAAATAAAAAGAAGGGGAAAGACTATAAATAATCCTCAATATTCCTTCCCCAAACTACCTATAGAGACTTAAGACTAATTATGATGATAATTGTTTAGTCACTCAGAATAAAAAACCTCCAATGTCTTGAAAAGATTACTAAAACTGCATACTAACATCATGGAACGATGATTAACCTACACCTTTAATACCACTTTTTTATGAACTAACCTGGGTACCCTGGTACCCTAATAACTGAGCCATCACTGACATATTGTGTAGGGAATTCTCAATCCCCATGGGTTGCGATGAGCACTAAACATCATACAAGATAAAATAGGGAAAGGTTTTCCCACAAAAACAATGGAAGAAACATATACATATCAGTATACTCAAAAGAAAACTCCTTAGGGAGAATAGTACTAGAGGTAAAATAAGTATAAAAATAAAAAATAGTACAACACCAAATTACCATAAAGATAAGATAAATAGACTAATTCCCAATGAACATCGCACTCCAATCCCAAAAGATAAACAACCACAACCTCCCAGTGGTGCTTTCTCCTTTATCGAACCTATTAGAAGTAAATCTACATGTTCCCAAAGTAAAATTTAGTGTGTGAGCTAAAATACCAGTAGTTTCTCACTAATTTTTCCATAATAAGATGTCAATATGAATAATCCATTACATTCATTCAATTTCAAATAAAACTGGCATGATAGTAAAATTTCATATTTAAAAGAAAACATGCTATTCATTCTAATTTATGGAAACATAAGAAACAACGTATTAATAAATATTTTATATAAAATAGCTTATATAACTAAAAACCCATGTGTAAATAAGTTTTACAAAAAATAGAATATATATATATATATATATAATAATTCACAAACGATCAACATGGTCATCTACTAAGAGGTATGATAGTTCCAAGTTATGGGATCCTCACACATCTCATATTGGTGATCACAGTAATATGTGTCCACACATCCCTCAGAAACTTGTCAAAGAGGACTCATCAATATCACATTAGGGATAAGATCCACCACACTATGTTTTTGTTAGAGTTATATATAATAGATACATTGCTAAGGAATTACCATCTAAGAATGTTTGTCCTAAATAACCCACTAACTACCCAAGCTTTCATGTTCTCAAAAAATCAATCAAAATCGGAAAATCATTTTAAAACTATTTAAAATAAAATTTCCCCATTTCTAGTTTCAACATGAAAATTTAACATTAAAAACAAAAACATGAGATTTTAAACAATTCATGCCTTTTCTAAGATAAAAACAAACATAGGTTCGTATCAAATCATTTTAATCCATTTTTTTCAAAAATAAAATTTCCCAAATCAATTTCACAAATTACATCAATTTCAAATTACAACCCAATTTCCAATTCCTTTGTAATTGGGGGTTTTACCCAAAATTTCATGCTAAATCAGTTTCAAATCCCAATTCACATTGAATTGGGTTGTCAAAATTTAATTGAAATCAATTTAAAATAATCAATCAATTCAAGGTTAAATTAATTGTCCAAACTTATACTCAACCACTTACCTTAACACAAAGATCACGTATCACAATGCCTTCAATGAGAAAATCCAACAAATAACATCAGTAATAGAGATCAAGTAATTAAACCTAGATTCAAGATCCAAAAAATAGAGTTTATATCGATAAACCAAAATATGATATAACAAACCCAAAGTATGAGAGAAGAATATAGTGAGAGAGATGGAACAGGAGAAGAACTCTTATTGCAGAGGAATTGAATGACGTTCACGAAGCTCTGATCCACCTCATAAAAAAATTTAGGAGCCAAAATGGGTTATTTGGAGATTCAAAGACCTAGGAGGACATCTAATCCTAAGTTAGGGTTGATTGGGTGAATAAATAGTGGTTTGGTAATTTTTAAAATAATTTTCATAAATAAATAACATTGTTCACACAGTTAGCTAGGTAGGGCCGCATAGTTTGTCAAACAGTGTGCCCTGACTGTGTGCCCCTATGATAGGGTGCATGATTTCTACTAGGTGGTGACACAGTGTATCAAAACATGTGTCAACTATGAAAACCCCCATCGGTGAGGTTTTCACTATTTACCCTTGGTGGGTGCATGGTTTGGTAAAACCATGCGCCAACCATGAAAATCCCACAAAAATTACAAAATTTTCAACTTTTCACCCAAAGAAACCCAAAACAAACCCTAACAAAAGCATAAAAAATAAGGGTTGTAGAGTAACTAAACATAGTAACATGATGTTATAAGACATATGGTATTTACTTTACTAGATAGATACTACAAAATTATACATTCCCTATATCTCAATACATTGGTCAGTTAAATGGATAGATGATGAACATAAACCACATACCTAAACTGATTCTTATTTTTCATTGGTCTATTTCAAGGATATTTTTCTTACCTAGTTTATTAGCCTTTATATCTTAGATTAATCTAATGGAGATGAGTTATAATTTCTTAACTCATGAATACCGCATATATCGATACCTTTTGTTCCAAACTACTGTGATTTTTTTGTTATCTTCTTAATAAGTCCATTAGACGTAGTTGGTGATTTTTATTTCAAGACTCTTCTCAGTGATACATCCAGTAAGTTTCTTTTATTATCCAATAAGAATTGATAAAAGAACATAGCGTTGTTATGATATTATATAATTTGATGTAGGCAACTAGAACATAGATTCTTAAACCACTCACAATACTCATAGAGTGTCTCTCTATAATCTTGATTTATTGTATAAAACAAATTTATATTGGATGTAATTATGGATGTAGGGTAGAATATTTTAATAAAGGTTGTTTTTAGGCCATACAAGTCATAAAATTCACCTAATTATAGGTGGTACAACCATTCAATGGTTGTTCCTTCATATGAAAATGAGAATTCCATCCACATGACTTTCTCTTATGTCACTCTTCTTAGAATCAAGGTGGAGCATACAAATATGGACTTCATTATGTGATTATTTGGGTATTAAGCTACATGAATATGGAAATTTTGTAAAAATTGGATTATAAAAGTTTAAACATAAAAATCATTCTGCAGCATATGTGAAAATTTGATAATTATAATTAATTAATTTAGGTAAATAGGTATCTCAGGGTATGGTTGGGGTTGGATACCATGGTTTTCATATCAGTGTGAAAACATGAACTTTCACTTGAGTGTGTTAAGCCAATTTACCCAAATTATGAGTTTAAATTAAATATATTAAATGAGTTAGTATAGTTCTATTAGTCTTTGACTTAAAAGTAAAATAGGTTATTTATAATATATATTCATGAAATTTAAAAATAAAATTTTAGCACTGCCTCCTTACAAACAAAACTGTGTTTTGACACTATACATATTGTGGTGTGACACCCATCTGGTTTCTTGTATAGATTTATTTGGTTTTATTTTTGATTTATTTTAACTATTTATTTCAGAGATTTGGGGACTAAAAATGGTAATTTTTAATAAAACAAAACTCAATGTATGGTTATCACACACTTAGTTCTAATCATGTGGGAATACATGTGAGGAGGTACTAGGCACTTCCAATTACATTTAGCATGATTTTTGCATGTATTTTCTATAAAAACCAAGGTTTTTGTGCAAGTTACAGATCTCTTTACTTTCAATTTAAAAGCCTAATTATGGACTATTGTGAATTCCCTTTGAGGTCACAAGTGTATTGAGGTTGTGTGGGGATTGTTTAGAGCCCATAGCTTGGCTTTTTTTGAATAAAATGACAAGCCACACGGTTAGTAAAAACCATGTGGGGAAGGTCACACGGTTACTACTAACTATTTGAGGATGGACAAAAGGGAGCTACTTACTGCACAGTTTGAGGAAACCATCTCAATGGAGGTTCACGCACGTGTGGGGAACCTATAGTTTTTGATAGAGTTGTTTATCATGGTTTTCACACAGTTAGTCAACCAATACATAGTGACCATGCAAGTACCCCCTTAGCATAGTAATAGGTGCACAGTTGGCTTATAGTTTTTCCAACCCTATTGAAAAACCATAAATCCTAGTATTTTGGGTAAAATTATGAAATTTACCTTAAAATAATGAATAACATAAACCTATTTTTCTCTTTTATTCTTTGTTGGATAGTAGCACCATAGGAGATCTCCTTTGAAACTTTTTGGTGGTCTTTTCTCCCTCTCCTCCATCTAAAATCAAAATCGAGTGTTGTTGATCTCATTAGATCTGCATAGATGATTACTCAATTAGTTTTTTTCATTATTATTTCTTCTTGGTATTATTTTTGTGATTTTAGTATAAGCTAATTTTCTTTATTTCCATGTTTTTCACCTGTTCTTAATTTTTCTCTCAATCTAAGTTGAATCGTGAGCTAATAATAGATAATAACTCTACTAAAAATCTATGGTAGGTGTTATATAATTATCCTGAGTTATTTGCTGCTTTATAGAGCTACTTTTTATTGTGATGTTGTCCAAACTTTCCAATACGGCCCAAAAATTAACTGAATAATCAAATTAAATGAAACAGGACTTGTTAAGGTTTCCATTTAGTTCCTTTGAGATGTGTTGGTGGTTTTTCCCAAACAAGACCACCCAAGGGGTGTGCCATGTAAATTTACTATGCCTATGCATTTATTAAACCACCCATGGGGTGATTTAGTGCTTTCTTAGTTTTAGGAATCATATTCATAAATGAATTGAATTGAATTGGTTGAATATGAGATGGTTTTACACCCTTTATATGTGTTAGCATTATATTTTTTAATTTAATTTCTTGAATGGGTTATTTAGAAATTATAGAAATGAGTGGGAAAACTCATGAAATGTGAATTGTTATAAATTTTATATGAGTGGTTAAACTCATGGTATGAAATGATAAATTATTTGAAAGTTGAATGGTTACAAAGGATGCCATGTGTGTGTTACACCATGGGTCATGGGAACAATAGAGACTGTCTTGGACCTATATTCTCCTTGGATTCTGATTCCTTGGGAATTCTTGGACATTACTATTTTTTATATATGGTTTTCTTCACAAAATGGACATAGTCTGATGACATGCTCCTTGGACCCCAATTCAAGCCTAACCAAGTTCCATCGAGATGCTCCTAGGACTTGATAAGGATGCCTTGGTCCATTATACCTTGGATACCACCCTTAGGGGTATTAAACTCGATTATATGGCATGTTCATGGTAAATTTGATATGGTTGGTTTTATGGAACGGCCATGGTTGATAAGAATTTTTTTTATTATACAGCTCAGTCGTGATTGATATGGTATTACAGGTTATATAGCGAGACTATGGATTATATGAGATAATGTATAGATGGAATGTCTATGGATTTTACTTCTGTTTTTTACTGATACCTTGTTATAAGAGATTGACCTATATTTTTCAAGGATCCTTTATGAGCTATGTAGTATCACGTGTTGTTTATTTTTCCATGGGAACATTACTTTCAGTACGGCCATACCCATTATATATGGAACTTTGGTTTAGCTTATATTGCACATCCAAGATTTTATATAGACCTTTGGGTGGTTACCTATGGTGATTGTATCTCACACCCTATTCATGATGTCTTTGGGTACCTTGATATACTATTTGGATATAGGTAGGGACTGGGGAAAGAACTCACAGTTCTATGCTTGACATTGTTCCATGCTTAGGAGCATGGGAGCATAGGACCGAGTTGAGGCTCGTGATGCTATTTAGAGATAGAACTTTTTGTATTTTTGGTATTTTTGTTATATTTATTATAATATTTTTATATATACTTGTTTTGGATTATTTTTAGACACACAACATGATCATCATTGTATATGATATTACTTCTGGCATTATTTATCTACTCCTTCTATTAATCTATTATTTAAATGTTATACTACTTCAAAAATTGATTGTTATTGATATTAAATTGTGTTACACTATGGTAATGAGTTCATAGTATCCCCACAAATAGACCCTAGTCCATCACTGCTAGTCAGAAGCCTCTAGAGTTTGGGGGGATAAGCTTGAGGCCATGTGTCCAACCAGGCATGGGACACCATTCAGTGGAATCTGGGTCCAGGAAATTGAAAAGTGGTATCAGAGTAGTTATTTTTTTATTTGATTTACTATTTTCAGAAAATAGAAGGGTATAGGAAAAAATTTGAATTTGGTAATGAACTATTCCTAGGAATAACTAAACCACATACAGTAAAAAGACAAATTGACTCAAATGGAAATTGATGGTTTTTAGATTTTGACTGTTACAGTTCATTTGATTTCACTATTGGGTGATGCACTGGAATAGTGATTTTAACATTAATATAATTTAGGGTTTTATTTTTTTCAACCCAATGAGATGAGGTTATTCCATCTCATTAATTATTTTAGGAAATTTATAATATTCACATGTCATGCATTATTCCATGCCATATAGGGTGCATTGATTGGTTTCATGATGTCGGGATTGGTGTCATGATAGAAATACATTTCTTTTGTGATATACATAGATGAAGTAAATTGAGAAACATGGTGGGTGATTAGAGTGCATGTCGTAACCTAAGAAATGTTTTCTTGATTAGGCCACAACAGAAACCCCAAGCATCCAATTGTGGCATGTTGAGTCTTAGACCATCAGTCATATGGACTATAACATGTTATGATGTGGATTAAGTGGATTCCATATTTCAGTTCATGATGAGTATAGAACCTTATGGATTAGACTTTGGTTAACCATTTGGTTTATCCATTTTAATTGAAATGCAGAATAAATATTAAAATGAAAAGGAAATTGAAATTGTGAAATAGAGACTTGTCCTAGACCCGACGTTTGAATGGGAAAGAGGTAGTGTATCTATTGACTTTTACGGTTGTTTCTTTTTACAGTCCAAACTTTAGGAGTAGGATGTGTGGTATTTCCTAGTTATAGGAAGGTTTTAACCTATCCTATTCTTTTAGCTGTGAAATTTGTTATAGTTATTTGCTAAGGTGGGTGTTTGGAATTGTAGAGGAATTCCACCAAGAAGACCTCCAATCGTACTCCATGAGAGTGTAGATGACCATGATTTGGAGGTGGTGGTCCATGGGCTAATAGTGGATCCTCCTATAGTGCCATATGTGGAACCAGCTATTGTTCCAAAAATAGGTGTTTAGGAATAGTTCCATGAGGGGTTTTTCCTCTTCATGGAGACTTTTCAGGGATCATCGCGGCTTGTCTCGTCTATAAAAGAGTTGATGTGTGTGTTCTAGTAGCAGTATCCTCCCATGTTTTTAGGGGATGGCATACCACAAGCTATTGAGTTATGGATTGAGACTATGATATTGATCTTAAAGCATCTGGAGACATATCCTTATAGGAGAGTGAAGCTCATGACTTATATTATTCAAGGAGTAGTAAAGCTCTAGTGGGATGTTCTAAACTAGGCTGATAGGCTATGATATATGGTTTTGGTTGATTTCTATAACATGTTATATGAATAATTTTTCCCTGAGACTCTAAGGGAATAGCAGGATACTTAGTTCATGCATCAGGAGTAGGGTGATATGATGGTTATTGAGTACTCAGCACACATTATATCACTATTGAGTTTTGCACTGATGTACCTTGTTGATGAGCTATCGAGGGATAGGTGATTCGATGAAGGTCTCCAGTTCTCTATTTGATCTTAGGTGAATGTGTTTAGATTGACCTCTATTACTGAAATTTTGAATCAGGAACTGATTATAGAGTCTAACCTGTGGGATGTTGGGGCGTAGAGCATAGTAGTTCAGTATCTCAACATAGCAGTTTAGAATCTTCAGGAGAGAATATTTGTTTTAATGCTTCCCAGGACATGAGTATCAACCAATATTATAGTGTTGGTAGTGTAGTTTCATATCATATCTATGGCAGATGGGGACACATAAGGAAACAGTGTGATCATGATCTAGTTGAGTGCTGAGCTTATGGAAGGATGGGCCATGTGCAATGTTTCTATAGGACCTTCCCTCCAGTAACAAGTGGTTGGCGTCATCTCCAACACTAGGTTTGGGAGTAGGTTTTACAACTCTGAACCAGGCAGGGAACTAGATAATTACCAATCATTCATGCTGAGGTGGTGGTGGTCATGTTCTAGGAAGCTAGGCACCAGTTGTATCGAGACAGCTGAGTGGGACTACTTCATGTAGTAAGGTTGTGTCACAGGGCCACGATTTAGGCCAAATATATTCTATAAATCCTACACCTAAGGAGAAGGGTGCCTTACCATCTATGCTGAGAGGTAATATTTTAGTATCCTTAACTATTGTATCTTCTCTTTTTGACACTGGTGCATCACATACTTTTATATCTATACCTATTGTGGATAGCCTTATGCTTATGGTTTGGTTTTTTGAGGGTCTTATGATGCTAGAAACTCTTTTGGGGATCAGGGTGGAAAATTTAAGTTAGTTCAAGGAGTTCCCCATTGAGTATGGTGGGTCTCACTTCGTATGGAATATTTTTTTCTCAATATGATCAGGTTTAACATCATACTCGAGATGGACTTGGGTGTTGATTATTGAGCCTACGTTGAATGTTATCACTGAAGGGTAACCTTCAAATCACTAGAGGGTTCATTTTATAATAAAAAGGGTGAATGAGATGCCTAGGTGAGACAAGATGGACCATGGCATTTTGGGCTAGGTGGTGTGATATCCTAGATCACTATTTTGTATCTGGATGATTAGGGAGTGCATCAAACAGACTTTAATCCACCGGTCGATCATTTAAAGGATGTGTTCCAGGATAAATTTTCTAGTTTAACTCCTGATATAGTTTGATTTATCCATCAAAATGGTGATAGGATCTTCTCTAGTATCCATTCCTCCTTATAGGATGGCTACTACGAAGTTGCAGGATCTCAAGAGGCAACTAGAGGATTTGGAGGAAAATGGGTTTATACGATCCAATACTTCTCTATGGGGTTCTCTAGTTATTTTTTCAAAAAATGTGGATGTTGGCCTTAGGAAATGCATGTATTATTATAAATTTAACTGGATGATGGTTAAGAACCATTATGCATTTCCATAGATAGATGACATGTTTGATCAGATCTAACAAGCTCAGGTGTTCTTAAAAATTGATTTGAGATCTTGATACCATCAGGTGCATGTTAAACCTACATAAATACCTCTTATAGATTTTCTTAGAATTTATGGTCTATAAAATTATCTATTTATGTCATTTTTTTCACAAATGGGCCATAGGTTTTCATGGTGCTAATGAACAGAGTCTTTAATCCTTATCTGGATTCATTTATGGTGGTTTTCATGGATGATATCTCGATGTTTTCTCACAATTGACATGACAATGTCAAACATATTGACCCAAAGGTCATATTATCTCAGAGAAATAAGTATTAGTTGACCCAAAGAAGGTGAGAGTTTCAGTTTCCTGGTATCATCCAAACAATGTCTTTGACATATAGAGTTTCTTGGGGATATCTAGATATTATAGATGTTCCATAAAAGACTTATCATGATTAGTATCATCATTTATGGGCTTTACTAAGAAGGGTTTGAAGTTTATATATATATATATATATATTCCTATGATACATCCTTTCAGGAGCTGAAAGGGATATTGACTTCAGTACTGGTCTTGATTTTATTTAGCAAGGAAGATGAAACACTATATATTGAGACACATTAGGCATCAGTATTAGAGAAATGTTGATATAGGTGATAGATTCATGGCGTATATGTCTCTACATTTGAGTCCACATTAGTAGAATTACCTAACACATGATCTCAAGTTAACTGTTGTTATTTATGTTTTTCACTGTTGGATACACTATTTTCTAGGAGATCATTCTGTGTTGTACACAGGACAAAAAATACTTAAGTATATATTTACATAGTATAATCATAATATGAGGTAGAAAATGTGGGTTGAGTACCTACATTCATTTGATTTCAAGCTTTCCTATTCACCTGGTAGAGGAAATGTAGTGACTGATGCACTAAGTAGAAGGACTTAGATATAGGTAGTTCAGGAGGCTAGTCACAAATGTTAGCTTATGAATTTGTTCTATGAGATATACGTGGAGGTGAAATACAGTCAGGGGAATACTTTTCTTTTATCCTTGGTTGTGACCTCTACCCTGTTGGATATAGTAAGGATGAAGCAGCTATTGAATTATGAGGTCCTAGTCCTATGAGAAATTATGGCGAGTGAGGACCCACCTCTTGGTTAGACCATAGGTGAGGATGAGATCATACGTATCCTTGGTCGCATATGGGTTCTATTGGATATATTCAAGGAGATTATTTGGGTGTTTCATGCCTCAATTTGGGAAGTTCATCCCTATGTCACCAAGATGTACCATAACATTCATCATTAGTATAGGTGGTTGGGGATGAAATGTGAGGTAGTTGGTTTTGTTACAAGGTGTTTCACCTATTAGCAGGTGAAGGTATAACATCAGTGACCAGATAAACTTTTACAATAGTAACCTATTCCCAAGTTTAAGTGGGATAATTTCAGGAAGGATTTTTTTACTAGTTTGTTGAGGTCACCTTGATGTATTGGTGTTTTGTGGGTTTTTGTTGACAGGCTCATGAAGTTTCTTCATTTACTAATGATCAAGGAGACCTTTAGTGTAAATGTGCTTGGGAGGTTTTATATTCATGATATATTATGAATTCATAGGGTCTTGTTCACTGTTATTTCAGATATGGATTCCTATTTTACATCTCATTTTCTGGAAGAGTTTGTAGAGTGAACTTGGTGCAAAGGTGATTCTGAGAATAGAATACCACTCTCAGACTAATGGTCAGTTAGAGTGTACAATATAGGTGCTTGAGTACATGATTCAAGCATGTTTCTTGGATTATGTGGCCTCTTGGGAGAGGTATATATCCCTTATTGAGTTTTCCTACAATAACAGCTATCATGATACTATACAGATGGAACCTTATGAGGATTTTTATAGTAGTCCATGTCGATCACCCCTATTCTGGTTGGTGTTATATGAGGTGGCTTTATTGGGACCACATCTCATGTAGGAGACTTCTCAGTAGGTCCAGTTGACCAAGAAGTGGATGGATACTACACAGTATCGATAGAAATATTATTTTAGTCACCATAGATGACCTTTAGAGTTAGAGGTCAGGTATTAGGTATTTTTACATATCTCACTGAGGTTGGGATGTATATGGATCAGGAGATAGGGAAATCATTCACCATGATATGTCATCTGGTCAATATTCTAGAGAGATCTGAGCTGGTAGCCTATTAGTTGCATTTACCTCAGAGGTACTAGTCCATGCATGTTTTATTCCATGTATCTCAGTTGATCCATTATTATTTAGACCTATCTTATATTATACAACCTTATAAGGTGGAGTTATAGGTTGATGTGTACTTTAAGAAGAATCACATTCATATCGTTGATAGGATCACGAAGGTTCTCTGAGGCTAGTCAGTTCCTCCAGTGTGGGTGATATATTATCACCTTCCTTTATAGGATGAGACTTAGGAGTGGGAGGCTGATGTACATGCAGAGTGGCCAAAAATTTTATCAAATGAATCTTGACCACACTTGAGAGGTAAATTTGGGTGAGAATTCCTTTAAGGGGAGAATATTATAAGAACATATGTTTTTTGTGCGAGGTATGGATCTCTTTAATTTCAATTTAAATGATTAATTACAATATAAGGTGAATACCCTTTGATGTCGTGAGTGTATTGGGGGTTTCTAAGGCTTTTTCGGAGCCTGGAGCCCAGATTTTCTAAAGAAACGGAAAATCCATATAGTTAGTAAAAAACATGGAGGGAAGGTCACATGATTACTATTAACCATGCAAGGCTGGATAAAAGGGAGATAGAGGCCACATAGTTTGAGACAACTGTGCAGATGGAGGTGTACACCCATGTGGGGCACATACAATTTCTAATAGAGTTTTTTTTATTTTCACATGGTTATTCAAACTATGTGCAGTGACTATGTGGGTGCCCTCGTAGCACAGTAGTGGGTGCACGGTTGGTGCATGGTTTTTCCAACTATGGATCCTGAACATGAAAACCAGTATTTTTGGTAAAATTATGAAATTTCCCTTAAAATAGAATATAAGTTAAACCTATTCCTCTCTTTTATTCTTCATTGGACAAAAGCACCATAAGAGATCTCCTTTGAATCTTTTTGGTAGGATTTTCTCCCTCTACCCCAACCAAACATGGAATCCATTGTCGTTGATCTCATTAGATCTATATTGATGATTACTCAGTTCCTTTTGTGGTTTTTTTCTTTCTTCTTGGTATTGGTTGTGCTATTTAGGTGCAAGATAATTTCCCCTATTTCTATAATTTTTTTCACCTCTTCATTTTTTTCCGGATCTGAGTGGAATCAAGAGCTGATATTTTATGATCACTCTACTATGGATCTATAGTAGGTTTTCAATACATATCTTGAGTGATTTGGTGCTTTATAGAGTTATTTTTCATTGTGATTCTTTTCATAAATTCTAGTACGGCCCTGAAAATTAATTTAATAATTAAATTAAATTAAATGGAGCGTGTTAGGGATTCCATTTAGTTCCTTTGATATTTTTGGTGGCATTTTCCCCAACCAAGACCACCCAAGAGGTGTGGCATGTAAATTTCCTATGCACCTTCTCATCCAAAATTCATCCCTCTGGGCATGTTTTGTCTGATTCGAAGAAACCACAATCGGATTTGAACATTTCTTACAACTTTAGTCATAATATCGTTCCTTTTTTATACTTCATTGATCTTTCATCAACTATGATCTTCATTAGTCATAGAAAATCGAGTAAAGTTAGTTCATCTTTAACATACATATCCATGTCTTGGGTATTCTTCAAAAATTTATTCATTAACAACCTTAAATAGTTGTGAGGAACAAGGGTTCATCCGATTCAGTAAAGGCATCATTGTCTTTCATGGCCAATCATTAATGCTTGACCAAACTTTGAACTTTAAACTCAGGGAGATCTATGGTGTTTTGGCAGATCTCAAGAGAATGAGAATCAGTAGTGCCAACACTGGGTGTCATCTCTTTCAGGATTGATAGATAATCAGCTTTTGGTTTCATTCAAGCTCCCATATTTAGCATCTAAGCTTCACCTTTGATATATAAAGTTTATACATGGGTTCGATCAAGGTTTAAAAAAATAATATATGTGAGATATTCGTGTATGTGAATTGAAACTCTATGTACCATTATCTAGTCAAAATATCATACATAGTTATATTGACCACTCAGAAAAATAGATTAGCTACATGGAACAGCTCAAAATTCAGATACGCAGGGATACTCAAAACTCAGCTATGTGACTATATTTTAAAATTCTACTATGTGAATCTATATAAAATTCTCTTATAAGGATTCACATACGAATAAAAAATGAAATTAAAATTGATATAAATAAATAAATAAATATTAATTAAAAATAATAAAATTTAATTAAATTAAATAAATTATATTATTTTAAAACTAAAACATTGATAAATTATTTAAAAACAAAATTAATTAAAACAAAGAATAAATTTAAAAAAGGGATTAATTTAAAAACTTAAAATTATTATCTCAAAATAAAAAAATAAAATGAGATAAATAAATAAAAATAAATAATGATAAATGGTTCATAATTTAAATAAGAAAGAATAAAGACAAAATAAAAGGATCAAAATAATTACTGGGAAAATAAAACTAAAAAATTAAACACTTATTTAAAATAATAATAAAAATTTAAATAATTGAAAAAAAAAATAAGGAACATTAATCATTCAGTTAAAAACAGTATTTTCACAATTAAAACACAATTAAATTAAAGATATAGTGTGGAAAAAAACAACACAAACATAGACACATCAAATTCCCACATAATAGAATTTTTTTTAGTCAATAAAAAATGATTCAAACTTAGTGGAATGAAATGAATCTTATGTTTGAAATACTAAATGACCAAAAAATGATTTTCAAAATTATTTTCAAAATGATTTCCCCCCTTGTATTTTCATCAAACAATAAATATATTTTCCCAGAAGAAATTGAATAATTTTAGTGAAAAACTGTTTCCTATTTTACAAAATATTATTGAACATAAATATTTAAAAATAGATTAAACCCATTTTAATTTAAAATAAATTTAAATTCTAAACATAACTTAAACATCAAGAGAACAAACACAAGTAATTAATAAAAAAATAATCTTACACTAATACAAATATTCCTATTAACAATGCACAAAAGGGACTTTAATAGTGCTAAAAAAATATTGTTGTCCTCAACGCTGTTAAAGGGGTGTCCCCTTCATTAGTGCTAGAAATAGTGTTGATAAAGGCCCATCATGTTGCAGTGCATTGTTTCTATAATAGCACACCCAAAAAACATATAACCAATGCATAAAAATATATAATTTAATTGAAATAAATTTGACATCATGAATACAAAAAAAATTGATATATAAATTTCAAACAATGTTTTGTATAATTACATTTATAAATATCTACAAAAATTTAAAAACAGTGATGTTTCAAATTTTAGTTCTCATGATCCCCTCTAGAAAAATTCATCTCATGGTATGAGTTTCCAAAAAAATCACCTCAACCTGAGAAAAATAATCCACCTATATTATAAAAGAAATTATATGTTTGTAATACTATAAAGAAATAAATTATACAATAATATGAAATAATACATTAAGAAAATGTCAATTTTAAATAAAAATACACACTTGGAGTTATACCGATCACACTATGAATTTTATAGAGTTGGGGTTGATTCCAACACATCCAAAATGAGTTATGGATCATTTTATTTGAGTATCAAAACAATCAGAACGTGTTTCCTAGGTTTTCAATATGTCACTTATTCTTTTTACTAAAATTAATTTCAAATTTAAATAAATACACACTTAGAGTTATACCAACCACACCATGTGTTAGATTTAGGAATGGTTGATTCCTACACATCAAAAGATACATATGGATAATTTTCCTTAAGTATCAAAACAATATGAATGTGTTTGCTTCATTTTTAGTATGTCGCTTTTTTTTACTATAATGTCATTCAAAGTGGAAACAAGAATTTTGAATTATATTTATCACATCATTTATTAGTTTGATGTGATACTACTTCATACACATCACAAATGACTTATGAATCGTTTCCCTAAATTATCAAGGAAATTGGAGCATGTTTTATTATTTTTCAATGAGTGACACATGTTTTGAACTAAAATGTCAATTTTAAACTGATAATAGAACCTTTGAGTTATACCAGTTAAACTATGTGTTAGATTGAGGACCCTGTAATTATTACACATCACAAATGACTCATGAGTCATTTTCCTAAAGCATCAAAACAATCTGAATGCATTTTATTAGTTTTCAGTATGTCACTTTTTCTTTTACAAAAATTAATGTAAATTTTAAATAAAAAGATACACTCTGAGTCATACTTGTCACACCATTTGTCATATTGAGGCTTGGGTGATTCAAAACATCAAAAATGACTTATGGATCATTTATTTAAAGTATTAAAATAATCAGAATACATTTTCTCAGTTTTCAATATCTTTCCTGTTCTTTTTACTAATATTAATGTCAATTTTAAATAAAATGACACACTTCAAGTTATGACGGTCACACTGTACATTGGATTGAGCTACGGTTGATTCCTACACATTATAAATGAATTATGAATTTTTTTTATAAAGTATAAAAAAAATATGAATGTGTTTTATTAGTTTTCAGTATGTCACCTATTATTTTAATAAAAATTAATGTCAATTTTAAATAAATAGACACACTTGGAATCAAACTAGTCACACTATGCATCATATTTTCATGAGGATAATTCCTACATATAAAAAATTACTTTTTGATATCTTTCCTAAAGTATCAAAATAATCCAAATTTTATTTATCGGGTTTTAGTATGTCACATGTTATTTTTACTAAAATTAATGTCAATTTTAAATAAAAATAAAAACTTTGAGTTATACCAGTCACATCGTGCATCAGATTGAGGTTTTATTAATTCCTACACGTCACAAATGAATCATGGGTCATTTTACTATAATATCAAATCAAACCAAATGTTTTTTCTCGATTTTAAGTATATCACTTGTTTCTTTTACTAAAATTAATGTTAGTTTTAAATAAATAGACACATATGGAATTATACCGATCACACCATGCATATAATTTTTGTGAGGCTGATTCCTACATGTTAAAAATTACATATGGATCATTTTCCTAAAGTATCAAAAGAATCCAAATACATCTTCTTAGTTTTCTATATGTCACTTGTTCTTTTTACTAAAATTAATGTCAATTTAAAAAAAGGACACACTTCGAGTTATACCGGTCACTCCATGGATTGGATTGAGGTTCATTTAATTCTTGCACATCAAAAATGACTCATGGGTCATTTTCCTAAAGTATAAAAATAATTTTAAGGTTTTTTATTTATTTTAAGTATATCACTTTTTCATTTTACTAAAATTAATTTCAATTTTAAATAAATAGAAAAAGTTGGAATTATAATGGTCACAATGTGCATTGGATTAAGGTTCATCTAATTCTTACACATCAAAAATGACTTATAGATTGTTTTACTAAAGTATCAAAATAATCTGAATGAATTTTCTTGGTTTTTAGTATATCACTTGTTCTTTTTACTAAAATTAATGTCAATTTTAAATTAAAATACACACATCTTGTGAGGACCTGTGTTTTTTTGGACTGTTGTTTTGAGAAGAAATTTGAATTTTTGTTGTTATATGCTAATAAGGTGTAAAATAGTCTTTTTACCCTACCATTTGATGTCGGATAATTTTTCTGACCACTCTGTTCATCCCAGAATGGGGTGTTTACCCTAGGATAGGGGTTCGGTGTAAATCTGAGTTGTTCAAATTTTAGCGGAATAATTAATATTTAATATTATTAAATTAAATATTAATTTATTCATGCTGGTTCATTTGGTGATAAATTTTTAATAGAGAATTGGATTGAAATTCCATCTACACTGTTGAGTCTGTAATGGGGATTTTAGCCTAGGTAAGGAATAAACTTGAGTCTGGCGATGGGGACGGCTCGGGCCCCTTTTTCATGTCTCTCTTTTCTTCTTTTCTTTTTCTTATTATTCATTCCTCCTCCTCCTTACGCATGCCTCATGTGTTCTCCTCTGTGTCTGTGTACTATGGGAGAAATTATATAGGGATAAATAGAAAGATATTTAAGGAAAAATGGGTACCATTTCGAAGATCTCGACGCACTGAGTCGACGTGCGGCATCTGTGGAGGGTGAAATCAACTGAAACATCAACGATTTCTGGCTGGCGGTAGGGTTGTTTATGTTTTCACCATATATCCCCTTAAAAATTGTTTTTTTAAGTTCATAAATCAATTTATTTCTTTCATTTATCCTCTTGAGGCTCGATCTCTTATTTCGGGGGTGAAAACAGGTGTTTCAGGTGATCATAGGGTTTTCCCGTCGGGAAACCTAGGTTACACGGAAAGTATTCCAGGGAACACACTGTGTGTTCTTACCATTCAGGGAAGAAGAACTTTTCTTAATTACATGATATAAACTCTGATTACACTCCATGTGGTGGTTTTCCATGTGTCTTGTCGTGTGAAAAAAGAACACAGAATAGTCATTTTTGAACAGTACACACCGTGTACTCGGAGTACACGCCGTGTATTGGCACATGGGCGTGTGTCCGGGTGAAAACAGACATAGGGTGTTGTTTTTTGAATAGTAAAATCTATTTACAGTAACTTACATGTCGTGTAATTTTACATGGGTAGACCCCATGTACTCTAGAGTACATGCCATGTACTTTGTTCAGCCTGTTCTCGTTTGGGGGTTCTTTAAACCCCAGTAAGTTGCAATCCAGGGGACTGTTTCGCGTGCCGTCTGCGACCGCACAACCCTTTCTTTGAGGAATACCATTTGAGGCCATTTTGAGAACTTTTTTTATTTTTAATGATGTTATTTTGTACGAACCATCCAAAATAATAATAATAATAATAATTTAATTATTATTATTTGGCGATTATTGAATCGGATGTATCTTCTGCGTCTGATGTCCATTTGATGCACTGTCTATAGAGTTGTGACCTTGAATTAAAGGATAAGGATTATAGACTGATTTCATGTGCTAAAAACTGAAATCATTTGTGGGCCTCACTCAGGATCGTTACAGTGAATAGTACCTTTTTCACTGATTGACCGCTTGGGGCGAGTGAGTAGTCCATTCTGATAATTTTTCTATATAGATCACAATGGTGGAATACTCTTGAAATTTAGAGGTCATATAAATGATGTTTTGGGGGTTATATTTAAATATAGAGGTTCTTCCCATAGTTATTGAGTTCATTTGTCACCTGAGAGTGAGACTTGGTGTGGATGATAGGTTGGGTGTTTGGACCAACTTAGTTGAGATCTTTGATCTCAGATAAGCTATGAGTTATCTCCCATGACCTATGCTTTTAAGGAAATTCCCCTTGTGAGATCTCCCCTTCTGTCCTATGAGGTCGTGAGACTGGATGCTTCCAAGGATCCACTGATGGATGTCTTTGCTTATGTGCTGACCTAGGGAGTCCCTTGTAGGATCTCTCTACTATTTTTCCTTTGAGAGGATCCTTGTTGTAGGATGCCTCTGTTGTTCTTTGTTTGGGGATCCTATGTAAGATTTCGCAATTACCTTTCACTAAGGATCCCGTGTAGGATGCCTTCGCTCGTGTTTACAGGGAGGATCCTGAGTAGGATGCCTCCCTAGTGTTTGACTTGAGGGACCCAACAGGAGCTGGAGGTTTGACAGACCCTGAGTTTTACATCGGGTTTGGGGTAGAGATGGTTTTTGGGTGTCACCTAGAACCTTTTCTGAACTATTAATCTCATGGGTAAGTGGTTTTAGTGTTGGGTTGGGCATTCGGGACACCCTCACTCTTTGTTAGGTTTCACTGGTTTATTGCTGATGTAGTGATGTTTACCAGAGGTGGTTACTAGATGGTGGCTCTTGAGCCTAACACGAGGCGTTTTTATTGTTTTTTGGGATGCCTGAACGTTCTCTTCTAGGATCCAGCTTCTGATCCATGTTATTTATGATATTTTATAGGTACCATGGGTATTACCTGGGACTCGTCTATTAATCCTTATGTTTTTACTTGTATGCCCTAAGTGATACATGGATTCCTATTGTAGGAATGCCTTTGATGGAATCATTAGGCTGTTTATTTATGTACCCTGAGTGATACATAGATTCCTGTTGTAGGAATGCCTTGGAAGGACACATTGGGTTGTTTACTTATGTGCCCTGAGTGATACATGGATTCCCATTGTAGGAATGCCTTGGACGGGCTCAATGGGCTGTTAAATGCAATTAAACCTTGAGTGAGTCATGGATCTAGGTGATGGATTCCATGAATGGGATCATTGGTTGGATATGGTTATACCCTAAGTGATACATGGATCTTGTTGAGGGATGCCTTGGATGAGCTTAGTGGGTAATAGACTTATATACCCTCAATGATAATTGGATCCAGTTGAGGGATTCCTTAGATAGAATCAGTGGGTTGATAACTTCCATGCCTTGAGTGATATTTAGATTCCCATGTAGGAATTCCTTTGACGGGCTCATAGGCTGAATGCTATATGATCGGAATAATTATGTTCTTCCAGGTTAGTTATGGGACTCCAGGGGTGTATCATGGCATCTCACTAGATGTCTGGATGTTTTTCCTAAAATCCGTATTCATAGGATTGACCGTCGGTGTACGGTACCCTTGTTTAGTGATTGGAGGTGAGTACGAGTGATCCCAGGTGGACGACGAGAATTCCCCCTATGGTGACGTAGCTTGCTCAAAGATATAATTCTGGCATTGGATGAAGCAGGTACATGTTAATGGAATTACGGACCCATATATCAACTTAATGATACATGACTTGAGTGGAATGATGTCCATCTCAATTCCCTTGCATAGGATGTCTAGGAGATCATGATTATGGACCCAAGTATTGACTACTATTATGGTTTCTAGTTATTTGAATCACATACTCATGAAAATTAATATTTATGTATATGTGTATAGGTATTGTAATGTACATGTATATTTATTTAAATATGGACATCCATGTTGGAACTTTCCCAATTGACAGGGATTACAGACCCTAGGTTCGATAGTGGTTTCACGTTTGGTTTACTTCCTTTTTCTGTGTTCTAACTAGGCTGAGCACATTGTTGTTTGATACACTTTTAGCTGCACAGTTATAGGTTGCTTTTCGGGGTTCCCTACTAAGATTATTTCTCACCATTGAATGTTCACCTCGGTGTACGTGTAGACCTTATATATGCTTTTCAGTTTGAGCATGATTTTCATAGTGGATAGGGTTGATGCCCAGTGTTGCATGATCGAGCAGAGCATCTTGAGTATTTCTACTGATCAGACTGGTAAAGTTCGACAATGTCTGGAGATTGGGTATGTGGTTTGGCTTAGAGTTAGAAGTGGAGCCTAGTATTTTTACTTTCAACTTTTTTTACTTGTACTTATATGGTCAGCCCAGTGGGTGACCAGTGTTGTATTTATTGCATAACTTTTCAAGATTTTACAGCATTTTAATATTACATCTTGTTTTAATTCAGTTTTTTATTTCTTCCCCACTCTATTTACTTTCCACTATGTATGATACTTAGATATTTCCACTTTCTTCTTACTTTAGTATGAGGTAATGGTCTCCCCACTATCGCACCCTAGGCTCTCGCTGCTATTCAGTAGCCTCTATTGTATGGGGAGGTGGGCTTGAGGCCTTGTGGTTAACTAGCTCAGAGCACCGGTTTTGTGTCTTCTGAGTCAAGAAATTACAAATTGGTATCAGTGGAGTTTTATTTTCCTAGTTTTTAATATTTGGTATATAGTAGATAAGAGTATTAGGAATGTGTTTGAACCTTTTATGGATATCATACTAGTGTGTTGAAAACACTTGTTCCAATAAGAAGTCATGGTTTCCAGAGTTTGGGATTACTGTTTAGATTTTACGATGTTATAGTTGTATGTGATTTTCACCTTGAGTGATGTACATGTTGTGTGGGTGTTTTTATTTTCTATGGATCTCTGGCTCTTGGCCATTGGTAAGATTCCAAGGATGGTTTCTGACTCTTTATTGACAAATACAAGAGGCTTATCATGCATCATACTAGGCACATAGGATTCACCGCATATAGGTCGGCTAGTGTGTGTTTTTTCTGATGACTATGACCTTTGGGTCTACTTACACATACTTTTTACTTTTATTGAAGGGTATGTGGATCTACGTTGAGGCATTTTTTTGTGAGGTTGTTGAATCAGTTCTCATGCACAGGTGGTGCAGTGACCCTAGTATGTCAATATGGCACATGATGACTTTCTATTTAACCCCTTGTTGGGTGTTGTTTCTCAAGTTTGTGGATATCTAGTTGGATTTATGAGTACAATGTCGATAAACACAAAGGCCTTTCTTCTGAACTTGAACTCCTTGGGGTATTGTCGTATATAGATACCCGATGAGTTTCAGTTCATCTTTTATCTTCTTCTTTGGTGGTGACCTCCAGGGAGCAGTTCCTTCTGGGAATGCTCATAGAGGATTCGGGCCCTCATAGTCCATGTGTTTCAGTTTTGACCCTTGTTGGTTTTTATGGTCTTACCTTCTTTTCTGAGGTTTGGATCTTTTGAGCTAGGTGGTTAGACCTTGTGACCCAGTTGTGAGGGTTTTTTCTGCAGGGATAGGTGGAAGACCTAGAGACCCTTGGTTTTGACTCGAACCCTTGTCGGTTGATGTCTGTTCTGTTCTAGGGAAACCTATGTGAGATAGGATGGCTCTTTTTTTCCACTGCCTTTTGGTGGGGTGCTTTGTTTTACGATCATTTCGTGATCAAGGCACATAGTTTCTCAAGTTTTCATTATAGTAATGTTGATTCCTTCATATTTTGATCGATTCATCTTGGGTGATTGCTTGAATTTAAATCATTGAGTGTACAGGAATAATACAATGACTGATTTTTATGAACTTCCACGGTTTTGGACCCCAGAAGATGTATTTAAATGTCCCTTCGTGGTAGAGGTTACATCGTGGAATAAATTGGGTACTGTGAGATGGTTGACCCATGGCTGAATCCTGGTCAGGTTTTGACAGGATGGTGAGCGTGAATCAGAGGGATGTGGATGCACCTTTTTTGTAGAATCCCAGTGTACTACTATTAGAGAGGATAATGTGATATCTTGATTCGTCTTGAGTATGATGAGAGAGCTTCGACCCTTTGTTGATCTCCTTTTTCTTTCTTAATGTTCTTCCCTTTTGAGGAGGGAACCCATTGTGTTTTTTCTCTAGGAGTGGTGTAAGGAAAGTTATATTGTGGGGAGTGCACCATTGGCCTTTTGAGGGAGGTTTTCCTTGTTTCGGTTAAACTTCAGTGTTTTTCGTGGGCTTTTGAGCTCAATGTTTTCTTTTAGGATGACGATAGGGGTATTCCTATGGTGGGGAGTACCAGATTGGTCGCAGTTAAATGTATTTTGTGTAAAAGGTAGTTGTTAACACTATAAGTCTAGTCTTTGGATAGTCCAAATAGGTTGGTTGTGTAGATTCTCATGTTGGGAGCTTGGATGTTGGTCCTTTCACTGGGATTCTTGGGGACGAGAAGGTTTACGTTGGGGAGTTTGTAAGGACCTGTGTTTTTTTTGGACTGTAGTTTTCAGAAAAAATTTGAATTTTTTTTGTTGGATGCTCTTTAGGGGTGAAATGGTTTCTTTCCCCTACCAGTTGATCTTGGATAATTTTTATGATCACTCTGTTTGACCCATAATAGGTTGTTTACCTGAGGAGAGGAGTTTGGTGGAAATATGAGTTGTTCTAATTTTAGCGGAATAATTAATATTTAATATTATTAAATTAAATATTAATTTATTCACATTGGTTTGTTCAATGCTATCTTTTGAATAGAGAATCAGATTAAAATTCCATCTGTTCCATTGAGTTTGGAATGGGGAGTTTAGCCTAGGTGGGGCCTAAACTTGAGTCGGGCACTGGGGTCGTCCCGGACCCCTTTTTCTTTTCTTTCTTTTCTTCTTTTCTTTTCCTTCTTCTTCATTCCTCCTCCTCCATGTGCATTCCTCCTGTGTTCTCTTCATTGGTCATGTCCTATGGGATAAATTAAATAGGAATAAATAGAGAAATATAGAAGGCAAGAGGGGTACCATTTCGAATCTCTCGACGCGCTGAGTCGGCGTGCGACATCCGTGGATGGTGAAATCAACCGAAGCTTTGGCGGTTTCCACTTGAAAGTAGGGCCATTTACATTTTCACCATATATCCTTTTTAAATGTGTTTTTTTAAGTTCTTAAATCCATATATTTATTTCTTGTGGCCTCTTGAGTCTCGATATGTTGTTTCGGGGGTGAAAATAGGTGTTTCGGGTGATCTGAGGGTTTTCCAGTTGGGAAACCCAGGTTACACGGCATGTGTTCCAGGGGAACACACTGTGTGTTCTTCCCATTTGGGGAAGAATATTTTTTCTTAAGTACATTCTGTGTACTATGAGTACATTCCATTTAGTGGTTGGTTGTGTGTCCAGTTTTGTGAAAAAAAGAACACTAAATAGTTATTTTTGAACAGTACATGTCGTGTAGTGGGACATAAGCATGTGTCCGGGTGAAAATGCACACAGGATGGTGTTTTGTGAACATTAAACACTATGTATAGTGACTTACACACTATGTAATTTTACATGGGCAGACCCCATGTACTCCAGAGTACATGCCATGTACATTGTCTGGCCTGTTCTCATCCAGGGGTTCTTTAAACCCCTATAAGTTACAATCTAGTGGTTTGTTTTGCATACCGTCTATGGGAACATGACCCTTGATTTGAGGTGAACCTTTTGGGGTTATTTGGAGAACTTTTTCTGTTGGGCACGATTATTGGTGGTACGAATTGTCCAAAAATAATAATAATATTTTAATTATTATTATTATTTGGCGATTATTGAATCAGATGTATCTTCTGCATCTGATGTCTGTTTGATGCACCATCAATGGTGTTGTGACCTTGAATTAAATTCAGACATTTAGAGACTAATTTTATCAACAAAAACCGAAATCAGGTGTGATCCCCACTCAAGATCATTATGGTGAATAGTACCTTTTCACCGGTTGACCGTTTTGGGTGAGTGAGTAGTCCATTCTGAGCATTTTTATGTGTATATTGCAATGGTGGAATCCTATTAAAATTTAGAGGTCATATAAATGATGTTTTAGGGGTTATATATAAATGGAGATGTTTTTCCTCTGGTTATTGAGTTCAGTTGTCACTTGAGAGTGAGACTTGGCGTGATAGGTTGGGTGTTCGAACCAAATTAGTTGAGATCTTTGATCTGAGATGATATGTGAGATATCTCTCGTGACCTATGATTTTGAGGACATTCCTCTTGTGATACATTCCCTTCTGGCCTATGAGTTCATGATATTGAATGCTTCCAAGGATCCGTTGATGGATGTCTTTTCAAATGTGTTGGCCTAAGGAGTCCCTTATAGGATCTCTCTCCTATTTTTCCTTTGAGAGGATCCATGTTATAGGATGCCTATATTGATATTAATTTGGGGATATCATATAAGATTCCTCCATTACCTTTCACTAAGTATTCCATGTAGGATTCCTTCTATTTTGTTTATGGAGAGGATCCCGAGTAGGAAGCCTCCTCAGTGTTTGACTTGAGGGACCCAGCGGGTGCCTGTGGTTTGACCAACCTTGATTTTTATGTCGGGTTTGGAGTAGAGATGGTGTTTGAGTGTCACTTAGAACCCGTGCTGAACTATTAAGACCATGGGGCAGTGGTTTTAGTTTTAGGTTGGGTGTTTGGGCCACCCTCACTCTTTTTTAGGTTTCACTTTTTTATTACTGATGCAGTGATGTTTACCAGAGCTGGTTCCTAGATGGTGGTAGTTGAGCCTAATGCGAGGCATCTTTTTTTTTTTTTTTGGATGCTCGAACATGCTCTCTTGGGATCTGGATTCAAATACATGTTATTTATGATATTTTACAGGTACCATAGGTATTACCTGGGACTCATTTGTTATGCCCTATATATTGACTTGTATGCCCTGAGTGATACATGGACTCATGTTGTAGTAATTCCTTGTACAGACTAATTAAGATGTTTATTTATATACCTTGAGTGATACATGGATTCCCATTGTAGTAATTCTTTGTACGGACTCATTGGGTTGTTTACTTATGTTCCATGAGTGATACATGGATTCTCATTGTAGGAATTCCTTGGATGGGCTCAGTGGAATGTATAATGCAGTTAAACCTTGAGTGAGTTATGGATCCAGTTGATGGATTCCAAAAATTCGCTCATTGTTTGTATATGGTTATAACCTAAGTGGTACATGGATTCAGTTGAGGGATGCCTTGGATGGGCTCAGTGGGTAATAGACTTATGTACCCTGAGTGATACTTGGATCTAGTTGAGGGATGCCTTGGATGGACTCAATGGGTTGATGACTCCTAAGCCTTGAGTGATATTTATATTCCCATGTAGGAATGCCTTAGACAGCCTCATGGGCTGGATGTTATATGATCAGAATAATTACATTCTTCCAGATCATTTTTAGGACACCAAGGGTGTATCATGGCATCTCACCAGATGTCCGGATGTTTTTCCTAAAATTTTTCTTCATCGGATTGACCGTCGGTATACGGTATCCTTGTTCAGTGATTGGAGGCGAGTACGAGTGAACCTAGGTGTAGGACGAGCATTCCCCCTGTGGTGACGTAGCTTGCTCAGAGATATAATACTGGAATTGGACGAAGCAAGTACATGACGATGGGATTACGAACCCATAGATCGACTTAATGATACATGACTTGAGTGGCACGACATCCAACTCAATTTCCTTGCACAGGATGTCCAAGAGATCGGGATTACAGACCCAAGGATCGACTACTATTGTGGTTTATTGTTATTTAATTCACATACTCATAAATATTCATATTTATGTATATGTGTATAGGTATGGGAAAATAAATGTATACGTATATAAATATGGACATCCATGGTGTCACTTTCCCAGTTGATATGGATTATAGACCCTAGGTTTGATGGTGGTTTCACATTTGGTTTACTTCTTTTTGTTGTGTTCCAGATAGGCTGAGTACATTTCTGTTGCATACACTTTTAGCAGCACAGTTATAGGTTTCTTTTCGGGGTGTCGTACTGAGATTATTTATCACCCCTAAAAATGCACATCGGTGTATGTGTAGAACTTATGTCTACTCTTTAGGTTGATCATGAGTTACATGGTGGATAGGGTTGAGACTCAGTATTGTATGATCGAGTGGAGCTGCTAGAGTGGTTCTACTGATCGGGTCGGTACAGTTTGACAGTGTTTGGAGATTGGTTATGTGGTTTGGATCAGATTTAGTAGTGGAGCCATATACTTTTACTTTCATATTTTTTTGTACTTGTGATTGTATTTTCAGCCCAGTGGGTGACCGGTTTTGTATTATATTGCACAGTTTTTTGGGCTTTTATCGTATTTTACTATTACAACTTGTTTTATTTCAGTTGTTTATTGCTTCCGCACTCTGGTTACTTTACGTTTTGTATGATACATAGTTATTTCCATTGCCTTTTTAATCTAGTATGAGGTCATAGTCTCCCCACTATCACACCTTAGGCCCTCACTGCTAGTCGGCAGCCTCTGGCATACGGGGAGGCGTGCTTGAGGCCTTGGGGAGAACCGGCTTGGAGCACCGGTTTTGTGGCTTCTGAGTCGGGATGTTACACATCTGGTTATACCGATCAAATAGTGCATCAGATTGAGGTTTGGTTTACTTCTACATGTTATAAATGACTTATGAATTATTTTCATAAATTATAAAAAAATCTGAATGTGTTTTCTCAGTTTTTAGTATTCCACTTGTTCTTTTTAATAAAATTAATGTAAAATTTAAATAAATAGACACACTTGGAATTACATCAGATTCATCGTGCATCAGATTGAGGTGCGACTGATTCCTACATGTCACAAATGACTTATGGAGAATTTTCATAAAGTATTTAAACAATATGAATTTGTTTTCTTGGTTTTCAGTATATCACTTATCTTTTTTTATTAAAATTTCATTTAAAATAGGTAACACGCACTTTGAGTCATACCGATCACATCGTGTATCAGTTTGAAATGAGATTACTTCCTACACATCACAACTGACTTATAAATCATTTTCCTAAATTATCAAGACAATCGATGTTCATTTTCTTGGTTTTCAGTGAGTGGCACATTTTGAAATAAAATGTCAATTTTAAACTGATAACGAACACTTTGAGTCATACTGGTCACACTGTGTGTCGGATTGATGTGTGGTTTATTACTACACATCACAAATGACTTATGGATCATTTTACTAAAGTATAAAAACATTAAAAATTCATTTTCTTGGTTTTCAGTATGTCACTTATTCTTTTTTCTAATATTAATGTTAATTTTAAATAAGAAGAAACACTTAGAGTCATACCATTCACACCATGCATAGGATTGAGGTGTGATTGATTCCTATATGTTATAAATGACTTATGAATCATTTTATTAAAGTATAAAAAAATGAATGTCTTTTATTGGTTTTTAGTATTTCACTTTTTATTTTTACTAAAATTAATGTTAGTTTTAAATAAAAAAGACACACTTAGAGTTATATCAGTGACACTATGCATCATATTGAGGTGTGGTTGAGTCCTAAATGTCAAAAATAACTTCTATATTATTTTACTAATGTATAAAAATAATCATAATGAATTTATATAGTTTTCAATATTTCTTTTTTTCTTTTTACTAAAATTAATGTCAATTTTAAATAAATAGACACCCTTGGAATTATATTGGTCACCCTGTGAATCAAATTGAGGTTCAGATGATTTGTACACATCATAAATGACTTATGGATATTTTTCATAAAGTTTCAAAACAATATGAAATTTATTTTCTTGGTTTTGATTATGTTAGTTGTCTTTTATACTAAAATTAATGTCAATTTTAAATAAAAAGATGCACTTTTAGTCATATTAGTCACACCGTGTGTCGGATTGAGATTTTGTTGATTACTACACATCCCAAAGTCTTAAACAAATACTAAATACCAATGTTTCCATGATTTACATTGTATTTCTTAGTCGAACTCCCAACACATCATATTGACTTGATTTTCTTAACCGAAAAACATTTTTCAGCTAAGAACATCGAATCAACATACATTTTTTCAATTCGATAAATAAATGCAATAGAAATCATTGTAAAATTGGGAAAAGTAATGTTTTATCTCTTTTCTGTATTTTTTAAGATTGTTTAATGTAAAATATAAATTCAAAAAAATTTGTGAAAAAAACTAAATTAGTATTAGAAAAAAAATGATAATGAAATTAACTTAAAAACAGTATATAAAAAGATGAAAAAATTAATTAAATAACTAGCAGTGATTCACCTTTTCATGATGGTTGTATACATTCATGACCCATTTTCTTGTTTTCATTATCTTAGTTGCAGCCTCGAAGTCCAATATCTCATGAGTATGAACAGCTTCGAACAAATCACCCCAACTTGAACAAAATTATCCACCTGTATAAGAAGACAATTATTATGTGATTAATATGAAAAAGAAATAAATTAAACATAAATATGAAATAATAAACTAAATTTATGGACAATTATTTTACTGTGAAAGCATCAATATTACCTCTATAATTGAGTAGTGGAGAAAACTTGAAGGATAGTGATAAATTCCAACACTAAAGGGGTGAAAAGGTTTTGAGGGAGAAGAAGTATATGGAAATTTTGGTGCATAAAGGCATGAAAGATAGATTGAAATATTCTAAAATAAACGAAGTATAAAAGAAATAATGAAAATTAAATCAATATAACATTATATAATTTTTTTTAGTAAAATAGAGAAATTATATCGTAACATTACCTTTACATCTTCCCAAAGTATTTTCTTCATTATAGTTTATCCTTCCATGGAATTGGTAAAATCATCATGTGAATAAGACATTGTCTGTATGAGTAGTCAAATATTAAATTTAGATTATGTTAATGTAGTAGAGAACATATAATATTATAATGGAAAACGTAGTATATTAAAACACACTTTAACCTTCTTTATGTTATTTGTGTTGATTCATCCATCAGGTATGTTTCCCATTCATTTATAAACAAATCCATATCGTCTTGTGAATATGATTTTTTCGAAAGTTATAACAGTAATGAAAAAATATAAATACACAAAGGATTAATAAATATTTTAAATTAAATAGTTTTTATCTTCAAAAATACCTCTTCAGAAATACTAGATTATTAATTGAATATGAAGTCTCATCAATTTACAAGCATAATAACCATAATCTTTTCTATTTGTTTGTTTTAGACACTTCAAAAACATTGATAAAAATAAGTAATTTGTTTTGATATGTGTTTGGATAGTGAAATATTATTATATATACCATGATACTTGTCTAGTTGTAGAACTTTTCAGGGTCCTTCTCCGCATTGGATTTCCTTATGCCACGATTTTCATGATATTTATATACCTCCATATCATAATAAAATTCTCATTAAAACATAATATATATATATATATATAATTAATTTTAGTTATAAAACATTGGATTTAGTGTATTACAAATTAAAAAACATCATCATGTGTGGTTGGTTTATTAGGTATCCATACAGTGAATCTAGGAAATAAATCTTTACAGTATCCAAATTGGTCATAATAAGCATCCAATATTACCTAAAACACAAGAAATGAATAAGTAGTAAAGGAAATGAAAATACATTTTATATGATTAAATTTTAGTGTTTTACCCCTATAATTTTGGTATTAAGAAAAGTTTATCATCTATAAGTTTTTTTTCAAACAATTCGGCCAATTCTGTCACTATTTCATTAATTTTTTAAATCTATTTCTTTTTGTTTTGTAGAAGTGACATGAGGACTAATGATTCCAAATTATGTTCATGGGGAAATCTCTTCAATTGGTATTAATATATACACCTGCAAAAATATGAAATATATTTAACCATAATTAACATAGAATATCATCTTTTAGAAAACAAATCATGAAAAAATACCTCATGTATACATTTAAAACAGTACCTCATATCCATTCATAGTTGAGGATTTCATTTACATTCTCAAGATCAATGTATTCTGTAACTTTTTCTCCATAAATTTTTTCATCAAAGTAAACTATGTGACTACTACCATTTTGAAACATTGTATCTGTATGAACCTTCAATGTTAATAAATTTAGATATTGAACAAGGTAAAGTTGATTTAGGAAGATATTTTCAATTGGTTGGTTGATCCTTTAGATGGTTTTGAGTTGAAATTTCATTTCACACCCTTTCCTTTTTCTGTCAGTAATAACATTCATCGATTCAGACCTTTTTTCATTAATTGTTAAAGTTTTAGCATGAAAAATAAATTGGAAATGAAGACCAACTTATTGATATGTGTTTTTATAAGATCTTTTGGCCATGTGATGAATGTACCAGTAGATTTTTTTCCATATGAATATCTTCATCATCAAGTGGAATAGGTAGCTCGATGCTCAGTTCATGATCTATGTTAATCACCACTCTCACATGAAATTTTGGAAGTGGTATATTGTGTATATTTTCTTCTTTGATATTGAACACCATATCTCTCACTACAAGGATATTGGTGGGTGTTGATTTATATAAATCACATTAATTTTCACCATGTATAATATTAGTACAGGAAAGGTATCAGTGTCTATCTTATTCTCATTTCACATAAACATTATTAGAATATTGATTACCTCAAATAAGATTTCTCTTTGAGGGGAATGGCTCGCCTTAAAGCTGGTGGGGGTGAGGCAGTGTAAAACCCCATGGTTTTACAAATAAATTTAATATAGAATGAATGAAACACTGAGAATCTGAGAAATAAACACTTTGTTATAGGATATAGTTATAACCTATCCACTAAACATAATTTTCTTGCTTCTATGATTTGAATTTTGAAAAACTGACATACACGGTTGCGATTAGTAAGATATTTAGAGTCTGAAAGGATCAACATACATTTTTTGTGAATAATAACTTGTCCTTATGAATAGTAACCTCACCCATGTATGTATAAATAAAATATAGGCACCATATAAATGATAGATAATATTTTAAAAATTAATAATTAAGTGTTTATATATTTTTGAGTATTAAATATTTAATTAAAATTTTAAATTAATAATTTTATTTAAAATAAAATTAATTTTCATAAAATTTATTACTCAATAAATATTTTTTTTCCTATGATTTTAAGATAATTTTATGAGGCCTCAGTTAATTTTTGAAATTATTATAAAATTAGTTTTAAATTTAAAATATGTGTTTTTCATATAAATAATGATTTTATTTAAAAATTAAATTTCTCTTATTTAGAAAATTATTTTTTAAAAATTGAGTTCATCTTTTAATTATACACATTAAAAAATGGTTAGGGTGAATTTTTGTGATTTTTCTGAAATTCTTGAATTTTTTTCTGAATAGTGAAATTCGATAATTTACGAAATATGCTAAATAAATGAATTTCTTCATCATGATTGAGTCATGGATGATGTAAATGGTCATTGGTTCGAAATAAAATTCACTTATTACTATTTTTGGTCACAATAATCAAACACTTTTCCTATCTTGAGAAAAATAATAAAATAATGAATAAGATGTTCAAAAATCACTCCTCTCCTCCACTATAAAAATCACCCCTCACTCTCTCTCTTTCACTCCTATAAGCCTTGAATATTATAAAATTTATTATTAAATACTCTTACCTATTAAATCTCCACATTTTGGAGCTCTTGTTCTTGCCAAAATACCAAAACTCCTTCCCTTAAGGAGGTTCTCAAGGAGGTGTACTCAAGAGGTCAAATCCTCTTCCTTTTTCCTTTCAATTTCTTTTTAGTTCCTTATTTTATTATTATCTCCTCACCTACTATATCAAAATAATAATGGTAACTCTAGTATCATATATATAATGGAATTATATCATTTTAATGAATGACCCATCATCAATATCCTTACTCTCTCTCTCTCTTATTTTAAAAACAAAATCATCATCCAGGAGGTGCCAATTTACAACCTTCGTGGACGACAAAGTTTTCTTATTCAATTTGTTCTTCATGAATGATCATCAAACCATATTTATTGTTGAACCAAATTCTAAAATATGTATTATATCTTATGTAATGATTCTGGAACATCATTTATACATGATTTTAAATAATAGAACAAAACTAGTTTGTTGGGATCGAGAAACCGCCGTAAAAATATAAACGATTATCACTAAATGTTTCATATAATGATTCACACACGTACTATGTAAACAAATGATATAAAAAACCATTTATACTACTATATTTTCAAAAATATCATATAAATTATATTCTATATAATTATACCCATTCCACATAAACTTCAATTATCATTTACAATTATATTGACCTTGAAAACCATGGAAACGAACACTCCTGAACGATAAATTTGTATCTCAAAACTCATAAAAAGGCCATAAATGAACTTAATAAAATTAATGGAGAATCAAACAAGTAAATAAGGTTATTAATTAAATAATTAATGGATTTAATTTGATTATCTAGTATGTTAAACTCAAGTGTATACACTACACCAAAGTTAGTGTTTAGAGGCGGTTTTTTAGCGGTAGTTTATTAAACCACCGCTAATTTTTTTAAAATAATTTAGAGGTTGTTTGTTAAAAACTGACACTAAAACATTAATTTTTTTCAAAATTACAACACTTCTCCCTCAAACCCCATACACCCCCGACCCCTACAACCCCCCGTAGCCCTAGCCTCGCCACACCTCACCGCTGGTCCTGAGCACTTCCACCCTTCGCCATGCCTCACCACTGATCTCGAGCCTCGCCGCTTCTCGCCACCAGTCCTAAGCCTCACCACCCCTCTGTTGTAAGATTTTTTGATTTATGAAGATGATTTTTGAAGTTATTTAAATATAGATATTAAAATAATATCTTCGATTATCTTTGTGTGATAGTTCTAGAAATTCAAAAAAGAAAAGTTTTGACTCTAATTATGATGACCAAAATATATGATTTCAAAATTATCATTTTGAATAGTTTCAAATATAAAGATCATTTTGTTAATGATTTTCATAGAGTTTCTAGTTTCTATTATTGTAAAATATCATCATGGTATTTTTATATTTAAATATGAGGAAATGAATTTAAGATTAGTGTTTTACGAGGAATTAAGTAAGAATTTCAATTTAAAATTGATTATTAAATCATATGTACATCAAGTTCCTAAATCAGGAGGGAGATTGAATTTATTTTGAATATCATTATGGCTCAAATATAATATCTATCTTTTTCTGTTGAATCGTGTTATAGAGCATTAAAGGTATTTTCATTTCTAATTTGGACACCATTGTAAACTAGATGAATCCAGTATCAAGAAAGGGATGAGACTTTTTTATTAGGGAATGGATTTAGGTTAAGGATGATACATACACTACTGTAATAAATTTATTACATTATTGATACATATATTTCTTAGAAATATCTTGGTTATAGTAAGATAAAATTCACTCACATCGGTCTAAAAAAACTTGTGTGACTTGTGTTCGTGTTTGTTTTTTGAAAACAGGTAAGGGATAGTTTCTTATGTCAAGGGGTTCTTGACTTTAACCAGTTAAATATAGTTATTTAGAAAGGAAATTATAATTAATTAGTAATATTAATTAAAACCCATTTATTATATTACATATCAGATCACCTAGGAACATTAGGTAATTGGGATGAAAACCCTTGGAGAAAACTCGTAGTTCTATGGAGATAGCATAAGTGTATGGGGATAGAATTTTATACTCAAATTCATTTTTATTAATTTAATCCTAATTAATTTTTTTTAAAATTTATAAGATGGATGGAGGAAATATATTCACTAATATTAATTCATGATTTAGTGGATATAATAGTTAATGTGATGATTATCCATATGTTAAAAAAACTTCATGGGTGGTAATATTGAAAAAATCATGGTTGTATTAACACAATGACTCAAGTTATGGATAATAACCATAACCATATGGAAAGTCCTACTTCATCATGGAATTGACCAAAGGAAATGACCTATTTTATTTTTTGGGCCCATTGATCCACTTATAGTTTAATGGTGGGTGTCATAATTGGAAAAGATATTTATTATAGGGGAACATTGTGAAAAATATAATGTTTTTTAAATAATTTATCATCCTGAAGAAAATTTTGATTGATGGTGGGCATTAATAAATAATATAAATAATGAAGAATACATTTAATCTATGTTGTGGTGTGATTTAATGAGGTTTTTACTTTATAAATACTTCCCTAAAAATGTAAAAATCAAGATGAGATGAAAATTCCTTGAACTAAAGTTGAAGAATAATGTATCCACTATGATATATGAAGTTAACTTTACTCAATTAGAAAGGTATGATTTTGGATTTTTCATTGATCTAGAAAGTAATATTGATTGATTTTATAATGGATAAAATCCAAATCTTTATAATACTTTTGAAATATAGGAGCTTAATATTTATAAAATAATATTATGTTATACTGGAAATTTGTAAAAAGATTTATTGAATAGTCAATGATTTTGGAGTCTTTGATAATAAGTTTAAAGTAGAGAACCATACTAGAAGTTCATATAATATAGAGGGAGAAAGGAAGAAGTTTCAGTATCCCACGTTTCATAAACCAACCCAAGCTTCCCCCTCCAAATCCATGATTCATCCCACTACAAGGCCAAAAGTGAATTCTTGATCACCATGGGATAGAAATTAGTTCCTAAGAATCAAACATACTCTATTGGTAAATATTTCACCTAATAAAATATAATACAATACAAGTGGGTTCAACCCCAAAACTCATAATATCCTTCCATTAAATTGGTGGGTCGTACATACTTAATAAGAAGTATTGAAATAACATATAAAAAACATGTCATAGCAACTCAAAACCAAATGTAAACAACAAGTCCAATTCAAATATAAAACAACAGGTACATAAATAATTCTAAAACATAGGTAAAAATGTGATGGTTAGCCTATTAGGCTGAATATACATGAGATACCAAAATAAATGACCAAAAAATAACCAAAACATGAACCATTATAATTCATTATTGTGTGAATAAGGGGTATCTACCACCTATCCACCTCATCCAAAACCCAAAAAAAATAAATTAAACCCACTACCTCATAAAGGATCCTTTTATTTAATTGATTAAAATAATACAAAATCTATATACACCATAAGGGTGTCTATAGGGTGTGATTATAACAATATCTATAGGATTACACCACATTTTGTAACACCCTATCCTCACTTTTATGTGTATAAATTTATTATATTAAAAATTATCTTAAGTTTAAACTATTTTGGGATGAAAAATATAAAAAATTTGATACTTTTCTAGGATGTAATGTTTCCACATGGCTTTGTAAACCATGAATGTAAACTAGGTAGGTAAACAATGAAACCTACTCAAAAATGGGGATTGTTTTTATTTTTTTTATTTTTTTTATTTTTTAATTATTTTTTCCCTAATTTCATTCCCCACTTTGAATAGAAAGTTCAAGAGACCTAACCCTACCAAATCTATCCCACTCTTATCCTTCCATAGTGTAATCTAGGTGATTTATTAGTGGTTTATCATTTAAATCATAATGTAAGGGTCTATTCACTCGTATAATTCCTTATTCTATTTATTTTTCCCATGGTTCTCACCTCTTATCTAACCATAGAATTCATGGTGTTTGAACCTCATGTCTAGGGATGTCTTAAATGGGGGATTTTTTTCTAGGTATTGTAAAGTTCCTATTATGACCTCATATTCTATTATTCATCAAAGCTGGTGTGATTTTTTTCAATGAGGTAGGTTTCTCCATACCCTTCCATTTATTTGGGAGTTATTTTAATGATTGCCTTTTAAAACTTGTTTTTATTAACTAGAAAATTAATATATAAGATACTTTTAATGGTTTTATCAAAGAAAAACACTAATTTCCTATGTATTCCTTATGTAAAAATCAAAGGAATTAATAATGATAAGGTATTTTAATTTCAAATGTAATTATATGCATGTTTCATGTCTGATAAAATTCAAATGATGGTTTTATCTAAAATAAATTAATTGCACATGATGTTTTCAACTAAATTGATTTATAATTGTGGGTACTCCATGGATCAAGCATTTTCCTTACCCAAAAATGATGTTCTTGGTTTATGGAAATGTATTATTAACCTTATTATTGATTGTGATTTTAATTTTATATTGCATGTATATTCTTTGAATTTCACATTTTTTTTGTTTTAAATGTATGATGAAGAATTAGGAAACACCCATGTGTAGAAGATTCAGTGGATTTATAAAGAATATTATCCATTTTTTTCTATAAATATAAGATAAGAAAATAAGTGGATAAAGAATAAGAAATACATTTAGAAATTCATGGATTTATTATATTTATTTGTTGAGGCATTTCTAGTTACCCTATATTTCCTTATTCTATATCAATTAAATAAGGGTTGAAGTTCACTGCTCTACACCAGTTTGTTCATCGACATATCCTAATAGTCCAAATAGATTTATTATTTTTCAGAAGTGTCTATAATTCTTATTTCATAGATGGTTATATGTACATTTAAAAGGTAGTGTATGGTTATTTAACATATTCATATTTCTTTCAACTAGTATATATGAATCTCTTTTCCTATTTAGTAATAATTATGTGTTTTGATTTTATTTCATAATGTAAAGTCACATTGTGATATATATAGATAAAAGATATATCACATTACTGAGGAACACACCTCAGTATGCTAAGGGTTTGGAGAAGTTTCAAGATTTTTCAATTTATAATTGATCTGTTGATGGGATAATAAGATACCCATGTCCGAAATGTAAATTTAGAAGATGTTTGAAGAAAGATGAAGTTTATGAACACTTGATTTTGAAGTAATTCCCTGGTCATTATTTGTGTTGGATTTGGCATGGAGAATAAAATGTTACATAAAGGTTGAGCACTGATGTCAATCCACGGAATGAGCTCCCAACTTCATAGAAAATGGAAAATGAAATGAAAACCTTATAAATTTTTCATTCATCATTGCAAGACACCAACATTAACATCAAAACATATCAAAATTACCAATTGAGGGTTATACAAATAGGAACATTACAAGTGATGTTTTTGAGAGTATAGAACAACCAGATCAAGATTGTAACATATCATTGGATCCTCCTCTTGATTCTGTGGAGACTAATTTAAGAGAAAACTTCACTGAGTAGATAGATGTGTTTCATGGTTTAGATGACGATGGAAATCAAGAGTTTTATAGTGGATGTTTGAAATATTCAAAAATTTATTTTTTGCTGAAGTTGTACCATATCAAATGTCTATGTGGAATTACAAATAAGGTGATGTCCATGATATTGGAATTGTTGCATGATACATTTCCTGAAAAAAAATATCCCGGAGTCTTTTTATGATATGAAAAAAATTAATAACCTTGGTCTAAATTATAAAAAAAATCATGTGTTTACCAATGATTGTATGCTTTATTGGGGAAAGGATTCAAGTATACAAGATTGCAAGAAATTTTCTTCCTCTATATGGAAGTCTATAGGTGATGTTAGAAGTCTAAATAAACATACTACCATGAAGAAGAATAAAATGAACACACCTATAAAGTTTTCTCATTAATTTACTTTAAATCCTTGATTACAAAGATTATTCATGTTTTTAACTTTGATTTTGAGCCCAAGTGGCTACCTCACAGTAGAAAATGATGATTCTTTTTTCATCAAAGATTTATCAATGCATCTCATAGATTTTGGCTGAACAAGTCAAAATTCAATGGTTTCATTGATTGTATACCACCTCCAAAGTTGTTAATGGGTTTTGAAATATTGACACAACTTGGAAATATTGAAACAGAATTTGGGAATTTGTATCATTTGAATGATAGTGGGAAACGAGTTTGAATTGCATCATCAATTGAAATCAAAATGCAACAATGGAAGAAAAAAATATATTCTTCAAACTTTCATATTGGGAATTTAATTTTTTGTGGCATAATCTTGATGTGATGTATATTGAAAATAATGTTTGTGACAATTTGATCATTACATTGCTTAATGAGAAAGTAAATTCTAATAATTGTCTCAATGCTCAGAAATACTTACAAGAAATGAATATAAAGTGTGATCTCTGCCCAGATGAGATTGGAAAGTATGCTTCAAAAAATTTTGAAATGAAAAATAGGGATAAAGATACATTCCTTTGAATTTTAAAATATGTGAAGGTATATAATGGGTATTAAAGTAACATCACAAGGTGTTTTTAATTAAATAACCATAGGTTTCATGGATTAAAAAGCCACAATTTACATATTTTGTTACATAAGTTACTTCCATTGACATTGCATACATTATTACCTGAAAAGTTTACTGTTGTTGTACTCTAATTATGCACATTTTTCAAAAAACTATGTAAGAAAACTCTACATCCATTTCATCATAAAAACCTTCAAGAGATATCTGTATTGACACTTTGTGTAATGGAGATGATCTTTCCTCCGTCATTTTTTACTGTCATGATGCATTTAACTGTGCATTTGGTTGAGGAAGCTAAATTTGGAGTCCCTGTACATTATCAATTGATGTATCCAATTGAGAGGTACATTATTTATATTTTTTTATTTCAGTAAACAATTCTTGGCACTTCATTAAATACATAATTTTTTATTATTTTATTTCACAGATATCTTAGGAATTTAAAATCATATGTGAAAAATAAATCTCAACCTAAAGGCTATATTTTTTAAGGCTATTTGGAAAAGGAGTGTCTTAAATTTTTTTCTAGATACTTGGATGATATTGAGATAATATTCAATCGAGATGGATGTATTGATGACATGTAAACTCAATCTGAAGTACATGGAAAATCAAAAATATTTCCTACTATTGGCTGATTAGTTAGGAGGAGCTCAAATGTTACACTAATAGAAATTTAATTATTACAGGCACATAGATATATGCTCCTAAATAGTGAAATTTTAGATCCATTTATTGAAGAGTTGAGGATACAAACAAAGAGACTAATGAGAGGACGAACATGAAATGAGAAAGATATAACAAAATCTATTAATAAAGAGCTTATAGAATGGTTTGCACGATGTGTAATATCATAAATATTGAAATCAATATGGATATTATGTTGATACATATATTTTGTAAATATAATAATTTATATTATTTTTTTTAGATCATGAATACTGATACTCAAGTAAAGATGTCAGAATATTTGATGTTTCTTGCTCGAGGTCCTCTAAAACATGTTATAAAATTCGACACTTACAATGTGAATGGATTTAGATTCCATACAATTGATTGGGAAGTGGGTTTGAAAACACAAAATAGTTGAATATTTATGTTTAATGAAGTGGAATACTATGGAAAATTGACTGATATTGTCGAATTAAACTACCATTAACATTTTTTAGTTGTTTTGTTCAAATGAAATTGGGTGGATATTATCAGGGATGTTAAAAGAGATTCCTTGAAATTTACTTCTGTGAACTTCTCTCGCTTGATGGATGTTGGTGAACATGAACTACATGATCAATATATCTTATAATTGCAAGATAAAATGGCATATTAAGTGAAAGATTTCATGGATGAAGGGTGGTGTGTAGTTTTTAATGTCAAACAAAGAGACTTGTATGGTATGGGTGATGAAGTAGAAGATTTGACCTATGACATTGAATGTCATCAATATTAAGAAGCGTACTTATTTTTTCATAATGATATTGAAAATATTAGTCTTGCAAGAGTGGATGAAGTATATGAAGTAATGATGGAGAAGGAAACCAACATGATTGAAGGAGAAAATGATTGTATGTGTAGTTATCCCTTCATGTATCGACCACTTATGTCATTTGTGCATTCATACATTATCATTTTTTTGTATATTTTGTTTGTTAGTATTGTGCATATGTTATCATTTATATTTTTTTCTTCATGAATTATTTAAAATATATGTTCTGAACTTAATTTTATTTGATTAAATGATATGAATGCCGAGGAAGCGTTATACTCACACTGTGGGGTCAAAGAGTTTTTCTAGAAGTCGATCGACTATGGTAATATTTTCATTAGTTTAAATATTTATTTAAAAATGTTATCTATTTAATATATTAAATTATTGATTTATATTTTTTTAATGTAGTCACCGAGTTTAGGCCACCAAGACTCCCGAACAGAAGTGTGGTTAAATGTTCATAAAAAATCCGATGGGAGTTTTGTTAATGAGATTGCAAAAGAAGTTGGGGTATGAATTCATTTTTCATTATAATAACTTATTATCAATTTTACTTATGTTAATATTTATTAATTATAATATGAATGATATTTGATTTATAGGTAGCAATTAAAGAACTATGGGATGTCAATTCCACACGGTCCTACTCAGTCTCCCAGGATGACCAAGTTGGTAAAGTCCTTGGGAAGGAGCATCCTGGTCAATTGCACATATGGGTTTGGGACTATTACCATATGATATCTTTGGCAGACAAACGGGGATTGAAAGTGATTATAGGTGGTGAGAAGGTAAATCATGCAACTTCAAAATCATTTATTTCACAAAGTTTTATTGATTTTAAGTTTAAATATAAATATACAACATTGTTTAATTTTCAATATAATTGTCTTACTGGTGCTGGTAGCAGGAAATAGAGATGGAGATGAAGAGGGGGATGAGAAGAGTTCATCATTGGTAAATTATTAGTGTATAGTGTTTGTTCATGTATTAGTACATCCAATGTGGATATTTTTTATCTTTTTCTTATATTTTAGATGGGATCGGGACAACGGGTTCCCTGTGTATATGTTGTATAACCATGTGTCTATATATTGTGTTTCAACTGGATATTGAGACTGAAATTTCTATATGATCATATATGATGTATAGTTCTTTGTCTCTCTTTTACATATAGGTTGATTCTTTCAAAGTGTTTTGTATTGTTTGATTCTTTCAATGTATTGAGAAATGTATTATTTATTTCAATGTGTTGTTTTCCTTGCTCAATATATCAATTATTTATGTTTTGGTGTGAATCAATGTAAGTTGATTGTTTAGTTTTAACATATTGTTTTCCTTGTACATTGATGATATATTTTATGATCTAGTAAAATTTTCAGTGTCAGTATTTTATTGTTCTAGGTGCAGGTTCTGGGGCTGCAGAACCTGCAGCTTGTTTTTTTTCATGATATAGTTACGGTTTAAACTGCCTCTAGAGATAGATTTTTTTCATATTATTTTAAACCACCACTATATTATAGTATTTTTTAGGGGAATTTATTAAAACCACCACTAAATATGAAAAAAAAATCTTAGCAGCGATTTTATCTATATTAGTGGCGGTTTTTTCAGTAAAAAGGGAAAACTAGTGGCAGTTGAAAACCACTGCTAAATCCCAATTATTTTTTAAGTGAAAACTGCCACTAAAACAAAAAAAACACCGCTAAATACATTTTCTATGAAATATTCCAGAAACCACCGCTAAATGGATGAAATTTCTGCGTGTTGATTACCGACACCAATTTTAGAGGTGATTTTTTGAAACCATCATAAAAACATATATTTGAGGTTTAAACCCCCACTAAACAAAAAAATATCCTCTATATGGTCAGTTTGTTGAAGTGAGAACACATTCAAACATAAGGTAAGGATTTTCTACCCGAATCTACATTTTCTTTTGGGTTACTCTTTGTCTCTATTAATCCCAATTAAATTATTAATTATTCTCATGTACTCCCCATAAATTCTGTTTGAATTTTCTATATATGTGTACCAATCAGAATCCTTCTTTATTTTATGGGGAGTTAAATGTTTTATAAATATCTTTCTCAATTATTCCTCATAAACAAGCATGATTCAAGGGAACTTCTCAAATTTTTCCCTATTTTAAAGGGCACTATATAATCTTTTTTAATCCATAATTACTTTTATAAAACCAATAATTTCATCATATAAAAACTAACTTAGTTAATTTCTTGTTTTATGTAATGATTATTCCAAAAGAAATATTCTTTTCAAAGTAATAGTGTTTTTGTCTCAAAAATTCCTCAATGATTTTATTAGAGTATTTTTTTCTATTTCAATACCTATAATGAATTCTATTTCTTATTGAGATTAATATTTTATTTTTATCATCTACCATATTTTATTAAATGGTTTATGATCAGTTTGATTGTGGATGTTCTATCTTGATACCATTCACCATACTACTCCGAATGGTTAGTGTTTATGTGTATAGATTGGGGAAATTCATTTCATATGTTTATGTTGTTAATTTTTAGCCTCTTTTATATGAGGAATGAATTGGACTTAAAAAGTGACTGATGAGGCCCACTATATCCCCTTGATGCATCGGTAGGTCTTATGATATAGAATAGTATTTGTTTTTGGATGAGGCCTTACCCTAATATTTTCAGACATCATGGATGAGGCCTTAACAATATGTTTCAGATGTCCGACATTATGAATTCTCTCGTTATGGTATTAGAAATTGATAAAACAGGTTATTATTAGACTTGTATAATATCAATAGTTATGTTTCATTCTATCATGATCAATTATATTCCCTCATTTAATCAGTTTTCATTTCTTCCATATTATGCTCAAGTATAATTTTTAATGGCATGTGTTTTTAGTTATTCAAAATGCCTTGTGTTTATGTTTATGATAACTTTGGTTTTATTACTTACCCTTATTGAGCATCTTACCTCACCCCTTTCTTATGTTTCATTTTTCCCCAGGTGGTGAAGATGAATTTTATGAATGACTTGCAAGGATAATATATAAGTTTATGTATAATTCAAAATAAGTTGATATGTTGTTTTTCCTTCAAGATTTAATATTGAAAGTATGTATGTATCTTGTTTTCTAAAGCTACTAAACTATTCTTTCCTTTGGGATATAACTTTACTGTTTATATGACAACTTAATAAAATAAGGTACTAGCTCTAGGAAACAGGGGTTGGGTCCTTACAGTTGGTATCATAGGAAGTTTGTAGAAAATTTGGAAACTAAATTTTAGAAAATGTAGATTAGGGAACAAAACCCTAAGATAGACTTTGAGGATAAGAATATAAGAACATCCTAGAATTTTGGTAAGGTAATAATTATGTGGATATTTCTAAAAAAAATGCATCCCTGTCTGGATAGTACAAGTAAATGTGGTTTTGGCACAAATGTACCTAGGAGTAATAACTTTGATAAGGTGCTCCGAGCTTGACTCGGGGTAACTTGGTACACAGAAATGGGCCTTCCTGCGCACCTGGTTAGACACACTCAAGAGATATGATTAGGATAATTCACATTTTATTTATAAACCATTATGAAGGATTTAAATATAAATAGGCCCTCAAAGTGACCATACTTATGATTATGAGATTAGACATGCATAAAATTTCAGTTTATATAAAGTGTTTTTCTAGTTCAACATTATACATTATGATTCATAACCTAATTTATTATATGACATTATTTAGAAATGGAACCTATTGGAAGGAATGGAAACTTCATGAACACACATATCCCATGTAGGTATTTTCCTCCTATACAATATAATGATGCTAGTATTGGAGCTTCAACTGGTGTAGAGAATCTTATAACTACACTGGGACAGCTGACCCAGGTTATGAACAATAACCTTACCCATATGGAGTATCTTGAACCACAACATGGAAGTTCAATGTTATACCACTTTATGTGACAACAACCTCCATCATTAAATGGTACTACAAACGCATATGTAGTTGAGAAGTGGATAAGTTCCCTAGAGAAGATATTTCTCACTTTGGGGTGTAACAAAAGGGATAAGGTTGTCATAGAAGTTTATCATCTATAAGGAGATACGGATAAATAGTTGTCGTTGATTCAAAACAAAAAGCAGGAGGGATAAATAGAAGCAATATAATGGAAGTACTTTAAGGAAATATTCATAGAAAAATATCTTCTTCAAGAACAGTGAAAATATATGGAAAGTAAATTCTTGAGTTTGAAACAAAACTAGGATGAAAACATTGTGAAGTATGAAGACAATTTTACAAGGCTATCAAGGCATACCATGGACTACATATGTAATCCAAGGAGAAAGAGTGATCAATATTTTTATGGTTTAAAACCATTCCTCCAAAGGGAACTGGTTTCCCAAAATTTCTCATCATATGAAGATATAGTCTCATGTGCAATCAACACAGAGAAAGAATTATCTAAGTCTTATGAATTTAATTTAAAGCAAGAGAAGAATAGGGTGGCAGAGGAAAGAATGGATGAAGTTAAGAATAAAAAGGATATTTTTCCAACATGTGATGCCTATGGAAAGAAACACCCCAGATCCTGCTTAAAATGAAAAGTATTCTATTACAAATGTGGAGAAATAGGCCACAAATCTCGATATTTCAAGGAAAATAAAGAAGATACCAATGTTCAATGCTAAAATTGTAAAGAGATGGGACATTATGCCAATGATTTTCCCAAGCATTAAGGAAACATTCCCCAAAAAAGGCCAAGGGAGTAAGGCCAAGATTATGCAATCACAACTATTGAAGTTGAAGTTCCTAAGGATGTGGTAGTAGGTACTATAATCATTTCCTAAAACTTGGCCAATGCTTTATTTGATTTTGGATCATCTAATTCCTTTACATCTTCTCATATTTTTTTAAAAATTAGATATTTACAATTCTCCTTAATAAGGGAGTTATCAGTAAAAACCCCTCAATGAAGTCTCTTTGAAATAAAGATGTTCCAGGAAGTCCCAATTTTGGCATATAAATGTTCTTTATCTTTTAATTTTATCATTATACCTATGATTAACTTTTACAAAATCATTGCCATGTACTGGCTTTCAAAATATGATAAGAAAATCTACTGTAAGAAGAAGGAAATTACAATTTGTGAGGAAGGTGTAGAATCCATTATCTTTAGAGAAGAAACATTACCATATTATTATTATCTAGATCCACCCCTAGAAGCTATAATGAATTCAATTCTGGAGGAGGAAGTGAATTCAATATCTATGGGTAAGGGAAGAAATTATCAAATTGAGGATTACCTATTGTGAAATAATATGTTGATGTATTTTCAAAGGATTTTCCTAGACATCCTCCAGACCAAGAAGTTGATTTCTCTATTGACTTAATTTCTATTTCAATACCTATATCAAAGACCCCTTATAGAATGACCATAGTGGAATAAGTAGAACTGAAGAAACAACTAGAGGAATTGAGTGATAGAGGATTTATCCGCCCAAGTGTTTCAACATAGGGAGCCCCTATTTTAACATCCCAGTTAAATAAAGAATATGAAATTTTAGTATTTATTAATATTTTTGAATTAAATATTAATTTTACATTAAATGGTATTCTATGTTCGATGGAGTACCCGACACGCAATAATGGGTTTCTTTGAAATCTCATGTTGCACACAAGGCTGAGTCATACTGAAAATAATAATATAATATTATTTTAAATGGTAGTCAATGCCTAGTCGTCTTATTGGAAAGAATAAACAGAACTAACTACAATATGATTATACATGTTTGTTAAATGTTTTTACATTTATCCAATAAAATTTAGAGGCTTAAAATGAGAATGAATCTGATTTTAAGCATGAAAAACTCTAATATTTTTTAAAAGTTGTTTTACCGTCTTTTGATGGAAACCCCATTTTAAATCTATTTTTTTCACTTTTATAGGTTCCATTTTACAAAATTAAATTCTTCTTTATAATAGGGACATAAAAATTTACTTTGGGTAAATTTTTGGTATTTTTCTGGTAAAGTTCATTTTTAAATGAATAGTGAAAAATACTGCACTTTAAGTCAAAACTGTATTTTCATGTGATTTATTTATATAGTTAGATTATCCTTTTAAATTGTTTTAAAGTGTAATTTTATTATATTTTAACCATTTAATCCAATTTTGTTCATTGTAATTAATTTCACTTTTTAATTAGACATAAACACATGTCAATCTTTTGATATTTATTATTTCTTAAATACACACTTTTTAGTTTTGAAAACGGGAATTAATTTTAAATTAATTTTTGAAAATTTTGTGTTTTGAATTTGGAAAATGGATTTTATATTTGGAATCAGGAGGTCCAAATTGTTCAAATAGATAACTTTTATTTTTAGACATTATGAATAGCAACTTTAGTAAATATTTTATTTACCATGATTAAAGGGTAAATTGGGTAAATAAGGGTAACAAATTATATTATAATATTATTAAATTACCCTAAAACATGTCATAACCCTATTGGATGATACATTTACGACCATTTCCATCCTTGGGTCGATTTTGGGACCCCATGGAGCCACTTGTAAGTGAAAATGATATTTTATAAAAATTAAGTTAAAGTTAAGGAAAATGTAACATAAACAGATATCATTTATTAAAACAATTTTTATATGGGGTTATATATGTGATATTTTAAAATATAAATATTAATTAGAGATCTAAAAATATTTTCTACATCATGAAATATTATTTATAATTTTTATACATTAAATAAATAAATTTAATAATGACACAATGGTGATGTATTAATTACTTCATTAATAAAGGATTCAAATAAATGATATTATAAATATTAAAATAAATGTAATATGGTTATTTTGATATCATCCAAGAATTTTATATATGATAGTTACATGTTATATTTGTATTAATGATGTTTTTTTTGACTCAATCTAGTTTTTTTGGATTTTTAAAAAAGTCATGATATGAATAGGGTCAAAATTGACATAATTCATATTTTAAAATATAAAATATTTTATTAAATATTATAAAATTACAAAAAATATAAGATTTGGAAAAATAGTTATAATAAATCATAATTTTATTATTGACTCTTTAATTAGATATTTTTCATGTTTTGTTAACTATGATTATTCTCAAAGTGTTAAATGCTTGATAAAACGGTAAGAGTAAAAAAGGGTTAAATAAAAAAGATAAGGATAAAAAAAATTCTAAAACCTATCCAATTATTATTGGATGATTTTATTTAGACTTATATTCATCTTATCTTCTAATTTAATGATTTTTGTCTTTTTGAAACCTAAAATAATTTTATAATAAAATAATAATTTTGAACTTTCCAAAAGAGTCCCTCCCCCCTCTTATAAAAGGTCACCACCTCTAACCCATTACTCACACATCTAAAGCCCCTTGTCTCATCCAAAATCATCTCCAATAAGCTCTTAATGTCCCTATCTTCAACCTATAAGCCTTATTTTGGGTAGAAGGTAATTCAATAAAGCTTTTTGGTTCAAACCAAAGGGAGTTACCCGATTTAAAGGTAATATCTTCTCTCAAGTTACTTTCTATTATTTTCCTTCTCTAACCCACTAAACTTTATTTATTAAATTATTTAATAACAAAACCAGTATCATAAATACTCTATGATATTTTTATGAGAAGTATTCTAACTACATTTCTACACACCTCCATCTAATAGATACGAACATACAGTTTCTATGGACGGCAAACTACTGCCTCACGAAACGATGATTGTTCAATTATCTCCTACTACCTCTCACGGTGGCCAATATGATGGCACTGTATTTATATGTGAAATATATTATATTTATATTTTTTCTATGCTCCTGTATTTTTCATCTATAGCATACCTTTATGGTTTCCATAATGGGTAAATATGATAATTTCATTTGAGGAAGTACGGACTACCGCCCCTTCAAAGTTATATGACTCGTTCATGCCATACGTGGAATGTATAAATGATGTAATTAATGAAATTATATATGATATTATACTGGATTTATAATATACCTATGTATCATTAAGTTTTCATTCTATTAAATATGAAATAGAAACGAATGTAGTGTTCATGCGTACGTACAGCTTATCGTCTCCATGAACGGTGCATTTCATTTATTATCTCCAAATGATATGTACTATTATAAATACATATATATACTAGATATATATTATATCTAAATCATTAATATAATTCTAGAGCTAATAGAATTTTTACCACATGGACAACTTTTAATTATAAGAAGTTCATTTTTGACTCAAGTACCAAATATCGAAAAAATGACCATTATTAGCTTAAATGATTATGTAATGTTTATAACATGGTAATAATTGATATAAAAGGAATAATAAACTTGAAAAATGTTCTGAATCAAGTATAAATTAAATTTTGTTTATTATTTGGGAGATTAAATAATGAACGATTCAAGTCAGACACGAGGTAAGGGACTTCGTCTCAATCTCCTATCATTGAGGCACACTTTGATTTGTACACAAATTTAATTTAAACGGTTTATAACCCCATTTGACTTTTAATTTCATTAAAATGGAATATTTTCTCTATGAATAGTTTTACTAAATGACAAAAATAATGTTTATTTTTAACATACGTCGTGACAACGACCTTTCCACCGTCGCAAGCATTATTTGATATTTGGATTCCTTAACAAGTAATAATGTTTTTAAAAGGAAAATAAATACCATATACTCTTTTTACATATTTTGGTATTGAAAATGGTTTTTATAATGTATTTATTATGTCAATATATTAAAATTTTATATTTTTATTGCAATGTAGAAATGTTTTTTTATGCTTGTTCATGTGTTATGATTATGTTATGGTTCTTGTGAATTATTTATGCATATGGTCAGTTTTGTGATAAACCTATGGCGGGTGAGCCCGAGATAGCTCTCCAATGCATTGGGTAATATGACATAGGTAAATGATAATGTTTCTCCTAATAGATTTAGGTAATATACTATGATATGTATTCCAAATGTAACTCCCTATGTAGCTGTGAAAGCTACAGCGTAAGTATGTTACAGATGCCACAAGTTACCTTTATGATTTATGATTTATCTGTGTCATTAATAAATTTTATGATTTCATGAGGTGTGTTAAAGAGATTATGTTTCGTATGTATTTATGGACTAATTATTTCTTTCTTTATTTTGTAACCCTTACTAATCTTTTTATACTCATCCCAAGTTTTTGGAAAAAAATTCACATGGTATAAGATAGGGTAAGAGAAAGGAATAATTCAAGAAGATTTATATCAAGAAAATAATTCTTGTTTTCTTTAAAGAGTTTTTATTTTACAAAAAAATGGATACTGAGTATAAGTGTATACTTTATATTATTTGAGATGTAATGTAATAGTTATGGAATAATTCTTTAAAACTCTAAACCTAAAAAGATCCTCAATTTGAATTCTTGACTTTACTCAGAGTTATGTAATGTTTAAGGTTGGGGCCTTATAGTTGGTATCAAAGTTCAGTTTAGACAACATTAGGATTTAGGATATTGTTAAATTAATATCTGAAATTATTTTTACTTTATGATAATATTGAAATGTTATATCATTTGAAGATTATCATGTTGCTTCGCCTAAGATATTTCTATTTTCATAATGGTTTTTAACAGAGAAAACAGGGAAATTATGATGGGATGACATCAAGAGGAAAACAACCTTCAAAATCAGCAACCTATGATGGTCAGAATTTAAACTGTATAGTTTGATGCAGTGATGGAATAGTTGAATTAGGTTATAAATGGTGGTGGTATATACGCATGAGATCAGCCAAATCAATCACAGAGGAACATGTCAGTAGTGGAGCATTTCATGAGGCAACATCCCCCATCATTTAGAGGATCATATGAACCTATGCTAACTGAAGGGTAGATTAAAGAACTGGAAGAGATTTTTAATGTCATGGGGTTTTCATAACATCAATGTTTAGTCTTATTGTTTACCATTTTGAAGGTGAATTCGATCAGCGGTGGTCGATGGTAAAAAATATCCGGGATAGTGAGGAGATTGATACTCTTGTTTGGGATGAATTAAATGTATGTTTCTTGATAAAATATTTTCCTAAGGTGGTTCGACTTAGGATGGAAAAAAATTCTTGGAATTATGGCAGGTGGATGAATCAGTGGGTTCTTATGAAGAAAAATCCACTTTAATGGCAAGGTATGCTCCAAATTTCATACATGATCTTGATAGTAGAATCAATCCTTTTTACTCCGGATTAAAGACAAAGTATTGAAGGTATTTAAATTAATGTGAGATTAAAAGTTATGATAAACTTTTTCGTTGTGTGGAGAAGGCGGAAATGGAGTTTGTTGATGATCATGTGTTCTTTGACAAACAATAGAATAAGAGGTCGATGTGGAAGACGAAAGATGATAACTCTTCATAAAAGTCTGATGGCAAGAAACTTAAGTTTACAGTTTGTGAAAATTTTGGTAAAAACACACTGGGGAATGCCTTTTGAATTCTGGTAAGTTATACCAATGTGGTAAAATGGGACATAAGGCTCATAATTGCACTGAAGAAGATCGGGTTAATGGTAAGACAAAATCTGATTTACAATCAGTAAAATGTTTTAAGTGAAATTAAATGGGTCATTATGTAAATGAGTTTCTAAGGAAGAACTCAATTGGGGGAAAGCAGCCGGACTACAAGCAGAAAGGGGTGGTGAAATCTTTTGCAACTACTTCAGTAGATGTTGGGCCATCAAATGAAGTAGTATCAGGAACTGAAAAGAAAATTTGTGAACATTATAGTATTTGAATTACCTTCCAGAAATGGTGAGTTTGTTATCTATATTGATGGTTTGTTGAAATGAATTGGTTGTGTCCTAATGCATAATGATTAGGTAATTGCTTATGTTTCACGTCAGTTGAAACCTCATGAGTTAAATTACCCTACACATGATTTGGAATTAGTTTATTTTGTTTTTGCATTAAAAATTTGGAGGCATCATTTTTATGGCGTAAAGTGTGAAATATATACTAATCATAAATGTTTTAAGTATATATTCACTCAAAAAGAATTAAACATGAGATAGAGAAGATGGATATAATTAATAAAGAATTATGATTTCACGTTTCATTACCATCCAGGAAAGGAAAATAAATTGTCTGACGCTTTGAGTCGAAAAAGTAATGATACTTTAACCATTTCATGTTTGGAACAAGATCCTTTTATTAACAATTTGATGAACTTTGGAATAGAATTTTTTTGGTTCATGAAATTCCTCTATTTTTTTTAGGTATCAGTGAAATCATCTCTATCAGACAGAATTAAGCAAGTGCAGAAGGAAGACAGTGAGTTGCAGAAAAATGTAGAGTTGGTTCAGAAGGGTAAGTTTACTGAATTTAACATTGATAATGATTGTATTTTTAGATTTGGGAAGAGATTATGTGTGCCTTGTGATTCACAGTTAAATAAAGAGTTGTTATGTGAATCTCATAGTTCTCCATTTTCAGTTCATCCTGGTAGTACTAAGATGTATAGAGATCATCAGGAGTATTTCTTGTGGGATGGAATGAAAAGTGATGTTGTTGAATTTAATATGAAATGTTTGAATTTTCAATAGGTTAAATCATAGCGGCAATTATCGAAAGGGATGGTTCATCCTTTACTGGTTCTAGAGTGGAAATGGTAAAATATATCTATGAACTTCATTGTGGGATTACCAAAGACATCTCGAAGCAACAATGCAATCTAGGTTATTGTTGATTGATTGACTAAATCTGCTCATTTCCTTCCTATTCGAGGTACTCTATCTCTAGATCAACTTTCTTGGTTGTATGTTAAAGAGGTAGTCAAGTTGGATGGAGTTCCCCTCTCCATTGTATCTGATTGTGATCTCAGGTTTACTTCTAACTTTTGGAATGGCCTTTATAATTCGTTGGTTACTGAATTAAATTTTAGTACAGCTTTTCATCCTCAATCATATGGGAAGTCAGAATGAACAATTCAGACATTGGAAGATATGATATGTGCTTTCTCAATGGATTACCAGGGAAGTTGAGACCAAAATCATTCTTTGGTTGAATTTTCTTATAATAACATTTTTCATTCTAGTATAAAGATGGCTCCATTTGAGGCATTATATGGGAAGCGGTGTCAAACTCCAGATTTTTAGGATGATGAAGGTGAAAGGAAGTTGATGGGACCAGAATTAGTAGAAGAGATGGAAAAAAAGTTCAGTTGATTCAGAAGCACATGAGAATAGCTCAGATTAGGCAGAAAAGTTATGTGGATAACCGGAGGAAGGATCTTTATTTTGAGGTAGGTGATCATGTCTTTCTCAAAGTTTCTCTATGGAAAAGTGTGATGCGTTTTGAAAAGAATCAAAATTCGAGTCTCAGGTTTATTGGACCCTATGAAATATTGGAGAAATTTGGATCAGTTGCGTACATAGTGGCTTTAACTCCAAGATTATCCCACATAAACAATTTTTTTCATTTTTCAAAGTTGAGAAGGTATATTCTAGATTCATCTCATGTTTTGAGTCCAGAGGTAGTTCAGTTGGAAGAGAATCTTTCTTAAGAGGAATAATCAGTCCAGATTCTTGACCGAAGTGAGCAAGTGTTGCGGAATAAGGTAATTCATCAACTAAAGATTTTTTGGAAAAACCATATGGTTGAAGAGGCAACATGGGAATCTGAGAATTCTATGAGGGATAAATACCCCCACTTATTTGATGAGTAAATAAAATTTCGAGGACATAATTTCTAAAAGGGGGGAAGGATGTAACATCCCAAGTAAATAAAGAATATAACATTTTTTTATTTATTAATATTTTTGAATTAAATATTAATTTTACTTTAAATTATATTCTATGTTCGATGGCATACCTGACATGCAACAATGGGTTTCTCCTAAATCTCATATTTCACACAAGACTGAGTCATACTGAAAAATAATAATATAATATTATTTTAAATGGTAGTTAACGCCTAGCCGTTGTATTAGAGGGAATGAATAGAACTAAATATAATTTTATTATACATGTTTGTTAAATGTTTTTACATTTATCCAATAAAATTTAGAGGCTTAAAATGAGAATGAATCCGATTTTAAGCATGAAAAACTCAAATATTTTTAAAAGTTCGTTTTACTTCCTTTTGATGGGGAACCACTTTTAAATCAAGTTTTCATCAATTTTATATGTTCTATTTGACAAAATAAACTTCTTATTTAGAATAGGGACATAAAAATTTACTTTGGGTAAATTTTTTGTATTTTTTTGATAAAGTTCATTTTTAAGGAATAGTGAAAAGTACTGCATTTTAAGTCAAAACTGTCTTTTCATCTGATTTATTTATATAGTAAGATTTTACTTTTAATTAGTTTTAAAGTATAATTGGATTATATTTTTACAATTTAATCCAATGTTAGTAATTGGAAGTAATTTTACTTTTTAATTAGACATAAACACATTTCAATCTTTTGATAGTTATTATTTCTTAAAAATACGTTTTTGGTTTTAACAACGGGAATTAATTTTAAATTAATTTCTAAAACTTCTATGTTTTGAATTTAAAAAAATGGATTCCATATTTGGAATCAGGATGTCCAAATTGTGGAAATATGTAACTTTTTTTATACATTTTGAATAGTAACTTCAGTAAATATTTTATTTACCATGGTTAAAGGGTAAATCTATTAAATAAGGATAAAAAATAATATTATAATAATATTAAATTACCCTAACACATGTCCTAACCCTATTGTATGATACATGTCTGACCATTTTCATCATTGGGTCGATTTTGGGACTCCATGGAGCCACTTATAAGTGAAAATGACATTTTATAAAAATTAATTTAAAGTTATGGAAAATGTAACATAAACATATATTTTTTAGTAAAACAATATTTATATGGAGTTATATAAGTGATATTTTCGACTATAAATATTAATTATAAAGGTCAAAATATTTTCTACATCATGGTATTTTATTTATAATTTTTATACATTAAATAAATAAATTTAATAATGACATGATGGTGATGCAGTGATTGCTTCATTAATAGATGATTCAAATAAATATTATTATAAATATTAAAATAAATGTAATTTAGGTATTTTGATATCATCCACAAATTTTCTGGATGATATTTACATGTTATATTTTTATTAATGAAGTTAGTTTGACTCAATCAAGTTTTTTTGGATTTTTAGAAAAATCATGATATGAATAGTGTCAAAATTGACATAAATCATATTTTAAAATATAAAATATTTTATTAAATATTATAAAATTTCAAAAAATCTAAAATTCGTCCAAATAGTTATCATAAGTCTAAAATTGTATTATTGACTCTTTAATTGGATATTTTTTGTGTTTTGGTAACTATTTTTATTCTCAAAGTGTTAAATGCTTGATAAAACAGTAAGAGTGAAAAATGGTTAAATGAAAAAGATAAGGATTAAAAAATATCTAAAACCTATCCAATTATTATTGGATGATTTTATTTAGACTTATATTCATATTATATTCAAATTTAATGATTTTTGGACCTTTTTAAAACTAAAATCAGTTTATAATAAAATAATGCTTTCAATCATTCTTAAAGATCTCCTCCTCCCTCTTATAAAAGGCCTCCACCTCTAACACATTACTCACACCTCTCAAGCCCCTTGGCTCATCCAAACTCTGATCCAATAAGATCTCAACATCCCTCTATTCCACCTAAAAGCCTTAATTTTTGAATAAGGCAATTCAATAATGCCTTTTTGTTCAAACCAAAGGGAGTTACACGATTTAAAGGTAATGTCTTCTCTCAAAATTTTTTCTTTTATTTTCATTCTCCAACCCAATAAACTCTCTTTTTTACGTTATTTTATAAAAATAAAAATATAATCAATATACTATGATATTTTTATGATAATTATTATAAATATACTTTCACACACCTCCATCTAATGGATACGAACATACTGTTTCTGTGGACGGCGAACTACTGCCTCAAGAAATGATGATTGTTCAATTATCTCTTATTGCCACTCATGATGGACATTATGATGGAACTGTATTTATATGTTATATATATTATATTTATATTGTCTCTATTCTTCGGTATTTTTCATTTATATCATACCTTTATGGTTTTCATAATGGGTAAATACGATAATTTCATTTGAGGAAGTTCGGACTACCGCCCTCACAAAGATATATGAGTCATTTTTTCCATAAATGGAATGTATAAAGGATGTAATTAATGAAATTATATATGATATTATAATGGAATTATAATATATCGTTGTATCATTAAGTTTTCAATCCATTAAATACTAAATAGAAATGAAAGTAGTCTTCATGCGTACGTATGGCTTACCGTCTCCATGAGCGGTGCATTTCATTTCTTATCTCCAAATGTTATGTAATATTATAAATACATATATATACTGGATATATATGATATATATGATATATAAATCATGAATATCAGTCTGTAGATAATGGATTTTTGACCACATGGACAACTTGTAATTATAAGAAGTTCATTTTTTGACTCAAGTACCAAATATCGAGAAAACAACTGTTATTAACTTAAATGATTATGTAATGTTTATAACATGGTAATAAGTGATATAAAAGGAATAATAAACTTTAAAAAGGTTCTCAAAAAATTATAAATTAACTTTAGTTTATTATTCGGGAGATTAAAAAACGAACGAGTCAAGTCGGACACGAGGTAAGGGACTTTGTCTCAATATCCTTTCATTAAGGCATACTTTGATTTATACAAAAATTTCATTTATACGGTGTATAACCCCCTTTGACTTTTAATTTCATTCAAATGGAATATTTTCTCTATGAATTGTTTTACTAAACAACAAAAAGAATGTTTGCTTTTAACATACGCAGTGACAACGACCTTTCTACTGTCGCGATCATTATTTGATATTTGGATTCCTTAACAAGCCGTAATGTTTTTAAAAGGAAAATAAATACCATATACTCTTTTTATGTATTTTGGTATTGAAAATGGTTTTGAGAATGTATTGATTATGTCAATATATTGAAATTTTATATTGTGATTTCAATATGGAAATTTTATCTTTCCTTTATGCTTGTTCATGTGTTATGATTATGTTATGGTTCTTAGGGATTTTTTACGCATACGGGTGGTTCCATGATAAAACTGGGGTGGGTGAGCCTACGATGGATCTCTAATGCATTGGGTAATGTGATGGAAGTAAATTTTAATGTTTCTCCTAAGATGTTTAGGGAATGTTCTGTGATGGGTATTCCAAATATCAATCCCTATATAGCTGTGAAAGCTACAGCGTAAGTATGTTATGGATGCCACAAGTTACCTTTATGATTTATGATTTCTATGTGTTATTCATAAATCTTATGATTTCATGAGGTGTGTTAAAGAGATTATGTTTTGTATGTATTGATGGACTAGTGATTTATTTCTTTATTTTATAACCCTTACTGAGCATTTTATACTCATCCCAAGTTTTTGAAATGTTTTTCACAGGGTATAAGGTAGGGTAAGAGAAATGAATAATTAAAGAAGATTTATATCAATAAAATAATTATTGTTTTCTTTTAAGAGTTTTTATTTTATGAAAAAAATGGATACTGAGTATAAGTTTCTACTTTGTAATATTTGAGATGTAATGTAATAGTTATGGCCTAATTCTCTAAAACTCTAAACCTAAAAAGATCCTCAATGTGAATTATTGACTTAACTTAAGATTATATAATGTTTAAGGTTGGTACTTTATACCTATTCTCTCGGTCAAGAAGAAAGATAGATCCATGAGGTTGTGCATTGATTATAGATAAATCAATGCTATTACAATAAATAAAAAGTATCCCCTGTCTCAGATTGATGATTTATTTGATCGGCTTCAAAAAGCCCAATATTTTTCGAACATTGAACTTTGATCTAGATATCATAAGTTGCGTGTGAGTAAGGAATATATTAAAAACATAACATTTAGAACTAGGTATGGGCATTACGAGTTTATAGTAATTCCTTTTAGACTGACTAATACACCCTCTATTTTCATGGATCTAATGAATAGAGTTTTCAAGGAATATATTTGTGACTTAATTTTGGTATTTATTTATGATATCTTGGTATACTCAAAAAGATAAAAAGATCATGAGAATCACTTTCACATTTTTCTGAAGACTCTTAGAAGAAATGAGTTATATGGGAAGTTTAGCAAGTGTGAATTCTGGCTTCAAACAGTTTCTTTTCTTGGTTATATTGTCTCTAAGGATGGAATCTTAGTTGATCCTGTAAGGACAAAAGCAGTTCAAGAATGGCCTACTCCAATGAATATAACCGAGGTACATGGTTTTATTGGTTCAGCAGGTTATTATCTGCATTTTCTTCAAAACTTCACCCGATTAGCTAACTCGTTAACCAATCTCACTCGTAAAGGGGTTATGTTCATATGGAAAAAGAATGTGAAGAATGTTTTTAGGAATTAAATAAAAGTTTATTTAATTATCCAATCTTGGATCTACCATCAAGAAATGGTGGATTTGTGATTTATATAGATGCATAAAAGAATGGACTTGGATGTGTCCTTATACAGAATGATAGAGTCATTGCATATGCATAAAAGTAGTTAAAAACTTATGAACATAACTTCCCAAATCATGATCTCGAGTTAGAATCTGTAATCTTTTATCTAGAGATATGGAGACATTATCTATATGGTGAAAGATATGATATTTTTACTGATCACAAGATCTTGAAATATATCTTCAAACATAAAGAACTCAACATGAGCCAAAGGAAATGGATCGAGCTACTCAAGGATTATGATTGTCCCATACACTACCACCCAGGAAAGGAAAATAAGGTAGATTCTGCATTGATCAAGAAGGATCGTGGTGTTTTAAACAAAATGAGGATTGAAAGGGATAATGTATTCATGGATCTAATAAATATGGATATGGGAATTATCAAAGAAGGTGAAACATCATTACTTTTTCAATTGGTTTCCCAACTATCTTTATTGGAAATAATTAAAAATTCTTAGTCTAATAATGAGAATCTTCAAAAAAAATTAAAGGTGTGAGTGATGGGAAGTTGGATGACTTCATGTGTGAAGATAGAATTTTGAAATTTGAGAAGAGGTTATGTGTTCCCTCTATACCTGAGCTGAAAAGAGAGTTAATGGATGATGTTCATAGCTCAAATTTCTCTATACACCCTAATAGAACTAAAATTTATAGATATTTGAATGAACAATTCTAGTTGTACAACATGATGAGGGAAATTATTGATTATGTATCAAGATATTTAGTCTTTCAAAAAATGAAGGCTGAACGAAAACATCCAAGAGGAGTCATACAACCTCTACCTATTCGTACATAGAAATGGGATGACATCACCATGGATTTTGTCACTAGATTATCCAAAACTCCAAGAAAGAATGATACAATATGGGTAATTATAGATTGACTTACGAAATATGCACATTTCCTAACTATAAAGAAGGATTTTCCATTGGAGTGTCTTTCATGAATCTATATCGATGAATTTTTGAGACTTAGTGTAGAACCTCTCTCAATTGTGTCTGATCATGATCCACAATTCACATTGAAATTCGGGAAAATTATTTAAAAAACTTTGGATACTGAGCTTCGATTAAGTAATTCTTATCATTCTCAAACTGACGGGCAATCAAAAAGGATGATCCAAACTTTAGAATACATGTTGAGATTATACTCACTTGGTTTTCATGGTATGTGAGACTAGTATTTATCTTTGGTGGAGTTTTCCTATAATAATTGTTTCCCTTCAAGTATTCAAATGGCACCATATGAAGTATTGTATGGAAAGATATGTCGTACACCAATGTGTTGGGATGAAGTTGTTGAAAGGAAGCTTGTGGGCCTAGAGCTTGTGGAGGAAACAATATAAAAGGTAAAGACTATTCAAAAATATATCAAATAATCTCGAATTATGAAAAATACTTATGCTGATAATTGAAGGAAGGGTTTGGAATTTGAAGTGGGAGATCATGTTTTCTTAAAAGTCTCTTCATGGAAGGGTGATATAAGATTTGGGAAGAAATGTAAACTAAGCCTCAGGTATATTGGTCCTTTTGAAATTTTAGATAGAATTAGAGTTGTGGATTATCATTTGGAGATTCCAACTTTCCTTTCTAAGGTACACAATGTGATCCATGTCTCGTTTTTGAGAAAGTACATGCTAGACCCAACACATGTACTCACATATGAAGGTATAGAATTGGAACCTGACTTATCTTATTATGAAGAGCCTATCCAGATTCTGGACACTAAAGAATAGGTGTTGAGGAATCAGATGACTTTACTGGTAAAGGTTCTTTAGAAAAATCATAAAATTGAAGAGGCAACATGGTATCCTAAGGAACTTATGATAAAGACCTGACTAAATCTTTTTATGAGGTAACATTCTGGTAATTTTGAGGAAAAAAATTTTGTAAGGGGGAAGAATGTAACACCCTAAGGTTTTAAAAATAAATTTAACATAGAATGCATGCAACGCTGATCCCATGAGAAACAAACACTTTGTTATATGATATAATTATAACCTAGAAACTAATCATAATTTTTCTACTTTTGTGATTTGAATTTCGAAAAACTGACATACACAGTTGTGATTGGTAAGATATTTAGAGTCTTATAGGATCAACTTACATATTTGGTGAATAGTAACTTATACATATAAATAGTAACTTACCCTTATGAATATTAATGTACACTTATTAATAGAAACATAACCCATGTACGTATAAATAAAATTTATGAACCATATAAATGAGACTGAATATTTTAAAAATTAATAATTAAGTGTTGATATTTTTGTGAGTAATAAATATTTAATTACAATTTTAAATTAATAAATTTATTTTAAATAAAATTCATTTTCATAAAATTAATTTCCCCAATAAATATTTTTTTCCAATAATGTTAGGATAATTTTATGAGACCTCAGTTATTTTTTGAAATTATTAAAAAATCAGTTTTAAATTTAAAATATGTATTTTTCAAGTAAATAAAGATTTTTTTAAAAAAATAAATATATATTATTTAGAAAATTATTTTGATAAAATGGAGTTAAATTTTTAATTCTACACATAAAAAATGGTTAGGTTGAATTTTCGGGATTTTTTTGAAATACTTGAATTTTTAGTGAATAGTGAAATTCGATAATTTACGAAATATGCTAAATAAATGAATTTCTACATCATGATTGATTCATGGATGGTATGAATGGAAATTTTTTAGAACTCACATTCACCTGTTACTATTTTTGATCAAAATAATCAAACAATATTTCTTGTCTTGAGGAAAATAATAAAATAATGAATAGGATATTCTAAAATCACTCCTCTCCTCCACTATAAAACCCACCCCTCACTACCTCTTCTCTCCACTCCTCTAATCCTTGAATATTATAAAATTTCTTCCCAAATACTCTTTAAAAGTATCTCCCCATGTCCATGAGCTCTTGTTAGTTCCAAAAGACCAAAACCCCTTCCCTTAAGGAGGTTCTCAAGGAGGTGTACTCAAGAGGTAAAATCCTCTTCCTTTATCCTTTCAATTTCTTTTTAGTTCTTTCTTTTATAATTATATCCTCACCTACTCTGTCCAAATGATTATGGTAACTCTATTATAATCTATATACTATAATTATATCATGTTAATGAAATATCCATCATCAATATCCTTACTCTCTCTCTTTTATTTTAAAAACAAAATCATTGTCCGAGAGGTTCCGATTTACAACCTTTGTTGACGACAAAGTTTTGTTCTTCAATTTCTTATTCAAGGATGATCATGAAACCATTTTTATGGTTGAACCAGATTATAAAATATATATTATATATTATTTAATGATTTTGGAACCATCATTTACATATGATATTAAATAATAGAAAAAAACTAGTTCGTTGTGATCAAGAAACCGCCGTAAAAATCTAAATGATTATCACTAAATGTTTTATCTAATGATTCATACTAATAATATATAACCAAATGATATGAATACCCATTTAAACTACTATATGTTCATAAATATCATATAAATTCAACTCTGTATAATTATATCCATTCCACATTAACTTCTATTATCATATACAATTATACCGATCAAGAAAACCAAGGAAACGAACGCTCCTGATCGATAAATTTGCTTATTATAACTCATCAAAAGGCCATAAATGAACTTAATAAATTTATTCAGAATAAAAAACATGTAAATAAGGTTCTGAATTAAATAATTAATGTATTTAATTTTATTATCCAAGATGGTAATCTCAAGTGTAGAACACATTCAGACACAAGGTAAGGATTTTCTACCCGAACCTCCATTTTATTTCAGGTTACTCTTTATCTCTCTTAATCCCAATTAAATTATTAATTATTCTCATGTTACTCTAATAACTTATGTTTTAATTTTATATATATGTGTACCAATCATAATCCTTTTTTATTTTTTGGGGAGTTAAATGTTTTATAAAGATATTTCTCAATTCTTCTTGATAAACAATCCTGATTCAAGGGAACTTCTCAAATTCGTACCTATTTTAAAGGGAACTATATAATATGTTTTAAGCCACAATTTTTTTATAAAACCACTCATTTAATCATATAAAAACTAACTTGGATAATTTCTAGTTTTATGCAAATATTTTTCCTAAAAGGACTCTTCTTTTCAAAGTAAAAGTGTATTTCTCTCAAAAATTCCTCAATGATTTTATTAGAGTATTTTTGTCTATTTAAACACCTCTATTGAATTTTATTTCTTATTGAGGTTAATATATAATGTTTATCATCTAAAATATTTTATTAAATGGTATATTATTAGTTTGACAGTGGATATGCTATCATGATATCATTCACTATACTACTCAGAATGGTTAGTGTTTATGTGTACAGATTGGGGAAAGTTTCTTCATATGTTCATGTTGTTTATGTTTATCCCTATTCATATGAGGAATTAATTAGACTTAGAAAGTTATTTTTGAGGCCCTTTATATCCCCTTGATGCATTTTTAGGTCTCATGATACAAAAAAATTGGTTTTTGGACAAGGCCTTACCCAAGTATTTCCAAATGTCTTGGATGAGGCCTTGAAAATATGTTTCAGATGTCCAGCATTATGCATTCCGTCACTATGGTATTAGAAATTGATAAACCATATGATTATTCGACTAGTATAATATCAATGGTTATTTTTCTTTCTCTTGTGATCATTTATATGGCCATATTTAATCATCTTTCATTCCTACCATATTATTCTCAAGTATAATTTGTAAAGGCGTGTGTTTTTAGTTATTCACCATGCCTAGTGTTTATGTTTATAATACCTTCTATTGTATTACTTACCATTAATGAGCATCTTATCTCGCCCATTTATTATGTTTTATTTTTCCCCAGGTGGTGAAGATGAATATTATGAATTATTTTCAAGGATAATCTAGGATTTTATGTGTGATTAAAAAGAAATTGATATGTTGTTTTTCCTTTCAAGTTGTATATTGTTTTCCAAAGCTACTAAACTATTATTTCCTTCTGTATATGACTTCCTTTTTTATATTCCAATGTAATAAAATAATTCACTAGCTCTGGGAAACTGGGGTTGAGTCCTTACAGGTGGGATCTTCACACACTGGTTGTTCATGAGTTATTTCTTCTCTTTGCTTCCCCCTATAACATTTTCTAAAAAATTAGTCTTCTAATCAAATTGTTCTTAAAGGGTTAATAATCTTCATTTCATATCTACCATATATTTATCATTATCCTCCTATTGTTTTTTTCTCATAATATTTTCAGGGTATCACCCCAAAACCCACACCTCTAACACGGCCATATTGTTCTTGCTACTTAACGTCTATCGATAATAGTTGTTAATATGGTACAGGTGTTGATGATTCTTATGTATAAGTTGGTTATAAAATATAGGAAAATAAGTAATCATTTTTATGTAATATATATTTAAAGAAAAATAAATTTTTATTATTTCATACTTACACATGTTTCCCACACTTTTTTTCTGTTTCCATCTATTGGTATCACGTCTTTATTTACATGTGACTCCTTATATAGCACGTGATGTGGGATGGAAGTGGTTTTGGTTTTGGATTCATCAATATGAATATAAACAGAGGGACATAATTATGTTTTTGTTTTCTATCAATTAAAATCACTAAGTTAGATTTAAAATATGTACCAATTTTTCCTTTAAGTGAAGCATACCCCATCCTTGATTTATGGTAGGGGTACATTGGTTTTGATGCTCATTCATTATTTTTAATAATCAGTTGTTGTTTAATAAATAAAAAAATCTCAATAAAAGTGATGAATACACATATTATAAAACAATTTATTACCATCCACAATATACAAGAAAAGATATCTCCACATGATGACTAGTAAACCCATCCCACGCTTCTTGGGTTATCAGGTGTGCATACGTAAGTGGTGGGTGTAGGATTATTTTCCCTTCAGTATCTTTAAGATTAAATCACTTTATAATTGTTTTAAATCATTTGTTAATACTTCTAGTAAGCATTAATACAAATTTCTTATGGAATTCATCTATAATAAATGAACTATGTAAAGTATGATGAAGAGTAAGTAAATGATTTATTATTTTATTTTTTATTAAAATAAAGAAAGGATATCATAATGTTACCATAATTTCTTCCCAAATGAGTGTCTTAAGTGTGGGAACAATATGGTGCCATGAAGTTACATCAATCATCATGTGCTATCGAGTGATGATATCAATGTAACTACTAGACATGGCCTTATTAGGGTTAACATCCTGGCCCCACACATTCCATCTAACATTGAATTTAATGCCTTTTCTTTTCACCCTAATAATTTTTGTTATCACAATCACACTATGATGCTCATGTTTTTTCTGCATCATCGTTTCTTCGTCACCTACCATTTCCTCTTATTCAAAATCATCAATATATTTTCCCTCTGGATTGGTAGAGTCGACATGTGAAAAAGGTCATTGTTTTTTTTAAGTTAAAGCCTCGGTAAAATACCAAGACCCAATTTATTGAATAGGAAAAAGAAACTACAAGAATATGAAGGAGAGGATATTATTACATTCTTTTTCATAAAGAGGAATAAGATCAACCGGTAGCTTATCCCTCCATGTAATACCTTGGTTGATCCCTTTGTTGGAAAGACCATCAGCAACCATGTTCGCTTCCCGGTAGGCTTGTGTGGTAATGTATCTGATCTCCAAAAGTGAAGTCAGGAAACTCATCCAATGTGTAGTGAGCGGCTAGGCAAGATGAACCACACCACTCCAAATAGCTTGGACAATGGTGGTTGAATCACTTTCAATCCAGATGTTGTTCTATCCCTTTTGTTTAACAAAGTCAACAGCATGAATCACCGCCTCCATTTCAGCTTCAAGAGAAGTGGTTGTACCACAGCTTTCATAGAAGCCGCCATGACAATGCCCTAGAAAGTCTCTGAAGATATCCCCACAACCCATAGACCTTGGATTCCCTTTGGAGGCTCTATCAACATTGATCTTAATAAATTCAGGTAATGGGTCTTTCCATAAAACCTCTATGGTGTGTCTCAGTTGTTTTTAGAGACCTTTAATCCTAAGCCGATGAAGGATCAAAAAGTCTCCAATAGACTTGTCACAATGATATTTCTGAAGTGAGGCAGCATCTTTAATGGCAATGAGAATTTTCTTCCAACCTGCATTAATATTGAATGAGAAAGTTTTGTGTATAATAGAATTTCTATCATACCATATCACATGGAGGAGCTCAGCAACAACTTCTAAGAATAGATTCTTGATTTTTTGTGAAGTGTCAAGCTCAACAAAATGTTTTAACTGTGAGAAAATAGAGTCAGAGAGTAACCATCTGCAGTCAAACATGTCAGTGATATAATTATAGAGGGCTTAAGCCATGGCACAAGACAAAAATAAATGATTTGTTTCTTCTCTATGTTGATGGAAGAAGTGACATTTAGAGCAGATTTGGATTCCAAAGGCCTTAAGACAAACCTCTATAGGGATATGGTTGTGAGAAATACACCAAACAAGGTTAAGTCTTGAGGGTTTAATCCAGGGCTTGTCAAATAGTTTTAACAAACAAAAATTAGGACCATAAGTTGAGAAGTTATGATTGTAAAATCATTTTTAATCAAGAACACCATTGTGGGAAGGCTCCCAAATAAGAAAGTCATCAGATATAGAGAAGGAGTAATTATCAACCTCATGCATGATGGTATCTGGGAAATTAATGTTTCGAGATTGAATCACCTCCTTTATATTGCAGTTGGTATTTTCTAGAGGGGAATTGGGTGATAACATGGATATAAGGGGGTTCCAGTCCAATTTTCAAGCCATAAATTCATGGAGGAATTCATGTGAACCATCCATCTAGAGTTATTCATAATATTGGAAAAGGAAATTTTGATGGAAGGCCAGATTGAAGAGTTAACATGGTTCATATTCCCCTTTTTATGCTTTGGAAGGAATTTATTTTTAAGAAAAGCTATAGAGTCTGAGGTGTTATTAATCAATCTCCAAGTGAGCCTGGCTTGAAGGGCCTCATTAAAGAGTTTGAGATTTTTTATGCCAAGTCCACCCTTCTCAAGAGTTTTGCAACATGTAGACTTGGGGAGTGTGACAAGCTTCTTCTCCAGAATTCTGCCAGTCCAAACAAAGTTTTTGGTGTAAACATTAATCTTATTAAGAAGACTAATAGGCCATTTATAATCCATCATCGAGTAAACCATTTAAGAGAAAATGGTGGATTTCATGAGACAAATCATTCCAGCCATGGAGAGGGATTTTCCTTTCCAGGAGGACATTTGTTTGATAACCTGTTCAACAATAGCATTGAAAAACATGGATTTAGGTCGTCCCCACAATATGGGAACTCTTAGATAAGTGAAAGGGAAGTATCCTTATTTAATGACTAGACTGCCAATGATGCTACTCTTACGAGTGGGAGAGAATTTTTTACCAAAAAGAACAAAATATTTGTTCTATCTGATGCCTTGACCAAAGATCTCTTCATAATGAGATAAGGCATTTTTTAAGTTTTGAATATTCCTTTTGCCTCCATGATGGAACAGAATATTTTCATCGGCATATAAAAGATGATTTGGCACATTTAGGTGTCTGTACGCCTTAATAGGTTTGAGTTTATTTTTTTCAACAAGACGAGTGAGTAACCTACTAAGATATTCTTCTGTAGTCGCAAAAAGAATAGAAAATAAAGGGTCACCTTTCCTTATGCCTTTGGTACATTTAAAATACTCTTTAGGGGATCCATTTACAAGGATGGAGATAGAGGCCGATTTAAATAGAGATTTTATCCTGATTATAAAGATATCATTGAAGCCAAATCCTTATAGAACTTTAAAAATGAAGCTCCAGTATTAAAAGACTTCCTAATTTCAAGTTTAATAGCAATACTTCTACCTTTGGAAGCTTTATTAAGAGAGTTGGTGTATTCTGAGGCCAGGAAAATGTAGTCTTGGATGGATCTACCCTTAATAAAGTGAAATTGATTCCAATATATGATTTTATTGCATAGGGAAGAGAGACTATTGGCTAAAATTTTAATAATAATTTTGTATAGAAAATTGATGAGAGCGATGGGTCAAAAGAGATTAATTTCAGAGGCATTAGCCACATTGGGAATTTAGGTAAGAAATTGGGTATTAAAACTATGAGGGAGAACACCATTAGAGAAGAAGGTTTTGACAAGTTTACAAATATCAATGTGAATGACCTCCAAATACTGTTGAAAAAAACCTATTTTTAAAACCATCGGGCCTCGGGGCACTATAAAGTTTTAGACTAAAGACAGTGTCTTTAATTTCATGGTCCAGTGGAATAATCAAGAGGAAGGGATTGTCCTCCTCATTAACCATGAACGAGATGACTCCAGGGAGGAGATCTTTGTTGATGTTTGTCCCATTGAAAATATTGTCAAAATAAGAGACCACATGATTCGCACTAGTTGCTTTAGAGCCCAAGATAGTGTCATTATCCCTAAGAAAAGAAAGCGGACTTCAAACTTTCCAAATTATTTGAAGGGAATTGTAGAACTTAGTGTTTTGGTAACCTTACGTAAGCCAATTAGTTTTGAACACTTGATTGCATATGTTGTCTTTAAGCACCAAAATAGAATTAAGTCTCATAGTTATGTTCATTTCATTTTGGGTATCAAAGGAAAAAATCAGAGTTTGTGTTGGTGTTTTAAATTTGATTAAGTTCATTATCAAGGTCATAGATGACCTTGTCAATTTTTTTGTTTTAGCTCCACACCATCCCTTGAGACATTGTTTAAGATGTTTGAGTTTAGTAACATAGGAAAATGAATCAGAGTGATGATTCATAGATTTCCAACAGTTGTTTATGAGGTGTGAGCATTCCATGTCAACAGACCAAGCGTTATTAAACCTGAAGGGAAGAATGGGATTAGATTTTTTTGAAAACATACTAACAAGGATGGGGTGATAGTCGGATTTTAGTTTGGGAAAAGTGATGTTGGATATGGTATCCCATTTATCCAGTGTTGGGTTATTCATGAAATCCCTATCGAGTTTGATAGAAACAACTCTATTATAGTGTCTTCTATACCATGTGTATTTAGCACCAATAAGAATAATTTCAATGAGTTCATAATCTTTCAAAGAAGCTTTGAACTCTCTTGAGGAAATAAGAGAGTGAGATGGACCAATTTTTTCACAAGGGGAAAGAATAGCATTAAAATCACCAGTCACAATCCAGGGGTCATGGATGTTGTTAGCTAACACAGAAAGGTCATGCCAAAGTGCCCTTCGGTCTTGATATATATTCTTAGCATAAACCAATGTACAAAAAATATGTGTGCTATCAAGGGTAAAGTCACAAGTGAACTGCTGATCAGAGCAATTATAAGCATTAACATTTTGTAAAGAGGTATGATAAAAAACCCATAGGGACTCAGTAGTAGTACCAGTTTTACAAGCACCAAGATAGATATAACCAGCAGCATAGAGATGCATAAATTTTCGAGAAAATTTTATTTTTGGTTCAGTGATTACAAAAAAATTTGGTTTAGGAGTCAAAATAAGTGTTTTGAGAACAGAAAGCATGTCAGGGTTCGCAATACCCTAGAAATTAAAAAAAATATTCATTTAAAACCTAGATTTGGAGCAGGAGCTCCCCTTTTTCTTCTTCGACCCACCCGAACTTTTCCTCCTCTTCGATATCCTAAGAATTTGAGAATAGGGTGGGATGGTCTTCTTTTCCTGTTTTCTCATAGAAGAAATAGAAACATTGTTAGAAGCACCTTTATTACCAATGGACTGAGTAATAACAGGTGATTTATTAATTAGGGGGTGGCCATGGGGCCATCCTTAGACTCCATGAGTGAATCCACAGTCTAAGTAATATAAGGAAACATATAAGGGGTCAGTGTGCCTATTATCGCATCAGATTCAAGAGAAACATTCAAGGAATTTTGACCATCTGAATTTGAATTCAGGGTGGGTAACTTAGTGATAGTGCATGAAAAAGATGCAGTGTGTGTGACCACTGCAATAGGAATAGATGAATGTAAAACAACAGAATTATTCATACCTAAAACCTCATCCAGTGGAGCCCAAGAGGTATGATTTAGAACTATTTAGTTGACCGTAGTAATGGGTTTAGTCCTAGCCCAGTCTGTAGGAAGAAGCGCTGCTCCAGAGGTAGCCTTGTGTGTTGATCGGAGAAGTTCGACCATCCCCTTTGGCAGAGGTCTATTAGCAGGAGAACTACCATTTATTCTCGGATCAGGATTCCTTGGATATGCAGGGGAAATCAAGATCTCTTCACAAGTGGAGTCCTCAACAGTTACCACGATCGTTCCATGGACCTCATTGGATAACTCCATTGTGTGTCCAACCTTAACAGAGACAGGCGACATTAGATCCTTAATGGAGGTATCATCTCGGGGTTGATCACAAACATCCAAGAACATCTATTCAATATCTTCAAGGATTCTAAGATTAGTGTTTTCATTCTCTTCATCTTCCACCTACTCAGCCCAGGTGATACCCGAGATTTTACCCAGAAACTTTGATTTCTTAACCCATATTTCAGATTTCTTTCTGGATGGCTTGGGGTTTTCAGGGTTAGGGACCTTATTTTTCTTGGTCCTTATAACCTCTATCCACTCATGCTCACAAGGATAGGCAACTTAGCTCTTCATAACACGACACTTCAAATGCCTAATAATTTATTTGTAGGTTTCAACATATGGGGATACGTCCAAACTGTTATGAAAAACAAAAAGGAGGGCCTTTTATCGATCGGTAATATTGATTGTGACAACATCTCTTACAAAAATTCTTTCACCTACAATTCATCCAGTGTGATGAGATTTTGGTATATAAATGCTTTCCACACTAGACAGGTAGTTTGAATTAAATTCAACAGCCCCCTCAATAATATATAGCTCCATAATACAACCCTCTGGACGACTTCGATTTTTGACATTCCCTTTCAAAATATTAATATATCGTTCAATTGGGTACATCCATCTATAATGTAAAGGTCTACATAGTTGAATATATCTCACTAATTTAACCATCATGTGAACCATAATATCAAATAATGTTGGTAGGAAGATCATTTCCAATTTATATAATATGAAACCAATTTTCTTTTCCATTGTTGGAAATTTCATCAGGTCTATAACTTTACTGCATATAGATTTGAAAAATAAATATAGATTGGTTATTTTATGATGGAAATTCTTGGAAAAAATGAAACATAAAGCTATAGGAATTAGATCTTGTATCAAAACATGACAGTCATGTGATTTCAGACCCTTTAAATTGAAATCATTCATTGACATGATATTCTTAATATTCAAAGAATACCCATCTAGATCCTTCAGATCATTAAAGATGTTTCAAAATTCATATCTCTTCTTCCTAGAAAGAGTGTAAATAGCTAGAGGAAGAAAGGTTCATTTTTCCCCTTTACTGGTGCCAACTCTTCCCGTAAACCCATGTTAATCATGTCCAACCTAGCCTTAATTGCATTCTTTGTTTTTCTAGGTGCATTTATCAACATTCCAATTACACTATCGCATACATTTTTTCAACATACATAACATCAAGAAAATTTCTGATGTATATAAAATTCCAGTATGGTAATTCAAAAAAAACTGATCTCTTTTCCAACCAGTTTTGTAAGGTTTTTTGAAAAAAAATCTAAAAGAAATGTCCACATATTTTACTTTCTCAAACAATTAATCACATATTAGTGGAGATGGTACTATACATTCTTCTAAACTTTCATGGAACTATGTCATCCAAGATCAGTACTTATGTCATCGAGGTAGAAATCTGCAATGTCCTGGAAACATAGTCTTTGATGAATATTTTAACCTAATTGACTATGTACTTTATTTGAAAATGGGACACCCTTGAGTTATTTTATTGCTATATCCTGATAAATTTCTATAATAAGTAAAGTCATTTATAATCCCATACAACATGGATCTCAATGTGAAATATTCATTTCTGTAGGCACCATACAACATTACCCATGAATCCCACAATAATTTCAAGTCTTCAATCAATGGATCCAAATAAACATCAATATCATTACTCGATTGTTTTGGTCCTAATATAAGCATAGGTAGAATAATTTATTTTAATTTCATTTATAACCATGGTGGAAAGTTATAATTTACCAACATAGTCGACCATGTACTGCAAGTGATGCTTTGAAAACCAAAAAGATTCACTCCATTTGTAGATAACATAAGATGAAGGTTTCTCGACTAATTTACAAATTCAGGATAATCATGATCAATTCTATTCCATTGAGGAGAGTCTATCGAGTGAATACATTTACCATATTTATTTCTTGGATCTGTGTGCCATGTCAATTTTCTTGTAGTCTCTTCACTTCCATATAGGTTCCTAATCCTTATAATGATTGTAAATTACCATACAAATTTCATAGGACCTGATTCATCTTTATTTTATTAAGAAGAACCACACTTTGGGCATTATTTAAGTGATTTGTGGTCATTGAGAAATAGTATACAATCATTTAGATAGGAATGTATTATTTCAAAGATCATACCCATCAAAAGTAGTATTTTTTTAGCATAATATGTTCAATTAGGGAGATCATTATCTTCTAGGAGCATATCATTCAAGAGAGAAAGTAGTTCAATAAAACTAGAATCAATCCATCTGTTGTTAGATTTTAAATTATACATATTCATTATGGCCAAAAATTTTATATATTTAGTGTAACTAGCATGAAATGGCATCTTTTCACAAATCTTTAACTTCTCAAACAATTATGGAAAATCACGAAGATCATCTTCGATTATCATTGTCATATCTTAAATATAATCTTCATCATCATTCAAACTTATAATAACATAATTAATATGATATTATTTATTGTCCACACATGTAATCATATCAAATTATCCATAAAATGTGGTGTTATCCCAGTCACTAGAAACATTCACTTTTTCCCTGTGTCTATTCCAATATTTATAACTTTGACCAATTCCATGACAGATCAAATGTTCTTCCAACTACTCTGAAATAATTATTCTTGAATAACAATAGTGTAAACACAAATAAAGGATTTTAGAAGGTTCATATTCATGATCTTTTACAAAATTGATGAACTCTTCCACCCCATATTCAAACTCTTTTTTCATATGATTGGAATATATCCATTCTCTATTCATACCCATCATATTTTATTAATATTTAATAAAATAAATACAAAAAAGATGTTCAATTGAAGATATATCTCATGAATTTCATGAAATAAAACCATTTTTTATGAGTATAAATTAATTATAAAATCACATTTACATTATAAAAACTGATGAAATATGGCTATTGAATGTAAATGGAAATATAAAAAAATAAATATATATTATTTGAAAACCCTTTTCATAAAAGAAAATATAGGTATTGAATATAATAATGGTTTCACAAATAATAAAAAATAAATCATTATATTTTTTAAAATATTTTCTACACTAACATTGAATTTATGAAAGTATAAAAGTATGAAACTATTGATAAATTGAATAAAGTATATGGGTATAAAAGTATAATTTAAAAATTTATATATATTTATATTAGTATATAAAATTATTGACTTATATATAAGTATAAAATAATATATATTTTAAAGAAATATCCCTCTATTTTGTTGTGAGTAGTTCAGGGATAACATTTGTGGAAGAATATTTCCTTAAACACATCTCATTTAGTACAATGAACTCATTTTTTTCCCTCATATTCATGATTATCACCCACTATCTATCTACTTCACCTTACAAATTCTAAATGGATATCCATTTCTTCAAAACTAGTTGATCAGAGGAACCCAAACACTTAGAGGGCATTGCTGCATGAATGAATCCATGGTGAATTGTTTCATCCTTAGCATGTTTGGGAGTTTAAAATGGTTCATATTATTATTTATATTTTTGAGAATGTTGATTAATTATTATCATGATAATTTTCACTCCACCTCTTTCCACTTTTTTCCTATTAGGACAGTCGCCTCATTGTCCATCGCATCCATTATTATATTGGTTCCTCCTGGAACCAGCCCTTACTAAAACCAAAATGTGAATCATGTTTAATAAAGAATAATATCTCCCAAAGATGTATCTAGATAATTATCCCTTCTAAAAATAATCTTATATATGATTCCCTATAGAAATAAAAAAACAAGAGGAGGGATATCAAATTCTTTGCAAGTGATGACATATAAATGGCTCATAAAGTGGTTAGATAAACCATTTACAATGCCGAGGAATCATAAGACACATAAAATAAATACAAATTTAACAACATACCTCTTATTTAAATGTTTTTGAATTCCCATATTCAAGAATTATAATCTAACTCACACTTCTTAGGGCATTTGTCTCGTATTTGTAGTCATTCAACCCATTACATCAATTTCCATATGTGAATTACAACCCAAAAACATTTAATTTTCCACCCATTCCTTTTCAACTTCATCATTATAACTTCATTCCCTCACTATCATGAAATTGCAAAAAATAGACAACTCAACTGACCATCCAAATCATAAAGGAAGTCATCAGATCCCATGAATATGGCCTGACACTCTCTCAAAAATCATTATAATTCAACCACTATGCATCAGTACTAATCACAACTCGCGCAAAAAAACATATCTTCTCCCACAAACACATTCCACATCTAATTTTGTCACCATTTATTGGTACTCACACCATAATTGCCCCACACAAAACATAAGGAAATTCAACATGAACATGAACAATCATAATAAATAATTCATCTTTTATAAACACTATAAATACCATGCAGTTCATTTAAATCGAAATTTATATTCTTTCGTGGGTGTTCTCACAAAAATATTGATTTACATGAGTGATTGATTTATTTTTAATAAATATGTAATAAATATTTTATGATCAATGATCATAAATGACCAACATGTAAAGGATTAAAAATTAGAACAATGAAATAGCAGATGAGGCTTTACAAAGAAGTTATTCATCATCAAGAAAACCATGTATTAACAATATCATTAGTAAATCACAAAAAAATCACAAGCAATTACTCTCATCACATACCTTAGATTTGGAGATAGGTGGTGGAGAGAGCGGTGGCAGAGAGAGCAGTGATGAGAGAGATCGCGGTGAGAGGGGTGACAAGAGCGGCGACAAGAGCAGCAGCGGGGAGAGGGTCGGCGAGAGTGGTGAAGAGAGAGGCGGCGACAAGAGGGGTGGAGAGAGTGGTGGTGGAAAGAGAGGTGGAGAGAGCAGCGATAGTGAGAGATGTGGAAAGAGAGGTTACAAGAGATAGGAGGTGGTGAGAGAGAGAGCAAGAGTGGTGACGAGAGCTGCGGCGGTGAGAGTGGTGGTGGCGAGAGAGGCAGCAGCAGCGAGAGAGGCAGTGAGAGCGGCAATGAGGGTGGTGGTGATAGTGGCGGCATGGCAGAAGTAGGGTTCCGTGAAATCTTGAAGGTGTGTGAGAGAAAAGTTCTAGTTAGGGTTCTTTTATAAAACCGAGAAACGCTTTTATGAGCGCTAAAATAGAAAGCGCTAAAAAAACAGATCTTTATCAGCACTTTTTTAGTGCTCATAAAGTTAACCTTTTATCAGCGCTAAAAAAGAACTCACAAAAAATTTCTTTATTAGTTCTAAAATTATAGAACTAATAAGCACATGTTTTATCATGGCTTCTTTAGCACTGATAAATGTGTATATTTTTCAGCACTAAAAAGGTGTTGATAAAAGTATAATCTTAATAATTTATTTATATTATTATATATATTTATAAAATTATATATATAAAAAATATATATTTATTTATTTATAATTATAATTATAAATATATATATTTATAAATATTTGTATATAATGATAAATATTTTAATATTTTTCAACTTATTTATTAATATATATATTTATATATTTAAAAAATTACAATAAATGTATTTACTCTAACTTTATAATTATTTAAATATAAATATAAATATATATTTATAATTATAATTATAAATAAATATTTATTTATTTATAATTATACATATAATAAATATATTTATAAATATTTCTATATATATATATAAATATTTGAATATATTTATAAATATTTGTACATATTTATAAATATTTGTATATATTTATAAAATTATAATAAATGTATTTATTGTGATTTTATAATTATTTAATTATATATATTTATAATTATAATTATAAATAAATAAATATATTTATTTATTATTATATATGTAAGAAATATATTTATAAATATTTCTATATATATATATATATTTGTATATATTTATAAATATTTCGATATATATATAAATATTTGTATATATTTATAAATCTTTGTATATATTTATAAATATATTTATATAAATATATATATTTATAAAATTATAAATATAATAAATATATTTATTATAATTTTATAATTATATATATATATATATATATATATATTTGTTTACAATTATAATTACAAATATATATATTTATAAATATTTTTACATAATTATAAATATATTTATATTTATTTATTTATTTATTAATATATATATATATAATTAAAATAAATGTATTTATTATAATTTTATAATTATTTAATTATATATGTATTTATTTTTAATTATAATTATAAAAAAAATATTCATATATAACTATAATTATAAATAAATATTTATTTATTTAAAATTATATATATAATAAATATATTTATAAATAATTCTATATATTTATAAATATTTGTATATATTTATAAATATAATAAATATATTTATTATAATGTTATAATTATTTAAATATATATTTATTTATTTATAATTCTAAATAAATATATTTATTAATACACAACTATATATTTATAAAATTATAATAAATGTATTTATTGTAATTTTATTATTATTTAAATATATATTATAATTATAAATATATATATATATATATATGTATATTTATTTATAATTATAACTATAAATAAATATATTTATAAATATTTGTATACCATTATAAATAATAATAAATAAGGGTGGAGGCACAAGGCCTCTTTATTTGAAATGGGCAAAAAGAAAATAGTTAGGAGGCTATAAACAGAACCAAATGGAATCACAAAAAGACATCAAATCATTTCTAGCAGATGTTCATACTATGAGGTGCGATACATCCACCCCCACCTCAAGAGTGTTGTCTCGTTCTCCAGGTTTTGACCGACACCCATGAGCTATCATTATCATTAGAGTGTTCAACAACTTCATCCTCCTTCTTGTCTTTATCTCCATCCACACCATCACTTTTTTTCCCATCTTCATATGCATCCTCCTTCAAGACTTCAACTCTAGCCACACTGTCACTTTTCTTCCCATTTTCATCACTACTAGACGAAGTAAGAAGGTCGAAAGAGTTATGAATAAAGAAACTCTTATTTACCTCAGCCTTTCAAGCATGAGAAGAGGAGCTGCTTGTAGAAGAGCCACCAACATTCAATTTTTTATCATACTGGTTTGTTTTCTCATTGCAGCCTTGCAATTTCGTTTCAGAGGTTGTCGCAGGCTTCTCGATATCTCTCATTTTCTTTGGGTGAACATCCGGACCAAGTCGCAGTAAGGACTTGCTAATTAATCCTTCTTGACTAGTATAATCTAGTGGGTTGTCCATTTTCCTAGCTTTTATAGCAATGACATCAATAGAACTGGTGTCTTGTAAGACCGAACCTTGCACAGTAGGTGCAGGATCACTGCTTTGTTGGGATCTAGGTGTGAATTGATCAGGAGAGCTTCGTGTTCCATCTTTATTCACCTCATTTGTCATAAATTCATTTGATTTAGAAGGACAGTAGGATACCTTATTATCAGGATGCTCTTTATTTATGTTGGAACTTTTATTCTTTACCTTCTTTGATGTAGCAGTATCTAACAAAACCTTCCCATTTTTTTATTTTGAGTAAACAACAATTTTCTCTTATCTAAATCTATCATCGAGCTCATTCTGAGCTGAGTTTTCTTTCTCTAATTGACTGTCAACAGATTCAGTGTCATTTTTATCTTCCTCTAAGGATCTAGTCAAGGCATCTTTGACGGAGAATCCCACTTTAATCGCATTTTCTTCTTCTATCAGATCAGCCCAAGTAATGTTGATCTTACTAGTAGATTTAGTATTCTTCTGTGTAACATGAGTGTATTCTAGTGTTTTTCATTTGCTTCAATTCCCAATCTACTGGTTAATTTGAAGAATCTTCTCACTATTATCAGCGATTAAGATTTTGTTGGGAGTTCTATAAGTAGTCTCCTTATTATCTTGCACCTTAAGCTAAACATCAATCTCTTGGGTAGCTTGTTTACCCTCCCTTCTTCTACAATGTATCTCATTGTGACCCTTCAACATACATCTTGCACAAACAATACTTGACCGATAGTTATACCTCGAGTGTCCAATGATACCAAAAACATCATAATATAAAGGCATCTTTTCATAAACAATTCGAAGGTCGATTTTATCATGGGGGTGGATAATACCACTTTATCAATTAGTGTATAACTCAAATCTATTTCAACTAAAATTATGGAAAAGTGACTAAAACTTACCTTTTCAGTAGCCATATCCATCCTAATTGGAATTCATGTCACAGAGGCAATGTCATATAGTATTTTAGAGTTCCATAGGACCCAGTTTAAACCATAAATTTTGTCCCAAACATGAGTGAAGGTATCCTTGAAATCATAGAGACTGAAGTTCAAATTCCATCTGTGTATTATGAGATTTATTGGCTTTAAATTTACAGATCCAAATATCCAAGCTCGACTCTTCAATTCACTAGAGAGAAACAATAGATGAAAAAACCTATTCCTATAGATATGCATTTGAAGTCCAGGAAACCCCAAATAGAAACTAGATGTTCTAAAAGCTAAGAAATTTCCCAAGGTTGTCCACATTTTGGTAAATAAATCTGGGAAATAAATGAGTTCTTACATAGATCAAGACACTCCAAAATTTCTCCCTCCGAGACTGGAACATGAGTTGTAGATCCTTTTCTAAAAATTTGTTGAACAATATGGTTCTTATAACAACCCTTCTCTTTATTTCGTATTTAATCATGATTTATTACATAAAATTTCACTTAATACAACTCAGAACATTGATAGTTATAGTGTAGTTGGGGCTTAGAAACATTACATAACAACTTAAAAACATTAAATACACATCTTTATTGAAAAATTATTTTACATGACCACAAAATTCCTTCATACTTAGCATTGCATGGGATAACCTGAAGACATACATAAGAAAGGGGTGAGCTATAAATCCCGATGAGGAAATAAACATGGCATAACATGAGGAATACAATACATGTTAGTCAATAAGAATATCAATGGAGTAAAAAATAAACATGAACATAAAGGCATGATATATCATGATATTCATAACATGGAAATGTGGCACCAATATACAACATGATATTAGCATGATCCAAGGATCATTGCACATAGATTAGCATGAGTAAACCCTCATTGAACAAGAATTATCATGATTAAACCCTCATTGAACATGAATTATCATGAGTAAACCCTAATTGCACATGGTGTATCATGATACTAAACATTACCCAATGCATTGGAGCACTATCAGGATGCACCTTTCATAATGATTTCAATTTCATGTTTAAGTGTGCCACATAAATCCTATAACATGGATTCATTTAGTATCATAATTTATTCCACGATCAAGGAATGTTGAATACATACACGTAAGTCCCTAGACAATAAGTATATGTGCATAAAGGTGAATACTGTTGATAGTGAAATGGGTATGGTATTCACTACATGATGATTTTGGCATGGAAAATTGCAGTGTAATTTTGGCAGCATAATGGAATTATATGGAAATTCATAAAATGGGTCAATGAGAGTGAAATAGGTATCTCTCCATTTATAAATTAAATGTATAGTAAGGGTATAATGGAACATAATATCCCAACATATGAAATAGAATTTACATTCATAATATTAAAAAAATCTTGAATGGAAATGAGAAGAGAGAAATCTCTTACGGAATTTCGACATAGTAACGGGTGTACATGAGAGGGATTAAAGAGAGAGAAAGGGGTCTCTAACTATTCAAACATAATAAGTTCAGTATGGGGGAGGTGAGAAAACATACCCCATCATTTTTAATTGAAAATAAAAGGATGCAACAATATAAGGAAACTTAGACAAAAAATGAGAAAGGAATGAGCCCTTACTTGGATGTGTGATCCCAAAGGCTTGGGAGAGATTATTGGGAGATTGGTAAACCTTGGGAGGACTCTATAGAGTAGATAGAAGAGTTTGGATGAGCTTCAAGGAGTTTGAGTTAAGAGGAATGAGTGATTGTATTGGTTTATATAGGAAAAGTGAGGGAATTGTTTATTATTTTGGTTTTGGACACTACACACTAAAATATTCAAAACCACAAACCATCCCATAGTTTTTTCCCATGGCTTATAGAAAAGGGAGTGGTATATATTATTTTATAAGGATAAGGGCTGAATATATTAAAATATTTCCTTTTATTATGTGGAGGTGAGTCACACTTTAAAAAAAGTAATTTTAAAATCTTAAAATATTTTATATGTCTTGGAGGATTCACTATGCCTTTATAAAATAAATCAAATAAACTTAAAATTGCATTATTTTAAATGAAATACATATATTTTTCATAAGATACCTTTTATGTTATTTTATTATACCACTATTGGGTCATTATAATGTCATAAAATACATTATATATTTGTAAGGTATTTAATTGTTACCCAAAAATTTGACTATCTAGAAATTTATGAAAAAATAACAATTGAATAATTTCTACGTCTTGATTCCAAAAATAATATTCATTTTATCTAAATAATTTTCTGAATATTTGAATTTTCATTTTTAAAATAAAAACCGACATTTATTGAAAATTGATGGGTTTTAGACAAAATAGTTTTCAAAGCATAATAAAAGTTACTTTTGACTTCATAAAAATTATATGATCATTAATATTTAATAAATTTAGTTTAATAATAACATTTTATTAAAATATTATTTATTTCAAAAATACATTAATTCATCAAAATAGATTCCTTAATTGAATTCAAATATTAACCAAAAATACTATTTGTGATTTAAAAAATCATTTAAAAAGTGACAATAATAGAATGAAAGTATATTAATTATTCTATAAAAAAATAATCATGATGTTGGGGTCTTGATACATATCCATTTATTACACCAGTATACTCTCTAAGAGTAAGGTGTGAAATGGTCGGGATTTCTTAGGTCCGTTTAGTGAACATGGTTTGGGTCATGATCTCAATGAGCTTGAACTTTTCCAATAAATGGTTTCGCTCATGCTTAAGTTGTTGGATATCGGCTTGGGATTGGTCTAAGGAAAAGACTAGAAATGATATCTCCCTCGGAAGCTCTGATAAATGGGATTCATATGGTACGATCCTACTGGTTGAGGTCATCACTTCCTTTGTTTGTGCCAAAATGATTTGTTAAAACCCTATATTTATACTAGTCATGTGATCACTATTCAATGACTATATTATCAATGGTGAGGATACTTAACTATTATTTAAATCCAATTGGATATAATAAAACAAAATAAGTTCATGTGTTTTCTATATCCATAAGACATTAAAAGAAATGGAATTTTATTCAAAAATGTTTGAGTCGTTACAACCTTCCCCCCTTTCACTCTTGAAATTTCCTTTTCAAACATTAAAATAAATGATGGTAACTATGGTTAATCACTTCCTCTAATTCCCATTTTTCTTCTTCAAACTTCTAGTTTTTCAACAACACCTTGAAAATGGGTATCGCCTTATTTCGTAGAACTTTTTCTCTACGATCTAAGATCTTCACTGGATTCTCCTAATAGTAGAGTTCATTATCCAATGGTACCACCTATGGATTGAGTATATGTGATGGGTTGGGTATGTACCTCTTTAAGAGTGAAACATGGAATACACCATGTACTTGAGACAGGTTCAGTGGGAGTGATAATTGATTGGCCACTGCTCTAATGCGATCAAGGATATCAAAAGGGCTAATATACCTTGGAATAGTCTTTCCATTCTTATCAAATCTTATAACTCTCTTCCATAGATATATGCAGAGGAATTCCATGTCTCCAACATCAAACTCTAGGTCTCATCGGCGATTGTCAGCATAACTCTTTTGTAGACTCTAGGTAGCATTGATGTGTTATTGGATGGTCTTAACCTCCTACACCATTTCTTCAACCATTTCTGGACCTAGAAGTTTTTGTTCCCCAACTTCATCCGAACATGTTAATATTCTTCACCTCTTCCCCTAAAGGGATTCACAAGGATCCATTTGGATGCTTGAGTAGAACCTGTTGTTGTAAGAGAACTCCACCAAAGTAAGATGTTGGTATCATCCACCTTTAAGGTCCATTAAGCAATCTCTCAACGTGTTATCAATTATCTGGATAGTCCGCTCAGATTGGCCATTAGTTTGAGAGTGATAGGTCATGCTGAAGTTCAACTTAGTTTTCAGAGGATATTGGAGACTCTTCCAGAACATAGAGGTGAATATTGGATCTCAATTGTACACAATCGATAGTGGTACTCCATATAGTCTTAACACTTCTCTAATGTATATATGTGCCAGTTTATCTAGTGATAAATCCTCTCGAATTATAATAAAGTGTTCAGTCTTTGTAAGATGGTCCACAACAACCCAGATAGCATTATTTCCTTTGGATTTCTTCAGAAGTCTGGTGATAAAGTCCATGGTGATGTTTTCTAATTTCCATGTTGGTATAGATAATGTTTTCATCATCCCCTTATACTTTTTCCTCTCATCCTTCACTTTCTGACATACTAGGAACTTTGATGTATATCAAGTGATCTCATTCTTCATGTTATCCCACTAATAGTGTTCTCGGAGATCTCAATACATCATTATGTTTCCTGGGTGAATGGAGAAATTAAAACTATGTGAATCATACAAAAGTTATTTATTTAACTATAGATTTAAAGGAACACATAGTATTGACCCAAATCTCACAATTCCATCTTTATTGAAATTGAACTCTGGGGATTCCCCTTTTTGATAGTTTCCACTTTCTTATGAATTCTCTCATCATATTTTTAAGATTCTTTTACCATTTACAAAAGAGATGGTTGAGCAATCATTTGTGAAAGGATTGATGATTTTCCCTTCTTTATGATTCACATGTCTATCTTCATCAAATATAATAGGATTAGATCCTTTTCAATTCTCATCAATGATATAATTGATGGGCCCTTTCTACTTAGAGCATCTGCCACCTTGTTCGCTTTCCCAGGGTGGTAATGGATTGAGGAGTCATAATTCCTGATAAGATCTAACTATCTTCGTTAGCACATATTCAGCTGTTTTTATGTGAATATATATATTTGAGACTTTTGTGATCCGTATATATTTCAAACTTCTTCCCAAAGAGATAATGCCGCCATATTTTCAACGCAAAGATCACAACTGCGAACTCCAGATCATGTGTGGGATAGTTTTGATCATGAATTTTCCACTACCTTGGGGCATAGGAAACGACTTTGTCATTCTGAATCAACACACATCTCATGCCTTTCTTTGAAGCATCACTAAATATTATGAAAAGATCCCCACTTATGGGTAGTGTGAGCATAGAGGCAGTGATAAGCCTCTTATTCAACTCCATGAAGCTTTCTTCACATCCATAATTCCAAGAAAACAAGACTCCCTTATGAGTTATCTTGGTAAAGGGGTTTGAAAATCATGAGAAATTTATCACAAATCGGTGATAATATCTAGCTAACCCATAAATATATGGATATCCATCACAGATTTCAGCCTCAACCATCCCTCAATTGCTTTTTTTTTGGAAGGATCCGTAGATATCTCATTGCTTGTGATGATATGCTCCAATAATGATACTTCCTTCAACTAGAACCCACACTTAGTATAATTTTCATAGAGATTATCCTTTTGCAAGGTCTTTAGCATAGTGCTCATATGCTCCTCGTGCTCCTCCTTGGTTTTGGAGTATATTAGAATATCATCAATAAATAATACCACAAATTTGTCGAGGTAATATATAAAGAATATATTCATCAAGTCCATGAATATTTATGGAGCATTAGTGAGTCTGAATAGCATCACTATGAACTCATAATGCTCGTACCTCGTATGAAAATTAGTCTTGGGGATATCCTTCTTCTTCACCCTAACTTGGTGATATCATGACTGTAGATCCACCTTGGAGAAGTATTATGATCCACGTAGTTGATCGAACAAGTCATCAATTCATGGAAAATGATACTTTCTGTAACGTCCCAGATCTGGGTGCCACACAATGGGTGCCCCAAACCCGGTTGGTCACAAGACCTCAAGCGCATTTCCCCAAATTCCATAGGCTGCCGACTAGCAGCAAAGGCCTAGGATTGATAGTGGGGAAACTATGCCCTTATTTGTCAAAGTGTAGCGTAGCTGAAATAAATATAAACATATAAAAGCTGAAACAGTAAACAATATAGACCTGAAATGGAAAACGGGGATAAATTAAAATACAACCAACAGTCATATATATGGTGATACAATATGTCTCTAATTCTAAGAAAGCAGCCAAAATAGGATACACGGCAATCTGATACAATACAACACAAGGTACAAGTACAGCAAAACAAAACCAAAGAAGGGCAACGGGAGCTCAGCAGCATCGCAAGTAAGCTCGGTCATATGCTCTCCTACTCCTCCGCAATAATCATGTACCTATGTAGGGGTCATTTCCCTTATCGACACCTACAGCAATATAATCTGTTTGGGCTCAAGACATGACTCAAATAGGGTGTGAGAAATGAATCTCAGTAGGCAACCACCAATGTCTCATGCCCAACTATCAGTGAAAATGTGCAATAGTAGTGTGAAAAAATGAAATACAGTAAATTAGAAAGTACTCAAAAGTAACCATTCCTACCAGTTACATTACCATTTTAATAATTATTTAACAATTCAATACAATTGAATTATGAGTTTCCCGAGACTCGACCTCGACCGAAAATCTCCTATACCAGTGCCACAGCAGAAACCAAAACAGGCTATCTAACAAGAAAAGATAATAATAATACCAAGCATGTGCTTTATCTTGGCAGGTACAACATAAGAAATCACCACAGTGACTATTCAAGTAAACATTGTCCTCATACATACAAGTCTTTACCCTCAGGAAAGCAGGAATGAATCCCTCAGGTGACTGCCCTCAAGCATAACGAATATTACCCTCAAGCATACGAGATATCACCCTCAGGCACGGAAGCTACTTCCCACAGGCATAAGAAATGTTTCCCTCAGGCTAAACGAACACTGCCCTCAGGCTAAACAAAACACCGCCCTCAGACATTCAATAGGAAAAGCAAGTAACCGGGCTGAGCTCAATGCATAAGCAAGAAATGTATATATGTTTCCTCTCAAGAAAACTCAAAACATGTTATCATCATGGAATACCCACGGGTATCCTGGCCAAACGGCTAAACAAGGAAAACGCACCCTCAGGGTGGCCCTGAATCAAAGCAACGATCCCAAAATAGCAGTTTATACTTATTCATTAGATTACCTATGCAATTCTAGGTATTTCAACGGTCAAAGTCTCAACTATATGACACACGAACATGGGCGCGTGGCTCAACGGCACACAAAATCAACTTGATAGTTGGAATTAAACACAATACCACCTACCTATATCTCCTCTGATTGATATACGTGAAAGGCGCCTTCCGAAACAACCAATAATGATGTAGATCTAAGATAAAATATTACCCTCTCAAACCCAAATAACATCCCTTAGATAAATTATTGGAAGGATAGGTTCAAGAAGAGAGAATATCTCACCCGTGCGGTTTAAACGAGATTGACGGTAGAGGAATCGGAGTCCCGGTGAGCGCTCGAGAGCTCCTCCAAGTCTCGGCCTCCTCTCCCGCATCTCCTGGTGCATTCAAGACTCCTCTACTGAATGAGGAGGTTATTTCCTTCTTTTAACGAAAAAACATAACTACACAGCATGTACTCTCAAGTACACAACGTCTACTTTATTTTTAACCATTCACTGGCGGCTACTCTCCACTGCCTTACTATTCATGTGCCAACTGATTACACGACGTGTATTACAGTACATGGCGTGTACCAACATTCCTCTGGTGGCTACTTCCACCGCCTTACTGTTCACCTGCTGACTGATTACACGGCATGTATTACTAAGTACATGGAGTGTAGTTAGTTTTTTTACAACCTTAATCGCCAACATGCCTACACGCCCTATATACTCATCCCACATGGCCAAAGTACACGGTGTGTTGAAAAAATACACGGCGTGTACCCATAAATTTGGGATTTGTCCCACATTTACCTTATTTTATCAAAAACACTTAAGGAAAAAAGGAAAAGAAGAAACTCATACCTCAAGAATAATAATTGGGTTCTTACAAACTTCCCCCCTTAAAGTAATTCGTTCCCAAATTTCCCTTCAATGGGTGTTGAAAATAAAGCTGAGAACAACTCTGGCCACTGAGCACATATGTCGGTCTCCCGCTCCCAGGTTTCATCCTGCACTCGGCCATGCTTCCATAACACCCATACGAGAGGAACTGACCGACCTCATAGAACCTTCGTGCTCCTATCAACAATACGAATCGTATGCTCCACAAAGGATACATCAACCTGAAGTTCAACCTCCTCAGGTTGAAAAACATGAGATGGGTCTGAGTGATAACAGCGTAGTTGAGATACGTGGAAGACGTCGTGCATGGCCCGGTACCTCTATGGTAAGTGCAACCGATAAGAAACTAGTCCGACTCTCTCCAGAATCTCAAATGGCCCTACATACCTCGGTGAAAGTTGACCTTATCTCATGATCCGCTTGGGTCCCAACCTCAGTGAAACACGCAAGAAAACCTAATCCCCAACCACGAACTCCAAGGGTCATCTACGATGATCAGCATAAGATTTCTGACGAGACTGCGCGGTAGTCATCCGCTTCTGAATCAACTGGACCTACTCTGAAGTCTCCTGCATGAGACGTGGTCCCAGTAAAGTTGTCTCATCTTCCTCCAACCAGCACATGGGTGATCGGCATGGCCTACCATATAAAGCCTCGTCAGGTTCAATCTAAATAGTTTCCTGAAAACTATTATTATAGGCAAACTCGACCAGGGGTATGTTCCTCTCCCAAGATCCCCCAAAGTCTAGGACTCATGCACGCAGCATGTCCTCCAGCACTTTTATCGTACACTTTGATTGGTCATCGGTTTGAGGGTGGTAAGCTATACTCAGAAGCACCTGTGTACCCAGTGTCCTCTAAAAAATCTGCCAGAAACGAGATGTAAAATGGGTTTCCCTATCTGAAACGATAGAACGAGGGACCCCATGAAGACGTACTACCTCTTGAATATACAACCTCCCAATCTCATCAACACTGAAGGTCTCCTTGATCGGAAAAAAGTGAGCTACCTTCGTAAGTTTGTCCACAACTACCCATATGGCATCATTGGCTTGAGGTGACCTCAACAACTAGGTCATGAAGTCCATCGTGACATCATCCCATTTCCACTCCGGAATGGGTAACTATTGTAATGTTCTGGCTGGTCTTTGATGCTCTGCCTTCACCTGCTGACAGGTGGAACATCTCATAACAAAACCAGCTACCTCTCTTTTCATACCTGGACACCAATACTGACGTCTCATGTCACAGTACATTTTGGTAACTCCAGGATGTACTGCCCAAGCTGAAGCATGAAATTCCCGCATCAACCCCTCGCACATCCCCTGGAACCCACACTCATCCAAGGATACGCAGTACCTCGCCATCGCCTATCGTCCATCCAGGAGGAGGGTCCTCCCTTGCCACCGACTCCCGTAGAACTAGGCCTTCTGAATCTGATAGCTATTTCATCCTCACTCTATCTAGGAGGGTAGAAGTCACAACTAAGGATGAAAGATAGGTTCTCCCCTAACTATCGTGCACCTGCAAATGCATCTCAGAGAACAAAGTCATAAGCTTCCACTCACCATTGGCCTCCTGCACTGCCTGTATCTGAGTCCTTTTACTCAGTGCATCAGCCACTGTGTTACCCTTACCAGGTATATAGGCAAGCTCAAAGTTGAAGGAATGAAGGTATTCAACCCACCTTCGTTGTCTCAAATTCAAATCACGCTGGGTAAAGATGTATTTAAGACTTTTGTGGTCCGTAAACACCACAAAATTTTCTCCCAAGAGATAATGTCTCCAACAGCGTAACACATGAACAACTGCAGCCAACTCGAGATCATGCGTTGGGTAATTCCTCTCATGTGGCCTCAACTGCTGAGACCCATACGCAACTACTCGATCGCCCTGCATCAACACTGCTCTCAGCCCAATACGTGATGAATCACAGTAAATTGTATAGCTCTTCCCATGCTCTGGAATTATCAGGACTGGTGTTGATGTTAACCTTCCCTTCAACTCCTAAAAGGCTATCTCGCAAGCTTCTGACCAAACGAACTTCATACCCTTCTTAGTCAAACCTTTCAATAGTGTTGCTAAGCGGGAGAAGTCATGTATAAAGTACATTTATTAACCATCCAGCCCCGAGAAACTCCGTATTTCAAACACGTTCTTAGGATGCTTCCAGGAAACTACTGCTCTCACCTTCTCTAGGTCTACTGCAACTCTTGACTCTGAGATAATATGACCTAGGAAGTGAATCTGGTCCATCCAAAAGTGGCACTTTGAGATCTTAGCATATAACTGATTCACTCTCAGTGTACTCAGAATGATCTCAAGATGGGTAGCATGCTCGTGTCGAGTATGAGAGTACACCAAGATATCGTCCATGAAGACAACCACAAAAGAATCCAGATATGGGTGGAACACAAAATTCATCAGAGCCGTGAAAACTGCTAGCGCGTGTGTGAGTCCGAACGGCATGACCAAATACTCGTATAGACCATATATGCTCCGAAAGTCTGTAAGCGGTATGTCCGATGGTCTAACTCACAAATGATGATATCTAGATCTCAAGTCAATCTTCGATAACACTCGTGCTCCTCAAATTTGATCAAAAATATCATCAATCCTTGATAATGGATATCGGTTCTTAATCTTCAACTGGTTCAACTTCCGATAATCCACACAAAGTCTGAGGGTATCGTCTTCCTTCTCTGCAAACAAGACAGGCGAACCCCAATGAGAAGTACTGGGTCAATGAAACCCTTTGATTTTAACTCCTCTAACTACCTCTTGAGCTCCTACAATTCTGGTGAATCCATCCTGTAAGGAGGAATGGGCACCGGTGCCGCTCCTGGCACAAGCTCAATAGAGAAATCCACCTCTTGCTCCGGAGGTAGACCTGAAAAGTCATCCGGGAATACATCCCTGAAACGATTAACCACTGGAGGGAAATCCTTCTGAAAAGTTCCCTGGTCATCCAGATATAAACTTACAATCTGGGTTGTCACTCCACCTTGCCCATGATGCTTGGGTCCAGCTCGGCTCGCCTGGACATCCCATTCTCCCTTGTATAGAAACTCTCCACCCTCTGGTGATGTGAAACTCACCATGTGACGATAGAAATCTAAAAATGCTCTAAAGGGTACCAACCAGTCCATCCTGAGAATGACGTCATAGCTCATCATCTCTAATACATAGAGTTCTCATAGAAAGTGACATCTACCAACCTCTAGGGGGCACTCCTTTCACTGACACACACCTGCCGTTCTAATTCCCAACGGAGTGTCTAGCATCATGATATCAGAATAAGAAGAAAAACGGAGCCCAAGGATCTCCACAATGGGCACAGATATAAATATATGATTAGCACTAGTATCAAAAAAGTGCATAAGATAAAACATAAGAAACTATAATAGTACCTCTGACAGTGGAAGGTCTGGGATCCTGCACTTGTTGGGTCTGTTGCACTACATATGTCTGCCCAGTGCCGCGGCCCTGCAACATAGCCTGGCTACCCTGAGCGGACCCGCCCTGCTGTCTCTAAGATCCTGGTGTCTGGCTACCACGACCACGACTACCACCTCGGCCTAAATGTCCTAACGTATTCCAATTCCCTGACTGGTAAGAAGTTGTTGGCCCAGATCCTGCACATGGAGTCTGCACAGAACCCCTCTCACTAGTTACTGGTGGAAACGCCCTACAAAAACGCTGCAGATGACTCATCCTGCCGCAAGATCGGCACTCCACTGGGTCATGTGGACACTGAGGTCTCTTGTGCCCCTCTTTACCACACTGGTAACACATTACCTGGATACCTAAAAAATTCTTCTAGCTAGTACTACCACCGTGAGAGAAATCCATCTACCAATTCCTCTTACCGGTAGAAATAGTACCAGAGACCGGTGTCGAACCGCCCTTGTCAGCACCACTAGATTCCCATAGGTTTCGCTTAGTAATCAATGCATGATTCACAATAGCATGTACTGTAGGCAACCTGAAAACATTTACCAGTGCTCACAATGTCATATTGAAGACCATCCTCAAAGCGTATAGCTCTCAACGTCTCATCACCCACCAGAACAGGTGAAAATGTTGTAGCTCGTGAAGCGGGCAGAATAATCCATCACTGACATGGCGCCCTGTTGTAGATTCAAGAACTCTTGAGCTTGATCTGCCCTTAACATCTCCAGAAAGAAAAATTCATAGAAGACTGCCTGAAAATCTTCCCACGTCATGTCTCGGTGATGCTCAGTATGGGTGGTAACATCCCACCATCACTTGGTGGAATTGCGCAGCATGTAAGTAGCGAGTTTGACCCTCCTCTCAGGAGGCATCTCCAGATGCTCAAAGATCATCTGCATAGAATCCAACCATGACTCTGCAGCCTGTGGTTCGTCATCCCTTGAAAATGTAGGTAGATGTTGCTGCTGGAATTTACACGTCAGCTCTGCCATAGATGTGGTAACCGGCGGTGCTCCCTGGAAGGTCTGCATGAACCGCATGAAACCTTCACAGAACTGCGTATCCATGCCTGTGTCCGGTATAACGGCTTGCGCCGCATATGGCACTGTTGGAGGATCCATCAGTAGCCCATGGCCTACCATGTCTAAAGTATAATCATCGCCACTCTCTTGGCGAACAGTTTGTGGTCGTCTCGGCGGCATGACTCTACAAGGTCATACACACGCCTTAGTTTAATTTACTGTCGAGATTTCTTTTGTTCGGTTAAGAGTGCCAATGAAAAGAAAAACAAAAACCATAAGAACTGTCAAAAAGAGACTACACAACGTGTATAAAGTCTGCATGGTGTGTACCATTAAGCCCTTACAGGGTCGTGTTCTGGTGCCGGCCTGGGCGTGTCTCAACCCCAGGTACACGGCGTGTTACACCTACACACGGCGTGTACACCATCCAGTCTCCCCAGCCACACGGCCAAGTCCACACGGTCTCTCATAGGTCAAGACTACACGGCGTGTCCCATAGGTACACGGTGTGTACTAGATGATCTCCACCGACCCATGTTGTTCGAGACACGGCCTAATTTACGGCTCACACTACACGTCATGTTCCAGATGGACACGGCATGTACGAGAAAGGATAACACTAACCCATGTCGTTAGCTACACGGCCGGAACCTAAGATTAAACTACACAGCGTGTGCAGAATTGACACGGCGTGTATAAGATAAGATTTCTTCATCCATGTTGTTAGTCACACGGTGGACACAGGGTCAAGCCGACACGGCGTGTACAACCGATACATGGCATGTTACCACAAGAACTTCCCTATCTCGTGTTTCTGCCCACACAGCCTAGGACACGGTTAGAGACTACACGGCATGTACATAAGGTACACGCCATGTACTTAAAAAAATTTCATTCCTTCCCAAACAGAAGAGTACATGGAGTGTAGTCAGAACTACACGGCATTTATTCTGGGTTTTTTCGGACAGTAAGCCTCAGAAACTACTCCATAGCCCCTTTTTCTTTAATTTCAAGTGTCGGTATTCCAATTTACAATCCATGGGGGCCCATACTCTCCCCACGAACCAAAGATTAGCACCCAACCTTTCACATTATAGTACAAAACACAACAAAAGGCTGGATCATGATCTGCTAAATTCTGGTCCAAGAGAGCCCATACTTCTCAAGAACCAAAGTTTTGCATCCATAAACCCAACCGTAACATATACCAATACCCTATCAACAGTAGGCGTATCTATCAAGGTATCTATCACAACATCATGCATTTGTATCACAACATATATCACAACAACAAGCAATTTCTAATGCACCTACATGGCATAGAAACTATGCATGGCATGTGATTCTAACATGTGTCTAAATGATGCATGAGATGGCATACCCTCATCTCATCGGGTTGCGACTAAATAGAACCCAGTTATAAAAATATAAATAGCACACCACAAGTGCATCACCCAATAGTGAAATCAAATCAATTGTAAAAGTGAAAAATCAGAAAAATTGCAACATGTGGTAAATTGGATTTTCCCTGTACATGGGTTAGCTACTCCCGGGCATAGCTTATTACCAAGTACCAATTCATTCCTATCCCTAGCTATAGGCTCCAAAAAGTATGTAAAGAAGAAAATAAATGCTCTAATACCACTTTGTAATGTCCCGGATCCGGGTGCCACACAACAGGTGCCCCAAACTCGGTTGGTCACAAGACCTCAAATGCATTTCCTCAAACGCCAGAGGCTACTGACTAGCAGCAAGGGTCTAGGACTGATAATGGGGAAACTATGCCCTCATTTGTCAAAGTCTAGCGCAGTGGAAATAAATATAAACATACAAAAGCAGAAATAGTAAACAATATAGACCTGAAATGGACAACAGGACTGAATTAAAAGACAACCAACAGTCATATATATGATGATGCAATATGTCTCTAATTCTAAGAAAGTAGCCAAAATAGGATACACTGCAATCTGATACAATACATCACAAGGTACAAGTACAACAAAACAAAACCAAAGCAGTACAACAGGATCTCAACAGCATTGCAAGCCTATGCTCGGTCTCGTACTCTCCTACTCCACTGCAACAATCATGTATCTGTGTAGGGACCCTTTCCCTTATCGACACATGCAGCAATATAATCTGTTTGGTCCCAAGACATGACCCAAACAGGGTATGATAAATGAGTCACAGTAGGCACCCACCAAAGGTCCATGCCCAACTGTCAGTGAAAATGTGCAACAACAGTGTGCAATAATGAAATACAATAAACTAGGAAGTACTCAAAAGTAACCATTCCTACCAGTTACATTACAATTTTAATAATTATTTAACAATTCAATACAATTGAATTATGAGTTTCTCGAGACTCGGCCTCGACCGAAAATCTCCTATACCAGTGCTATAGCAGAAACCACAACAGGCTATCTAAAAAGAAAAGATAATAATAATACCAAGAATGTGCTTTAGCTTGGTAGGTACAACATAATAAATCACCACAATGAATATTCAAGTAAACATTATCCTCAGACATACAAGTCTTTAACCTCAGGTAAGCAGGAACAAATCCCTCAGGTGACTGACCTCATGAATAATGAATATTGCCCTCAAGCATATGAGATATCGCCCTCAGGCACAGAAGCTACTGCCCACAGGCATAAGAAATGTTGCCCTCGGGCTAAATGAATACTTCCCTTAGGCTAAACAAAACACCGCCCTTAGAAATTCCATAGGAAAAGAAAGTAACAGGGCTGAGCCCAATGCATAAGCAAGAAATTTATATATATTTCCTCTCAAGAAAACTCAAAACATGTTATCAGCACGGCATACCCATGGGTATCCTAGCCAAATGGCTAAACAAGGGAAACGCACCCTCAGGTGGTCTTGGATCAAAGCAACAATCCCAAACAATAGTTTATACTTATTCGTTAGATTACCTATGCAATTATAGGTATTTCAACGGTCAAAGTATCAACCATACAACACCCAAACATGGGTGTGTGGCTCAATAGAACACAAAATCAACTCGACATTTGGAATTAAACACAAGACCACCTACCTTTATCTCCTCTGATCAATATACATGAAAGGCTCCTTCTAAAACAACCAAGAACGATGTAGATCTGAGATAAAATATTACCCGCTCAAACCCAAATAACTTCCCTTAGAGAAATAATTGGAAGAAGTGGTTCAAGAAGAGAGAAGATCTCACCTGCGCGGTTCAAACGAGATCGACGGCAGAGGAATCGGAGTCCCGGTGAGCACTCGGGAGATCCTCCATGTCTTGGCCTCCTCTCCCGCAGCTCATGATGCTTTCTAATCCTCCTCTACCAAATGAGGAGGCTACTGACTGTTTTTAACGAAAAAACATAACTACACGGCGTGTAATCTCAAGTACATGTTGTGTACTTTCTTTTTAACTGTTCATTGGTGGAAACTCTCCACCACCTTACTGTTCATGTGCCAACTGATTACACAGTGTGTATTACAGTACATGGCATGTACCATCATTCCTATGGCAGCTACTTCCACCAACTTACTATTCACCTGTCGACTGATTACACGGCGAGTATTATGAAGTACACGACATGTAGTTAGTTTTTTAACACCCTTAATCACCGACATGCCTACACGCCCTATATACTCATCCCACACATCCAAAGTACAAGGCGTGTGGAAAAAATACACAGTGTGTACCCATAAATTAAGAATTTTTCCCACATTTTCCTTGTTTTCTCAAAAACACTTAAGGAAAAAAGGAAAAGAAGAAACTCATACCTCAAGAATAAGAACTGGGTTCTTACACTTTCTCTTTATCGTGATTTTTTTGAGCTCACGATAATCAATGCAATAGTATATTGACCCATCCTTCTTCTTGATGAAGAGAACTAGTGCAACCCATAGTGAAGCACTTGGGTGTATAAACCCTTTATCCGGATTCTCCTTTAGTTGTTTCTTTAGATCCTCAAGCCTCACAATAGTCATTCTATACGGAGTCTTTTATATCATCAATTCCATGGGTATAAGATAAATTGATAATTAAACATCTCTTTGAGGAGGAAGACCAGGAAATTCCTTGGGAAACACATTAGCGAATTCCCTCACAATAGGAATGCCTTCTAGGATGGTTCTTTCTTTTGACTCAATCATCTAAGATAGATACACATGCTCATAGGGAAGTAATATCCATGCTTGAGATGATGGTTCTAAAAAAGATTCATCTTCCTCCTTTCACTTGTATAGAATCGGGGATCGATTCACCATATGGAGAGTGATTTCTCTCTCATGGTAATTTATGTTGGCTCTATATAGGTAAAGTCAATACATGACATGAATTGCATAAAATTCCACCAGAGGGAGTATGATGAGGTTCTCCAGGAAGTTCAATACACAATTTGTGACAAGGGAGGATATATATACATAGGATGCAATAATTTCCCCATTTGTCATTTTCATCGACATCTCTACTTTCATGATTTGTGGTGGTGTTTGGATTGTTCTACTAAACTTTCGGGATATAAATGAATTCTTAGAACCAGAATCAAAAAATATGTTCTCTATTCTTGAATGAATAACCAACGAACCTATCACCACTTCATTGTCAGGATTCACTCCAGTAGTAGTGATGGAAAAATCTCACCCTTGCTACCATGGAGGTGGTGGGTTATCTCCAATTACCCTTGGCTTAGGGAATTGGTTCATAAAGTTCCCTAGTTCCTTGCAATTGTAGCAATGAACAATGAACTTAGGGTCGACTGGAGCACTCCTTTCCTCTATAAAATTTAGGGGTTTCTCCTATTGTAAATTATTAGCTAGGTGCCCTTCAATTCCATGCCTATAGAATTTCCTTGATCCCCTTAGGCAATTTCTGGGGTTCTTCTTTCTGCACTTTTGACAAGCGGTGTGTTGTAATTTATTATCACTATTAGATTTATCCATCAGACCACCAAAATTAAAGTCCACTTTCTGCTTCTTATCCCCATGATACCCTTGATATTCACTAATATTTATCTCGACTTTGAGGGCACATCAAAAAATTTACTCATAGCTATCAAAGTTAGGGATTGTAAATGATTTTCATAGACTAGGCTTTGGCCCACCAAAGAAGTGGTCAACCTTGTGTTCAGGGGTAACAAAAAAACCGGAGGCATACTGCGCAAGTCTTTTGAAGTTTTACTCAAACGCTCTGATGGATTCATCATCTTTTCACTTGAGGTAAAGGAAGTCTCTTTCCATCTTAAGTTGGAGGGTGCGAGGAAAAAATTTATCAAAAAATATTTTCTATAAATACTTCCATTCCATCACCTAAATCTCTTCCTTAGGCTTCATATTTTTGATCAATGTCCACCATTGATCAGCTTCACCCTCCATATGATAAGCAGCTAAAAAAACCTTCTCTTGTTCGGAGCATTGAATGGTGGAGAATATCTTCTCAATTGATTTGATCCATTGTTTGGTGATTCAGGGATTAGATGATGCATTGAAAGTAGGAGGCCTTTGTATCATGGAACTCTTGATTGAAACTTATTCTTTATCGGGGGGTGGATGTTCCTCTAGACCCATGTTTTTAGTAAAAACTTGAGTTAAATAAGAGAGTATCGTGACAAAGTTTGAGATTCCCACTCCCATTTAATTGGGAATATCATTAGGGAAGACATCACATTGATCTTCACATCAGTTGTTATCTCGATTCCTTCTATTATCATCCATTTGATAGAATAAAAGGAAAATTAGGGATGAGTATCTTAAACAGTTAAACACATAAAGGGGAATATAATGAGATTAAAGAGATAACTTATAAATTATATTTATCTCCTTAACATATAAATTTATAGTCTTTGATCTAAGTTATCCATGATCTACTTCCTAACGTATATTCTTATGGGATTTTTTTTGTTATCTTAATAATGGTTCATACTAAACTTATGAATTTACAAAAGCATATCCCCCAAGAGTGTCAAACCAAGAGTGTAGAAAGTCTTGTTTTCATGCACCAGTTCCCATTTGAGTCTAGCTCAAAGCATTTTTTTCAGGTTTTACACCTAGGTACATGTGTGCCAGAGCCACCTCTACTTGTTCGTATCCAGATAGAGATGTATTTTCTTGATAAACCACTTACTCTATACTCACCAAAATTTAGGGATTCTTTTCTTATACTTAGTCTTATCCATAAGCCTTTCACTAGAGTTTTATAATCATGATCTCAAAAATAACTAAACATATCCTCTGCTACCAACTATAACAACCATGCTCTTTATTTTATATTTAAACATTATTTGTTACATAAAATTTCACTTCATACAATTCAAAATATCGAGAGGTCTAGTGTCTTTCGGGCTTTGTAACATTATATAACAACTTAAAAACATGAAATACGCATATTTATTGAAAACTTATTTTACATGACCACAACATTCCTTTGTACTTAGAATTGCATGGGATAACCTGAGTACATACATAAGAAAGAGGTGAGTTATAAAGCCCAATAAGGGAATAAACATGGCATAACATGAGGAAGACAATAAATGTTAGTAAATAGTCATATCAATAGAGCACAAAATAAGCATGAACATAAAATCATGATATAGCATGATATTCATAACATGGAAATGTTCCAACAACTTACAACATAATGATAGCATGAGCCAAGGCTCATTTTATATAGATTAGCATGAGTAAACCCTCATTGTAAAAGAATTAGTTTGAGTAAACCCTCATTTCACATGAATTAGAATGAGTAAACCCTAATTTCACATGGTGTATCATGATACTAAACATCACCCAATGCATTGGAGTGCTATCAAGGCGCACGCTTTATAATAATTTCAATCTCATGTTTAACTGTGACACATAAATCATATAACATGGATTCATTCAACATCATAAGTTATTAAATGATCGAGGAATGTGGAATAAATACATTTAAGTCCCCAATCAAAAAGTATATGTGCATAAAAATGAATAAGCTTGATATAGAAATGGTTATGGTATTCACTACATGATGATTTTGGCATGAAAAATCGTAGTGTAATTTTGGCAGCATAACGACGTCGTATGAAAATTCAAAAAATGGGTTCGATGAGAGAGAACGAGGTCTCTCATCATTTATACAAGAAATGGACAGTAAGGGGATCATGGAACATAATATCCAAACAAATGAAATGGAATTTAGATGCATAATATAAAAGAAATTCTTGAATGGAAATGAGAAGAGAGAAATCCCTTACGGAATTTCAGCATAGTAACTGGTGTACACAGGAGGTATTAATGAGAGAGAAAAGGGTATATCATCATTCAAAAATAATAATGGAAGTATGGTGGATGTGTGAAAACATACTCCATCATTTTTAATTTAAAATAAAATAATGTAACAATATAAATAAACTTAGATAAAAATTGAGAAAGGAATGAACCCTTACTTGGATGTGTGATCCCAATGGTTTAGAAGAGGCTCATTGGGAGCTTGAGGTGCCTTGGGAGGACTCTAAAGAGTATATATCAGAGTTTGGAAGAGATTAAAGGAATTTTAGTTAATAGGAATGGGTGATTGGGTGGGTTTATATAGGAAAGATGATGTAATTCTTTATTATTTTGGTTTTGGACACTGCACACTAAAATATTCAAAACCACAAACCATCTCATAGTATTTTCCCATGGTTTTTGGAAAAGGAGTGTGATATAAATTATTTTATATGTCTAAAGGAAAAATATATTAAAATATTTCCCTTTATTATGTGGAGGTGATTCACACTTTTTAGGAAATGATTTTAAAATCTTAAAATATTTTATATGTCTTACAGGATTCACTAAGGATTTATAAAATAAATCAAATAAACCTAAAATTACATTATTTTAAAGTAAAAAAATATATTTGGCCGAATATATCTTTTATATTATTTTATTACATAACTATTGGGTCATTAGGATGTCATAAAACATATTATATATTTATACGGTATTTAATTTTTACCCAAAAAGTAGGTTATCTCAAAAAATTATAAAAAATTCACCGTTGAATAATTTCGACATCCTGATTCCAAAAATAATATTCATTTTATCTAAATAATTTTCTAAATATGTGAAATTTAAATTTGAAAATAAAAACCTACATTTATTGAAAATTGAAAGGTTTTAGAAAAAATAGTTTTCAAACCTTAATAAAAGTTACTTTTGACCACATAAAAATTATAGGATCATTAATATTTAATAAGTGTAATTTAATAATAATATTTTAATAAAATATTTTTTATTTAAAAAATATATTAATTCATCAAAATAGATTCCTTAATTGAATTCGAATATTAACCAAAAATACTATTTGTGATTTATAAAATCATTTACAAAGTAACAATAATAAAATGAAAGTATAATCATTATTCTATACAAAATAATAATAATAATTCTAGGGTCTTGATACATATCCCTTTATTACACCAGTATACTCCCTAAGAGTAAGGTGTACAATGGTGGCGCTTTCTTGGGCTCGTTCGGTGAACATGGTTTGGATTGTGATCTTGATGAGCTTGAACTTATCCCGTAAATGGTTTCGTTTATGCTTAAGTTGTTGGATCTCGACTTAGTCTTAGTCTATGGAAAATCCCAGAAATGTTATCTCCCTCAGAATCTCCAATAAATGGGCTTCATAGGGTACGATCATACTGGTTGAGGTCATCACTTCATTTTTTCGTACCAAAAGGATTTGTTAAAACCCTATATTTATACTAGTCATGTGATCACTATTCAATTGCTATATTATCAATGTTAAGGATACTTAATGATCATTTAAATACAATTGGATATAATAAAATAAAATTAGTAAATATATTTTCTATATCCATAAGACATTAAAATAAAAATAATTTTATTCATAAATTTTCAGGTCGTTATCGTTCTCTGGGAAGACGAAAGAACCTATCAAAGCACCAGAGAAGAAGAAATATTTTATACCATCCAAGATATGTGCCTTCTTCACAACATTCAAAGTGTGAGAAACACATTGACTTAGAGAATCATCGGTGAAGAGGTTTAGGCTTCATGAGTGGATTAGGTCAAGCCGATCTTCGCTGTGGGTCGGGAGCTGCTTCTCCTCCACCTCCATTCCTTAGGTTCCCATTTGTATATAATTGTAAATATATATATATATATATATTAAGATATAAATATATATATTAATAAAATTATAATAAATGTATTTATTGTAAATTTATAATTATTTAAATATATATATATATATTTTTATTTATAATTATAATTATAAAAAAATTATTTACAAAGTATTTATATATAATTAAAAATTTATAACTCATCTAAAAGCTGGAAGAAAAAAAGAAAGATTTCTGCCTGGATTGGGTTTTTCATTTCATAATTCATTTGAATGCATATTTTATGATTTTGAATCCAAATAATAGAATTTAAGGGTAGTGATAATTATATAACATTCACACAATCTTTTACCAAAGTTAACCTCTTTTAAAGATGGTAATGAAAAATGTTTTATCCAACTAAATCCAATGGGTATTAGTAAATTAACCTCATCAAAGTGGCTACACAACATTCAATCTTTGGAAAAAATTTAAATCCACTAAAAATAATTAAATTAAAATTTTAAATCAATCTATTTTGAAAAAAAAAATAGAGGGTTTTTATGGGTTCATATTGTGGTACAATTTAGTACATTGAATGGCCCTTTTCCCCACACTAAAACTCAACATTTTCCTCAATGTTGAATCGAAGGTGGATAAACATTAAATTTAATTTAAAATTTCAAAAGATATTTGGAAATTAACAAGAAATAATCATGTAAAAAGGTTCACAAGAAATATTGTAGTATTTTTTTCACACAAACACAAACAATCAACAACACATAGTTGACCAAAAGTTTACTACTAGTTACCACTTCAATAGTTCAGTTCAAGTGTAAGGTCTATATGCTAGTGCATGTTCAAAAATGTTTTCTAATTAATTATAAACCAATAAAGTAATATCTAGAATGACATGACACTAAAATAAACTCTAAAATAATCTATTTAATGGTAGAAACCGTCCTATTTTACTACAAATTTCTGCATGAAAAAACTCTTTCATTCCAATTTTATAAAAACAGTTTATAGTCTAAAGAGACAAAAGAAGCAAGAAGAATTTAAAAGTATAAAAATGAGTATAATTTAAATAAATAACTCTATATAATTAGTAGCTCTATTTTCATTTTCATAGACTCAAATAAACCCATTTTTACATTTGAAAAAATTACTCTTGTTATCTTGAAAGCTCCTAAAAAGTGAAGAATAATAACATTAGATTTCAAAAATATCAAATCAAGTAAAATGTAACAATATTTTAGAAATAAAGGGGATAAATAAAGTTTCTTAAGATTGTATCTTCTCTAAATAATTTTAAATTATAAAACTACTGCTCCAATAGGAAGGTAAAGTGGAGATCATCCCTAAGTGGATTCTTCATGGTGAAAAGAAGTAGCATCAACTTTTCAACAAGCTCAATTTATTTTCTACAAAGAATACTATGAAGAAAAAAAAGAAATATCATAACACTACAAAAGGTTAGTACCCCCCCCCCCCCCACACACACACACTTATTCCAATTAAAACAAACAACAAGGGAAGAAATAACCTAGATTATTCTTTGGTATTAAACTTTCATCAACTGGAACTCCTCCCTCGAGGTTCTTTATTACCTTCCCAAAATAGTTTCAGCCTATTTCCATTAATATTGCATGGAATATCCATCCTAGGATCTTGAATATGCATAACAACAAAAGGAAAACATGATTTACAATATAAGGACCATATCATTTGGAATTAAATTTATCTGGAAAAGCTTCATCCTTGAGTTCTACTACATCACATTTTCTACAATATGAAATTAATTGATTAGAATTAATTTGTCATTCATATACTTAGTTTTATCCTTAAAAATCCTTGTATTTTCAAGATCATTTTCCTTATTTCTTCGAAATATTACAATAAATCTTCTTCTTTTTTCCATATTCAAACAGATTCAAATTACATGATTTTACAACCCAATAAGAATTATGCTTCAACTCCACAGGAAAATGAAAATATCTTCAAAAAACTATCCTATAAGGTTACATCCCTATTGGAGTCTTATAGGAACTCATATATTCCCACAAAGAATCATCAAGCCTTGAGCTCTTATCCTTCATATTCGGGTTAACAGTTTTCTCAAGAATATGATTAATCTCTCTATTCAACACTTTATCCATTCCATTTGTTTGAGAATGATTGGGTGTAGAAACTTTATGACTAACCTCATATATTTTCAACAAAGCTTCCAAAGTTCTATTACATAAATGAATTCATTTTTCTGTGTGAATAAATCATGGAATCCCAAATCTACAAAATAGATTGTTCTTGAAAAATTGAGACAATCTAGCATCATGAATCCTAGTGGGAAGATCTTCAATCCACTTGGACACGTATCCCCCAAAAATTAGGAAGTAAAAATATCTAAAGTAATTAAGAAAAGTACCCATAAAATCCATTACTCAAACATCAAATACATTACAAAAAAATAGAAGTTATTGGGTCATCTCATTTATTTGAGAGATTTTTCCTTGGAATTGAAAGGTCATACAAGTCCTACAGAATTCATGAGAATCTTTAAAGTTAATAGGAAAAAATAGACATGAATCTAACACTTTTATAGCATTTCTATATGGAACAAAATGACCTCCATAGCTTAAAATATGGAAAAAAATCATAAATGAATAAATTTTATAATTTGGGATACATATCCTCAAAATATGATCACTTATCAAATGCCACAAGTAAGGATCATCCCAAAAATATTTTCTTCAAACACAAATCAATTTAGAAACCTGTTTCTTAGAAAACCAGTGTGGAACAATTTCAGTAGCTAAATAATTCACAATGTTTGAATACCATGGAATCTTGTCAACAGCAGTAGAATATAATTTCTCCCTAGGGAAAAACTCTATAATGGTCTCAACAGATGAATTTCTAGGAAAAAAATATGTTGGTATCCTTTATAAATGATCATCCACATTTGTCTTAATTACATTCTTATCTTAGATATATTTTTCAAATTCCTAAAGTAATAATATCCAACTAACCATCATTTATTTTTATTATTGCTTTTTAATGAGATATCTAATAATAGAATGCTTAATGATAACCATGACTTTAAATCCTAAAAGATAGATTCTAAACTTATTAAGGGGAAAACAATGACTAATAATTCCTTTTCTATAGTGGAGTAATTGGACTGGGAAGTTTTAGGATTCCAAGAAGTATAAACAATGAAATTTGATTTTCTATCCACTCTTTTCTTAAGAAAATCCCCTAAAGATAACTTTGAATTATCTATCATTGTATCAAAATCAAAATCCCAATTAGGTGGTTGAACTATTGGTGGGGACACTAGATTCTATTTAAGTTCATTAAAGGCATCCTTACACTTATCATCAAAGGAAAACAGGAATTTCTTTATGAATAAGTCTTTTCAAAGTCATAGAAACTTTGATAAATCATTTTATAAACTTACTATAGAACCAAAAATGGATAAGAAAAGATCTAAAATCCTTCACAGTCTTAGTAAAATCTAGTGCATAGAGGATTTCAAACTTGGACTTGTCCACTCAAATCCCATTTCTAGACACTTCATGACCATGCACAATTTCACTTTCAACCCTAAAATGGCATTTCTCAAAGTTCAGAACAAGGTTCCTCTCAATAGACACTCTAATCACAAATCCTAAAATTATCAGATAGCACTCAAAGGATGGACCATACACTATAAAATCATTCATAAACACCTCTATAGATTCATCAAGAAACTTAGAAAACCCATCTAGGAATAAATAATTGAATTGTCAATATATCATTTCAAGGATTTGATCACAGAAAGGTAGGGGATATAGTCTTTATTAATCACTAAGTTCATCTTCAGATAATCAATGCATACCCTCCACTTATTGGGAAACATAGAAAGCACTAACACTCCAAATGCATTCTTAACAACCACAAATCATCCCTTTTTGGGTACATTCTAAACTAAACATTTTAAGAAACTGTCAGAAATGGGGTAAATTATACCCGTGACCAATAATGTAGTCACATATTATTTAACCACTTCAAGAAGGGTATGATTCAATCTCCTCTAAAATTATCTAACATGCGACGTCCCGAACCGGGTGTCACTCAATGGTGCCCCGAACCCAGTTGGCTATATGACCTCAAGCACACCTCCTCGTATGCCAGAGATTTTCGACTAGCGGTGAGGACCTAGGGTGTGATAGGGGGAGACTATTCCCTCTTTTCATAGTGGAACACAATGGATATAATATAATATATAGATAGATAGAAATAGCATAAGCATGATAACGAATAAACAAGACTTACATTAGAAGTAAACATAAACAACCATCAATAATAATCAACTCAAAGATGAACAGTATAGTATATAAAAGATGATGATGTAATGTCATGTCTCTACAAAGTAAGAAAATAGATATACAAGGATGTAGGAAAACAGTAAAGTATATGCTATACAAAAGAACAGAAAGACCAGAAACTATCCAAGTATCTCAAGCAATGGCTCAGTCATCTTCTACCAAGCTCCATCCTATGCAAGAAATCAAGTAAGGTGTCCAAGGCATGATGCTTCCCTCTATCCATACCTACAATCATATAATATTCTTGGGTACCAAAAAATACCCAAATAGGGTGTGAGATAAATCTTAGTAGGACACCACCAATGACGTCTATACAATCATGTCTTTCAATATAAACTGACAGTGTGTAGGTATATATATATAAATGTAAATCAATTCCAAAATAATAACTCATACCTGCTTCAGCTTCAGCTGGTAATGTATCTGGACATGATATCATTTAATTAATTCATTTAAGTTCAGTTTATATAGATAAATCATGTGAATGTATTAATTGAACTAAATTATATCATAATAACAATAAAATAGGATCCAAGGTGTCATGAACCAATCTTGGGTGTCATCCAACCTGGCACCCAACCCGGCCTGTGACATAGCTTGAAGGGCATTCCCAATCCCCACGGGATGGAAACTAGTGCTTGGGTATCAACAATACACTTTGGGAATGATTTCACCCATGATAAACAACCATGAACAATTCTAAAAAAGAAAAAACATCCCACCAAGATTAATTTCCATAACCAAAAGGGAATACACAATTTCAAGTTAAACATTTTACAAATTTAACCAAAAACCAAAATACCAAAATGGTAGGGGAACCAGCTAAACCAAAACCCAAAATCTACATGCAGCTAGAGGGTCATCACCCTCAAGCCACCTCCACTAACACCTGGAAGGAGTGGAACACCAGCAACCGGATCCACCATCACCACCACATAACATCTTGCCTTTACCTGGGTCAAACATAACAAGGTTTGCATACACCCAAGGATGTATGTAGGGTGTGATACAAAGACCAGTAGTATTCCTCTCAAAATAGATTCTATGTCATAACATTACAAGAAAAATTAACATGAAATTTTTAAAAAAAATGAAAAATTTTAATGAATCATTTTAAAGAAAACATTTTCAAGGGAAGCATGCTTTGAAATAAAATGAAAGAAAGGTCCGTCGTATGTCGACGGTGAGCACAACATCACAAGAGAGCACCACAGGTAATCCCTAAAGGCTCTAACACTAGTGGAACCCTAGGAACCTCGTATATCGGTGATAATGGTATAGAAACTATGACCCACAGTATCCTCACGTACGATCCACTAGAGAGAAATCTATCCAAAGTTCTAGTGGTCTCCAATCATCATCACAGTTTAGTTAGTGTTGTAGCATCAATCCTGCTAGAAGAAATTGGTCCTATGACACATTGATCCAAATAGTGTACTAGTCCTAATCTGTGCACCTTGATATCTAGGATTCCCATTGTGCTTAATTTCCATTTCACAAGTCACATAGATCACCACTTTCACATCAACACACCAAGAAATATGAATACACATGAAAACCCATCATTTTTCATAGGAAAACCTCTTTCAAATCCATACACACACCAAATCCATTTGGAAACACACTTCACACCACTTACACAATTTATAGAACACATTTAAGAATCACAACAAGGAAGCACACATGATACCTAACCAATTTCATTTGGAAAATCATCTTTCAACCCACACGCATCTCAAAAACATTTAAAAACACATTTCACACCACACACATAATCCATAACACATTCAAGAAGCAAGACAAGCAAACCAAAATCATCCAATAATGATAATGCATGGATCCACCTACCTCAAGTTTGGAAACTTCCGAAAACCAGTGGAAAACACAAACACAACACAAGGGGATCCTATAAAGGAAATATCAAACAATAAACACCAAGATTAAACCCAAAGAACCAAGATTCAATCCATATTAGGAAAACCAACCCACCAGAGAGAGAAGAACCCAAGAAAGGGGAAATAATAACCCTAGAAGAAGGGAGAAATCAAGAATGGAGGCACTTACTTGATGATTTCTTGAAGATATGCACCGAAAACACCCATGATTTGTGGATCTAAGGGAGCTAAGAGGAGGGGAGGAAGCGCCTAGGGCTGAAAATCCCGAATGGGGGAAGAAATGGGTGGAATTGGGGTTAAATTCGAAGAGGGTAAAAGGGTAATTTCCAGATGACCTGGACCTGCCACACGGTTTACTGGGGGAAGGAAAATGCCCATGCGGTAGGTTGTGTGGCCTAGATAGTGCCACTTTCTAGGGTGCACGGTCTCTCATGGGATGGCACACGGTTTCTACTAATAGTGTGCCACCTACTATCGGGTCAAAAAATCCCATTTTTCACCAAAAACTCTCAGGAATTCTATGCATCAAAGATATGACCAAAATAAACCATGAAAATACCTCAAAATAAAATCAAAGTGTGACACAAGATGAAACCAAGGCATCCTTGACCTCAGGGTTCATCCAACACATTTTAGCAACTCATGCAATCTGATAATAATGGGGTATGAGTGTAATCCAAGGGGCATCACCCAAGACATTCCAATGTAAATGATTCTAACTGAGTCCAAGATTCTTGTCCAAGTTAAACATAGGATATAAATTATTGGGCCCAATGGGGTTAATCCATAGTTCCACGTGCCTGAAGACATTAATCTAGATCCAAGGAGTGTATATAAGGCATCCTAATATTCATATAATAGTGAATGAATCCTACAACGTCATGTCAGGCATCCTCTAGTAGACAAGGACTATGTTCCAAGGTGGGTATCTCCCTTGGAAACCTACTCCTTGAATCGGAAAGGCGTCATATGTGTGATCAAGGCACTCCCTCAAGATTCGAAGGCGTCTCAAGTATGAAAACTCCTATAAAGATAAAAAGGACCATATACAATAGGCACCTTATACATATATCATTATTTAATTTAATTCCATGTAATACACATGCCTTTAAATAATTCATTAGGTTTATTTTGTTACCTTTCATCAATGTGACGAGGCTAATCAAGGACATGCCACCATTTATTTCTTCAATTACGCATTCAACTCTTAGGTTCATTGATTTATCGTTCATTAAAAATTACAAGGTGTCTAATCAACAACATGCTACCATTTATTACTTTAATTACATATTCAATTATTAGGTTCATTCCCTTACCTATCATCAAACGTGACAAGGTGGCTAATCAAGGACATGCGACCATTACCATTTAAATTATAAAATCAATTATTAGGTCCATACCATTTCCTTTCATTTATCATGACAAGATAATTTATGGATATGAAACCAATGAAAAATTCCACTTATAGGTCAAGGCCAAGTGATATTTATAAATTTACTTTCCATTTAACATTTAAAGGTTCATTTATTTAGTTAAAACACTTAAATTTATTAAATCCAAGTCTAGATCACTCGAATAGTGGCGCAGATAAACTCAACATGGGTTACAAATACATAAAAGAGGTCACACCCTACTTGGGGGGGTGGAATCAAAGTTCCTATCTCCGACGACATGACTAACGTGTATAGAACGGGCTCTAGAATCTAAATTCAATTATTATAATCATGGCATATGAATTTTATAACCAACGCCCAATGATATCGGTGTGCGCACAATGAAGACAGTTCATAAAACGGCAAGCCTTTGATGGATGAGTCATAGACCGCCACCTTAAGCATGTAGTTTTCTGCTTTTCCAGTATCTTCCATTAGTTTGTCCTGGATTGGAATAAAATAGAAGAACGGATCAACACCCAAAAAATATGGCATATGAGCCTACATCAATATAGTGTCATCGAGGGAATGAAAAATGAATAACTGAGCCTGAGGATTGAAGATCTTACTTGGAGGAATCCAACAACATGAATGGATGTTTGATCGGACTTCGGGCGGTGAAGCAATCCAAGAACCTAGGTATAAGGTAGGAGTATCTCTCAATGGAGGAGGAAGGAGCCTTCTATTGCTGGAAATAAGAAAATAATAGGATGGGTTGAGTTTTAAAGAATTTAAGATCAAAATGGTATTTTACCCAAAAATTACGGGGTCGCACGATTGGACAAATCGTGTGCCAACTGTGCATCAGGCTCTACCTTAAGAGGGAACCCGCATGGTTTGGCCGCATGAGTTGAGAAGTCGTGTGGCAATCGTGCTATATGCCTCTCCTAAAAATTGCATACATGTGGCATGGGTGTGAATTCATGGCCGCAAGGTTAGGGAAAACTATACACCCTACTTTTCCCACTAAAATTCCCCGCACTGTTAGGGGAAATCATGTGGGTTGGGCGGCACAGTTTCTACTAACTGTGCGGCCCAGTTCCTTCTTCTACCAGCTTGGGTTCTCAGCTCCAAACAAGCCACAGACACTCCCTGAAACTTCTATGACCTCATTAGGAATCCATAATAGTTCCAAGATAAATAATTAGACCAAAATTTAAGGGATTCATACCTCATATAAAAACTGGGTTCTTACAGTCTTCCACCCTTAAAGGAATTTATCCCTGAGTTCTCTTCCAATAGAGAAATAACATCATCTGAGAACAAATTTAGCCACTGGGCACATACGTTGAACTCTCTCTCCCAAGTCTCATCAAGTACACGGTCGTGTTTCCATAGCACCCGCACTAAAGGGAGAGACTGGCTTCAGAGAGGTTTCATGCTCTGGTCAACGATGTGTATGAGATCATCCTAAAACAAATCATCAACATATAACTCAACCTCCTCAAGATCAAAAGTATGAGACAGTTTGACATGATAACAGTGATGTTGTGAAACATGGAAGACGTCGTGCATGGCATGATACCTCTGAGGTAATAGCAACTGATAGGCTACTAAACTGACTCTATCCAAGATCTCAAACAACCTAACATAACAGTGCGACAACTTCCCTTGTCTTTGTATCCATATATGCCCAAGTCTAGGTGATACACTTAAGAAAACATAATCCCTGACCTCAAACTACAGAGGTCGTCGATGGCGATCAGCATAAGATTTTTATCTATATTGAGCAATATAAAAACTCTTCCTGATCAGTTGAACCCGCTTCGAAGTCTCTTGCATGAGATGATCCTCCTAGTATCACTATATCTCCTACCTCTAAACAGCATAGGGGTGAACGACATGACCTACCATACAAGGCCTCATACAAAACCATTTGAATCATCGCCAGATAGATTTTATTGTAGGTGAACTTGATGAAAGTAATATAATTCTCCCAATACCCACTGAAATCAAGGACACATGCTCATAGAATGTCCTCTAACACTTGTATCATCCATTCTGATTGGTCATCGGTCTGAGGGTGAAATGTTGTGCTCATAAGTACCTGTGTACCCATAGCTCTCTGTAACCCCTATCAGAATCTCAATGTGAAATGAGCATCTCTATCTGAAAGAATAGTAAGAGGGACCCCGTGTATTTGTATGATCTAACGAACATACAGTCTTCCCAAATCATCAATTGAGAACGTCTCTAGAATAGGAAGGAAGTGTGTTAACTTTTTCAGTCGATCCAAAACTATCCAAACCGCATCGATACCTCAAGGCGACCTCAGTAATCCAACTATAAAATCCATCGTAACATCTTCCTATTTCCATTTAGGGACCGGTAATGGTTGTAACAAGCTATCATGTCACTAGTGCTCCACCTTCACCTGCTGAAAGGTGGAACACCTAGTGATAAAACCTACTATCTAGTGTTTTATCCCAAGCCACCAATACTAGAAACACATATCACGATACATCATGGAGATTATTGGATGAATAGCCCAATGAGAAGCTTGGGAATCACATATATTCCTCTCTCATGTACGTAGGAACCCAGACACTCCCATGTATACATATGATGTCGTCTCCATCAACATACCAATCCAGAGGTGGGTCCTCACCAGAAATTCTTTCCCTTAAGACCAAGTCTTAAGGATATAAAAATTGTCTGCTCTTAACCCTATTCAGAAGGGAATAGGTAACTGTTAAGGCTATAATAAAAGGCCTCTCATGACTCGTGTGAAACTCTAGATGAATCTTAGAAAATAGGGACACCAATTTTCATTCATCACTGGCCTCCTATATGACATGTGCCTGATTTTTCCGACTCAGTGCATTTGATACTGCATTACCCTTTCCACGCACATAGGACATCTCAAAGTTGAAGGACTAATGGTTTTCTACCCATCTTCACTATCTGAGATTCAAGTCGCATTGCGTAAAGATATACTTTAGGCTCTTCTGTTCTATATACACCACAAAGAGATCACCCATCAGATAGTGTCTCCAACAACGTAAGGTATGGACAATCGATGATAGCTCATGGTCGTGCATCATATAATTACGCTCATGAGGTCTCAACTAGCGATACTCGTATGCAATGAATCTATATTCATGCATCATCACTACACATAGCCCAATGCCTGATGCATCACAGGACACTATATAGCCTCTACCAGGCTCTGGAAGGATGAGAATCGGTGTTGAGGTAAGTCTTCCTTTCAACTCCTAAAAGGCCTTCTCGCACACTTCAGATCATAGGAACTCCGCACCATTCTTTGTAAGATAAGTAATAGGTGAAGCAAGGTTTGAGAAGTTATGTATGAAATGCCTGTAATATCTAGCCAGATCCAAGAAACTCCATATGTCAAACGCATTCTTAGGATGCTCCCAGAAAACCATAGAACTCACCATCTCTAGGTCAATGGATACTCCTGACTCCGAGATAATATGACCCAAGAAGTGAACTTTGTCGATCTAGAAGGGGCACTTATCATTCTTGACATATAGTTGATGATCTCTCAGTGTATTCAAAATGATATCAAGGTTTTTAGCATAGCCTCTTTTGGTATGATAATATACAAAGATGTATTCCATGAAAACCATGAAAAAGGAATCTAGATATAAGTGGAAAGCCCTGTTCATCAAGGCTATGAAAATGGCTGGCATGTTCGTAAGACCGGGTGACATAACGAGATACTCATATAAATCGTATCGACTTCGGAAAGCCATATGTGATATATCTGAAGTCCTAACTCACACCGGATGATAGGTCGATCTTAGGTCGATCTTTGAAAATACCCTAGCTCCTCAGAGCTGGTCAAAAAGATCATCTATCCAAGGCAATGGATATCAGGTCTTAACCATAAGTTGGTTCAATCATCGGTAATCAACGTATAAATAAAGGGTCTCATCTGACTTCTTGGCGAAAAGCATGGGTGAACCCTATAAAGAAGTGTTGGCTTGTATAAAACCCTTAGATTCTAAATCCTACAACTATCTCTTGAGATCCTCAAACTCAGTAGGTACCAACCTGTATAGAGGAATAGATTCTGGAGCTGCTCCTGGAACAAGATCATATGTAAACTCTACCTCTCTCATGGGAGGTAAGCCAGAAAAAGCATCTGGAAAGACATCGCTGAAACGATCTAATACAGGAGGAAAGTTTTTCAGATGAATTCTCTGCTCCTACATGAAAATACTAGCAATCTAAGTAGTCACTTCACCTAGACCACGATGCTCTAGTCTAGCTCTACCGGCTTGGACACTCCACTCACCCTTATAGAGATAACTGTCACCCTCTAGTGATGTAAAAAATACCTTGCAACGATAATAGTCCACATAGGCGTGATATATATCAAAACAATCCATTCTGAGAATAACATCAAAATCTATCATCTTGAGTATGAAGAGGTATCATAAGAAGGGATAACTCCCTACATTAAGGGGATAATCCCTTCCTTAGCGCATGAACCCTGACCGCACACCCAATGGCGTATCCAGAGTCATCACCCCACAGAAGTACTAAATTTCCAGCTCGAGACTTTCCATGATCGATAAAGAGATAAAAGAGTGTGAGACACCTATATCAAACAAAGCACATACAATAATAGAGGCTACTAGAATAGTTCATCATACTATAGGTGGTATTATACTCTGATTGTAAACAACTAGGCCACGATGACAACATAGACACCCCGCCTTAACATGGCTGTTAGGTCCTGACCCGCCAGGTACCACCAGTTGCCCCGCAGACACGTGATCCCCACCCTGGGGCCCACCCACATGTCTGAACGGGTCATCTGACTAATGATTGTCCCCACAAACCAACACATGTTCTTTCCAGTGTGCTTTTTCCTCACTCACACACACCTTGAGAAACTTCCCAGAAGGTCACTCATTCTGATCATTACTCCAGGTCAAGCATGCTTAACTGTGAAGTTCTAATTAGGCAGACTCCCAAAAAGGAAGGTGCGCCTTATTGACATGAGTCATATCATTTATTCATTTAACCCTTTATCATTATGGGGTGTTACATTCACCCCCCCCCCCCCCCTTAGAGCACAACGTCCTCGTTGTGGACCCTACATCTCAACTTAGGAAGTGCACCACACTTAAGGCTAGGAACCTCTCTTTGATACCAAATGCAAAACAACGAGGCCCTGATGACAACACGTACACCCTGCCTTAACATGGACGTCAAGTCCTGACCCACCAGGTACCACCAATTGCACCGCAGACACGTGGTCCCCACCCTAGGGCCCACCCACATGACCAAACGGGTCATCTGACTAATGACTGTCCCTACAAACCAACACATGTTCTTTTCAGTGTGATTTTTCCTCACTCACACACACCCTGAGAAACATTCTAGAAGGTCACCCATTCTGATCACTACTCCAGGCCAAGCATGCTTAACTATGGAGTTCTAATCAGGAAGCCTCCAAAAAAGGAAGGTGAACCTTATTGACATGAGTCATATCATTTAGTCATTTAACCCATTATCATTCTAGGGTGTTACATTAGTTATAACATCCCGTTACTGTTTCAGGTATTCCTAAACCATCTTATTTTAAATTATTATTTCGTTAAATGGAGAAAATGGTTTATCAGTGAAAAGTTGTGTTTTTGTTAAACACGCCGCATAATGGTAAAACGCCAAATTAACACTCCATAATATTCAATTAAATATTTTATGAGTTAAACACTAAGTATGAGTTTTCGAGGCCCGCAAAAGCTCGGCGAAGACGAAATAAAATTATTAAACAGAATATATTAAGTGCGCACTTTTTATTCAAAATATTTGAATAACTCCAAAACGATGCGTTGTTTGATAAAACTGACACCACTGTTATGTTTGAAATATGGTGTTTACCCTAGGAGGGGTATAACATTCAAAGGCGCTGCACATTTGGATGTCTCGCTCGTGATATAGTGTTATTAAATAATATTTAATATATTATTTAATAAAAATAATTAAATATCTCTCAAACAGTGAATCATATGGGAAATATGAGACCACCAATGGGTCTGAAATGAGGGTTTTACCCTAAACGAGGTATAACGTTTGTCAGCGTCGGACGTTTGGATGTCTCACTCGCAAGAATAACCCTTTTTATTTTAATTAATTAATTGTTCCAATTTTTAATTAGTAAATCTTTAATATCTCTCAAACGGTTCATCATTTAAGAAATTCGAGACCACCTTTGTGTCTGGAACATGGTGTTTACCCTAGAAAAGGTATAACATTCATCCACAATGGGCGTTTGGTCTGTCGGCTTTTTAAATTTAGTTATTTATAATTGTATTAAATGATTAAATTTATTATTTCAATTTTATTATTAATTTAATTTAGAAAAACTGGATTTACTATTCATCCATCTTCCTTAATCTGTAACGCCCATTTTTGACGACCGAAGGTTTCTGAAACTCCATTTTTCAACCGTTTTCACCCAATTAATTCAACAAACATAATAAATGAGTGAGTTAATGGATCCACGATCAATTTTAGATCGAATCAAACTTTTAAACCGATTCTTGATGGAGGGTTTCGAGGGGATGAAACCCATGCGGTTTGGGGTTATTAAATAGCCAAATCAATCAGTTTTTCTAGTTTTGTTAATCCAAATGAGTCTTAGAAACCTCTGATCTAATCTGTATGCGGTATGCGAAGCCAGTTGTGGTTTGGATTTTCATCTGTGAGTTTGGTCCGTGTTCAATCTTCTTTGGCCGTGTGTTTTATTTAGGTAATGAGTTTCTTTTTATTTTGTTTTTTTATTACTCTTCCAATCTTCTAAATTCAATATCTTCTACGTTGTTGATCGAATTTACGCACCATCAGTTTCGTTGGTTTCGTATCGACAAGAAGAATCTAAATCATATTTTTAATTTGAAGGAACCAATGTATTGTTCAATCTATTTTTTCGCATTTTAAATGGATTATTTTAAATAAATTATTATCGGATGATTATCTGTATTATCAAAATATAATTATTAAAATAATTGTAATAGGACAATCACATGGTTTTATCTTGTGATAGTTTATAAAATTGTGTAATTACTTTGAATTATTAAAGGACAATTGCACGTCTTATTGAAAATAATTATCAAAACGTAATGGCACAAAATTATCAAAAGATAATCTTTATTTTATGAAATGATAATCACATGGGATTATCAAGGTATAATTAAATGAAATTAGAAAATGATAATTTCAATGATTTATCGAAGGATATTTTTTCAAAATTATAAAAGGATATTTGCATGAAATTTTATAGGGATAAATGCACAAGATTATTGGAATGTGACTACAAATAAACATATCAATTGATAGTTTCATCAAATTATTGAATTATAATTATAAAGAATTATCTAAGGATAATTTCATGAATTTATCAAGATAATTTAAGTCAATTTTTTTAAAGGATAATTATGAGGTAATTATCACATGACAATTTTATCAAAATTATCATGGGATAATCAAGTATTTTGTCAAAGGATACTTATTATAATTATAAAATGATAATTTGGAAATTATCCAAGAGAGATAAAATATTATTGCATTTAATATTTTAATTGATAATTTCAAATTATCCAAGAGAGATAAAATATTATCGCATGTAATATTTTATTTGATAATTTTGAGAATTATTCAAGAGAGAGAAACTACCATCACATGTGATATTTTATTTCCTTTTGAAATAAAATATCTGGTTCTGGTTCTAGGAACCCTTGACGAGCGTCAAGCATTACTGTATCGACGCTTACGATAAAAATGTTGTGAGGAGGTGTATTGAACCACAATGAGTGGATTATCATTGTCACTCACATCAGCGACCTTGAGGTAGGTGGTTCTGTTCTGATTAGTCAAATTGATTATCCTTGAATTTCTTGATTTATTTCAATTGTTCATTAAAATTCAATTGCTCAAAAAAATTTCAATCAAATTCACAAAAACCTGATTCCAGTGAATCGACATATTTGAAATGGTTTTGGCATGGAAATTTAGAAAACCCCCAATTCCTTGGAATTGGGTGAGTTTATGGAAATCGGCTGATTTAAATTGTTTAATTTAAATTGTGAATTTGATGGAAATGATTTTAGTTAAATTATTGAATTTAATTGTGGAAATAAATTGTTTAATTATGGAATTGGTTTTGAATGGATTTCAAACTGGAGAAAATGGTTTAAAATGATTTGATAGAAACCCATTGGTTTTATCTTGTGAAAAAGGCATGTTTTTGAATAAACCCTATTTTGGTTTTAAATGGAAAGAAATTTGCACTTTTGAAATAGAAGAATGGGATTGATCGTATTTTTAAGTAGTCTTAAAATAGTTCACCTATCATGTAAGAGTGCATGCAAGCCTTAGGTAGTTAGTGAGTTATTTGGATACATTCTATGTTACGACAACGTTCTAAAACATACTTGCGGCGGGTCACATCCCCAACGGGTTAGTGACGAGTCTCCTTTGGCCAGTGTCATAGGGACGTGTGTATACACATTTTGCTGAGTTCACATAGAGAGTGTGGAATCCAATAGCTGGTTAATACTATCGTACCTTTTGGAAGATGTCCATGTTGCTCGCTTGTTTATTTATATTTGAGATATAAATGTATGTCAATGCTTTTGAACAGCTTTACATGCCTACTGAATTTGTATAAACTGTTTTATATAAATGTTTTACATAATACATTGTTTTAGAAATATTCCATCATTTGTAAAATCATTGCTTAAAATATTTATATCCATCATTTGAAAATGTATAGCATGTTTAGTTTAAATATGCTTTTGAATTGCCAAACCAGTTTACTTTAAAATTGAAAGGTTTTCTTTGGATAATCTATATTTGGCATATGTTATTGAATCTTTGGTGGTATCCTACTGGGCTTAGGCTCACACCCTACTTTTGCCTTCGTGTGTTTGTAGACTTTCTTGTTTCAGGTTCGAGCAATGGGAAGGGATCTCTTGGAGGTGGATCCAGCAATTGATCTTTGGTCTTGGTGAGTTGTGTCCTTAGGGACCTTGGGGTTGTTTTTCCCATTTTAGTACTTGGGTTTTAGTACTTTGGACTTTTTATGTCATGTTGTATTCTTGTACATCACTCTCAGTGGAGTTTCTTTTGTTATGCATACTACTTTGTTTTCTTTTACTTCCGCATTCTTGTGGAAAAAATCATTCCCACTGGTATGTTGTACGATGCTAGGTGCTAGTCGCCGACATGTGGGGATCGAGAATGTCCTTCGGGCTATGTCAGGGTCGGCTCGGTTATCGGGTAACCAGGGTACCTGGGTTGTTCGTGACAAAATGGTATCAAAGGTAGGTTGAGCTTTTGTCTTGAAGTCGGTATGCATTTGTGAAATCTTGTCGGGACTTAGGATGTAGTTTCGATTGAGTGTATGTCCAGCTCTCACCGCAATGAACCTTAAGTCACCAGGGGTGGTTAGGGAAAGACGTCTTGTGGATTAGTTATAGTCTTTTCCCTATTTTGATTTGGAAAGAGTGAAGTCCAAATAATGTATGTTCTACCAGTTGGGATCATGTTTCCCTCGTTGCTATGTACAATCATTATCTAATGTATTCCTTATTGTCTGCTAATGTTTTGTAACATCATGCCTCCGAGAAGACGTGTGAATCGGATCCAGGAAGGGGCTACTGCTGAACCTCAGCGAGCGAATCCTCATGTGGACCCGAGCCTAGTTGAGGTGATTGTGTACAATGTCCAAGCTCTGGGATAGGCACCACCTCTAATCCCTGTTCAGGCTCTAGCTGTTGAACCTGGGGAGGGGATGCTCTTTGAAATTATTTTCAAGAGTTCTTTCACCAGAAACCACCAGTTTTCAAAGGCTCCACTGATCCTCAACATGTTGAGGAATGGTTGGGCATGATTGAATGTATGTTTGAGTTCTTTGAGACACCAGACGAGATTATGGTGAAGCATTCCACCATCGTGTTGGAGGGACCAAGCAGGAGACGGTGGGATATGATAGTGACGAAAGAGAAACACATGGTCTTAGAGTGGAAGGACTTCAAGGTTCTTTTCACTGGACACTTCTATCCAGAGTCAATGGTGTTGGCCAAGGCTGTGGAGTTTTTCAAGCTTGAGCAGGCTGGTATAACTGTGGCTCCTGCAGATGTTTAGGGAACTTGCAGAAGCTCTGCCACAACTTTTCTACTCCACGTAATGGCACAAGATCATCAAAACCTTCAAAAACTATAGGGAAATCAAATGTTTCACGTACAAAAGAGTTTCAACCACAAGCATCTGAAAGGAGGCTTCTTCACGCAGTCAAAGAGTCTCCAGAGGAAGCTGATACAGGTCTAGTAACCGTGATAGGTATCATAATTGTAGCTTCGTCTTTAGTGACTGCTCTATTTGATATCAGTGTATCTCACTCGTTTTTTTTCAACCCATGTCGTTAATCATCTTAATCTTCCTATGGATCTTTTATCTTGTGCAATGGATATTACTACACCCATCGGCGTGATGAGATAGCAGTGTCTTCGTAGTCCGGATTGGGCCTTCTCTCAATCAGATGTCAATCTTGCTTTGAGTTTTCTGGTACTCGGCATGAAATCTCTTGACGTCATATTCGGGATGGATTGGCTCCTTGCCAATAAAGCCTTGATTGATTGTTATCTTCGATGGGTCTACCATACCACACTCATTGGTGTGTCTCTTGTCTTTTAAAGAGAATGGGACCCAAGGTCGAGCAGGGTCAGACCTTCTTATCTGGAGTTGGGGAAGGTAATATTAGTGTTTTCTTTTGATTTGGAGCGGTGATCTCCCTTCAGTTGTCGTAAAGATTCCCATCATGTTTCCTTGTGATTTTTCTGGTTTGCCCCTGGTAAGAGAGGTTGAGTTTTCCATTGAATTGATGCCCGGTAATCAACCAGATTTTTTCCCTCTTACCAAATGGCTCTAACTAAACTGAAAGAACTAATGTCTCAATTGGACGATCTTCTTGAGAAAGCTTTTATTCACCCAAGTGTGTCACCTTGGGCGGCACCGGTTTTATCCGCCATGAATGTTGATGGTTCTCTAACATCTTCTTTTCTCAAGATGATTCTTCAAGAATAGAAGCTTGTTGACGAATTCTGTAAGCATTAGAGACTCTCTTTATGCTGGGGAGACTAATGCTCAATGGTTGTTCTCCAAAGAGGGTGTTCTATGTTATCAGAACTATTATGTTGCACTGTTAGCGACAAGGAAGACTATAATGGGGGATTGCCATTTTTTCAATGGGTTGTGCACTCAGGAAGCACTAAGACGTTCTATGACTTGAAGTAACAGTTTTGGTGACCATGTGTTCTTGAAAGTTTCACCCCGATTGGGTCATCGATGGCTTGGGAGGCAAGGGAAGTTTGCTCCTTGTTTTGTGGGATCTTTTGAGGTTGTTGATTAAGTGGAGAAAGTTGTTTACTATTTATCACTACCATCGCAACTGACGTTGATGCATAATGTGTTTCATGTATCTCAGCTTCAAAAGCATTTATCTAACTCATCTCATGTTCTGAGTTGGCGTGATTTTGAAGTAGAACCTGTTTTATTTGTGATTAAACGAACGGTCATAGTTGTTGATTCTGAGACCAGCATACTTCATGGGAGGACGATACCTTATGTACGTATGATATGGAAGCATAGTTCTAATTCTCATGAGACGTGAGAGAGGGAGGCACTGATGAGAGAACAGTGGCCTTGTCTTATTTACGTGGTTCTTCGTAGGCTTTTTGGGGACATAAAGTTCCTATGGTGGGGAGGTTGTAACATCCTGTTACTATTTCAGGTATTTCTAAACTATCTTGTGTTAAATTATTATTACGTTAAATGGGAAAAAATGGTTTATCAATGAAAAGTTGTGTTTTTGTTAAACACGTCGTGGAATGGTAAAACGCCCAATTAACACTCCATAATATTCAATTAAATATTTTCTGAGTTAAACAATGAGTAAGTATGAGTTTCCGAGGCCCGCAAAAGCTCGATGAAGATGAAATAAAATTATTAAATAGAATATATTAATTGCACACTTTTTATTCAAAATATTTGAATAACTCCAAAACGATGCATCGTTTGAGAAATCTGAGACCACTATTATGTTCGAAATATGGCGTTTACCTTAGGAGGGGTATAACATTCAAAGACGTCAGACATTTGGATGTCTCGCTCGTGAGATAAAGTTATTAAATAATATTTAATATATTATTTAATAAAAATAATTAAATATCTCTCAAATGGTGCATCGTATGGGAAATCTAAGACCACCAATGGGTCAGGAATGAGGAGGTTACCCTAGACGAGGTATAATGTTTGTCAGCGTCGGACGATTGGACACTTCACTCGCAAGAATAACCCTTTTTATTTTAATTAATTAATTGTTCCTATTTTTAATTAATAAATATTTAATATCTCTCAAATGGTTCATCATTTAAGAAATTTGAGACCATCGTTGTGTCCGGAACGATGTGTTTACCCTAGATAGGGTATAACTTTCATCCGCAACGGGCATTTGTCTGCTTTTTAAATTTAGTTATTTATAATTGTATTAAATGATTAAATTTATTATTTCAATTTAATTATTAATTTAATTTAGAAAAATTGGATTTTACTGTTCATCCATCTTCCTTAATTCGTAACCCCCATTTTTGACGACCGAAGGTTTCTGAAACTCCATTTTTCAACCGTTTTCACCCAATTAATTCAACAAACATCGTAAATGAGTGAATTAATGGATCCACAATCAATTTTAGATTGAATCAAACTTTTAAAACCGGTTCTTGATGGAGGGTTTCGAGCGGATGAAACCCATGTGGTTTGGGGTTATTAAATAGCCAAATCAATCGGTTTTTCCAGTGTGGTTAATACAGATGAGTCTTAGCAACCTCTGATCTAATCTGCATGCGGTAGGCGAAGCCGGTTGTGGTTCAGATTTTCATCCGCGTGTTTGGTCTATGTTCAATCATCTTTGGTTGTGTGTTTTATTTAGGTAATGAGTTTCTTTTTATTTTATTTTTATTTATTACTATTCCAAACTTCTAAATTCAATATCTTCTACTTTGTTGATCGGATTTACGCACCGTCAGTTTCATTGGTTTCATATCGACAAGGAAGATCTAAATCATATTTTTAATTTGAAGTAACCAATGTATTGTTCAATCTTATTTTTCGCATTTTAAATGGATTATTTTAAATAAATTATCATAGGATGATTATGTGTATTATCAAAATATTATTAAAATAATTGTAATAGGATAATCACATGGTTTTATCTAGTGATAGTTTATAAAATTGTCTTATGATAATTACTTTGAATTATTAAAGGACAATTGCACGTATTATTGAAAATAATTATCAAAACGTAATTGCACAAAAATATCAAAAGATAATCTTTGTTTTATGAAATGATAATCACATGGGATTATCAAGGTATAATTAAATGAAATTGGAAAACAATAATTTCAATGATTTATCGAAGGATATTTTTTCAAAATTATAAAAGGATATCTGCATAAAATTTTATGGGGATAATTGTGACTATAAAGAAAAATATCAATTGATAGTTTCATCAAATTATCGAAATATAATTATAAAGAATTGTTTAAGGATAATTTCATAAATTTATTAAGATAATTTAAGTCAATTTTTTTAAAGGATAATTATGAGGTAATTATAACGTGACAATTTTATCAAAATTATCATAGGATAATCACGTATTTTGTCAAAGGATACTTATTATAATTATAAAATGATAATTTGGAAATTATCCAAGAGAGACAAAATATTATCGCATTTAATATTTTAATTGACAATTTCAAATTATCCAAGAGAGATAAAATATTATCGCATATAATATTTTATTTGATAATTTTGAGAATTATTCAAGAGAGAGAAACTATCATCGCATGTGATATTTTATTTCCTTTTGAAATAAAATATCTGGTTCTGGTTCTAAGAACCTTTGACGAGGGTCGAGCATTGGTGTGTCGACGCTTACAATAAAAATGTTGTGAGGAGGTGTACTGAACCACAATGGGTGTATTATCGTTGCTGCAGACATCAGCGACTTTGAGGTAGGTGGTTCCATTCTGATTAGCTAAATTGATTATCCTTGTATTGCTTGATTTATTTCAATTTTTGATTTAAATTCAATTGCTCAATTTCTTTTCAATTAAATTAACAAAAACCCGATTCCAGTGAATCGAGATATTTGAAATGGTTTTGGCATGGAAATTTGGAAAACCCCCAATTTCATTGAATTGAGTGGGTTTATGAAAATTGGCTAATTTAAATTGTTTAATTTAAATTCTGAATTAGATGGAAATGATTTCAATTAAATTGTTGAATTTAATTGTGAAAATAAATTGTGTAATGATGGAATTGGTTTTGAATGGTGAAAATAGCTTAAAATGATTTGATAGAAACTAATTGGTTTTGTCTTGTGAAAAAAGCATGTTTTTGAATAAAACCTATTTTGGTTTTAAATAGAAAGAAATTGGCACTTTTGAAATAGAAGAATGGAATTGATCGTATTTTTAAGTAGTCTTAAAATAGTTCACCCATAATGTAAGAGCGCATGAAAGCCTTAGATAGTTAGTGAGTTATTTGGATACACTCTACGTTGCGACAACGTTCTAAAACAGACTTGCGACGGGTCACATCTCCGACAGGTTGGTGACGAGTTTCCTTTGACCAGTGTCATAGGGACGTGTGTGTACACATTTTGCTGAGTTCACATAGAGAGTGCAGAATCCAATAACTGGTTAATACTATTGCACCTTTTGGCAGATGGCCATGTCGCTCGCTTGTTTATTTATATTTGAGATATAAATGTATGTCAATACTTTTGAACTACTTTACATGCCTACTGAATTTATATAAACCGTTTTATATAAATATTTTACATAAACCATTATTTTAGAAATATTCCATCAATTGTAAAATCATTGCTTAAAATATTTATTTCCATCATTTGAAAATGTATAGCATGTTTTCTTTAAATATTCTTTTGAATTGCAAAACATGTTTACTTTAAAATTGAAAGCTTTTCTTTGGATAATCTATATTTGGCATCTGTTATGGAATCTTCGGTGGTATCCTACTGGACTTAGGCTCACACCCTACATTTGCCTTCGGGTGCTTGTAAACTTTCTTCTTCTAGGTTCGAGCAAAGGGAAGAGATCTCTTGGAGATGGATCCAGCTGTTGAGTTTTGGTCTTGGTGAGTTGTGTCCTTAGGGACCTTGGGGACCTTGGGGTTGTTTTCCCTATTTTAGTACTTGAGTTTTAGTACTTTGGACTTTTTATGCCATGTTGTATTCTGGTACATCACTCCCAGTGGAGTTTCTTTTGTTATGCATACTGCTTTGTTTTCTTTTGCTTCTAGATTCTTGTGGCAAAAAATCATTCCCACTTGTATGTTATACGATGTCAGGTGCTAGTCGTCGACCTGTGAGGATCAGGAACACCCTTCAGACTATGTCAGGGCTGACTCAGTTATGGAGTTGTCAGGGTACCTGGACTTGTTTGTGACACTGATCCTCAGGTATCGGATATAAACCATACAACTGGCCTGATTCACAGCCTTGTGCTAGAGCTGGACTACCCTGAGCAGGTCCACTCTGCTGGTGGTCATGACCTCCTCCTCAGTCTGTCCTGTCAGTGCTACTCTAACTCCATGCCTAACATGGTGCAACTTATCCAGCCCCTGAAGGTGGAGCTGGTACATAATCTCTTCCACTAAAAGCAGGTGGAAAGGTCCGATAGAATCTCTGAAGATGTATTATATGGCCGCAAACATGACACTCAAGAGGGTCTCTATCACACAGGCTTCAGATGCCCCTGTCGTCCACACTGATGAAATATAATAGAGCTGCCATTACGAATACTATGGTTTCCACTGCTCTGATAGGAAACCTCAAGGTTATGCTTCCTGCTACCAGAAGAACCACTGCCCTATCTGAGCATTAAACATTTATGCCCGGTGCTATCGGCTTCTCTCAAGCCGCACTCAGTGATAAGAGTGAGATTTACAATTTCAAAAAAGGTTGATAGGTGAAAGACATTCACTTGTGAGCGGGTGGCATACTTGAGCCTATCCTTGAAATGTATCACTAGTGATAGCTCATCACCAGATAGAAGCAGTTCAAAGCATTGAAATTTGGTGAAACACATTGAATATTCCATAACGGATATAGCACCCCTCTTTAGGTGCATGAACTCTCTAGCTCAATCAGCTCTAGACATCTAAGGGAAAAAATTATCGTAGAAGATAGTCTAGAAGTCAGGCCAGACCATGCCCTGATGACGACTAACCTGGGTAATCACATCCCACCTGCACTTGGCCGAATCACACAGCATGTAGGTTTAAAGCTTAACCCTCCTCTCTAGAGGTGTCTCCAGATGCTCGAAGATAGATAAGATGACCTATATCTATGACTCAGCAGCTTATGGACCGCCATCCCTCAAAAAGATGGGTGGATTCTGCTGTTAGAACTCATGAGTCATATCAGACATAGTAGGTATAGGTTGTGGATCACCCTACATGGACTACATCATACGTAGGAAACCCTCTTGAATCTAAGCATCAGTTCTCAGTTCAGGTATAACAGGCAGCGCCTCTGGTGGCACTACTGGAGGGAACACTAGTGCCTCAGGGCCCACCACCTCTGGGGCATGGTCATCGTCGCCTTCCTGGCACACGACTAGAGGACATCGTGGTGACATAGCTCTTCAATTTTCAGGCACACGCTTCAAAAAAGATTGAAAAAGGTAGAAACACTAGAGGAAGCAGATCATAAGGAAATGGATCACTACCCAAGGTATACTACTCCAACTATGAGCTTAGAAGACCAGGGCATTAGTTAGTGTTTGAATTTAATCTACAGGGGTTCCAATAGGTGAAGGGTCAATTGTACATGGTCTCTTTATTTACTGGCAACCATTTCATTTTATAAGTCAATATTTACATTTTATGTTTGTATTTTCTTATATACATATATCAAGGTTTGATTAAATGGATCGTCATTCACAACTAATAAAGGCACATACACTTTATAAAATGGGCCCACACGCCTCATAAATTGAAACTGGTAGCCACTCAATCACAGCCAAATCTCAGCTCATGTAACCAAAGGAACATAGCTAACATGAGTAGAAACTAACTATTTAAGATGCCTCCATCAACCTATATAGGAAAACACTATTTAGATTGATGTAGACACTTTAAATAACCAATTCTATTACCCTGCAAAAGATGTTAGCAGCACATGCATATATAACAACCATAGCTCACTCAACAATCACATGCAACACATGCAGTGCAAGCAGTGAAATGTACATATATGGCATGACATATGCATGACAGGTGAATTCTAGGTGCCTGTAATGATGCATGTAACAATACTCCTTGTCGTTCCAGGCCAAGGTAAATATCCATAAAGCATATCAAACATCACAATTCATGTGCATCACCTAATGGAATGATATCAACTGTAATATGGAAAATACAGAACAAGAATTTCCTATTCCCAAACAGCATGGTATTTACCCCGAATGTGGGTTAGCTATTCTCAAGCACATCTTATAACCAAGTTCCAACATGTTTCTAATCTCCTGTCTATATTCCAAAACAATAAGACGAAAGAAAAGAAAGACTTTGTTGATACCACTTTACGACGTCCCGACCCGGGTCCCACTCAAAGGTGCCCCGAACCTGATTGGTCACATGAGCTCAAGCGCATCTCCTCATACACCAGAGGCTGCCGAATAGCAACAAGGGCTTAAGGTATGACCGTGGAATGACTATTCCCTCTAGTCAGAGTGAAGCACAATGGATATAATATAATATACATATGGACAGAAATAGTGGAAGCATAATAATGAATAAACAAGAATGACAACAAAAGTAAGCATAAACAACCATCAATATTAATCAAATCATAGTTGAACTGTACAATATACAAAAGATGATGATGCAGTGTCATGTCTCTACAAAGCATGAAAACATATATACAAGGCAGCAAGCAAACAGTACAGTACATGTTATACAAAAGAACAAAAGACCAGAAACTATTCAAGCATCCTAGGAAATAGCCCGACCATCTGCTACCAAGCTCCATCCTATAAAAGCAATAAAGTCAAAAGTCCAAGGCAGGATGCTTCCCCTTGTCTATACCAATGATCTGGGTACCAACGACGGCCCGAATAGGATGTTAGATAAATCTCAGTAGACCACCACCAACGACATCTATACAATCTAATATGTGAATATAAACTAACAGTGCGCAGGTATATATATAAATTTAATGCAATGCCAAAATAATAATTCATACCTGCTTCAGCCTCAGCTGGTCTCTGAACATGATATCATTTAATTAATTCATTTAAGTTCAGTTTATATAGATAAATCATGTGAATGTGTCAACAACACTAGAGTAGATTATAATAATAATAAAAGAGGATCCAAGGTGAAACAAAAACATCCTTGACCTCAGGGGTCGGCCAACTCATTTTAGTAACTCATGCAATCTGGCAATAAAGGGGTCTGAGCGTAATCCAAGGGGAATCACACAAGGCATTCCACTATAAATGATTCTAACTGGGTCCAAGGATCTCATCCAAGGTAAACATGGGCTAAGCATGACTCGGCCCAATGGGGTGAATCCAAGGTGTCATGTGTCCAAAGACATCAAGCTGGAGCCAATGAGTGTATATGAGGCATCCTAATATCCGAAGAATAGTGAAGGGGTCCTACAACATCATGTCGGGTATCCGTTAGTAGACAAGGATCATGTTTCAAGTTGGGTATCTCCCTTGGAAACTGACTCCTTGAATCAGAATGATGTCCTATGAGTGCTCAAGGCATTCTCTCAGGAATCCAAGACAACTCAAGTCTGACCACTCCTATAAAGATAAAAAGGTTCATATGCAATAGGCACCTTACACCTATATCCTTATTTAATTTAAGTCCATGTAATACGCGTTCCTTTAAATAAGTCATTAGGTTCATTCCATTATCTTTCATCAATGTGACACAACTAATCAAGGGCATGCAACCATTTATTTCTTTCATTACATATTCAACTCTTAGGTTCATTCCTTTACCTTCCATTAAACATGGCAAGGTGGATAATCAAGGTCAACCATTTATTACTTTAATTACACATTCAATTCTTAGGTTCATTCTCTTACCTTTCATCAAACATGACAAGGTGGTTAATCAAGGACATGCAACCATTACCATTTAAATTATAATAGCAATTATTAGGTTCATACCATTTCCTTTCATTTAGCATAACAAGGTAATTTAGGGATATGCAACCAATGAAAACTTTAACTTATAGGTCAAGACCGAGTGATATTTATAAATATACTTTCCATTTAACATTTAAAGGTTTGTTTATTTAGTTAAAACAATTACCTTTATCAAGAACAAGTCTAGATCACCCAAACGGTGCTGCAGATAAACCCAACATGGGTTACAAAGGCATAAAAGAGGTCACACCCTTCTTGGGGTGGATGACGTTGAGGTTCCTAGCTCCAAAGACATGACTAAGGTGTATAGAACGGGCTCTAGAACACAAGTTCAACGATTATAAGCACGATGTGTGAATTTTATAAGCAATGCTCAGTGATACTGTTGTGCGCACAATGACGACAGTTCATAAAACAATGATACTTTGAGGGATGAGTCATAGACCACCTACCTTATGGTTGTAGTACTCTACTCGTCAAGTATCAACCCTTAGTTTGGCTTGGATCAGAAGAAAACGAAAGAATGAATCAACGCCCTTAAAATAGGGCATATCAGCCTGCATCAAAATAACATCATCGAGGGAAAAACAAATAAGGAAATGAGTCTAAGGATTGAAGAGCATACTTGGAGGAATCCAACGAGATGAACAGAAGCTCGATTGGACTTTGGACGGCGAAGCAATCCAAGAACCTAGGTATAAGGGATGAGGAGCTCTTAAAGGAGGAGGAGGAAGCCTTATGTTGCTGAAAATGAGAAAATAAGAAAATAAGAGGGTGGGTTGAGTTTTAAAGAATTTAAGGGTGAAATGGTCTTTTTACCCAAAAATTACTGAATCGAATGGTTTGGTCGTATGGTTGGCCAAACCGTGGGCCAACCCTGGGCCTGGCTCTACCTTAAGAGGGAACCTCTACGATTATGTTGCATGGTTTGAGAAACCATGTGCCAACTGTGTTATATACCTCTGCTAAAAACGGCAAACATCTGGCACAGGCGTGCGGCCCTGGGCGCACGGTTAGGAAAAACCGTGCACCCTTGTTTTCCCTTTGAAATGCCTCGCACGATTAGAAGAAACCATGCGGGTTGATCTGTACGGTTTCTACTAATCGTTCAGCCCAATTATGTCTTCTACCGGTCGGGGTTTCGAGCTTCGAACAAGGCTCGGACACCCCCCAAAACTTTTGTGACCTCATTAGGCATCCATAATAGTTGCAACACAAAGAATTAGACTGAAATATAAAGGATTCATAACTCATAGAAAAACTGGGTTCTTACATAAAATGTTCGTATTTGTCCTCAAGAAGAATCGTATGCATGCACACCGAATGACTAATTCTTGGTAAATCATCTAAATACCAGCCTATGGACTTCTAATTCTTCATAAACCTATAAAAGTTAGCTTTCTTTCTCATTGGACAACCCGCATGCAATTATAACAGGAAATTTTTGTTTGTCTTCCAATTAGGAATATTTCAAATTTTTAGTCAAAGCTTTATGTTCAAGTGTGGGTGGATTGTCCTCTTTGAAAAAAATGGGTTCTATGGGTTCTTTGAAATCATTTTCATCCACTAAATCGTTTTCAAGAATAACATAATAAAAAACTTCTAGAATAGTAGTGAAATTATTTTCAAGCAACAAATATTTGTATCCTCAAAGGAAATTTCATATTCGTGTTCAGAAAAATGAGGTTACCCATCAACAATATTTTGAGAAGAATTTATGTTCAAAACAATCAATTCACAAGAAACATTTTCAGAGAAAAAAGTATAATCCACAGTTCTATCTTTTATAGTAGAATTAAATTTAGTTTTAGCCATTTTAGGTTTAATTTCACACATAAACTTAGAATTTTCACCAGTGGTACATGTTCCAAGAGATTCCCAAAAATTCTCATTTACATCACTATCATTTTCAGAAAAAGTTTAACCCTTATAATGTTCAGAAATTCCAAAATAGCATGAAATTTCTTCAAAAACTAACTTGGTTTCAACCTCTTTAACAAATTTCTAATTTTCCACTTCCAATGTCTTCATTTTCAGATGAGATTTCATTTTCCAAATAATTTAGAGGTTGATTACAGTGAATAAAATTAAAAACCCAACTCTATGAAAAACCATTCAATCATATTAACTTAGTGTGCAGAATGGTCATCCATAAGATGTTTCATTGATTCGAAGATACAAAAATTAACCATATTGCCTCCAAACTCTAAAGAAAGAACTCATTTATGAACATTGATAATTGTTTTAGCAGTTTTCATGAATGGACGTCCTAATATCAACGGTTCAAGTGAACTAAATCTATCATCCTCCATATCTCACACATAAAATTCAATACGGAAAACAAGCTTTTCACTCTTACCAACACATCCTCAATGACTCTACCTGGCTTAGCTAAGCTCCTATTAGCTAGCTGGATGACAATACCAAAATACTTTACCTCCCCAACATCGATGAAAAAAGTGAAAGCCATAATATTTATGGAGGCTCCAAAATCTAACATAGTATCTTCAAGATGATTATTTCAAAAGACACGGAGGATAAAAAACGTACCAGGATCTTTGCATTTAATAAGGAGTGAGTATTGGATCATACAAGAAACATTTCTTCTCAAATTATCTTTCTCATCTCCCTTGAACAAAGAGGAAGTGTTGGATCACCATGAATATCCACTAGATTTGACCACTGAAAACTAGTCGCACATGATCGCAGAGAAGGAGCAAACTCCAATCTTCATTGGGATGATCGATAGCTGTCCAAATGATACTCTGATTTTTTCTCCCGATGCCCCACTCAGAAAAAATCCATCCGAGTTGATGTCCGGTTCCAAAAATTAAAATCTGTCCAGACTGCAGTGCCATCATTTTTTTACCCAGTCATGCCTTACATCTTCTACAGTAATTTCCTCCCAAACAAGGTGGACGGATTTACTCAGTTCTAAAGCTGTAGCAAAACCCCTACTATCAGTCTTCAGTTAGACACTTGGTCACCATGATTCTTCTTCAAGGTTCTACAACCTCCACTCAAACTCATCAAGTGACGCTCAAACCACAACGTCGACCTCGGGCTAGATCAAAAGCCCCAGTTCTTCTCAGACAAAACATCGAACAGGTGGAGTGCGCCATCCCTAAACCGAGAAACCGCAACCTTAGGAAAGATGGAGGTCCCACCTTCTATGAAAATTCATCCTGCGAGATCAACCAAAATGAATCCAGCAAATAAACAACCTTAGAGCTGGCGGCTTTGATCGGCTCATCCCCAATTCATCCCATCGGGCGCGGTTCGTCTGATTCGAAGAAACCTCAATTGGAATCGAATGATTCTTTCAATTGCAGTCGCAATCTTGATCCTTGGTTCTGCTTCGCCGATCTTCATGTAGCTCAACGGGATCTCAGTCATCTTCAACATCCCCAACAGTGTCGCAGGAGCTCAAAAAGCATTGACTACGCTCTTCATCGATTAAAGTTGGTTCATATTCAATGGACTTCGTCGAACTTCGTTCGAGCTCGGGAGAATGAGAATCATTGGCGGCGACACCGGGTGTCGTCTCCTTCGGGATCGACGGTGGCTTTGCTTCCGGTTTCAGTCGAGCTCCCATATTCATCATCGATCTATCAAGCTCGCACTCGGGTTCCACAGGATTGAGTTGTATTACTTTTAAGCTTGATATTTTTTATACTGAAAAGTTTTATTTTCATGATTAATTTATTGAAATTGACTTATATTAAATAAAACCAATTAATTTTATAAAATTATTTAAAATGAAAAAATGATTTCAATTATTATTTTCAAACATGGACTAACAATTATCATGGAGAATGGAATAATGTAGATTTATGGAGATATCTTGATATGCTTTACCACGCACTCAATATACGTCTTTTTGTGTATGCAAACTTTTTTTCTAGAATACAGGTAAACAAAGGAGTTTCATATGTATGACGACTCTTCTCGATGCTCTTCATCTTTCTTGATTATGCTTTTAGAGGTGATTGACTATCTTGTGGAGACGGAGGTCTTGTGAAGTGTTTTGAGATCCTCAATGGTTTGGGTTTATTGTATCATCTTTATCGAACTTGATTGTGTTTTGGTTGGTCTTGTGTTGTGGGAATTGGTTACCTCTTTCTTCTTAGTTTTATAAAGTGATATTGGTTTTTTTAGTATACACATGTTGATTACGATTTATGGTTCAATATTATTGCCTAAATATATTTTTTTTGGTTTCTTATGTATTTGAGACTTTATTTGATAGTGTGGGTGTCCAACTTGCGAATTGGTAATGTTGGAATTACAAGAGGAATCCATGTGTTGTGATTCTTGGATTCTGAAGGTGAAACTGTTCCCAAATGTTACATTTCTATACCCGGTGCATGCTGGCAGCCTGTGACGATCGAGAATGTTCTTCGGGTCTTATGGAGGGCTGGCTTGGTTGACATGTCTAGTCGACTTGGATCGGTTCATTCAACATGGGGCATGGAAAACACAATTAATTCCTAGGTTATGTGTAGTTATAATGGTAATCTTAGGGTTACCTCTAGAGAGGAGTTTACATAATCAGTTGACACATTGGTCAGAAGGGTTTTTTTAAAAATTTATTATTATTTTCAAAAGATAAATGAAAAAAATAAAACTAATGATTTGAAATAAAAAATATGGGAAGGGTGATTGGGTTACGGTTTTCTATCCAATTGTAATGTCATCGTAGTCTCAAAATTATTGGTTCTTCTTCTTATTAATTGATGAATGACAGGATCCACGACCATTTCACCTCTCACCCTTGGTTGAATAGTTTTTGTGAGAAATAACATCACAAAAACCTTTTCTCAATCTTTCCTTCGTCCTATATGTGTAAGTGATATATAAAATAATTCTCATATCATTAAGTTAATAACTAAATGAATCTTATGCCTCCCAAGATAACTGTGAATAACTACTGCCCCTTTCACAACCACCAGTGACAACGAAGTACTTCACCACCCATATCAAACTATTCCACCATATATAGCCTGAAACTATGTTGTGGGGGATTATGGATCATCAACGAGGGTAATAAAAAATAAACAGGGTAAAATCAAACAAAACAAAAATAATGCATAGAACTCCATCAACCCTTCAAGGAGAACCCCCTCCCCAATAGTGAGAAAAAACTCCCATCTCTTTTGTCCTCATGTTCTACATATAGATCCTCATTTTCCATCATCTCCAGGCACATTCAAACCCATGAGATCCATGAATCTTGAATTTTTAAAAATATTCCTACTTCTTTTCACCTTCAAATCAATATGAGATCCTATCTTGCTGAAAATTCATAGTTTTCTTTCATTGTTCTTGATCAAAATATTTTAAATATTATGATCCAATTGGATACCTTGATTGGTTGCATGCATTTTGAAGTGAAACCCATTTCATCTTACTTTGATCATGGCTTGAATCATGATCCCCATAACTGATCATGATATTTAATCCATAATTTTTATTTCAGTAGCATCACCAAAATGATTCTCCTTTCGAATATGTAATCCAGAAAATTCTATGAATTTCTCAAAGTAAAATATATTTTGTGTAGATATCTTATAGGATCAAAATATCTCACATGAGAAACTTTCTTGTACACGGAAAATTCTCTTATGTGTATATAAAACACCTCACAAGAAATTTTTATTTCATACACATAGATAAAATAACTGACTGGATGTTGAAATGTCCTATGCATAGATAAAATATCTTACGGGTTGTTGAAATTTCATATATCGTATGACATTTTCCTGTGAAATATTTCAACACACTCAAATATCACATAACAAAAAATATCTTGTAGCCGCCTCAAATATCTTACATGTTGGATAATAATCCTATGTGGCTCAAACCTTCATATAAGGCTCCCAAATTTCATGCGAAGGCACCATAAGACTTTTTCCTAACCTATTTTTGAATCCAACATAGTACATTATGAATTTCATCAAATAAGATCCAAACTACTTGAAATCATTTCTAGGTTTGTTCAAAAGGACCTGGAATCATGTAAAATGCTCAAGATAGAGTAGTAAAAGAAATCTTATACCTTATATACTCCAAAACTCTTCATTCGTATATTGAGATCCTCCAAGCATCAGTACTTCCTTTTCACAAATGTCTTATCAAGTATGGAATCCACTGGCACATTTCATGATTCAAGCCTTTACAATAGCAATATAAATAATAATCAATAGAAATACATTCCAAAAATTAATTAATTAAATTAAATACTCAATTTCACCATTTCAAAAAATATCCCCAAGAAGAATCCTCTGAAGATTGAACCAAAATTAGAGGTATTTTACGCCATACACAAGGTCTATACTAATAGACCTTATTCATTGATCACAATGGATAGAGGGAATATCACCTCAATCACAAATACCATATTTCTCAAGAATTTTTCACTTATCTTCAAATTAGGTTCACCTAAAATTACCAGCTATATGAATTTAAAATGTAGAGTGTTATGTCCCCCTACAAGACATTATACCGTAAAACCCAAGTCCATTATGTGTAATTAAACTTCTTGGGATAGGTTCTCATAATATGAACATAATCAGTATAACATCTAAGACCTAGTCACATTATGTTAAATTATACGATATATGTTCCACTATACATGACCTCTAAAACTATTTGGGATGGTTTTTCTGTGAGAACCATTCCCCTTACATGAGATTCATATCTATATAGGAGTTCTCATTGCATATTCCCTTCCACCATTTATCAATCTTCACTAAGATAAAATTACTTCACTATATAAGAACTACATGTGTCTTGATTCTTGTAGTTGTAGGATAAATAGTGATGTCTAGACTTCTCACACCAACTTCAATTTTAATCTTAGATACCCCTCACATTGTTTTAGTTTCTAAGCTCTCGTTCATTCATGTTAAGTTTTCCCTCCTCAATCAATACTAAGAAAAGGTTATCTTATTTTTCACATGAGCTAGATTGGGGAAAGACCTCATATATAAAGGTTCTCATTGCAAAACCCAAAACTGCAGAACATACATGTTCTTACCACATGAAATTAAACTACACAACCTATATTTAATCCATAAAGAATTGAAACTATATATAATGATTCATTACTTGTGAAAAAATTTATCTTATATATGAGATATATCTATGTAATAATCTTTATCATGTGATTCCTTATCCATAAAATTATGCCATAATAAAAATTCACCCCACTTTTAGAAGGTACATCCTAATATTTGGGACTTCTCATTAACATCAGACTACCCAATGTCTTTGAATATAGACGGAGTGTCCCTATAACACCCCATGATTTTGTGATTTCTTTCAAATATATTTAATCTTTTTGATATTTTACGTTACATGAAACACCAAGTTTAGCTTGCGTTATAAGATATACTAAGTTTAGATTGTGTTACACACAATTACGAGTTTAGTTTTCATTAAACTCAACACCAAGTTAATCTTTAATTACACAAAACACCATGTTAAGATTATTCTATACACAACATTGTCTTAGCTTGCGTTATACACAACACAGAGTTTTAACAAAACAATGATATATTATTAACGTGGTCGTTATAACTTAACCGTTAAACATAGTGATATGAATAGTAATAAATAATTTTTAAATATCAAGTATAATGGTTTTATATAAAGAAAACATATTGATAATAAAATACATAATTTTCAGTAAAGTCGTTATATGTTTCAAAAATACTATTTTCTTAAAAAATGATTTTTTTTTACTTTTTGTGAACAACAATAAAATTAAATTTTGAAACTTTTATAAAATGAATTTGATAAAATAAAAATAATTTTTGAATTCAAAATTTTAATATTATCTTAGGGTTATTTTTTTGTCATTTTTCTGAAATGATTCATTTTTTGATGAATAATTAAAAATACAAAATTTTAATTAAAAAATGCATTTTCATGTAATTTATTAATAAAGTTAAATTATATTTTAAATTATTTTAAAGTATAATTAATTAAATTATATATCTATTAATCCAATTTAGGTCATTTGAATAATTTTTATATTGAATTTAGATATAAAAACTTTGTAACTTTTGAACTTTTTCACTTTAAAACCCCGCTTTCTCATCACATCTGCAAGATAAATTTTAAACTAATTTTTTCCACTTATATTAATTGAATTTCGAAAAATGGATTAAATATTTGGAATTAAAATTATTTATAATTTCTAATAAGTTCAAATTAATTTTTGACTATAATGAATAAAAAATTAATTAAAATTTAATTACAATGGTTAAGGTAAAATGGGTTTACTATGAGTTAAACTAAAAAATAAGGGTAAAAAAATAATATCCACTTGTCTAAAAACCATTTTATATCAATATTTAGACCATTAAACCAATAAGGTTTTATAATTTCCTAATTTTGACCCTTTTGATATGAAAAATGTGGGTGGTATTCTCTCTTTAAAAAATTTACAAGTTTCCACTCACCTCACTTATAAAAGGCCACCCCCTCTCCTATCTCCTTAACACCTTAAAAACTCTTTATTTTAGAATATTCTTTCCCAAATCACTTCAAAAATTCCATCCCCTTATCCTATATGCCTTATTTTGGACAAAAATCCAACTAAGTAAGGATTTAGTGAAAACCTATGAAGGATACCCAAAAAAGAGTTAATGTTCATTTTCATTTTATTTAATCCTCCACCTCCTTAAAAACTTATTATAACATGACTATATAATAACATAATTATTCTAAATATACTAATATTTTTTTATGTTAATATTATGACCAAAAACCACACACACTTCCATCAAATGAGTTATGAAATCATCGTTCGTGTGTATGACAGACTACCTCCTCACAAACCGATGTCGTTCGTTTTTCCATTACCACATTTGAAGGTTGGGAATAATGATGGAATTATAGTTAATATATGATATATATGATGCTTATGATGTTATTATTATTCTTTAATTATTATATCACATATAACTTTATGATTCCCATTTTATGGGAATATGATAACATCTTTCATGTGTTTGGAGGACTACTGCCTCATGAAGTAATGTGATTAATTTACACTTTACATGAAATGTATGAACAATGGGTTTAATAAAAATATGTGATATATATGAAATAAAAATTCTAATATAATTCTAATATATATATATATATAATATTTCATTTTACTTCATTCAATATGGTAAGAAAATGGAAACAACATTCATGCGTATGTATAACCTACCGTCTCCATAAACAGTGTATTTCATTTCCTATCACTAAATATTATGGATTACTATAAATACATATATAATGAATATATATGTTTTTATATCATTTTTATCATTCTGTAGATGATTAAATCATGATCAAAGTAAGAGGACAAAAAATAACAAGTCAAAACATATACGTAAGATAAAGCAGTTATTACCCAAAACACAAATTTAACATGAAATTGTTAATAAACGAGTAATAAAAGGTAATAAGAAAATAATATATGGTATGATATTTATAAGTATGATTCTTTAATATATTTATAATAACATTATATTTATTATATAATAGGTTTTAATGAGTATGACGTATGTCAATACTTAAGGTGATAGATTTTCGTCTCACGTTTTTCTTCTATGAGGCACATTCCATGCTGACCACCTATTTCATATATGTGTTGTGTATACTACCTATGAATATATTTTAAGATTATAATTATTGAGAGTTATATATCCATTTCAGGATCTATCTTTTATGGGGATTACAGTCTAAAAGTTTCCAAAGCGTTAATGGATTTTTTGTCTCAATTTTCCTTCTTTGAGACGTATATTATGTTATGCACCTATATTGTTTAAAAGGTGCATATAAAACCCATTTGACATGTAATATCATGAATTTATTCATACTAATGATATTTTAAGTTTCATTTTATTTTATTACATCATGGTGGTTATGAATCAATGTTACCAAAGTGGTAAAAATTTCATGTTACAATCTCGTCATTTATCGGGATTATTTATAATTATCTTTTCGATGATAAAATATTATCATCCATATTTTAAGAATTATCATGAATTTTATTATCCTATGGTTATCCATTATATATCAAAGTAATTTTATCATTTTTATAATCTTTGGTACTTAATATAATTAAGAATATGTTTTTAAGAGAATCCAACTTTATTTCTCTCTTCGGTCAGAAATTTGTTTTATTCCAAAAACATGTTTTCCAAAAATGTTTTTAAATGATATTTTAATCTCATTTTCAAGGAAAATGATTTTTAAAATGTTTTATTTTTTAAAAAGTGTTTTAAATTATTTTCAAATATTACTTTATAATTTTTCAAAGGTTATTTTCAAAGAAAAGGGTTTCAATTTTATTTATGTTTAAAAACTATTTTAAATGATTTTCAAAGATTAATTTATGAGTTTTAAAAGGTTATTTTAAATTAAAAGAATTTAAAAAATTCTTTATGTTGAAAAAGAGTTTTAAATTATTTTCAAATATTCTATTATATGTTTTCAAGGTTATTTTTAAATAAAAAGGTTTTCAAAAGGTTTTGTGTTTTAAATAGTGTTTTTCAAAGAAGGAAAGACATTTTCATCAAGAAATGTTTTAAATGATCTTTGAAGATTATTTTAATTTAATATTTCATTCATTGATGTTACCTATGACTTATTGGGGAAATGATCTAAGGATACCATTCTTATTCTTTCTCTGAATGGTTTCTGTTTATAATGAAAAGTTGTTTATGAAACCCATATATCTTCCACAGGTTATACCATGATAAAATGTATATGAAACCTGCTTATTTTAAAGGGTTATGCTATGATGAAATAATTATGAAGCCTATCTATTTTCTAAAGTTTATGTTATGATGAAATTTTTATGACACCAATTTCATTTCATTGTTAATGATATGAGGAATGTTTATGATCTTATTGAACACATATGTATTATTTCATTATGTGATGGGTGGGACCTGTATCTCCTTCCAATACATTGGGTAAATAGTTATATATCATGAGATATACAAGAATGGAATGAGGAGTGATATTGGTTTAGTAAGGTAATTTTTACACTATGATGGTCTTGGGAGTGAACCTTGACTACTATGATGGTTTGGGGGGTGAAACCATTCCAATATGATAGCCTTGGTAGTGTGCCATGACTAATATGGAAATAATTGTGGGAACCAAGGTTGTTCTTTAATGAAAATGGAGTTTTGTTTGTGTTTATTTTTAATCCATACTAGGTTGATCAAGGAGCTTGCAAGAAAAGTGATCTTATAGTAAAAGATAGCAATAGTGTTGAAGGTGGCACCGTTTCCCAGTATTTGCCAAATTTTTGAGCTCAAAATCTGGAGGAAGGGCTAGCATCGCGAAGGGTTGTTTTCTGTAATCAACTCTTCATAAATATGGTAAAGTCATGGGTTTAGTGAAGACTGGTTTGAGGTTCATGAAGATGTGGAGCATCACAAATTAAGACAGTGTTCTCTGTGATTACGTTAAGTGGAGAATTGCAAGTGCACAATGGTTTAACAAATATCTTCATGACAATGATAAATATCAAGGGATCTACACGAATGGAGTAGTACCATAAAGATATTTTTAAAAGATATTAAAAAATTCATTGGAGGTAGTGGAGCATTACGAATGGATGATCTTATAAATATAAGGCTACTCCCACTTCACTTGACATGAACTTATTCAAGGAAAATCTATAATTTCTCTGATTTCATGAAGCTGGGGGAGATCTGCGAATCTGGTATTCTATGCAAGCTTGAGCATCATGAAAAGTCTAATTATTTATTGACTGATAACAATGCTTATATGTACTGGGTTCTTTGTGATGATGGATTATTCCATGATCACTCAGTGAGATTCATGAAGGAGGTTTGTTCCGCGAATGAAGTTAGCTTCATGAAGGAGCTCCACAAATAGTAGTTCTGAATATCAAGTTCAATGAACAATGCTTTCAGAGTGCATCAACTTAGGTCCATGGTGCAAGAAGAGTCTCATTCTAGACAAGGACAAAGACTTTAATTCCAATCTATTAAAGTTTCCTTCAAGTTGATAAACTAAGTTAGACTTCTCTCAAAGCATTGATCTAGGGGGATTCGATGAAAGTGTTCTGAGGGAAGTAGTGTGCTATCCCTAAAATCTTGTAAAGGCAGTGTGCATGGAATAGAGTGACTATGTATAAACTTATTTATTCCACAACTAGTTAATATTAGTGGATTTAGGTATGCCTGAAAAACTGTCAGTGTATGCTCCCTGGACTAGCCCTTAGTGGTGAACCAAGTAAAACAGTTGTGTTGTCTCTCTCTATGTGAATGTTTTATTACCACACTATTCCAACATAAAAGTTTAACAAGTTCCTACCAATGTGGGAACAAGATCCATCACTTTAAAAGAAAAAGCTGATGCCCTGATTCACCCCTCCCCTCTCAGGGTGCTTTGGGGTCCCACAAGTGGTATCAGAGTTAAGTTTCACCTATGTTGGATTTTTTACAGTAAAAATAGTCTCTTATGAAGATTTTATTTTCTTTACTAAGTTAAAAATGAAGTGTAGTTTTGATAAAGATTCCGTAATCTCTGTGTATAAGTCTATATCCACCATGACCATGATGAATTGAAAAAATAAAGAGAATAGATAGTTGAAGAAATACCTTGTATCTAAAGAAGGGGTAGTATTTGGTTCTATATGCATTTATTCCAATGAAGATATATCATGATTGGAAAGTAAATAGAATTTGGTTTAGGTTTCCACCAAATAGAAGTAAAAAATTTATACCACATGTAAATAAAAATATTCAAGTGATTAGATGGTATGTGTTAGAACCAATGAAATCTATCCTCAAAATAATGATCCTAGGAAAAGTGTTAATGTTGATCAATCTACAACCTCACGTGAATTTTCAATTGAAATATTAAGAAAATGTTGGCATGATGTTCCTAAAGAAAGAGTCATTATTATTTGTAGAATCATTCAATGTATGCAGGTAGAGATCACCCAACTAGAATGAGAAGCTAATTCTATGTAAAAGGGCTTGGAAGGAAAAGTTTATGAATATTTAAAGCTATCTAGACATGTTGAAAACATTGAAGAAACAAAGAGGGAACTTGAAATAATTTCCTCAAAATACATCAATGAAGTTTAATAGATAGAGGAATTAAAAAGGAATATTCATGAAAAGATCCATGTGTTTGAGGAGAAATTGAAAAATAGCACTGATGTCAAGGGTCTACAATTGGAAGGAATATCCAAGAAGATCAAGGAACTTGACTCTTTGATTCATAATAAAGTGGAGATTCATGAAGAAGATGTTTTTACAATGAATAAGGCCTATTAAGAAAATATGACTATGATTTAAGATAAGAAAATCACCCTCAATATGAAATATCAATATTTGGAAGCCTAGTTGGTCATTATTGAGAAGACATATATTGATACTTCACAAAATAAGGGAACATATTATACGACTAAACAAAGTTAACCAGAGGATTATAAAGCTGAAATACCTCCAAAATGTGATAATAAGATCATGAAATCTTTTTATGATATATCTCAAGCATATGAGAAGAAACAGGTACCATCCATACCAACCACTATGACTAGGATGGATAAGAAAAATAGTATGTAAGTTGGTTTCCCACAAAGAGCTCAACAATTCATGAAGAATACCCAACAACCTTAGACAAGAGATATAAAGAAATCAAGATTTGTGGGTCAATGTTGGTGCTGAAATAGATTTGGGAATTGTGAATTAAATTGTTGGTACAATCCTTAAAAATGTAAAAGAACAAAGGAAGCCTATCTCATGGGGGATAAATCTAGAGATGAAGAAGAAACATCCATAGGTACATAAGCATATGTTTACTACAAATAGATTTTCAATGCTTGATAACATCAGTGATGTATGCAGTGTAAATGTTCACAAGTTTGGTACATGCTCATCTCAACATATATCCAAAGTTGATAAGAAAATTAGATCATAAAATCTATCCATGAATGAAGAGGAAACATTGGGAATAAATATGAAGAATGTTGTCAACAGAAATCCTCCCAAGAAGGTATCAAAGAAGTACTTTGAGAAGGCCTTAGATTCTAAATCTTAAAAGTTAAAGGATAGTTCATCCAAGAGAACTTCTTATATGGATGACACTCATAATAATCCATGTCGAAGATCCAAACATTCTTCAACAGTTCCTAATTACATGTTAGTTATTTGGACAGAAGATTTGGAAATAATGATGAAACATGAAGATGTATAGGCTAAGGCTAGTGTAAAAGGAAGAGAAAATATTTCACATGATGAAGACAAAGTGCATGAGAGTTTTCAAACAAAATGAAACTCTTTTGTTAAATAAGTTCTCTGTGATAGATGTAAGAAATTTGGTCACATTACAAAAGGTTGTTTAACCTTACTACCTGAATACGAAGCAGTCATTAAGAGGAGTTGGAATTTATCAACCATAAAGGATTTTAAGAAGAAAATTTCTCCAAAAAATATAGAAGAGGATGTAAAGAGATCCATGTTGCCTCAATATAAATTAGAATATATGGTCATGTGTGCAAGCATGAATACTAGAGTAAATAGAGAAACATGGTTGAGAAAATATTCTCAACATTTCTTTGCATATTGATGAATCAAGGAGGAGCCACCTTATTCCTATAATATTTGGTTATTATATTTGTGATTATAATGTAGTGAATTGGAAGGTTAATAATATTCTCAAGGAGATAACCATAGAATCTATGAGGGATTTTATTTCTTTTTTGATAGCCAAACTGAATATTTCACCATCATTGAATGATTTCTCAATTTGGAATTCAAATAAAAATATGATGGAAGATCATTTTTGATGAATCTAAATATGTTCTATTCTGGAAAACTAGAATAAATAAGGCACCATATTTTATTGATCTTATTTTTGGTATCCTGGAGAATAATGTTTCAAGAATATTATCCTTGGTGAAGTTGTGAATGTTATCCAATGTGGACAGTCACAAGATGAAGAACCATTCTGGTGTATTCTCCATACTGAAATTTCTTGAAATCCATTCTTTATGAGATCCACCATTATGAATATGCTGAGAAGTATTTCTCTTAAGGGGGATAAAAATGAATAATGATGAATAAATTACCAGAATAATTATTTAAATTTTTATCTAACATGATTATTCAGGAAATTTATTGAAGATCATTCCATTGGAAAAGGTGTTTTAGTGGAAAATGGATAGATTCAGATGCTGAAATAGTCGATGTTTTGCAAAATATTTTGGGATGACACAAATAATATGATTCAGATGAATAATCAGAACATGAAATTATTACAGGAGAAACTTCATCAAAACCTCACAGAAGTATCTTTAAGGTATGAATTAGGAACCACATGCAAGTTATTCTAGATTAGATTCTTATCTAAAGAAGTTTCAATTTAAAATAGGAGGTTTCAAACATAATCTCTATGTGATGAATTCAAAGGAAGATCAATTCATAGTTCTTGTGTACGTGGATGATATTATATTTGGTAAAAGAAGGAAGAGATCAGTGGAAGAATTTACTAATCAAATGAAATCATAATTTGAAATGTCTATGATTGGTGAACTCACATACTTCATGGGGCTATAGGTGATTCAAAATATGGATTACACTATCATTTCTTAGGAAAATTATGCAAGAGAATTACTGAAGAAATTCAAATTCATAACTCCAAATCAACGTCGACTCCGATTGCAGTTGTAAAAAAACATGAAAAACATGAGGATGAGATTTCTGTGGATCCCACCGTGTATAGAAGAATCATTGGAATCTTATTATAATTTACTGAAACACATCCAAATATTGTCTTTTCAACATTATTAGAGGCCCACTTTCAAAGTAATCTGAAGGAAGAATATATGGTGGTAGTTAAAAGAATCATGAGGTACATTCAAGGTACTCAAAATTATGGCTTATACTTTACTACAGGAAGAGATAATGAACTATCAACATTTTATGATGCTGAATGGGATGGATTTGTGGTAGATAGAAAGTCCATAAGTGGTGGATCATTATTTATTGCAAAGAAATACGTGTTCTATTTGAGTAAGAAATAGGAAAGTAATTATCTCAGTACAGATAAAGTAGAGTATATTTCTACTATAATGGATTACACTTAGCAATTGTGGATGAAGAAACAACTAAATGATATTGTTTATTAGGTGAAAAAACCAATGGAGATTCACTGTGATAAAAAGAGTTCCATTGGTATTATGAAGAATCTTGTTCAGAATTCTTATACAAAACATATTGAATTAGATATCACTACATCAAGGAAAGAGTTGAACAAGTTGTGATTAAAATGGATCATGTTGGAACTGATGACCAGGTGGATGACTTTTTGACCAATCCATTGGAAGCACATGTGTTCGAGAAACATCAGTTGAACCTTAGTGTTCATCCACCTCCCAGTACATGAGGAGGTTACGAGTAATCCCCTCTCCCTAGTTGTGTTAACTATTTTAATCTGTTTGTAGAAGTGATGGAGGTTTATGGGTGAGATACGATCTAGGAGGAGTGTGTTTTTAAACTCTATAAGTATAATTATAGGTCCTTTTGTTTTATTTATAAAGGGGTACAATGATTAATGTAGAAATAAATTCAATGATAAAAAATGTGAACATTAAATGTGAATTTTACAAAGGGGAGAATGGAGACCTTGTAGAGAAATTCAATGTTTTAAAAGTGTTGTGGTTACAGGTTTTTGACAAACCATGAAATTCTTCTGTGATATGATGAGAATTGGGTGTTATGAGGAAATAGTTTAGGGCATGTAATGATTCCATGATATGATGAGAATAAGGTGTTATGTGGAAGTGGTTCAAGGTATCCAATTCTTATGTGACACTATAATAGATTATCTTGGACATCTTTAAGAATTACAAAACATGAGAACTCAATTCAATCTTACCCTCTTATTTTCTACACTAATATTTTCTCATGTAGACTTAGAGTGTTGGATGATTTTTTTCTTGAATATTAGATTTTGATAGTAGATGATGCTTTATTGAATTTATCTGCAAATTTCCAACAAAGACAAAGGGGGATTTTTTTTGGAACCAAGGATGTTATTTTCTAGAAATGGATTTTGGTTTGTTTTTTCTATCAATCCACACTAGGTTCATCAAAAAGTCTACAAGACAAGTGATCTTACAGTACATTTTGAAAATAGTGTTGAAGGTAACATCATTTCCCAGTATTTTCCAAATTTTTGGGCTCAAAATCTGGAGGAAGGGCTATCACCATGAAGGGTTGTTTTCTGGAATCAACTCTTCATAAATATGATAAAGTTATGGGTTTCATGAATAATGGGTTCAGGTTGGAAAATATGTAGAGCATCACGAATGGATACAGTGTTCTCTGCAATTATGAGAAGTGTTTCATTGCATGTGCGTGATGGTTTGATGAAGATCTTCATGATAATGAAAAATCTAAAGGGATATCCACAAATAGAGGAGCACCACGAAGATGTATTTTAAAGATTCGAAAAATATGATGGAGGTGGTGGATCAATATGTATGGTCGAGCCTATAAATATAAGGCTACCCCCACTTCATTTGACATGAAATTATTTAGAAAAAATCTGGAAGTTCTATGCTTTTGCAAATCTAGGGGAGCTCTGTGAATCCGTCTTTATATACAAGCTTGAGAATCGTGAAAAGAATACTTATGTCTTGACTGATGCCAATAATTCTAAGTAATGGGTACATCATGATGATGGGGTATTCTGAGATGACTTAGTGAGCTTCAAGAAGAAATTTTGTTCTGTGAAGGTAGTTAGCTTCACAAAGGTTGTGAGCTTCATGAAGGATCTATGTGAATAGTAGTTCTGAATATCAGGTTTCAATGAATAGTGATTTTAGAGTGCATTAACTCAGGTCTACAATGCAAGAAGAGTCTCATGCTAGATAGGGAGAAAGACTTTAATCCCAATCCATCAAATAAACCTTTAATTCGATAAAATGAGTTAGAATTATCTCAAAGTAGTGAGGTAGAGGGAGTCGATGGAAGTGTTCTGAGGGTCGTAGTGTTCTAACCCTAAAATCATGTAAAATTAGTGTGAATGGCCAAGATTGACTATGTCTAAACTTATGTATTCCACAACTAGTGAATGTTAGTGGATTTAGGTATGACCGACACACTATCAGCGTATTCTCCTTGTACTATCCTTTAGTTTTGAACCAAGTAAAACTAATGTGTTGTCTCTTTGAATATGAATGTTTTATTACCACACTATTCCAACAGACAAGTTTAACAAGTTCTTATTGATGTGGGAACATGATCCATTACTTTAAAAGAAAAAGTTGACACCCTGATTCACCCTCCCCTCTCAAGGTGGTTTGGGGTCCTACAATGATTATCTATGCTTATGTGTATGACAAAAATCTATGTCTTATGCCAATGATATTATCTTATGGATAATGTTCTTTGATTCTCTTATTATTCATATCCAATGAACTTCTAATATTTATCCCATGACTTGATATTTATGATCCTTGATATGCAGGGTATGGTTTTCAAATGTTATGCTCATGTTCTCATACCCTTATATTCATGTTATTCTTATGTATCTCCCTTATTTACCCTTACTGAGCATCTGAGCTCACCTTTCTTATGTTTACTTTCCCTAGGTTATGGAGATATTTATTATGTATGATATTTATAGTAAGGGTTCTAGTTATGAATAATGTAGTGGGATATGATGTATCTCACCCATGGACCGGTGTTTATGTTTATAAGTTTCCAAAGACACTAAACTATTACGGTCCTTAGGTGTGTGTTAGTGTAATGTAATGAATATTCATCTAAAAAGTTGTAATATCCATGTATGATAATCTTAGGTTTCTATAGTTGGTATTTAAGGAAATTTTTAGTTAAAATTTGTAAACTAGGGTGAGAAAACCTTAGTGAGATCCCTAAGGACATGTCTAAGGATAAGTCTAAGAATGAGTCAAAGTATTAAAAAAATGTCCTGAAATTTTGGTAAAGGATTGAGTGAGTGGTTTCTTAGTAATTACATCCCTATTTGGATACTACAAGTGGATGCTGATCTGGAACAAATGTGCCAAGGGGTAACAACCTATAAAACACCATATTGAACTAGAATCGATCAAGAACTACTACATGAAAATGAGCCTTATAGCACACTTGGTTTGACACTACTGAGGGATATGCTTTGAAAATTCACAAAATCATTATGAACCATAATAAAGGATTTAAATAGAAGATGATTTTGAATTAACTAAGATAAAATAAAGGTGTCATAGATTTAATAAGGTATCCTGATTTAGACATCCTCTAAGTAATTTTTCATGATTATGTAGTTTTCAACTGTGATAAGTGTTTCTCACACTATGATTTAGTCAATGGAAGAAACCCAAAGAAATTGTGTTAATTATGAGTGTGATTGAAAATTTGTTGTTGAGAAATAAAACGGGATGATGACCAGAGTAAAGGATGTTGTGATTATACCTAATCAGTTTTAATGGAACATGATTAACAATGTATACCATAACCAACTCTCATAATAACCAATGAAGATAAGGAAATAGTTTTTGGAGATTTTGGGTAGTGGATACCATGGAGAAAATAAGATTCAGTTTCTTATGTGTTAATAATGTGGGAAGAAACACCCAAGTGAATGTCTTATAGGAACGTAAAGATGTTTTGACTATGGAAAATAAGGGAAAAAAGAAATTAACTGCAAAGGCAAAATGAAAAGTTCAGTTAACAAAATGAATGGGAATATTGGTTTCCCTAAGATATCATCGATTATTAGATGATTAAAATGTGGAAAGTATGGGAATTATAAAAATCATTATCCTAAAGGGAAAGATCATGAAGAAAACTATCAAGGTTGTATGAGTAATCGTTATATTGTCAATGAAAAAGAGACTACAAATGACATGTGAAATGAAAGAAGTGTTAAGGAATAAGACAATGAATCTTAGTTAATTGTCTGAGAAGGAAGTGGGATGAATGAAGTTTTTATTTATTAGAATTTAAATATTATTTTATATGAATCATGAAATATATAAGTTTTGTTCAGTATAATTTTTTAATTAAGTATTTGAAATAATATATTGAATGATACAGATGTCCTAAAAAATCTATTTAATGACAAGGTGGTATTAATGGAAATTATATGATTAAGGGAAATATAACCCTTAATATGTTCCTGATGTTGAGATAATGATGTTGTAAAAAAGAGATGATTGATTTGGGTAAAGTAAATTGGATAATATTTATTACCTTAGAACTAATAAAGGATTTATTCAAAAATTGGTTTATGTTATCATTGATGGAGTTTACAACATTTTTGGATTTAAATAATATATCCAATAATCTATGTTTTATGTAAGGAATGAAGAATCATGTATGTTTTCAATAAGGTATTATATTAATTTAGGTTATTACCATGTTTCAAGAGAATATAAGATAAAGTTATTCACATGTTTGGTATATGAAAATTAAGAGCTATTTTATGAGATTTGGGGGATTAATGATAAGTTTATTTTGGAAATTTTATGACATTATTTCTAAAGTTTTGATTTTTTAATATTTCATAAGGTTCATAATATTAACCATTTATGAAATGGTTTATGTTGAACTTTGAATGAGATTTTAGAGATTAGTGTATTATTTCATTCATATCGAATAACCTTTGATAACCTTTTTTTTAATGATAACTGAAGATAAATGGAATAACTTATATTTATATCTATGGATCTTATGACTCATTAGTGCTTTAGGCATAAAAAATTCACCTTCATTTCATGGAGTAAGAGATAAAGTGGGAATTGATCAAGGCATAACTACAGGGTTAGATTGTGCTTATGAAATGGAATGAAATCATGTAAGTATATCCTCTCATGAAAATTCTTAAACTTTATAAAAAAAATCTTCAAACAAAAAGGTTATCCTAGTACCTTCATTTTTAATGAATCAAATGTTCCCTTAAAACATCATATATTTATAGATTTATGGTCGTTAACCTTCTCTGGATCACCTAATTTCTTGTGATCAATGTTCTATATCACTCTCCATCAGTATTTGGGTGTTATTTTTATCTTTCATGTCCATGTTTTCACTTCTCACCTATGTTATCCTATGTGGAAACCTAGTTATGAGTTACTTTGGGTAACTGCTACGTTTCCAACTTTTCAATTTTAAGGGAAGTTTTATTAATCATTTGTATGAAGTGGGTTTCTATAAAGGAATTTTCAAATGTTAAACCTTTGATGAATAAGATTAATTTCAAGGGACAAATTCATTTTAATGGGGGTAGAATGTAACACTCTGATATTTTGTGATTTTTTTTCAAATATATTTAATATTTTTTATATTTTACATTACATGAAACAATGAGTTTAGCTTATGTTACACACAATAATATGTTAGAATCATGTTACAAAAAATTCTATTTTTATCTTGAATTTCATACAAAACCAATTTAATATTTCTTTACATGCAACAAAAAGTTAATCTTGTGATATACGCAACATTAGATAAGCTTGCGCTACACACAGTGTTGAGATTTAACCAAACCATGATATATTATTAATGTGACCATTATAAAATAGATGTTAAAATTAGTGATATTAATAGAAATAAATAATTTTTAAATATTTAATAAAATGGTTTTATATAAATAAAACATATTTATGATAAAATACATATTTTTTTAGTAAAGTCTCTATATGTTTTAAAAATATTATTTTATCAAAAAATGTTTTTTCTGTATTTTTGTGAATAGTAATAAAATTAATTTTTGACACTTTTAGAAAATGAAATTTATAAAATAATTTTTTTTTGAATTCATAATGTCAATATTATATTTGGGTGTTTTTTTGTGTTTTTTCTGAAAGGTTTCATTTTTTGATGAATACTAAAAGATACCAAATTTTAATTTAAAACTGCCTTTTTTTAATTTATTTATAAAGTTAAATTATATTTTAAATTGGTTTTAAAGTATAATTAGTTCAATTTAACATATATTAATCTAATTTAGGTCATTTTAATTTTTTTATATTGAATTTAGATATAAAAACTTTGTAAACTTTTAAACATTTTTACTTCGAAAAGAGTTTTCTCATCATGTATGTGGAAATAATTTTAAGATAATTTTTTCCACTTATATGAATTGAATTTGAAAAAATAGATTACATATTTATAATAAACATAATTTTTAATTTTTAATAAGGTCAACATAATTTTTGGCTAAAATTCATTGTGAATGCAATAAAAATTAATTAATGCGATTAATGTAAAAATGGGTTTATGAAGGGGTTAAACTAAAAAGATAAGTGTAAAAATCACCTATACACTTTTAAAAAAATCATTTTATGGAAATATATTGACCATTAAACATATAAGGTTAGATAATGGAATAATATGGATTCTTTTGACATATGAAAAACATGGGTGGAATTATCTCTTTAAAAACTTTACTAGTTTTCCACTCACCTCACTTATAAATGGCCACCCACTCCCCTATATTATTCAAACCTTAAATCCTATTTGGTTTATAGAATACCTACAAAAATCACTTCCCAAATCCCCTCCCATCATTCTATAGTCTTTATTTTTTTATATAAATCCAACCACTAAAGGATTTAGTGAAAACCTAAGGAGGATACCCAAAGAAGAGGTAACATTCATCAATGAGCATTTTCATTTTATTTCTTCCCCAACACCCTTCAATCCTTATTATACCATGAATATATAATAACATCAATATATTAAATATAGTTTGATATTTTTATATTAAAGGTATGAGAAATAACCATATACACTTCCATCAAATGGGTTACGAAATCATCATTCATGTGTAAAGCTGACTACCGCCTGATGAACTGATGTCATTATTTTTCCCATTACCACATTTCAGGGTTTGGAATAATGATAGATTTATAGTTTATATATGATATATATAATATTTATTATTTTATTTATCTTATCTAATTATTTTATCACACATACCTTCACACTTTCCATTTTTTGGGAATATGATAACAACGTTCATGATTACGGCGAACTACCACCTCATGAAGAGAAGTGGTTCATTCACGATTTACTTGGAATGTATTAAGGATAGTTTTAATACAAATAAATAATATATATGACATAAAAATGCTAATTTAATGATAATATATATATATATGTTTTTTACTTTTCTTTCTTTCAATATCATAATAAAATGGAAACAACATTCACTTGTACATACAGTGTAAGAACCTGGATCTTCATTCCAGGTATGGATCTTGATTTCAGGTGTTTTTGAGAAAAAGGGGAGAATTTGGAAATTTTCTAAGTACATGTTGTGTACTTATGACTACACGTCATGTACCCAGTTACCACATACAACCGCGTCTTGGGTGTGTAATGACCGAGACATGGTTGTGTGGGGTGATGTGGAAGACTGCTAATTTTAGGGTTTGGTTGAGGCAAATACATGGATCTGGGTGCCACCCAAAGGTTCCCTGTACCCGGTTGGTCACATGGCATCAAGCACATTTCCCCAAATGCCAGAGGCTTCCAACTAGAAGTGAGGGCCTTGGGTGTGATAGTGGGGAAACTATGCCCTCAGTGGAAGAGTAACACAACAAAATAGTAAATAATAACCAAAAATGGAAGCCATGATACCATACAACAAGTAAATCATGGAAGACTAATAGTAAATAAACAAATGGAGCACATATATAAATTATTCATGTCACATATGTCCAGGAAAACATCAAAACAAGTCACAATTCTAGAAATACATTACTAAGACAAAGTACAAATGAAAACAAGTAAACTCCAACATCATCGCAATCATCAGCTTGGTCCCATGCTCTCTAGCTCCACAAAAATCATGTACCTAATGTAGAAGGGAACTTTCCCTTATCTATACCTACAACCATATAATCTGTTTGGGTCCAAAAACATAACCCAAATAGGGTGTGAGATGAATCCTATTAGGAAACCACCATAAGATATGTGCCTAACTTTTAGTGAGTATATATAGCAAGTAATAATGGAAAAGAAGAAAAGAAACTAGGAGTACCAAAAAGTAACCAATCCTACAGTTTCCATTTACATTCAGTATCATTTAATGTTCAACATTCAATCAAGAAAGTATCACAAACAGGTATCTTAGAATACTACCTAACAAGACCAAATCCAAGCTTGTGCTTTGGATTGGCAGTCGTATCACAAACATTCAATATAACCCCTATGTCCAAGTAATGAAATAAAGGAAAATATGCTCTAAGGAAGCATTCACCACCAATTCCCCCTATGTTATTTCCACAATAACTACAAACTCTCTAGAGAATCACTCAACAAAAATTCTCCCTGTGGTATCGTAATGTAAAATATAGATACACTGAGGGAGAACTCGCTATCAATCCCCCCGAGGGTCTTGTAGTGTGAAATATAATAGACACTCTGAGGAAGCACTCAACGTCAATTCCTTATGTGGTCTAACTACACTAGGTTCTCATAGTCATATACAATTCAATCGTGCATATATGATATCAAGAAGCCTAAAGTAATATTAACTAATATATGGATAAAAAATTCCAATTCATATCACAAGCATTTAAAAAGAAGAAAAAGGTAATTAGTTCCATCCTATCAAGCAAGGCAAGGAAAAAAGGTATGCCTTATAGGTAACCTGGACCAAACAACCATAAACATTCAAACAAGGAAACAAACCCATGGGGTGTTATTTAAACATGAAAATTTCATATAATATCACATCAACACACCCTTAATCCAATAATCATTCTAAGTTAAATAAAATAGGGTTCAATTTCCTTAACCTGAAATACGCTAAGCATGGTTAATCAACACGTTGGCATATAAAACTCAAAGAAAAACTACTAAAGGAAACAAACCACCTACCTCAACATTGTACGAAGAACAATTTTGAATGTAGGCCCTTGAATCAGCCTAGAAATTCATATATCTACAAAAAGGTCAAAAAATTTAAACCTTTAATAACTCATGAAAGAATAGAAAATAGGAGGCGAGGCTCTAGAAGAAGGAATAAATCACTGAGGCGATTCCAATGCAATTGACGATGTTTGATTTGGAGAACGGATGACAGATTAGTGGATCAGAGACTAATCGTAGATTCCATACACTCCTTCATGGGGAACCACCAGAAGAAGTCAAATATGAGGGTTAGACGCATCCTCGGTCCAATTAGTCAATTAAAAGAAAAAGTACAAGGTGTGTACTGTTAATGAACACACCGTGTATTTTCCTTAACCATCCCCCGACATTAGCCATCTGCCATGTCACCCCACACGACCATGTCTTGGATGTTACATGCCCAAGATGCGGATGTACGCTGTAACTGGGTACATGGTGTGTACTCAGAAGTACATGGAGTGTACTTAGAAAATTTTAAAATTCTCCCTCTTTTCTCAAAAAAATCCCGAAATCAATATCCATACATAGAATGAAGATCTGGGTTCTTACAAACTTCCCCCCCTTAAATAAACTCATCCCTGAATTTCCCAAATAAGGTGGCAAATAAAAATCCCAAAATAGCTCAAGCCACTGCAATTGCACATCGATCTCCCTCTCCCAAGTCTCGTCCTGCACTTGGTCATGTTACCACAACACTGATACCAGAGGAACAGACCGACCACAGAGAACCTTCGCACTACGATCAACAATATATATAGGATGCTCCTCGAACAATGTGTCCACCTCCAACTCAACCTCCTCAGGTTGAAAAACATGATACAGGTCTGAGAAGTAATGCCATAACTGAAAAACGTAGAAGATGTCGTGCATAGACTGATACCTCTGAGGTAACTGCAACCGACTGACAACTAGCTCGACTCTCTCCAAAACCTCAAACAACCCAACATATCTCGGTGAAATATTTCCCTATATCCCAATCCTTATGTGTCCCAACCATGGTGTGACATGTAGGAAAACCTAATCTCTGACCTTGAACTCTAGAGGTCATCTCCATTTATTAAAATAAGACTTCTACCATGAATGTGCAGTAGCCATCCTCTTTCGAATCAAATCCACTTGCTCTATGGTCTCCTGGACAAGATGAGGTCCTAACATAACTTCCTCTCCTACCTCCAGCCAACATAGGGGTGATCGGCATGGCCTACCATAAAAAGCCTCATATGGTGCCATATAAATCATCTTCAGAAAACTATTATTATAGGTAAACTCCACCAAAGGTATGTGATTCTCCCAATAACCACCAAAATCTAGGACGCATGCTCGATGGATGTCCTCCAACACATGAATCATGTTCTATGACTAGCCATCTATCTAGGGATGGTAAGTTGTACTTAGAAGTACTTGTGTACCCAAATCCTTCTGTATCCCTTTCTAGAAACGTGAAGTAAAGTGGGTGTCCTTGTCTGAAACGATAGAGTGTGTAACCCCATGCAAACGTACAATCTATTGTATGTAAAACCTTCCAAGCTCATCAACACTAAAGGTCTCCTTGATCGGTAAAAAGTGTGCAACCTTTGTGAGTCTGTCAATAACAACATAAACCACATCATTCCCTTGAGGTGACCTCGGTAAACCTATCACAAAATCCATCATGACATCATTCCACTTCCACTCAAAAATGGGTAACTACTGTAAAATCCCCGCTGGTCGCTAATGCTCCACCTTCACTTTCTGACAGGTAGAACATCTCATCACAAAACCAGCAACATCCCTCTTCATACTTGGCCACCAATACTGATGATGATAATCTCAATACATCTTGGTGATGCCAGGATGAACTTCCCAAGATGAAGTATGGAATTATCGCATCATCTCCTCATGTATGTCTGCTTAAACCCATACACATCCATGAAATCACAAGACCTCATCCTCACCTACGATCCACCCAGGAGTATGGTCCTCTCCTGACACACCCTCCCATAAGACTAGGCCTTCAGAATCTGATAAATTCTCCATTCTCACTCGATCAAGTAGATTAGAGGTAATAGATACAGAAGAAAGAAACGTCTACCCCTGTCTATCATTCACCTCCAAATGCATTTCAGAGAACAGAGCCATGAGCTGGCACTCACTGATGTCTTCCTGAACCGCATGTATCTAAGTCCTCCTACTCAATGCATTAGCCACTACGTTGCCTTTCCCAGGAATGTAGGCAAGCTCAAATTCAAAGGACTAAAGGTACTCAACCCACCTTCACTATCTCAAATTTAGGTCACCCTGGGTAAAGATATACTTGGGACTTTTTTGGTTAGTGTACACCACAAAATGATCTCTAAGAAGGTAATGTCTTTAATAGTGCAAGGCATGAACAACTATAACCAACTCTAGATTGTGCATCAGGTAATTCCTCTCATGTGGCCTCAACTACTGAGACCTGTATGCAACGACTCCTTCTCCCTACATAAGCACTGCTCCCAGCCTGATACTCGATGCATCACAGTAAATGGTGTAAATCTTGCTTAGCTCTAGGAAAACTAGTATCAGTGTTGAATTAAACCTCCCCTTCAGCTCCTGAAAGGATGAATCACAAGAATCTGACCATGATTACTTTACACCCTTCTTAGTTAGGCCTATCAATGGCACTGATAAGTGTGAAAAATCCTGTACAAAACGTCTGTAGTAACCAGCCAGCCCCAAAAAACTCCATACCTCAAAGATTTTCTTCGAATGCTCCCAAGAAACTACTGCTCTCACTTTCTATGGGTCTACTGATACTCCTATATCTGAGATAACATGACCCAAGAAGGGAATCTAGTCCATCCAAAAGTGGCATTTTGAGATCTTAGCATATAACTAATGCTCTCTTAGTGTACTCAAAATGATCTCAAGATAGATAGCATGGTCATGTAGAGTGTGGGAGTACACCAAGATATCATCCAAGAAAACCACCACAATAGAGTCCAAGTATGGATGGAACACTCAGTTCATAAGTTCCATAAAAACTAAAGGTGCGTTCGTGAGACCGAAGGGCGTAAACACATACTCGTATAGACCATATCTTCTTTGAAAGGCTGTAAGAGGTATTTCTGATGGTCTAACGTGAAAATGATGATAACTGAATCTCAAGTCCATATTTAAGAACACTCGGGCTCGTTGAAGTTGATCAAAGATATAATCAATCCTCGGTAAGGGATATCAGTTCTTAATAGTCAACTAGTTCAACTTCCGTTAATCCATGAAAAGTCCGAGGTTACTATCCAACTTCTTTGAAAACAAGAGAGGCAGACCCCAAAGAGAAGTATTAGGTCAGATGAAACCCTTTTCCTGTAACTCCTTCAACTGCTTCTTGACCTCCTAAAACTATGGTGTAGCCATCCTATAAGGAGGAATAAACACTAATGATACCCCTGGCACAATTTCAATAGAAAATTATACCTCTCGTTCCAGAGGAAAACATGAAAAGTCATCTGGAAATACATCCCTGAAATGATCAACCACTGGAGGAAATTTCATCTGTGAAGTCCCCTGGTCATCCAGATATAGACTAGAAATCTGGTCTATAACACCTCTCAACCCGTGATGATCAGGTCCAGCCCTGCTTTCCTGGACATCCCATTCACTCTTATGTAGAAATAATTTACCCTATGGTGATGTGAAACTCACCCTACTGAGATAGAAATCGACAAAATCTAGGAAGGTAACTAACCAGTCCATTCTGAGAATAACGTCATAGCCCTTAATCTCTAAGGCATAAAGGTCCCATAAGAAGTGACACCCACCAACCTCAAGAGGGAACTCCTTGCACTAACATACACTAGTCGTTCTAATCCCCAACAGAGTGTCCTGCATTATGATATCAGCATAAGTAAATATACAGAGCACAAGGCTCTCCACAATAGGCACAAATATAAAGCTATGAGAATCCCCTGTATCGAAAAGAGTAGAAGCTAAAATTGAGGCAACCAAAATCGTACCACTAACCATAGAGGGTCCGGGATCCTACTATTGTTGGATCTTCTCAAGTGAAAAATCCTGTCCTGGCCTATGGCCCTATAAAGATATCTGAGATCCCTGAGATGATCCACCCCACGGCTATAGAAAACCCTGTGTCTGCCCACGATGACCATGACCACCACCTCGGCCTGAACAGCCTAAAGAACTCCAACCCCCAGTCTGATGTGGGACTGTTGGTCCTGCTCCGGTATGAGGAGTCAAAAAAAGTCCACCCTCACTAGCTGCTGGAAGGAGGGTGATGCAGAAATGCTGAAGATGTCCCATATTGCTCAAGATAGGAACTCAAATGGGTATCTCAGGAACTGAGGTTTCTTATGTCCACCCTTCCCGCACTAGTAGCACACCAATTTTCTACTTGAAGGAAAATCCTGCCTACTCAGATCTCCACGTGTAGACTGCATATGACGCTTCCTACTATCAGTCGGAAGAGTACCAACTCTGAATGATGAACCTCCTTGACCCCCATCTCCAAAATCCCTCAAGTTGTGCTCAGTGATCAGATCCTGGTTGAGTATATAAGATATGGAATTCAACCTAAATATGTTCACCTAGTATCAGATTTCATGTCTGAAACCATCCTCAAACTTCCTTGCCAGAAATAACTCATCACCCCCAGAATGGGTGTGAAGCACTGTAGATCTGTGAAATGAGAATAATACTCCATGACTGAGACTGTACCCTGCTCCAAACTCATGAACTCTTGGGATCGGTTAGACCTCAATGTCTCCAGGTGGAAGTAGTCATAAAAGGTATGCTGGAACTCCTCGCAAGCCATAACTTGCTGGCGTCTCACCTGTGATATCACATCCTACCATCTCTTGGTGGAATCATGTAGCATGTACTTAACGAGATTAACCCTCCTCTATGGAGGAATCTCATGATGTTCAAAGATAGATAACATGGCTTTCAACCATAACTTTTCATCCCGAGGTCCTCCATCCCCTGAGAAGGTGGGAGGATGCTGTTGCTGAAAAACCAACGTCGATTCTTCCATAGATGGGGCAGGATGCGATGCTACCTGGAAAGTCTGTATCATCCTCGTGAAGCCTTCTCAGAACTATTCATTAGCACCTATATCTAGAATGATGACTGGTACCATGAAGGGCACGATGAGAGGATCTGTTGGTAGTCCTTAGTCTGCCGTTTCTAGTGTCTGATCATCGCCCTGAACCTGACGTGAAATTGGAGGACGTCTAGGTGGCATGAATCTATAAGGTCAAGTGCACACCTCAGCACAAGATTAAAGAAATAGAAACTTAGAAGTTCAAAATGGAATAGAGGAGGAAAATCATTCAAATTTTTCAAAATAGGGTTACACAACGTGTTCCCTTAAGCCTTTACAAGGGTGTGTACTTATTCCAACCCTAGTCATGTAACACCACATACACACGTCGTGTTCTCCTTGAGACACAATGTGTACTTGAATGTTCCCTCCCACCTAATTACTTCTACATGGATATAACTAAATGGTTCTCTTAGATCAAAACTACACATCGTTCATATGCCAAACACGGTGTGTACTAGAAGTATTTCACCATCCTGTGTCGTTGGTCACATGGTTGGATACACAGATCACCAAAACACGACGTGTACAACTAGTATACGACATGTTCAAGAAAATATTTCCAACCCATGTCTCTACCCACATGGTTGGTCACACGGTAAACAGATACACGATGTGTAGAGAAAGTACACAACATGTACTTAAGAAAAACATTTTTCTTCCCGAACAAAAGGATACATGGCATGTATTCATCATCACACACCATGTATTCTAGATTTTTCTAGATAGTAATCCTTAGAAACTACTCTGAAACCCCATAAAAATACTAAAACAAGTATTAAAGTTCCAAATTCTGATCCATGGGGGACCATACTCTCCGCAAATCAAAGCTTGTCATCATATTCATGTATATCACAAAGTATAATAGTGCAATTAATCACATGATCCACCAAATTCAGACCCATGAGGGCCCATAACACCTTAGGGACCAAATTTTGGCACCCATTAAAATTAAACTTTAAATTTTACAATACCCTATCAAAATAGTAGGTATTCTATCACGACATCTATCACAACAACATGTATATCTAGCACAACATCTATCATAATAGCATGCAATCAATAATGCATCCTAAATGGTATAAAAATATTCATGACATGTGATCTATAACAAGTGCCTATATGATGCATGAGATGGCATACCCCCATCTAATCGGGTTGTAATAGAAATAAAACCTCAATGATATAAATCATAAAAAAAGAACATGTGAATAACCCAATGGCGAAATCAAGTAAACTGTAAAAATTGAAAACCAGAAAATTGAAATTATCAAGGTAAATTGGATTTTCCATATACACAGGTTAGCTACTCCCGGGCATAGATTATTACCAACTAACTATTACTTCATATCCCTGTTTATAGGCTCAAAATAGTAAGACAAAGAAGAAAGGAACCCCGTTTGATACCACTTCGTAATGTCTCAGATCCGAGTGCCATCAAAAGGTGCCCCATACCCGGTTGTTCACATGGCCTAAAGTGCATTTCCCAAAACGCCAGAGGCTACCGACTAGTAACAAGGGCCTCGGGTGTGATAGTGGGGAAACTATGACCTCATTGGTAGAGTAACATAGCAGAATAGTAAATAATAACCAAAAAAGGAATCCATGATACCATAAAATAAGTAAACAATAGAATGCTGGTAGTAAATAAACAATTGGGGCACATATATAAATGATGTATGTCACATATATCTAGGAAAACAACCAAACAAGTCACAATGCTGGAAATACAGTACTAAGACAAAGCACAAGCTTGGATTTGGTCCTGTTAGGTAGTCTTATGAGATACCTGTTTGTGATACTTGCTTGATTAAATGTTGAACATTAAATGCTAATGAATTTAAATAGAAACTATAGGATTGGTTACTTTTGGTTACTCCTAGTTTCTTTGCTGCATTTCCATTATTACCTACTATATATACTCACTAACAGCTAAGAACATATCTTGTGGTGGTTTACAACTGGGATTTGTCTCAGACCCTATTTGGGTTATGTTTTTGAACCCAAACAGATTTTATGGTTACAGGTATAGATAAGGGAAAGCTCCCTTCTACTTTAGGTACATGATTATAGTGGAGGTGGAGAGCATGGGACCAAGTTGAGGCTTGCAATGCTGTTGGACTTTACTTGTTTTCTTTTGTACTTTGGATCAGTACTATATTTCCAGCATTGTGAATTATTTGGCTATTTTCCTAAACATATGTGAAATGCATCATTTATATACGTGATCCAGTTATTTATTTACTATTAGTCTTTTGTTGTTTACTTGTTGTATGGTATCATGGCTTCCATTCTTGGTTATTATTTACTATTCCACTGTGTTACTCTTCCAATGAGGGAATAGTTTCCCCACTATCACATCCAAGGACCTCACTTCTAGTCAGCAACCTTTGGAGTTAGGGGAAATGCACTTGAGGCCATGTGACCAACTGGGTATGGGACACCTTTGGGTGGAACCTGGATCTGAGATGTTACATACAACCTATCGTCTCCATGAACGGTGTATTTCATTTCCTATCACTAAATATTATGGATTAATCTAAATACATATATATTGAATATATATGATGTTTATATCATTTTTATCATTCTTTAGATGATTAATTCATGATCAATGTAAGAGGAAAAAAATATAATAAGTCAAAACATATATGAAAGATAAAGCGGTTATTACCTGAAATGTAATTTTAACATTGAATTGTTAATAAAAGGGTAATAAAAGGTCATAATAAAATAATATATAGTATGAAATATATAATAATAATTATTTAATATATTTATAATAAACTTATATTTATTATATATTAGGTTAAAATGAGTATGACATAAGTCAAGACTTAAGAAAATGGATTTCTGTCTCACTTTTTTACTTCCATGAGACACATGCCATGTTCCCCACTAATTTATTCTATGTGGTGTTTATACTACCCATGAATATATTTTATTATTCTTATACTTACAATTATTGGGATTAATATATCCATTTTAGGATCTCTCTTTTATGGGGATTATGATTAAAAAGTTTCCAAAGTGGTAATGGATTTTTTGTCTCAATTTTCCTTCTTTGAGATGTATGTTATGTTATGAACCTATATTCATTCACGAGGTGTATATAAAGACACTTTGACATGTAATATCATGAATTTATTCATCTTCATGATATTTCAGGTTTAATTGTATGTTATTCCTTTAGGGGGTTTATGAATCAATGTTACCAAAGTGGTAAAGATTTCATTTTACAATCTCATCGTTTATTGGGATTGTTTATGATTATGTTTATGATGATAAAATATTATGATAAATATCTCAATAATTATCATGAATTTTATTATCCTCTAGTTTTTCATGATATATTTATGTAATGGTAACATTTTACTACTCTTTAGTACTTAAGATAATTAAGAATATGTTTTTAATAAAATCTAACCTTATTTCTCTATTCAGTTGGAAATCTGTTTTATTCCAAAACCATATTTTCTAAAAATGTCTTCAAAAATGTTTTTAAATAAAATTTTAAGTTAATTTTCATGGAAAAGTTTTTTTAGAATTTTTTATGTTTTAAAAAGTGTTAAATTATTTTTAAAGTTTCTTTAATATATTTTCAAAGGTTATTTTAAAAGAAAGGGATTTCAAAATTGTTTTATTTTTAAAAATCATTTTAAGTGATTTTCAAATATTTCTATACATGTTTTCAAAGGTTAGTTTCAAAGAAAAGGATTTCAAAAAAAAAGTTAATTTTTTTTAAATTATTTTTAAATCTTCCTTTATAAATTTTCAAGTTTATTTTCAAATAAAAATGTTTTCAAAATGATTTATGTTTTAAGAAGTATTTTTCAAAGTAGAAAGGATATTTTCCTCAAGAAATGTTTTAAATTATCTTTAAAAATTATTTCCCATTTATGATTTAATCTATTGATGTTACATATTCCTTATAGGGGATATGATCTAAGTATACAACTATTATTCTTTCTCTAAATGGTCTTTGCTTATGATGAAAATTTATTTATGAAACCCATTTCTCTTCCACGGGTTATACCATTATAAAATGATTATGAAACCTTATTCTTTTGAAGGGTTATGCTATGATGAAATGATTATAAAACCAGTATCTTTTCTATAGGTTAGGATATGATGAAATATTTATGATACCCATTTCATTTCATGGGTTATTATATGATGAATGTTTATGGTCTTATAGTGCACATATGTATGATTTCATTATGTGATTGGTGGGACATATATATCCCTCCAATTAGTTGGCTAAATATTTATATCTCATGATATATACATGATTGGAATAATGAGTGAACTTGGTTCAGTAAGGGACTGTGTCCTCTATGATGGTCTTGGGAGTGAACCTTGACTACAATTATGGATTGGGGAGTGAACCCATTCTAATATGATATACTTGGAAGTGGGCCTTGACTAATATGGAAATAATTATCTATTTTTATGTATGTTACATTAATATATGTCTTATGCCAATGTTATTCTTTAATGGATCATGTTATTTTATCATATTATGATTCATGTCTTATAAACTACCAATATTTATTCCATGACTCAAAATTATGATATTTGATATGCATGGTATTACTTTCAAATGTTATGCTCATGTTATCATACCCTTATGTTCATGTTATGCTTATGTATCTCCCTTATTTACCCTTACCAAGCATCTAAGATCAACATTTCTTGGGTTTCCTTTCCCCAAGTTATAAAGATGTGTATTATGTATGATATGTCTATAAAGGGTGATAGTTATGAATAATGTAGCGGGTGATTATGTATCTCACCTATGGACCAGTGTTTATATTTTTATGTTTCCAAAGAAACTAAACTATTATGGTCTTCATGCATATGTTTGTGTAATGTAATAAATTTTCATCTAAAAATATGTAATATCCTTGTATGATAAGCTTATATTACTATAGAACCCAAGTCCTTGTCACATGATATTAAATATACACAATTTATAGTCCAACCTGCACAACCTTAAATTTTTCAAGGGGATCTATTCCATTTAAATTAGATCAAATATTCCCCTCCCCTATATGAGAGATCGATCTACATTGGGGATCACATCATTTATTTAGTGTGAAAATTGTTATAGATATACTAGCCAATAATATTTTCATGGTCCACCTAACATATCACCAAATTTTTTCCCTTTTACAAGAACTACTTGAGGATTGATTCTTTCTATCTTAGGATATGTATTCAATCTTTACTCTTTTATCCCAGGACCAGTTCTAGATTTCATTTCCACACATGCTCCCACTCTAGTGATGATGTATTGTTTAATTAATGTTGGGATTTAGTCATTCTCTACCTCAATATCATTCAATTATTTATCTCCTCCTCTCCTATGGATGAGTCATATTTGTGCAATTAGATTCTTTGTGAAAGAACTACAAGTGTCTTGATTAAAGATTTTTTATGATATGTAATGACACTAGGACCTTCCATCCCAGGCCCATACATGAATCTCCATTGATTAGCCACTAAATGAGGATAATATTAATTTTTAATATATATAATATTCATGTTATTTATTATTCATAAATATCATTTTAGTACATTTTACACTTTGAACATCATTTCACATTATGATTGCAATTCTTTCTTAAAATGCACTATTATGTGGTACATTTTTTAACATCATTTAAAGTACCCAATGATTCATATGATTTTAAGGAATATAATTATAAATATTTTAATTTGATATTTTATGAAATTTATCTACACTTAAATATGAACATGTTTGATTCAGGGATCAATGGAGAATTCATGGAAGAAGATGGGGATATTTTGTGATGAAAGGAAACTATTCTGGAGAAGTCAGATTGGACACCAACCCACTGATGAGAATGTGGGGCCCAACATACAAACCCAATGAATCCCAAATTTCTTGGGATGCTATAAGAAATATATATAAACAAATAATTCTTCAGTATCCAGTGCTAATTCTGCCTCAATTGTGGTAATTTAGGAGGCCCAAGTTAGAGATAAAATTCGGGGCCAGATTCTGCGGCCCAGAAAAACATCCAACTAATATAACCATATCTCGAAAACCATAACTAATTTTGGGATGATATTTTACAGGCTGTTATAGAACATCCGGAAATTAATTTAAGTCTTCTATGGCCCACACATATTCGTCCATATAGAAGGTGTTTCATGCGCCTCTGTTTGGTGGATGCAAGCTAGATGCCTTTTCGGGTCAAGAGTGGAAAGTCTTCTTTCCACAAACTTTCCACCACCCTAGACCAACCATACTCAAGTGGGATGACTTTTACTGTTGGAGGATCAACCCAAGGGCTAAAAAATGACTATTTAAGGTAGTGGTATTGTAGTATTTAAGGATCTTTGGTTCTTAGTTTCATTATAGTGTTATGCTGTCGCTTTGTGTTTGTAATCAGATTTCTTTCTCATGTAAGTTGTTTAATTCACCTTAGTTTCTTAATAAAAGTTCTTCCTTTACTCTTATTCTGTTATTATACTTATAAAGTTGATACCATTGGATCAAGGTGTGAATTTATTCACACCATACTTTGTGATATTTATCACATAATGGAGGAGTGATCGATTTTTGTTGTTGTTTTTACTTCTTCAATTCCACCCTCGTAAGTCTACTTCCCACTTCCGTTGAAGACATGTCATCAATGGAGGGATAAATATTTTATGGGTTGATACAAGGGAGTAGCAAGGGTTTGCATTGGCTGTTATTTATCACTCCATTAATGGATAATCTCTTCTTTTAAATGATATTTTTATTTGATGTTTTTAAAACCTCTTCATCCTTATTGAATTTAAGGTCACACATTTCAAGTGCTAATACGAACATCTACATTGGAGTGCTCAAAACATTGATACTTCAAGTGTATAGGTGATTAGTATTAGGGTGTGTAGGCATTAAACTAGTAAGTGATGATTTAGCTTGATCTTCTTAAATGAATCCTTCTCAATTATAAGAAATTGAAATCATTAAAAAATGAATTCATCCAATCCACCCCGAGCGATAACCTAAGATCAACTCATTACCTTAATTTGAATTAACTTAAATCTGTTAGTGATCCTTTAAAACCATATTAAATCATCCTATGTTGTCCAATTTATAGCCAAAAACATTCCATAGAATGCACGTGTTTGTAGGTACTTCTTAGGTCTCTGAGGATTCGACAACCCAAACTAGACTACAAGGACCATCCTACCTTCTTATTTTGGGTAAATTTGAGTGAGAATCAAATTTTGGCGCCGTTGTTGGGGACCTAAGTAAGTTATCTTATACATTATCATCTTTTTTTCATCCCTCTTCTCTATTATCACCCCCTCACTCATATGGAATTCAATTCTGAACAAGTCCAAACATGGGAAAGCTATCCCTACTTTGACCACCCAACTCCATGTGTGATGTACAATGACCATCCTAATTTCTACTTGTGGGATCATAAACCACCTAATGAACCAAAATGTTTTTACTCCTATGATCCACAAAACATTCCAACATATAATGAGTTTCAATCCCCACAAATCCACTCTGAACTTCCTCTCATGGAATTCCAACAACATAGTTATCCTCTTGGAATAGACCATCTGTCTCAACCCCTTATCCATCATAATTCACATCCATTACTTGAAAAAATGTGTCAAAAAATGGAGATAATGAATTTTGAGGTTTCATCATTGAGGTTAGAACTACTAAAATGCCCCAGCCTTAAACATTACTTAATCTTGAGATATTTCAAGAATACACATTGAGGATCTTTTCAGGTTTAGAGTTTTAGAGAATTAGATCATAAATCATGCATTACTCTCCACATTTAAATAAAGTGGTTACATGAAAGATAGTAATCATTTTCCCCATAAACAGAAACATATTTAAAATAAAACATGGATTTTTTTTTGACACTTCCTTGACACTATCATCACATCATGTACCTTTCCCTTGACCTATGAAAAACATTTCAAAAAACGTGGGATGAGCATAAAAAGCTCAGTAAGGTATATAAAAGTACGAAATGAAAAAATTAGTCCATGTATGAAAGAATACATTACTCATAAAACATAATCACTTTAACATACCTCATCAAAACATGAATAAATCATAGAAATCATAAGACATAAAGGTAACTTGAGGCATTCATAACATTCTTACGTAGGGAGTAACCCTCTTGGTTACGTTTGGAATACCCATCACAGTATATTCCCTAAATCTCTTCAGAGAAACCTCAACGTTTAACCCCTTCGCGTTACCCAATGCATTGGAGATCTATATCGGGCTCACCCTCCCTTAGTTTATCACGGAACCACCCGTCTTCATAATAATTCCCAAGAACCAAAATATAATCATATCACATAAAACATGCATAAAGGAAACATAAAATTTCTACTTTTAAATCAAAAGATATCAACACAACACATTGATATAAAAACATTATGAAAACCATTTTCAATACCAAAATAAAATAAAAGTAAAACATGGTATTTATTTTTCATTTAAAAAAAAGGTATGGCTTGTAGAGGAAGCCGAAACTCAAATAATGGTCACGGCGGTGGAGAAGTCATTGCCGCCGCATATGTATGACAAAAACATTCCCTTTTGTTGTTTAGTAAAACTATTCGTATAAAAATATTCCTTTTGGATAAACTTAAAAGTCAAAGGGGTTTATACACCATATAAAAGTAGGTTGTATATAAAACAAAATATGCCTCAATGAAAGGAGATTGAGACGAAGTCCCATACAAAGATCATTTTTTTAAATAAAATAGATCTATTATGTGTATTCACTATAAGTAAATATAAAGAAAGTACAAATACAAGATAAGACATAATAATATCATGACATAATTTGGAAGTAGGAGATTAACCCAAAGAATGGAAATTGGGTTAAGAAGTTCCCTTACCTCGGGTCCGACTTGACTCAATCGTTCTTTAACGTCCTGAATAATAAACTTGAGTTAATTTATACTTGATTAAGAACCTTTTTCAAGTTCATTATTCCTTTTATATCCCTTATTACCATGTTATGAACATTATGTAATCATTTAAGTTAATAACGGTCGTTTTGTCGATATTTGGTACTTGAGTCAAAAGTGAACTTCTTATATTTACAAGTTGTTCACGTAGTCAAATATCCATTATCTCAAGAATGATATTCATGATTTAGATGTCATATATATCATATATATCCAGTATATACATGCATTTATAATATTACATAATCATTTAGAGGTAAGAAATAAAATCCACCGTTCATGGAGACGGTAAGTCGTACGTACGCATGAACGATACTTTCATTTCTATGTCATATTAATGGGATTAAAACAAAATGAGAGATATGTATATTTTAATTCCAGAATTATATTCATCATTTAGATGTAATATAAATCATATATATCCATTATATATATGTACTTATAATAGTACATTACATTTGGGGATAAGAAATGAAATGCACCGTTCACGGAGACGGTACGCCGTACGTACGCATGAACGCTACTTTCATTTCTATCTCATACATTAATGGAAAGAAATAATAATGATATAAAGTTATATTATAATTCCAGTATAATATCATATATAATAACTTTAACTCCATCCTTTATACATCCCACATATGGTATTAACGAATCAAATCACTTTGAGGGGGCGGTAGTCCGCACTTCCTAAAATGAAGATATCGCGTTTACCCATAATGGAAACCATAAAGGTATGCCATACATAAAAAATATAGAAGCTTAAGTAAAACATAAACATATTATATATCATATATAAATATATTGACATCTTAATGGCCACCTTTGAAGGTTTTATATGAGTGTTGAACAATCATCGTTTCGTGAGGAAAAAATTCGTCATCCACAGAAACAGTATGTTCTTTAACCATTAGATGAAAGTGTTTGTAAGTGTATCTATAATAATTCTCATAAAAACATCCTAGTATATTGAAGATACTGGTGTTTTTACAAAATAAAGGAATAAAAAGAGTTTAGGGGGTTGGAGAAGCAAAATAAAACATAAGAACACAAGAGAAAACACTACCTTTAAAACGGGTAACTCTTTTTGATTTGAGCTCAAAGGCTTCCTTGGAAAGACTTCTGCCAAAAGTGAGGATTCTAGGAGTAAGAGAGGGATGTGGAGAGACAAAATGGGCAGGGTTTTTCCGATCCAAAGGCTTGATAGGTGTGGGTAAGGTGGTAGAGGTGGGGGCCTTTTATAAGAGGAGGGGAGGGGCACTCTTGGAAAGTTATAAAAGGTTACATTATTACAAAATGCTTTTCAGATTTTAAAGGTCCCAAAATTATATATTTCGATGATAAGGTGATAAGAGTTCTAAATAAACCCATATAATAGGTTTTTGACAAGTGTAGGTCTTAGATTTTGCATTATCCTTTCATTTTATTTAAATCATTAAATAATGAGGTAATCGCTGCATCATCATGGTGTCATAAATAATTTAATTTATTTAATGTCAAAAAATTATAAAAAAAATACTATGATGTTGGAAATATTTTTATATTTCCAATGACTATTTATAGTCAAATAGATAATTTATGTAGAAAAATTTAAAAATGTTTTACTCAGGTGGTACATTCTTTGTTATATTTACCTTTTTTTAAAAATAAAAAGATAAAAAGTCACTTTCACACAAAAGTTATTTTATGGGGTCCCCAAGTTTGGCACAAGGAATCCCATGGTCGGCCATGAGACAACCAGTAGCATTAGGACACATGTTGGTGTCATTTTTTATTATTATGATATTATTTTATTATCCTTAACTACCTGATTACTCATTAATCAAGATAATTAAAGATAATTACCGTAATTACTATTCATAATGTCAAAAAAAAGAGTATTAATTACATAATTTGGAACTTATGATTCCAAATATGGAATCCATTTTAACAAATTCCAAACATATAAATTTCAATAATTAATTTAAAAATAATTCCCGTTGTCAAAACAAATAGCGGGTTTTTTTGAAACAATATCTATGAAAAGTTTGGCACTTGTTTATGCCCAATTCCAAAGTGAAATTAATCCCAATGACCACCATTGGATTACATGGTAAAAATATATTATATTTACACTTTAAAACCAACTAAAAATATAATATAACCATATAAATAAATTAGATGAAAAAGCAGTTTTGATGTAAAATGCAGTATTTTTCACTATTCATTAAAAAAATGAACATTGTCAGAAAAATACCAAAAAAATTATCCAATGTAAATTTCAATGTCCCAATAATAAATAATAAGTTTATTTTGACAAATAGAGCTTATAAAATTGTCAAAAGTTTGATTTAAAAAAAAATGGTTTTCCATCAAAAGGCAGTAAAACAATCTTTTAAGAATATTAGTGTATTCAATGCTTAAGTTTGGATTTATTCTCATTTTAAGCCTCTAAAACACTATCTAATTCATAAATAGACATAGATAAGAATATCTATTATTCATTAATTACTTGGTATGTTACATCCTTCCCCCCTTTAGAATATTGTGTCCCCGAAATTTATTTACTTATCGAATAAGTGGATGTATTTATCCCTCATTGCATTTTCAGATTCCCATGTCGCCTCTTCAATCATGTGGTTTTTTCACAAAACCTTTACCTGATGAATCACCTTATTTTGTAACACTTTATCCCTGTGGTCAAGAATCTGGAACGTTTGTTCCTCATAAGATAGGTTCTCTTCCAGCTAAACTACCTCTGGACTCAAAACATGAGATGGATCTGGCATGTACTTCCTTAACATTGAAACATGAAAAACATTGTGTACCTGAGATAAACTCGGAGGTAAAGCCACTCGGTAAGAAACTGATCCAACTCTCTCCAGAATTTCATATGGTCCAATGAACCTTGGACTCAGCTTTAATTTCTTACCAAATCGCATCACACTTTTCCACGGTGAAACTCTGAGAAAGACATGATCACTTACCTCGAAAGATAGATCCTTCATCTGGTTATCCGTATAACTCTTCTGACTAATTTGTGATGTTCTCATGTGTTTCTGAATCAACTGAACTTTTTCTTCCATCTCTTCTACCAATTCTGGTCCCATCAACTTCCTTTCACCCACTTCATCCCAAAAAGCTGGAGTTCGACCCCGTTTACCATATAATGCCTCAAATGGAGCTATCTGTATACTAGAATGAAAACTGTTATTATATGGAAACTCAACCAAAGAAAGATGTTGGTCCCAACTTCCCTGATAATCCATAGATAAAGCATTTAGCATATCCTCTAAATTATGAATTGTTCGTTCTGACTACCCATCTGATTGAGGATGAAAAGTTGTACTAAAATTTAATTCAGTACCCAACGACTTCTGAAGGCCCTTCCAAAAGTTAGAAGTGAACCTAAGATCATGGTCAAATACAATGGAGAGAGGAACTCCATGTAACCTGAATATCTCTCTAAGATACAAATGGGAAAGTTAATCTTGGGAAAAAGTATCTCGTATAGCAAGGAAATGAGCAGATTTAGTCAAGTGATCAACAATAACCCAGATTTCATTATTACCTCGAGGTGTCTTCGACAATCACACAATGAAGTCCATGGATATATTCTACCATTTCCATTCTGGTACTGGTAAAGGCTGAAGCATCCCTTTCGGTAACCGCCGCTCTGCTTTTACCTGTTGACAAGTCAAACACTTCACAGTAAAATCAGCAATATCTCTTTTCATTCTGTCCCACCAGTAATACTCCCGAAGATCTCTATACATCTTAGTACTGCCTGGATGAAATGAAAACGGAGAACTATGAGCTTCACATAACAACTCTCTATTCAACTGTGAATCATAAGGCACACACAATCTCTTCCCAAATCTCAAAACACAATCATCATCAATGTTGAATTCATGCAACTTACCCTTCTAAACTAGCTCTACCTTTTTCTGCAACTCGTTGTCTTGCTTTTGTGCTTGATTAATTCTGTCTGATAGAGATGATCTCACTGATACCTGAAACAAAATAGAAGAAATTCCTTCACCAATAACTTCTATGCCAAAGTTCATCAAATCCTTAACCAAAGGATCACGTTCCAACTGCAACATTGTTAATGAAGCATTACTTTTTTTGACTCAAAGAATCAACCACTTTATTTGCTTTTCCCGGATAGTAATGAATTGTACAATCATAATCCTTTATTAATTCTAACCATCTCCTCTGTATCATTTTCAATTCATTCTGAGTGAATATATACTTTAAACTTTTGTGATCGGTATATATTTCACACTTTACTCCATACAAATGATTCCTCCAAATTTTCAAAGCGAAAACAACAACAGCTAATTCCAAATCATGTGTAGGGTAATTTACCTCACGAGTTTTCAACTGACGTGAAGCATAAGCAATTACCTGATCATTCTACATTAGGACACAACCCAGTCCTTTCAATGAATCATCACTGTAGATAACAAACTCACCATTCCTGGAAGGTAGTGCCAAAACTGGAGCATTCACCAATCTTCTTTTCAGTTCCTGAAAACAATCATCACATTCTTTTATCCAGATAAACTTAACACCCTTCCAAGTTAGCTTTGTCATTGGACTAGATAACCATGAAATATTTCTAACAAACCTTCAGTAATAGCCTGCCAAACCAAGAAAACTACGAATCTCGATTACATTTGTGGGTCTTGGCCATTCTTCCACATCCTTTGTTTTTTTAGTATCAACAGTTATCACATCTTTAGAAACAATGTGACCAAGGAAAGAAATTTGTTGCAACCAAAACTCACACTCGCTGAATTTCCCATACAATTTCTTTTCATTTAAGGTTTGCAAAATAACCCTTAAATGACTTTCATGCTCCTCTTTACTTTTATAAAACACCAAAATATCATCAATGAAAACACCCAACACTTTTCACCTGAGTCAACTAAGCCATCACTACAACAAACTATTTAGTTCTGATTCTGACCATCTCAGGATACTGTTTTGATAGTTCATTTCCTCTGTATGGCTTCCCAGAAAATATGTTCTGTTTCCTCTATGAAAAACCCTTCTTAACAAACATGTATTAGATGAAGCAACATGGTAATATTTAAATGATATATCATTTAAATTTGACCATAAAAAAATATTTTTGGATAATCATTTAATAGGATTCTAACTCCTAAAGTTATCTAAACCTCCCTTTGATACCAACTATAAGGCCCCAGCCTTAAACATTACTTAATATTGAGACATTTAAAGAATACACATTGATGATCTTTTCAGGTTTATAGTTTTAGAGAATTAGATCATAAATCATGCATTACTCTCCACATTTAAACAAAGTGGTTACATGAAAGATAGTACTCATTTTTCCCATTAATGGAAACATATTTAAAATAAAACATGGATTCTTTCTTGAAACTTCCTTGAAACTATCATCACATCATGTACCTTTCCCTTGACCTATGAAAAACATTTCAATAAACATGGGATGAGCATAAAAAGCTCAGTAAGGGATATAAAAGTACGAAATGAAAACATTAGTCCATGTACGAAATCATACTTTACTCATAAAACATAATCACTTTAACATACCTCATCAAAACATGAATAAATCATAGAAATCATAAGACATAAAGGTAACTTGAGGCATTCATAACATTCTTACGTAGGGAGTAACCCTCTTAGTTACGTTTGGAATACCCATTACAGTATATTCCCTAAATCTTTTCAGAGAAACCTCAAAGTTTAACCCCTTTGCATTACCCAATGAATTGGAGAGCTATATCGGGCTCACCCACCCTTAGTTTATCATGGAACCACCCGTCTTCATAATAATGCCCAAGAACCATAACATAATCGTATCACATAAAACATGCATAAAGGAAACATAACATTTCCACTTTTAAATCACAAGATATAAATACAACACATTGATATAAAAACATTATGAAAACCATTTTCAATACCAAAATAAAATAATAGTAAAACATGGTATTTATTTTTCATTAAAAAAAGGTATGGCTTGTAGAGGGAGTCGAAACTCAAATAATGGCCATGGCGGCGGAGAAGTCGTTGTCGCCGCATACGTACAACAAAAACATTCCCTTTTGTCGTTTAGTAAAACTCTTCATATAAAAAGATTCCTTTTGGATAAACATAAACGTCAAAGGGGTTTATACACCGTATAAAAGTAGGTTGTGTATAAATAAAAATATGCCTCAATGAAAGGAGATTGAGACGAAGTCCCATACAAAGATCATTTTTTTTAAGTAAAATAGATCTATTATGTGTATTCACTATAAGTACACATAAAGAAAGTACAAATACAAGATAGTACATAATAATATCATGACATAATTTGAAAGTAGGAGATTAAACCAAAGAATGGAAATTGGGTTAAGAAGTTCCCTTACCTCGGGTCCGACTTGACTCGATCGTTCTTTAATGTCCTTCATAATAAACTTGAGTTAATTTATACTTTTTTAAGAACCTTTTTCAAGTTCATTATTCCTTTTATATCACTTATTACCATGTTATGAACATTATGTAATCATTTAAGTTAATAACAGTCATTTTGTCGATATTTGGTACTTGAGTCAAAAGTGAACTTCTTATATTTACAAGTTGTTCACGTAGTCAAATATCCATTATCTCAAGAATGATATTCATGATTTAGATGTAATATATATCATATATATCCAGTATATACATGAATTTATAATATTACATAATCATTTATAGGTAATTAATGAAATGCACCGTTCATGGAGACGGTAAGCCGTACGTACGCATGAACGCTACTTTCATTTCTATGTCATATTAATGGAATTAAAACTAAATGAGAGATATGTATATTTTAATTATATAATTATATTCATCATTTATATGTAAAATACATCATATATATCCATTATATATATGTACTTATAATAGTACATTATATTTGGGGATAATAAATTAAATGCACCGTTCATGGAGACGGTACTCCGTACGTACGCATGAACGCTACTTTCATTTCTATCTCATAATTTAATGGAAAGAAATAATAATTATATAAAGGTATATTATAATTCCAGTATAACATCATATATAATAACTTTAACTCCATCCTTTATACGTCCCACATATGACATTAACAAATCAAATCACTTTGAGGGGCCGGTAGTCCGCACTTCCTAAAATGAAGATATTGCGTTTACCCATAATGGAAACCATAAAGGTATGCCATAAATGAAAAATACAGAAGCTTAAGTAAAACATAAACATATTATATATCATATATAAATATATTTACATATTAATGGCCACCTTTGAAGGTGTTATATGAGTGTTGAACAATCATCGTTTCGTGAGGCATAAATTCGCCATCCACAAAAACAGTATGTTCTTTAACCATTAGATGATGGTGTGTGTAAGTGTAGCTCTAATCCTTCTTATAAAAACATCATATTATATTTAATATACTGGTGTTGTTACAAAATAAAGGAATAAAAAGTGTTTAGGGGGTTGGAGAAGCAAAATAAAACATAAGAACACAAGAGAAAACACTACCTTTAAAACGGGTAACTCTTTTTGATTTGAGCTCAAAGGCTTCCTTGGGAAGACTTCTTCCCAAAGTGAGGCTTCTAGGATTAATAGATGGATGTGTAGAGACAAAATGGGTAGGGGTTGGACGATCCAAAGGCTTGAGAGGTGTGGGTAAGGTGGTAGAGGTGGGGGCCTTTTATAAGAGGAGAGGAGGGGCACTCTTGGAAAGTTATAAAAGGTTACTTTATTACAAAATGCTTTTTGGACTTTAAAGGTCCCAAAATTATATATTTAGAGGATAAGGTGATAAGAGTTATAAATATACCCATACAATAGGTTTTTGAAAAGTGTAGGTCTTAGATTTTGTATTATCCTTTCATTTTATTTAAATCGTTAAATAATGTGGTAATCGCTGCATCATCATGCTGTCATAAATAATTTAATTTATTTAATGTCTAAAAATTATAAAAAAAATTCTATGATGTAGGAAATCATGTTGTATTTCCAATTAATATTTATAGTCCAATAGATCATTTATTTAGACAAAATTAAAAATGTTTTACTCAGGTGATACATTCTTTGTTATATTTAACTTTCTTTAAAAATAAAAAGATAAAAAGTCACTTTCACACAAAAGTGATTCCATGGGGTCCCCAAGTTTGGCACAAGGCATCCCATGGTCGGCCATGAGACAACCAGTATCATTAGGACACATTTTGGTGTCATTTTTTATTATTATGATATTATTTTATTATCCTTAACTACCCGATTACTCATTAATCAAGATAATTAAAGATAATTACAGTCATTACTATTCATAATGTCCAAAAACAAAAGAGTCTTAATTACATAATTTGTACCTTATGATTCCAAATATGGAATCCATTTTACCAAATTACAAACATATAAATTTCAATAATTAATTTAAAAATAATTCCCGTTTTCAAAACAAATAGCGGGTTTTTTTGAAACAATATCTATGAAAAGTTTGGCACTGGTTTATGCCCAATTCCAAAGTGAAATTAATCCCAATGACCACCATTGGATTAAATGGTAAAAATATATTCTATTTACACTTTAAATATAAGGCCCCAGCCTTAAACCTTACTTAATCTTGAGTTATTACAAGATTACACCTCGAGGATCTCTTCAGGTTTAGAGTTTTAGAAAATTAGAACATAAAACTTGCATTACATTCCACATTTAAACAAAGTGGTTACATAAAAGATAGTATTAATTTTTCCCATCAATGGAAACATATATAGAATAAAACATGTATTATTTCTTGACACTTCCTTGACACTATCATCATATCATGTACCTTTCCCTTGACCTGTGAAAAACATTTCAAAAAAACTTGGGATGAGCATAAAAAGCTTAGTAAGGGATATAAAAATATGGAAAGGAAACATGGGTACATATATACATAAGAATGAAATCATACTTTACCCATAAAACATAAGCACTTTAACATACCTCATAAAATCATGAATAAATCACAGAAATCATAAGACATAAAGGTAACTTGAGGCATTCATAACATTCTTACGTAGGGAGTAACCCTCTTGGTTACGTTTGGAATACCCATCAAAGTATATTCCCTAAATATATTCGGAGAAACCTTAACGTTTCACTCCTTCGCGTTACCCAATGCATTGGAGAGCTATATCGGGCTCACCCGCCCTTAGTTTATCACGGAACCACCCGTCTTCATAATAATTCCCAAGAACCTCAACATAATCGTATCACATAAATCATGCATAAAGGAAACATAACATTTCCACCTTTCAATCACAAGATATCAATACAACACATTGATATAAAAACATTATGAAAACCATTTTCAATACCAAAATAAAAGAAAAGTAAAACATGGTATTTATTTTTCTTTTAAAAAAAGGTATGGCTTGTAGAGGAAGCCGAAACTCAAATAATGGTCATGGTGGAGGAGAAGTCGTTGTCGCCGCATAAGTACGAAAAAAAATTCCCTTTTGTCGTTTATTAAATGCTTAGTATAAAAAATATTCCTTTTGAATAAACGTAAAAGTAAAAGGGGTTTATACACCATATAAAAGAAGGTTGTGTATAAAACAAAATATACCTCAATGAAAGGAGATTGAGACGAAGTCCCATACCTCGGGTCCGACTTGACTCGGTCGTTCTTTAATATCCTGAATAATAAACTTGAGTTAATTTCTACTTGTCTAAGAACATTTTTAAAGGTCATTATTCCTTTTATATCACTTATTTCCATGTCATGAACACTATGTAATTATTTAAGTTAATAACGGTTGTTTTAACGATCATTGGTACTTGAGTCAAAAATAAACCCTTTATAATTACAAGTTGTTCATGTATCCATTATATCCAGAATTATAATAATGATGTATATATCATATATATCATATATATCCAGTATATACATGCATTTATAATATTACATAATCATTTAGAGTTAAGAAATGAAATACACCGTTCATGGAGACGGTAAGCCGTACGTACGCATGAACGCTACTTTCATATCTATTTCGTATTTTATAGAATGGAATCATAATTATATAAAGGTATATTATAATTCCAGTGTAATATCATATATAATATCATAACTACATCCTTTATACGTCCCACATATGGTATTAACGAATCAAATCACTTTGAGGGGGCGGTAGTTCGGACTTCCTTAAATGAAGATATCGTGTTTACCCATAATGGAAACCATAAAGGTATGCCCAAAATGAAAAATACAGAAGCTTAAGGAAAACATGAAAATATTATATATCATACATAAATATAGTGTCATCTTAATGGCCACCTTTGAAGGTGTTAAAAGAATGTTGAACAATCATCGTTTCGGGAGGCATAAATTCACCATCCACGGAAACAATATGTTCTTTAACCAATAGATGTAGGTGTGTGTAAGTGTAGCTATAATCCTTCTTATAACAACATCCTAGTATATTGAAGATACTGGATTTGTTACAAAAGAAATGAATAAAAAGAGTTTAGGGGGTTGGAGAAGCAAAATAAAACAAAAGGACTCAAGTGAAGACATTACCTTAAAATCGGGTAACTCCCTTTGGTTTGAGCTCAAAGGCTTCCTTGGGAAGACTTCTGCACAAAGTTAGGCTTCAAGGAGTAATAGAGGGAAGTTTACAGACAAAATGTGTAGGGGTTGGCCGAGACAAAGGATTTGGAAGTGTGGGTAAAGAGGTAGAGGTGGGGGCCTTTTATAAGAGGAGAGGAGGGGCACTCTTGGAAAGTAAAGAAAAGTTACTTTATTTTAAAATTATTTTCGGATTAAAAAGGTCCCACATTGATATAATTCGAGGGTAAGGTGATAAGGGTTCTAAATCCACCCATACAATAGGTTTTTGACATGTGTAGGTCATAGATTTTACATTATCATTCCATTTTATTTAAATCCTTTATTAATGAGGTAATCGCTGCATCATCATGATGTCATAAATAATTTAATTTATTTAAAGTATAAAAATTATAAAAAAACTACTATGATGTAGGAAATCTTTTTATATTTCCAATAAATATTTATAATCAAAAATCAGACTTGTATAACCCCATGTAAAAATTGTTTTAGTAAAACATCTCATGTTTGTGTTATTTTTACTTTTACATTAAATAAAAAGTTATTTATGTAATTTCCCAACCAAAGTGGCTCCATGGGGTCCCCAAGTTGACCCATGGATTTTCTTGGTTGGCAATGACACATCCAATGAGGGTAGGACATGTTTCAAGCTCATATCATATTATTAAAACATTATTTTTACCTTAAACTACACTAATTACCTCTAATCACGATTAAGAACTTAAAAGTTACTATTCACCAAAAAATTATTTTAATCTCATTGAACCACATTTTACTAATTAATGACAACCATGTATGTCAGATTTTTGAAAATCAAATCACAGAAGTGGCAAAGTTTCATTTAAACGAAAAATCAGTTTCTTTAACTACCACTTAGTGGTTTCACTATTCATCAAAAATTGATGTTTTTCAGAAAAATTCCAAAACTTCACCCTAAGCTATATTTGATATTCTGAATTCAAAAATGATTTATATTTTAAAAAATTCAAAACATATAATATTCATTCATTAATTTAATAATTAATTCCCGCTGTCATGACAAATAGCATGTTTTTATGAAACAATAAGTATCAAAAGATTGACACTAGTTTAAGTCCAATTTCAAAGTGAAATTGATTCCAATGACCACCATTGGATTAAATGGTAAAAATATATTCTAATTTCACTTTAAAACCAATTCAAAATATAATCTAATCATATAAATAAATTAGATTAAAAAGAGGTTTTGAATTAAAATACAACATTTTTCATTATTCATTAAAAAATGAACTTTATCGGAAAAATACCAAAAATTCACACAAAGTAAATTTTGTTGTCCCAATCATAAAGAATAAGTTTATTTTGACAAACATAGCTTATAAAATTGTCAAAAGATAGATTTAAAAATGGTTTTCCATTAAAAGGTAGTAAAACAATCTTTTAAAAATATTAGTGTATTCCATGCTTAAGATTGGCTTTATTTTAATTTTAAGCCTATAAAACACTATCTAATTCATTAATAGGCATAGATAAAAATATCTATTATTCATTACTTAATTGGGATGTTACATCCTTCCCCCTTTAGAAAATTGCATTCCTGTAATTTATTTACTTATCGAATAAATGGGGGTACTTATCCCTCATTGCATTTTCAGATTCCCATGTTGCCTCTTCCATCATGTGGTTTTTCCACAAAAACTTTACCTGATTAATCACCTTATTCCGTAACACTTGCTCCCTATGATCAAGAATCTGGACCGGTTGTTCCTCATAAGATAGGTTCTCTTCCAGCTAAACTACCTCTGGACTCAAAACATGAGATGGATCTGGCATGTACTTTCTCAACATCGAAGCCTGAAAAAAATTGTGTACCTGAGATAAAATCGGAGGTAATGTCACTCTGTATGCAACTAATCCAAATCTCTTCAGAATTTCATATGGTCCAATGAACCTTGGACCCAGCTTTCCTTTCTTACCAAATCGCATCACACTTTTCCATGGTGAGACTTTGAGAAAAACATGATCACCTACCTCAAAAGATAGATCCTTCCCCCTGTTGTCCGCATAACTCTTCTGCCTCCTCTAAGCTATTCTCATGTGTTTCTATATCAGCTGAACTTTTTCTACCAACTCTTCTACCAATTCTGGTCCCATCAGCTTTCTTTCACCCACTTCATCCCAAAAATCTGGAGTTCAACATCGCTTCCCATATAACACCTCAAATGTTTCCATCTGTATACTGGAATGAAAACTGTTATTATATGAAAATTCAACCAAAGAAAGATGTTGGTCCCAACTTCCCTGATAATCCATTGAACAAGCACGTAGCATATCCTCCAATGTCTGAATTGTTCGTTCTAACTGCCCATCTGATTGAGGATGAAAAGTTGTACTAAAATTTAATTCAGTACCCAACGACTTCTGAAGGCCTTTCCAAAAGTTAGAAGTGAACCTGGGATCACGGTCAGATACAATGGAGAGGGGAACTCCAAGTAACCTGACTATCTCTTTAAGATACAAATGGGAAAGTTGATCTAGGGAAAAAGTATCTCGAATAGGAAGGAAATGATCATATTTAGTCAAGCGATCAATAATAACCCAGATTGCATTATTACCTCAAGATGTCTTCGGTAATCCCACAACAAAGTCCATGGATATATTCTCCCATTTTCACTCTGGCACTGGTATAGGCTGAAGCATCCCTTTTGGTAACTGCCGCTCTGCTTTAACCTGCTGACAAGTCAAACACTTCACAGTAAAATCAGCAATATCTCTTTTCATTCCATCCCACCAGTAATACTCCCGTAGATCTCTGTACATATTAGTACCGCCATGATGAACTGAAAACAGAGAAATACGAGCTTCACATAACAACTCTCTCTTCAACTGTGAATCACAAGGCACACATAATCCCTTCCCAAACCTCAAAACACAATCATTATCAATGTTGAATTTAAGCAACTTACCCTTCTGAACCAGCTCTACCTTTTTAGGCAACTCACTGTTTTGCTTCTGTGCTTGCTTGATTCTGTCTGATAGAGAAGATTTCACTGATACCTGAAACAAAATAGAAGAACATCCTACACCAACAACTTCTATGCAAAAGTTCATCAAATCCTTAACCAAAGGATCACGTTCCAACCGCAACATTTCTAATGAAGCATTACTTTTTCAACTCAAAGCATTAGCCACTTTATTTGCTTTTCCCGGATGGTAATGAATTGTACAATCATAATCCTTGATTAATTCTAGCCATCTCCTCTGTCTCATGTTCAAGTCTTTCTGAGTGAATATATACTTTAAACTTTTTTGGTCAGTATATATTTCACACTTTACTCCATACAAATGATGCCTCCAAATTTTTAAAGCGAAAACAACATCAACTAATTCCAAATCACGTGTAGGGTAATTTACCTCATGAGTTTTCAACTGTCGTGAAGCATAAGAAATTACCTGATCATCTACATTAGGACACAACCAAGTCCTTTCAATGAAGCATCACTGTAGATAACAAACTCACCATTCCTGGAAGGAAGTGCCAAAACTGGAGCATTCACCAATCTTCTTTTCAATTCCTGAAAACAATCATCACATTCTTTTTCCCAGATAAACTTAACACCCTTCCGAGTTAGCTTAGTCATTGGACTAGATAATCGTGAAAAATTTCTAACAAACCTTCGGTAATAGCCTGCCAAACCAAGGAAGCTACGAATCTCAGTTACATTTGTGGGTCTTGGCCATTCTTCAACAACCTTTGTTTTTACAGTATCAACCATTATCCCATCTTTAGAAACAATATGACCAAGGAAAGAATTTTTTTGCAACCAAAACTCACACTTGCTGAATTTCCCATACAATTTCTTTTCTTTTAAGGTTTGAAAAATAACCCTTAAATGTATTTCATGATCCTCTTTACTTTTAGAAAACACCAAAATATCATCAATGAAAACCACCACAAACTTATCCAAGAACTCATGGAAAATTCTATTCATTAAGTCCATGAATACAGCAGGTGCATTGGTTAGCCCAAAAGGCATTACTACAAATTCATAATGGCTATATTTTGTACGAAACACAGTCTTCGGAACATCTGCTTCCTTTACCTTCAGCTGATGGTACCCCGATCTCAGGTCAATCTTTGAAAAAAACTGAGCTCCCTGGAGCTGATCAAACAAATCATCGATATGAGGCAAAGGATATTTGTTCTTAACAGTGATGCTATTCAAGGCTCTATAATCAATGAAAAGTCTCATAGAACCATATTTCTTTTTAACAAATAAAACAGGTGCACCCCATGGTGATGTGCTAGGCCGAATGAAAACTTTCTCTAATAAATCTTGTAATTGCTCCTTCAACTCTAAAAGTTCAATTTGATCCATTCGATAAGGGGGTTTTGAAATTGGATTAGCATCGGGAACTAATTCAACAGTAAATTCAACTTCCCGATCTGGTATTATTCCAGGAAACTCATCAGGAAAAACATCAGGATACTCATTTACCACTGGCACATCATTAATCAGAACAGTTCCTTTATTTTCAATGATGTGTGCAAGGTAAAATTCATTTCCATATTTTACAAGTTTCTCAGCCTCTTGATATGTTATCAACCGTAAGGGTTCATTATTGTACACAAACCGAAAGTATTTCTGAAAAGAAACTTCTTTAGCTCTACAGTCAATCTTAGCATGGTAAATAGAGAGCCAATCCATACCCAGGATAACATCAAACTCTACTAGAGGTAGAACAATAAGGTTTTCAAGTAGGTTCTTTCCACAGATAAGGATAGGAAGATTCTTATAAATTCTTTTTGCCTCAACATTTTCCCCAGGTGTTTTTACCACAAGTTCAGGAGTCATTTCTTGAGATGGTATTCCCATTTTACAAGAAAAAGTTTTAGAGATGAAAGAATGTGTAGACCCCAAATCAAACAACATGCTGGCATAATCTGAAAAAACAAACAAAGTACCTGATACAAATTCATTTTATGGCCCAATATCTGCTGAAGTAGTTGCAAAGGATTTCACCACCCCTTTCTTCTTGTAGTATAACTGCTTCCCATCACTCGAGCTCTTTGTCGGATACTCATTTGCATAGTGACCCATCTCATTGCACTTAAAACATTTCACTAACTATAAATCAAATTTGGTCTTACCTTCACCTTGATCTTTTTCAGTGCAATCACGAGCCTTATGTCCCATCTTACCACATCGATAGCACTTTCCAGAATTCAGAAGACATTCCCCAGCATGACTTTTACCACATTTATCACAAACTAGAAACTTAGTTTTCTTACCATCAGACTTTTTTGAAGAATTCTTTCCTTTCTCCTGCCACCTCGGTCTCTTCTTCTGTTGGTTGTTATAGAACACTTGATCATCAGCAAACTCCATTTCTACCTTATCAGCACATCGAACAAGCTTTTCATAACTTTTGAACTCACGAGAAGCCAATTCCCTTCGATATTTTGGTTTTAACCCTGAGTAAAAATGATTGATTTTACTATCAAGGTCTCGGATAAAATTTGGAGTATACCATGCCAATCGAGTGAACCTTTCTTCATAGGTAGCAACAGAGTCTTCCTCTTGCCTCAATTCCAAGAATTGTTTTTCCATCCTAAGTCGAACAACCTTAGGAAAATATTTCTCAAGAAACATACCTTTTAATTCATCCCAGTCAAGAGCATCAATCTCATCAGCGTCCCTAATATTTTTAACCATCGACCACCACTGATCTGCTTCACCCTCCAAACGGTAAATAGAAAGACTAAACTTTTGATTGTCTGAACACCCCATGACATCGAAAATATTCTCCAGTGCTTTAATCCACCCTTCAAATATCATAGGGTTAGATGATCCTCTGAATGATGGGGGATGTTGCCTCATGAAATGTTCCACCACTGACATGTTCCTCTGCGGTTGATCTGGATAATCTTGTGCATGGATACCACCACCATTTATCGCTTGAGTCAACTACACCATTACTGCAAAAAACTATTCAGTTCCAATTCTGACCATCTCAGGATGATGATTCAGAAGGTTATTTCCTTCTGTATGCCTTCCTAGCACTCCTTCCCTGTTTCCTCTGCGGAAAACCATTCTGAACAAACATGTCTTAGATGAAGCAACATGGTAATCTTCAAATTCTATGTCATTTCAAAAAAATATTTTTGGATAATCATTTAATAGAATTCTAACTCCTAAAGTTATCTAAACCAACCTTTGATACCAACTATAGGGCCCCAGCCTTAAACCATACTTAATGTTGAGTTATTACAAGATTACACTTCGAGGATCTTTTCAGGTTTAGAGTTTTAGAGAATTAGAACATAAAACTTGCATTACATTCCACATTTAAACAAAGTGGTTACATAAAAGATAATATTAATTTTTCCCATCAATGGAAACATATTTAGAATAAAAAATGGATTCTTTCTTGACACTTCCTTGACACTATCATCATATCATGTACCTTTACCTTTACCTATGAAAAACATTTCAAAAAAACTTGGGATGAGTATAAAAAGCTCAGCAAGGGATATAAAAATATGGAAAGGAAACATTGGTACATATATACATAAGAATGAAATCATACTTTACCCATAAAACATAAGCACTTTAATATACCTCATAAAATCATGAATAAATCATAAAAATCATAAGACATAAAGGTAACTTGAGGCATTCATAACATTCTTACGTAGGGAGTAACCCTCTTGGTTACGTTTGGAATACCCATCACAGTATATTCCCTAAATATCTTGAGAGAAACCTTAACGTTTCACTCCTTGGCGTTACCCAATGAATTGGAGAGCTATATCGGGCTCACCCGCCCTTAGTTTATCACGGAACCACCTGTCTTCATAATAATGCTCAAGAACCTCAACATAATCGTATCACATAAAACATGCATAAAGGAAACATAACATTTCTACCTTTCAATCACAAGATATCAATACAACACATTGATATAAAAACATTATGAAAACCATTTTCAATACCAAAATAAAATAAAAGTAAAACATGGTATTTATTTTTATTTTAAAAAAAGGTATGGCTTGTAGAGGAAGCCAAAACTCAAATAATGGTCATGGTGGCGGAGAAGTCGTTGTCGCCGCATACGTATGACAAAAACATTCCCTTTTGTCATTTAGTAAACGCTTCGTATAAAAAATATTCCTTTTGAATAAACGTAAAAGTCAAAGGGTTTTATACACCATATAAAAGAAGGTTGTGTATAAAACAAAATATGCCTCAATTAAAGGAGATTGAGACGAAGTCCCATACCTCGGGTCCGACTTGACTCGGTCGTTCTTTAATCTCCTGAATAATAAACTTGAGTTAATTTATACTTGTTTAAGAACCTTTTTAAAGTTCATTATTCCTTTTATATCACTTATTTCTATTTCATGAACACTATGTAATTATTTAAGTTAATAACGGTCGTTTTAACGATCATTGGTACTTGAGTCAAAAATAAACCCTTTATAATTACAAGTTGTTCATGTATCCATTATATCCAGAATTATAATCATGATGTATATATCATATATATCATATATATCCAGTATATACATGCATTTATAATATTACATAATCATTTAGAGGTAATAAATGAAATGCACCGTTCATGGAGACGGTAAGTCGTACGTACGCATGAACGCTACTTTCATTTCTATTTCGTATTTTATAGAATGGAATCATAATGATATAAAGGTATATTATAATTCCAGTGTAATATCATATATAATATCATAACTCCATCCTTTATATGTCCCACATATGGTATTAAAGAATCAAATCACTTTGAGGGGGCGGTAGTCCGCACTTCCTTAAATGGAGATATCGTGTTTACCCATAATGGAAACCATAAAGGTATGCCCAAAATGAAAAATACAGAATCTTAAAGAAAACATAAACATATTATATATCATACATAAATATAGTGTCATATTAATGGCCACCTTTGAAGGTGTTAAAAAAATGTTGAACAATCATCGTTTCGGGAGGCATAAATTCACCATCCACGGAAACAATATGTTCTTTAACCATTAGATGCAGGTGTGTGTAAGTGTAGCTCGAATCCTTATTATAACAACATCCTAGTATATTGAAGACACTTTATTTGTTACAAAAGAAATGAATAAAAAGAGTTTAGGGGGTTGGAGAAGCAAAATAAAACAAAAGGACTCAAGTGAAGACATTACCTTAAAATCGGGTAACTCCCTTTGGTTTGAGCTCAAAGGATTCCTTGAGAAGACTTCTGCCCAAAGTGAGGATTCAAGGAGTAAGAGAGGGAAGTGGAGAGACAAAATGGTCAGGGTTTGTCCAAGCCAAAGGCTTTTTAAGTGTGGGTAAAGAGGTAGAGGTGGGGGAATTTTATAAGAGGAGAGGAGGGGCACTCTTGGAAAGTAAAGAAAAGTTACTTTATTTTAAAATGATTTTCGGATTCAAAAGGTCCCAAATTGATATAATTCGAGGGTAAGGTGATAAGGGTTCTAAAGCCACACATCCAATAGGTTTTGGACATGTTTAGGCCATAGAGTTTACATTATCATTTCATTTTATTTAAATCCTTTATTAATGAGGTAATCGTTGCATCATCATGATGTCATAAATAATTTAATCTATTTAAAGTATAAAAATTATAAAAAAAATTCTATGATGTTGGAAATCTGTTTAGATTTCCAATGACTATTTATAATAAAAAATATGACTTGTATAACCCCATGTAAAAATTGTTTAAGTAAAACATCTCATGTTTGTGTTATTTTTACTTTTACATTAAATAAAAAGTTATTTATGTAATTTCCCAACCAAAGTGGCTCCATGGGGTCCCCAAGTTGACCCATGGATTGTCTTGGTCGGCCATGACACATACAATGAGGGTAGGACATGTGTCAAGCTCATCTCATATTATTAAAACATTATTTTTACCTTAAACTACACTAATTACCTCTAATCGCGATTAAGAACTTAAAAGTTACTATTCACCAAAAAATTATTTTAATCTCATTGAACCACATTTTACTTCTTAATGACAACCATATATGTCGGATTTTTGAAAATCAAATCACAGAAGTGGCAATGTTTCATTTAAACGAAAAATCAGTTTCTTTAACTACCACTTAGTGGTTTCACTATTCATCAAAAATTGAAGTTTTTCAGAAAAATTCCAAAACTTCAACCTAAGCTATATTTGATATTATGAATTAAAAAATGATGTCTATTTTACAAAATTCAAAACATATAAGATGCATTAATTAATTTAATAATTAATTCTCGCTGTCATGACAAATAGCGTGTTTTTATGAAATAATAAGTATCAAAAGATTGACACTAGTTTAAGTCCAATTTCAAAGTAAAATTGATTCCAATGACCACCATCAGATTAAATGGTAAAAATATAATCTAATTTCACTTTAAAACCAATTCAAAAGATAATCTAATCATATAAATAAATTAGATTAAAAAGAGGTTTTGAATTAAAATATAACATTTTTCACTATTCATTAAAAAATGAACTTTATCGGAAAAATACCAAAAATTCACACAAAGTAAATTTTGATGTCCCAATCATAAAGAATAAGTTTATTTTGACAAACATAGCTTATAAAATTGTCAAAATATAGATTTAAAAATGGTTTTCTATTAAAAGGCAGTAAAACAATCTTTTAAAAATATTAGTGTATTCCATGCTTAAGATTAGATTTATTTTCATTTTAAGCCTCTAAAACACTATCTAATTCATTAATAGGAATAGATTAAAATATCTATTATTCATTACTTACTTGGGATGTTACATTAAAACCAACTAAAAAGATAATCTAACGATATAATTAAATTAGATGAAAAAGAAGCTTTGATGTAAAATGCAGTATTTTTCACTATTCATTAAAAAAAAATGAACATTGTCAGAAAAATACCAAAAAAATTATCCAATGTAAATTTCATTGTCCCAATAATAAATAATAAGTTTATTTTGACAAATAGAGCTTATAAAATTGTCAAAAGTTTGATTTAAAAAAATGGGTTGCCATCAAAAGGCAGTAAAACAATCTTTTAAGAATATTAGTGTATTCAATGCTTAAGATTGGATTTATTCTCATTTTAATCCTCTAAAACACTATCTAATTCATAAATAGACATATATAAGAATATTTTTTATTCATTACTTACTTGGGATGTTACAACTACAAAGCATTAAAACTTGTGAGGAACCCATCCCTACACAAACTGTCTCTTCCATAACCTTATGTGAAGTGTCTAGATTCCCAAAAACCCCACATGAATTTATTAAAGAACCAAACTTTGGATTTGGGATATATTAAGAAGATAAAGTAATTATTGAAGGGTATTTAAATCAATATGAAATTGAATTTTTGAATTCAAAAGAGGAGAATTTGACATCATGGATTGAGTCTCATGAATATAACTCCATTGATGATTTTTCAAAAACACCAATCACTGAACCATTAAGAGAAATAAAAAACATTGAGTCCATACCCATTCCTGACACTAATATTTCCAATTTTGGGGTTGAATCTTCTATTCAAAAGGAACCAATTTTTTTGATAAATTTGGGAAAAGAAACTGAGTTGGATTTAAAATCTCAAATTGTGTTTGAATGTCCTATCCAAATAAAGATCAAAAGTATTATCCTTACTTACCCACTCAAGTATCCCTTCATATGTTATAACCATGAACTTTTAGTTATAATTCATGATTCTATTGAAAAACAATGTTTAGGAATGATTATTGATGTCTTAGGCAAGATTAGAGAAGCAACTAGATCCACTATTTCAGAAATTCATTGGATTTACCCACTCATTTTAGAACATAGGATTGTGAATGAAACAAATTCTAAACATAGAATCAATATCAACCTAGTAGAAGTGGTGAAAAATGTGGTCCTTAAAAGGTTTAAAGTTGGTATTGGGTAAGTTAGGGGTGATCTATGTCAAGCTAGCGATGTTAAACAAAGCGCTTCATGGGAGGAAACCCATGGTTTTCAAGTTTCCAAAAATTTTGTTGTTTTAATAAAATTTATATTTTAAATAGTATTAAAGAGTCATTTTGATATTTACAAATAAAAAAAAATAAACTGTTGACCTGTTCTTCTATAATGAGTGTGGATGGGTACGAAAGGGGAGTGCCATATTCATCCGTGTCACGTGGTGTGATCCTTGAGTAATACCTTACCCAGAAATTTAAAAAGAAGAGAATATATCATTAGTTTATTTTATTTTATTTTTATGTGTTTGTAGGTTAAAATAAAAATACAAAAAAAATACAAAAAAAAAATAATAATAATAAAAGTCCACACCATAGGTCGTGGGGAAAACCCCGTCACAGCCGGCGAAGCCTTGGGGATTAGAACCCGGGACCGAAGGGAGACAGGGGCGCGCACTTACCACTGACCTACGACTCTTTTTGCTTCCTTATTCTATAATTTTTATATATATACTTATATTTTACTTTATTTATTATATAAATATATAAATATAAATATATTGTTTTGTTTTATTTTTTTCATTTTTTTCCTTTTTCTACTAGGGAACTCTATAAGTGGCATGGATATCAAAGGATCAAAAGGGAGCAGCAAGAATTTCAACTTCAACCACCAGGTGACTTCATTCCATGATCCTCATTTTCAATTTCCTTTTTGAACTTTCATTCTCTACCTCTACCCCCTTCTAAATTTTCTTTTCATTAAACACTGTGGACAATGTTATTTTACGTGGGGGGGGGGGAGATAAAATAAAAAATTCTTTTGTGTCAAAAAAATTGAATGATTTGAATTTTTTTTTGTGAAAATGGAAGGAAAAATTCTTTTAACTTTGAACATGGTAATACACATTGCACACTTTGAAACTGAATATCAAATAATTTAGCATGCCCTGATTCCGATTTTAATCCTTGTATAATTTCATGAGCATAGATTTTGGAAAGTGTGGCTGTCCAATGTGATATTTCATTGTTTATATTTTCATCCAAATAAAAAAGATCACAATGAATGTCCTTTGGATAGTGGGGTATTATTTTGAGTTCATGGGGTCCCCTAAATAAATAAAATAGGTTTGGTGATAATTTTAGTTTAATACAAGTATTCAAAAAAAATTAAAAAAAAATTGCCCGTAGTGCAATGAAATGACCTAATGCGTGGCATTCGACACTTGGGGATTACGACTCCATAGTTGTCTGGCCCAGAGTTATTAATTTTATCTCTATTTTTGGTAATTTTAATTTGTTTTTGACTGAGTTAACTCGATACGATGCCCGATTATGTGGGCTTCACTTGGTTCCCTAAGGCCTTTGATCTTGGGAGTCATCGGCAAAGTCTCGCTACAGGGGTTGACTCTTTTGAGTGCAATTTCAATTACCATGGAAAAATTGCAAAAAAAAAAAAAAAACAAAAAAAACAAAAAAATAATAATACAATAAAAAAATTTAATACCCATCCTAATATTGAAATGTGATTCCACATAGCGCTTTCATCATTTCCCCCTTGAATAAATATGAACCCCCATGTCTACTGTGATGCACAACACATCCTCACACTTAATTGATATTGGATGAAATATGGAAATGAATTTGAACAAAGGAATGGACTTGGGATTGAGATATTCTTATGAAACTATCTTGTATTAAAATATTTTGATGGGTTTCATGATTGTTTGGTATAAGTGTTTTTGGTGATCATTGTGTATTAAAATGTTTTTGGAAAATGGAATTCGAATTTCATTTTGATGAGATATATTTTGCTCGGGACTAGCAAAACTCATGTTGGGGGGGTATGATTATCCACTAAATGAGGATAATATTAATTGTTAATATATATAATATTCATATTATTTATTATTCATAAACACCATTTTAGTGCATTTTACACTTTGAACACCATTTCACATTATGATTGCAATTATTTCTTAAAATGCACTATTATGCGGTACATTTTTTAACATCATTTAAAGTACCAAATGATTCATCTGATTTTAAGGAATATAATTATACATATTTTAATTTTATATTTTCTGAAATTGATCTACACTTAAATATGAACATGTTTTATTCAGGGATCAATGGAGAATTCATGGAAGAAGATGGGGATATTTTGTGATGAAAGGAAACAATTCTGGAGAAGTCATATTGGACACCATCCCACTGATGAGAATGTGGAACCCAAAATACAAACCCAATGAATCCAAAATTTCGTGGGATTCTAGAGGACATATATATAAACAAATCATCATTCAGGATCCAGTGCTAATTCTTCTTCAATTGTGGTCATTTAGGCGGCCCAAGTTAGAGATAAAATTATGGGCCAGATTCTGCGGCCCAGAAAAACAACCCAATAATCTAACCATATCTAAAAACCCATAACTTCAATTGGGATTATATTTTACAGGATGTTAGGAAACATCATGAGATTAATTTAAGTCTTCTATGTCCCACCAATATTCGGCCATCTAGAAGTTGTTTCATGAGCCTATGTTTGGTGGATGCAAGATGGATGCCTTTTCGGGTCAAGGGTGGAAAGTCTTCTTTCCACAAACTTTCCACCACCCTAGACCTACTATACTCAAGTGGGATGACTTTTAATGTTGGAGGATATACCCAAGGGATCAAAAATTCCTATTTAAGGCAGTGGTATTGGAGAATTTAAGGATCTTTGGTGCCTGGTTTCATTGTAGTGTTATGATGCCAGTTTGTGTTTGTAATTGCATTTCTTTCTCATGTAAGTTGTTTAATTCACCTTAGTTTCTTACTAAAAGTTCTTCTTTTACTCTTATTATGTTCTTATACTTATCAATTTGATACTGTTGGATCAAGGTGTGAATTTATTCACACCATACTTTGTGATATTTATCACACAACGAAGGAGTGATCGATTTTTGTTGTTGTTTTTACTTCTTCAATTCCACCCTCGTAAGTATACTTCCCGCTTCCGTTGAAGACATGTCATAAATTGAGGGATAACTATTTTATGGGTTGATCCAAGGAAGTATCAAGGGGCTGGATTGGATGTTATTTATCACTCCATTAATGGACAATTTCTTCTTTTAAATGATATTTTTATTCGATGATTTTAAAACCTCTTCATCCTTATTGAATTTAAGGTCACATATTTCAAGTGCTAATAAGAACCTATACCTTGGAGTGATCAAAATTTTTATCCTTCAAGTGTATAGGTGATTAGTATTAGGGTTTTTAGGCATTAAACCAGTAAGTGATGATTTCTTTTGATATTCTTAAATGAATCCATCTCAATTTTAAAAAATTGAAATCATTAAAAAATGAATTCATCCAATCCACCCCGAGTGATAACCTAGGATCAACTCATTATCTTAATTTGAATTAACTTAAATCTATTAGTGATCCTTTAAAACCATCTTAAATCAGCCTAAGTTGTCCACTTAATAGCCAAAAACATTCCATAGAATTCACGTGTCTGTAGGTACTTCTTAGGTCTCCGAGGATTCGACAACCCAAACTAGACTACAAGGACCGTCCTACCTTCTTCTTTTGGGTAAATTTGAGCGAGAATCATCCATAAACATAAATCCCCTTTTAATCCATCTTTTGGTACCTTTAAATCCAAATTGAGTTTTCTCCAATGGCCCATACACTATGAACCTTCAAGATCTCCATGTGACTTGATTCATATTGTGTCAGGATATGTAGTGATTTCCATACTACTAGACCCGATCATAAATTCCAAACAAACCCCCAATTTGTCATAGTAACCATCACTCATTCATATGGTTATATTAAGAGGTTATATTACTTTTTTATGGGAAAAATATATGAAAAATACCCCTCATAAACTAAATGTTGTCATATGACCCAAAAAAAATATTTTATTGAGTCTTCATCTAATTACATTAAACTGCATGACATATGGACTATCCCACATGATTTTAAGCTATTTGAAATGGTCTATCACATATAGACAAAAACTACTTAGATAATTATATATCATTCTACCACCATTAATAAAATATCCCCATATATAAGAGATCAACATTTATAATCAAAAATTGACCAATTTGTAAGATATCACCTAAATTTGAAGCTCTCTTAATTTGAGGATGTTATGACTATAGTTGTATTCTATTATCCTAGTGTTTTGGTTCACTTAAACCATGAAAATAATAACTCATTTTATATCTTAACTTTATGTGGATTGATTTTGTATTATTTCAGAATACATGATGATTCTATGAAATATTATCTTGATCTCAGCCATAAATACAATTCAAAACCCCCAACTTCATCCTAATTTTTACCCCCCTTCATGTTGGATTTAACATCACTGGTTCAACATAGTGATGAATCCATTTCATTTTTTTAATTATCCAGATCTATGTAAAACCCATTACATAAAGTTATATGATAAATTTCCATAAATTGCATGAAATCTAAGTCTGTGTCTCATAGAATTAAATTTCATGGAAAATGGAATGTCCTAGATGACCTTAAACTATTTAGAGTGGTCCTTTATATATGATTAGAATCTCTTGAAAGAGAGTCAGTCCCATATGATAGTATATATTTTATGGATTCTATAGATAATCCCATGATAGTATAGATGCTATGGTTCTCAAGAACTATGTCATGTAACCAAGAATTACCATATATGTATTGGGTATTATACTTAGGCCATGCACTGAGGAACTTTGTGCATAATACCATGTCTTTTCTCCAAGGTATAGTCAAATATCCATTTATCAGTTCTAATCCCACACCTGGATACGAAAACACTCTTTCCCTACATATGATCTAGATCTATGGAAGGACTATATTTTTTCAAAACTAGGTGAATTTATTCCTATGTTATTAGGATATGTGTTGATTTATGAACCATATATTTTATACCAAACCATGAATAATCATCCATATATGTTTCCCTTCATCATCCTTAAACAACAGAACCATTATTAGTTCAAGACTATAATATTCCAACCACCTCTTAAATATTTAGTATCACATACCACAATATGTGCCTTGAGTATTTTGAATCATCAGAAACATTACATGGCTATCATTAATGGGCATATTCAGATTTAAGGTACTCATCCACTTGGTAATGTTTATGATACCATATTTATATCTTCTAACCAAGAGACATATTTTTTCCTATGGTAATATTCCTTGAATATTCATAAACTAATGAAAATGTCATTATCGAACCATTAATTCAAATATTAGTCAAATTTCATCCTCAACATACATGTTTCATCTCATTTAACTGACTTACATACCTCATGTCATGATTTACATCATCTTCATTCTTTTTTAATGGTGTTGGGGTGCTCCAACCTCTTGAACCCCAACCATATTGTAAAATTTAATCCCTTAATATATTGTCCAAGAACCATGACCTTAAATTTTGTAAACCCATATTTGAGATAATTTATATTAGAATTGATCTTTCTATTCACATTGAGTTTTAATTTTACCCTATTTAATAAATAATCTCACCTATTTTGGGTTCATTCACCTTGACCATAAACCATGTGAATCCTCTTTATGAGATAGTCTATACTATAATTATACCCCTCATTCATATAAATTTTTTATTTATATTATTATATAATATATAAAACCATTTTGTTGAAGTTGAATGAACTTAACCCCCCAAAACATTTTGTGTCAATGTAGTATGAATTTAATCTCTAGCCATTAGTGGTAAAAATATCCTTACCATTAAAATGAAAATTAATGAGAAAAAAACTTTCATATAAAAACCTAAAAATGGAATCCTATTTAGAATTCAAGTCTCCAATCACTAAGACACCCTCTTCACGACTTAGGAAAAATTCTATGTGAAAATACAATAATGTAAAAAAACTTATAGGACCCACTACATGGCCCTAGAAAAAGTTAGTCAATGCATGTTAGACCCACTATTCTAATAAAAAGAGAGATAAGACCCATAACCTTTTATCCAAAATACACACTCAAGAATTTTTATGTTATGACCTTTCACCCTAATAATGTGTTCATTACACGGTGGAATAACCTTGAAGGTTATTGAACCCTTATTGGATATACTTTCCTCAATAATCATATTTCATTCCTTTAGTGTTTGAATCTTTTGAGACCTTTCATTAGAAATCGTCAATGAGTAAATTTATATATAAAGTACATTTATTATTGTTAATGGTTGTGAAACTATATTTTTCACTTCCATCTAGAGGCATATTTCCCCTTAAGGAGATGATCCTATAATTACTATATGAAATGACAAAATTTTATTGGAACCTATTATTTTAATGTCTTCAACAGTCATTCCCTGTATACATGTTTTATACCATCATTTACTAACTTAAATATTTCGTGTTTTGAATTACACATCCCATGATCTAGGTATTCATGTGGATTTAAAATCCCTTGATATATCACATTAATGTATCATACCCATTTTCATGGTAATAGTACGACATCCTAGTCATAAACATTAACTAGTCCTCATCATGTGACCCTAAATACATGAAATGATGGTCCAGATAGCATGAAAATAAATTAGATGCATCCACCCATGAGATGTTTCTTACTAATATTGGGATCCTCCATTCACATCAGGTGTTTCCTAAATTTTTTTTAATATACTTTGAAAAATTATTATAGTCAAGTTTTTATGACCATAAACCGAAAAAAAATTAAGTCAAAGATGTAAAACCTTAAAACCCATCCATCGAGGTTCCTTGTGTGGTCCTAAGCCACACATTGCGATTGTACAAGCACTATGATCTTAAAAAATGTATTAGTTTTTAGAGGATTAATATATTAATGGAGGACCTATTTAATTCTCATTAGGTCAACCTTACATCTATATCAAACATACAATATCTCCCTTAACCTTTTGGCTGAAGATACATGACCTTAAAACCCTGTAATATTTAAGTCAAAACAATATAACCTTAAACTCCATACCTCGACGGTCCTTTTCACATGAACTTAATCCTTGAAATGCAACTGTACATATACTTCAAACATAAATAATGTAAAAAATACCTCAAGGATGACATATTGATCTAGGACCTCACTCATTCATGTTACATCAACCTTTAATTCAGATCAGGCACCCAAACTCAACCTTCACCTTTTGGTAAAAGTTTTACAACCTCAAACACCAATAACATTGTGGTTGATGTTTTATGGACTTAAAGTATATCCCTTGATAGTCCTTGTCATGTGACCCTAGAAAAAACTACGTAATGTACTAGGAACTACAACCATAATCTAGTTGCATTTATCCTTGAGGATGAATGTAATGATCAAGGACCTTAGTCATTCACATCAGGCCAACCTTGCCTCTATGCCAGATATACGACCTCTCCCCTCACCATTTGGTTAAAGTTATCAAACCTTAAACACCAGTAGCATTTGATCCATGAATCATAACCCTAAGTATCATGAATATCCCATCAGTATGTCTACATTTTTGGTATGGGTATCCTCATTCATGTTAGGTTTATCTTTCTCATAGTACTAGATAAATACCTTCATTATTTTGTTAATGTATCCCCACTTAAAACTCCATCTACATTGGGTTGACTTAAAATACGAATGGAAAGACACATAGAACTCTATAGGTTGAAATATTAAAAATAGAACCCTGGGAAAAAGTTGATTCTCCACTCTCTAGGAATGTACCTCACATAACCTCAAAAAATTTATCATTTTAAAGGGGGAAAGGAAAAAAAGGGTAAAAAAATACAAAGTGAGACCTAAGAAAAATCTATGTTCCTATCCACTAGGAATCCCCCATATGAGACTTAATTAAAAGTTAAGGTAAAAAATAATGAGATGCAATACTTGTTAGGTATACCATATGACATCAGAAAAAACTAAAATATGAAAACTAGGTTGCTCAACCTAGGTAAAAATTAGGGAACTATACTGTTCCTCCTATATATCAGTTTAGATCACCAATGAAAAATGCATGGGGGTATTGTCTCAGGGTTCTTGGGCCCTCTTAATCATTTTAATCTTCATTCCAAATCAATATTTGTGGTTTTCATTATACTATTTCACTAATATTTTATATCTAAATAGACTAACCCAAGTGTATAATAATGTTATATATGCTTCTATATTCATCCTTCCTATACCTAACCAAGAGTACATGTTTAGGAGGTGACCATATATCATTTCCAAATGATCCAACCATGGTTTATGGTGATGGTTCATGTGATTCTATATTTAGCCTTCCTATATTCATTAAAGGGTACATGTCTTGGGTATAAAGGATTGCATTATCTTTCATATTTGGATCAAGTATTTGGGAAATTATAATAGAATATATCCTTATTTTTACAATGTTCAAGTTTATTCAATTATTCCTGATATTATTCCTTATAAGTCCCACCGATGAATTACTGAGATAGGATATAGGATTAGAAAAAATTAAAGGATTATAATTCATTTCATTCATTAAAATTAAATAATGGGAACATCCATATTTTTATTTATCCCTTTATTTATTAAATAAAAAAATAAAAAAAGTGGCTATAACAAGATTCAACTATATGACTGTTATAAATCAACCACCACATGGTGAGAGGCGTTGAATAAATGATGATGTTTTTCTCACCTGGTGGATTTATCTTTGGATAATGGAAGTTACATATCAATTAGTGTTACTAGTTCTTATTTATATGTTAGGAGGCCTCAAAAAATTATTTTGATAAGTGTGCTATAATTCCTTCCAAGTGAGCTGTATGTTCCTCAATCTTTAATAATTGAGTGGAAATCAGGTCCCAAAGTCATGAATGCTCAATAGTTTCCAAATTTAGTTCTTGGGTGACATGATCTATAGAATCTAATCAATGTTTCACACTTTTAAAGGTGTGGATATCCTTTTCTTAGATCACCAACTATTATTGGGAAGACATGATTTACTAAATTATGGCATATAAATCCATGTAGTAAAATATAATGGTTCTTAGAACAATTCATAATTTATAGTGACAATATTCTCTAATACCCTTATAATTTAGTGAACTATGTGTGATTATAGCATATATATTCTTCTAATTACTCTAAAAAATTCACCGTTTTATGATAGTGGCTTTGGAATTAGGGGTCACTTGATCTGCTAGAACTAGGATATACTATAGAATATCATTTATTACTGAGAATGTCTATGTAGATGATAAATATATAATAAATTCTAGATTCAAGAACCCCTATATTAAGAGAGAAATCCTTAAGGGAGGTATATATGGTGTTGATTATGTTAATATATGATGCCACAAATACCTACAAACATGCTACATATGCATCATTATTTGGATGTCTATAGACCATGATGCCACATCTGGATATATAGGTCTCCTATATATCTGATGATAATTCCATATTGATAATAAAATAAACTTCTTAATATTAATTTCTAATTAAAATTTTACGTTGGCATGTTCATAGAGTAATCCCCGCAGTATCTATCTAGGGTAGTGTTCATTCCATGAAATAGAATACCCCGAAATCATACTAGTTATAGTGTTAGATAGTGGAAGATTTATTGGGGTATTGTATTTTCATGATAGCCTTAGCCAAAATTGGTATAGGATCAGTAGATTAAACTCCTCATTCAATTTTTATTTAAGATGAAAAATAACATCTTGTAAACAAAAAAATTAGTGTTTGAACCATTGAAACATATAATCTTAACAAATAAGGGCCCCGTCTACTCTATCTATGAGTGCTCCATCCTATAGTGAAATTTTATGTTAGTGACCATTAGTAGAACTATTTATAATAGCCACCAGAGTATCAGTAGGATATTTTTATGGACTGAAGATGAATCATGAGTGGTCCCCCATGATGTGGTCAAAATCTTGGGCTATATTATTATTATTATTATTTATGAACCAGTAATGTCCAATAGCAAGGGTATGTATGTCAATTGAGAGGATAAGTTCATTCTCCTTGTTATGTTGACACCAATGGACCCTACTTTATAGCTATTTAAAAATTACATTAGTTCATAGGTCTATTAAGAGGTATCTCCCCCACTAAATATATCCAAGCACATGGTACAACCTCTCTATGTTTTTCATGAAAAGAGTCATTGGTTCCCTTGAGGCTAGATGTGAAACCATCATAAAGGCAGTTTCTCTCACCATGGTATAATAATCTTGAGATATAATGACCCACTCACTAATGAATATGGTGAGAAGGCCTACAAAATAAAGGTATAAACTCAGATTTTACTTAACTTGATAACCCCGTGTCATCTACTGACCACTATCATGAATAGACCAATAGGTGTCCTAGGAACCACTAATATGTTCTGTTACGAAATTAGTATTTCTTTTCACCCTTATCTTTAATCCATGGTGGTGTAATAATATCTTAATACCTATCTTTAATGTGATATTAAAATATGGTCATACTTATTTATTTATATCCTTTATAACTATCTTTACTAAACCCCTTATCAGGATAGGAGTTTTTCTGACATCATCTCAGGTGTCGTGATGTGGGAGAAACTAATAATAAACTTCACCAAGGATAGGGATTCAACTGATCTTATAAATGTCATAGAGACCAAAATCGACCTACATATGTAAAAAATAAAAGGTATTGGTCATGAAATACCACTAGCTAATCAATGTAGGGATGAGTTTAGAATGATGTTAAACTGAAAATTTTGTTGAGCAGGAATCTTCATAAAGTTTAATAGATCTTAAACAATTCTCCAGTCTGGTGAATCTCTTATTTACCCAAAAAGTCCATAACCAATCCTCATAGAAATTCCATCTAGGACTATGGTTCTATTGAAGACTCTATAGCTTATGATGAATCTATGAGGATGATTATTTGATGGTAGAGTAAACTCATGGTTTAACAGTCACCCCTACCATAGAATAGGTTAGAAAATATATTCCCTAATTATTCCACTTATAAATAATAATCCCATAAAGGGGGATATTGGTTTGGGAGACATATCATGGTGATAAGATACGTATAAATGGAAGATAAATGTCAGATTATAGGAATAATATATCAATTATAAGGTTGAATCAATATTGAGAAAGAAATTTTGACACTAAATTGTTTTGAATGAGAACATTTTATAGGGTAGGATGGAATGGTATTATAGAATTTTACGAGTTGAGCTAAACACCCATAACCATTTTCTCAATTTGAGTAGAAACTTTAGTATCTATGACTTTATTTAAAGGTCCATCCATTTTCCTATAAGAGAAAATTCAACAGGTATAAGATGAATAAAAAAAATTATATAAATACCAAGGTTTTAATTTGAACCATGTAAAAGGAATTACAATAAAAAATTAAAAAATTAATTCAATTTTTCTTTGGTTGCTTTGCTTAGGTCACTTCTCCTAAAGCACTTCTATTAGCCTCATTTACCCATGGTTTTTTCTTATTTAAAGGTGTACGATAATCTAAAATACACTAATATCAATGTACTAAGTCCAAAGCAAAGAGAAAGGGACATGATACTTAACTTGAGTAAAAATCATGACTTGGATTAACAAAGATTTTGAAATTTCAAGGTTTTCTCAAGTTAGTCGAGTGTGTATAAGTGGGGCGCCCTACTATTTATAGGGGAGTTGCGTTATTCAACTATATGTTAGTTTTCATACCTCAACTTGGTTCTAGTATTAAACCCCCATATAAATCACCTAGTAACAAATGCACAAAATATGTGAAAACATCTTAGTGAAACTATTTGTTATTTAGTATTATTTAACTACAAATGGTCCCCCTTCAAATAAAGTTTCATTCTAGAGTCACATTTACCTTATAATTTGATCATCCTTGTTTCAATCATATCCAATTATGTGGGAGGGAATTTATTAGTGATTATTTTTTGGAAAATTATGGAAACATTAACATAGTGAAGATAAATAACCATGGTAATGTAAATAGGTTATTTTTACCAGGTCCCAATGTATCAACCTAGTGAAATTTAATCAGGTATCCCAACATACTCTACTGACTTCCCTTGGGTTCACTTGCACAAGTGAATCAGCGCACCCAACTTCATCACCCATCCCAATTGTGTAATCCCATTTAAACACATGTATCTTGAAAATAGAAAACCTTCAAGAAATTCCACACTCTGTATGATTCCATACAACTTGGTCCCCATATTTTTCCAATAAATAAACCTTGAGGGTCTTCTTTTACTATGAAAGAAGTAAGTTGAAGAGACATCTTGAGAGAAAAGACCTTGAAATTCCCTAGTATTCCATCACAAATTAGGTAACTTAATTATTCCTAAAATATAATACATTTAATTGTATATTGAGGTTACTTTTATGACTCAATGTATTAACATAATAAAACCTTCATGAGACACTACTTCTTCCCTAGTTATTCAAAAACAGGGTGACAGACCCTATAACATACCAACCAATATGGTGCTACTCACACAAGACATACTAGGAGGAAACTATTTAAACACACTAATATTTTATGATATATTTCTCTTTAAATAAGTTTTATGTCTTCGGTATCTTTTATTATACACAACCTCGAATTTAAAAGAATAGTGATATACTATTGAAATATGATTATTAAATGTGACAATTATAGATTATTTTTTGGATTAGAGGGTATAAATAGGATTAAATAAATGATGAAAAAATATTTTTTACACATGTAGAAAATGAAATAATTTGTTACCAGTTGGTTTTAAAATAAAATAAAATCATTTGAAAGTAGAAAAGAGATATTTTCAAAAGAAATGTTTTTATGCACGCAACGTGTATTTATATTAATAAATTAAATTAATCACAATTGATGATTGATTTTAATGAAATTTGTAGATAATATATTCAATAAAATTATTTTAACATCTATCTAATGGTTATTATGAGTTAATTAATGGGAATAAATTTAGTTTTATGCTTATAAATACATTTTCCATAAAACGGTTTTCATTGTGTTTTGCACACTTATTTTAAAACTATTTTATACCACTTATAGGAATTAAAATTTATAAAATGGTTTTTATTTTTAATTACAATATCTAAAATTGGTAATGATGCAAATTTCACTTTTTTTCAGTTAATATTACTTATTGGAAAAAATTTCCACTTCGGTAAAGGTTAAAAGGGGTTAAAGAAAAGTGATAAGGGTTAAAATTAACTAAAAAATTGTAAAAATCATATTGGTTGAGTGTATTTAGATACCATATCATCCCATATTTGAAATTTATTCACTTATTAACTATTGAAACATGAGAGAGATTATATTATATTTTTATATTTTTAATAATTACAAGTGTGACACTCCCCTCACATATAAAAGGGTACCTTATTTCCTATCATCTTCACAATTCTTGATACACTTTTCTCAAAATAACCCTGAATAAATATCTTATAAATTCTATAGAAACTTCTTATAGGTTTTTATATTCTTAAAATACCATCCCAAGGGTAATTAAGAAGAGGTCTAAAGGAGGTTTGTCAAAGAAGAGGTAATCGTCATCACCAAATCCTTTTATGATTATTTCTTATTATACATAATAAAAATAATATATAAACATATTAACATGATTAAAAAAATATATTTAATATAATGATATGTTTTAATGTTAATGGTATATCTATTTTCATTGTTCTTTCTATCATATGAGAAATGATAATGTCCTTTATGGGTACGTGTGGACTACCTCCTCCACAAAGCGATGTGATTTGTTTTTCATGCCTGAAATACATGGGTGGTAAAAAATAATCTATTTAATATATATATATAAATTATATTTATTATATTATCATGATTCTATAAATATATATTTTTATTTTTCTTTCTTTTGTTCCATTCCTTGAAAAATTAAATCATTACTCATGCATATGTGCGAACTACCACCTCCACGAAGTGATGTAATTCATTATTCATATTCAACCTATATGAATGGTTATAAATGTGTATATAATGAATAAATATGATAATTATAGTATTATTTAGATTCTATATATGATAAAACCATGACTAATATTTAAGGAATAGAATCATCAAACCAAAACATGCATAAAAAATGATCAAGTTTTCACCCAAATGTTGATTTTAATGACTTTTTTTAATAAATATATAATTGGAAATTATAATGTAATTTTATGTTGTATATGGGTTTTTATATAAATATAATAAATATAAATATATTATATAGGATATTAATATTTAGTATAAAGAAATATGGGACTTAAGGTAAGAGTTTATGTTTCAAACTCATTTATTTTTAAGATTATCTATGTTAAATTTACATTGAGGGAAATTATATGATACTTATTCTTTAAACCTCATATATTTTTTTATTATATGGTTGTTTATATAATTTTCATATATTAATACCATCTAACACTCTTTGGTACTTATAATGATCAAGAAAATGTTTTCTCATGAAAATTATACCTCATTTTCTCTTTGGTTGACATACCATTTCTTATATTTTCATTTTATTTTAAAAAAAATCAGGAATTTTGATTAATATGATTCCTAAATTATTTAAATTAATTTTAAAATATATTTTACTTTATTTTCATAGTATTAAAAATTAATTTTTATAATTTTTTTCATATGGGGTACTTTTGGACTTTCTACCAAATGTGGGAAAGGTTTTTTTATTTTAATATTTACCACAAAAAATTATTTTTCCAACATCATGAGCATTATTTTATTTGAATATTATTTTATAAGTTTTCATGGTTACTTGAAAATAATTTATTTCTCAATATTCATGAAATTTTTAGTTAAATATACCAAACTAAAATGGTATTTGTCCTATTTTAAAAAAATATTCAAATTCACTTTTAACAGTATTAATCATCTATGTCAATATTCATTTATGTTTCTTATGATTCACTTGGTATATGATCTAATGATACCATCCATGTTATTTTTATGAATGAATTATGATTATGTGAAGATGAAATATTTTTGAAAACCATTTCTTTTCCATAGGTTATGCTATAATGAATAGATGGATGTTTTTATAATCTTATGTCGCATATATTATAATGTCCTAGAATAAAGGCCACTTAGAATTTTCCCTATCCTTGTTCATCACAATACCTTAGGCACACCTCTATAAATTCCATTGGATTATAGTTAGTAGTGGGGGTCAAATGAGGTACCATGGGGAGGAAAATCCCACTTACCAGAGTGTATAATGGAATAAATAAATAAATAAATAAATATCATCCATCATGATAAGTAGAAAGAAGAAGAAATAAATAAAAACAGAGATGATAATAAATTAAATACAGTAAAGTCTCAAAAAACCATGTCATATAATATCTGACCTCCCATTGGTATGGTCAAATATACATACCATTATAGAGAAATAAAATACATTTATTCCATGAATACACCGAGCCTCACCTCATCCAGATATCCAACCTCATCTGAGTTGTCTGCTTGATTATTCTATATAAGGCCTCATATTTAACCAATTCATGGAATAACCATGTGAAAATGTTTGGGTACCCATGTGAAATGGTGGACCAAGTAGGGTGAGATTAAAAAACTCAGTAGGGAAGCACCAACACATTCCCCTACCAACCAGAAAATGTGATGATATGTGTTTGTGACATGATCAATGCAAATAAATAAACTAAATAAAAAAATAAACTAATAGTACATACTTTGGGATGATGCCATAATGTCACTAATAACATCACATGGACAGTGCCAACCCATATCCCAAAAGAACTTTTATCGATACTTAGGCCCCTGACCTCGACTGACCATACTTACTTCAACCAATGTCAGGGTATCTCTTAGAATATAACAATATCATGATAACAATATAAATACTTGATCATGGTGTAACCCTGGAATCCCTAAATTCAGGTGCAATTGGACAAAAACTAATCATGAAAGAATCAATATCTAGTTCTTAGGAATCTTGGACATCCCTCTAAACTCAAGGTATAAATAATTTCTTGAGACCGATTCATATAATCTCAAATAATCACTGAATGGAAATCATCCTATGCATCACCATGCCAAATAGACAGATCCTAGGCATCCTTGGCATCTTGATCAGAAAGAAGAAAAACATTAGGCTCGATCAAATGGATCATAGGGAATACCAAGGAATTTCTTCATAATAATAATAATAATAATAATAATAATAATCCCCCAAGAATACATAGATGGATCAAAGATAGTCTTGGAATCCTAGGGACATATAGTGTCTAGGGAATACCATATAGACCTAAGGTCTAATCTTGGTGTCCTAGGAATTCTTCAAATGGATCAGTAGTTGGATCCCATGAAGCATTGAGCATAAATGGTTACATCATCATCCATTCCATATGACAACTATATCACATAATACCTAAGGCAAGATCCAAGGAAGAACCTATGGGAATCCCTACTATACCATCACCATTTCATCAATCCTATAGGTCAAATTCTTGGAAGCACATCTAGACACTAAATATACATCCAAAATAAATACATGAAGGAAGAAAAATAATTATCAGGGTTTTAAAAATTCCTAAAATCATCGTTATGATTCATATCCCCATGATATTACACATTCGGTGTGGGTTATAAGGTGACACCCGCTACTATCTCTACCAAGGCCTTACACACCCACTCAGGGTTTGTTAGTCATCAAAGCACCCACTGGGGTCCCCCAGGTCATAGTACAATATAGGTACCCTCACATGGATCCTCATTCCTGATCTAGGTATTAGGTAAACACTCGATTCCAGGGGGATACTACAACCCCCCGATATCATCATCAAACAATGTGGCCTCATCAGACATGTAGGCTATCTCACATTGGAAATACTCAAGAGATAGAACATGGACCATTTCAGTCTTCAATATCTCATAAGGCCCCCCTTCTTCCTAACCCATCACTATAGCATACACTATATCTACCCAGTCTAAACAAGTTCCAAGTAAAGGCCTCAACCATTAGTGGTCGAGGTGAACCAGCCAATACCAGGGTTCATCAGGGATTTCACACATTGTGCATCTTAATTTAGTCATTACATATTAAATTTAATAATTTAATTTTAGAAATTAAAAACCCTAATTGGAATTAAAAAAATCCCAGACATCATAAAAAAGTAAAAATTTCATAGGTAAAGTATGTAGATCACCTACCTCAGACTAGTTATTTCCCTTTTTAAGCATAGCCCAAAAAATCTCACACGAGCTCATCCAAGTCCACCTGGTCACTGTAGAACCATATGAGTCCCTATATCATACCAAGACATCATAATAAATTAATTATAACATATTATAATTAATTAAAAAAATTAATTTAAATCGGCATAAAAAGTATAAAACTCATCGAGTCACCATGTTGCACCAAAACTACTGGGAACGAGGTTCGGTCCACTCCTAAAACACAATCCATCCTATTACAAAAAAATACCCACTTAAAAAAAATAATTCCAATGGCCCAATAATTTAATTTTAGGTGAAAACTATTAAAAAATATGAATGGAGACATACCACCACTAAAATGATTCACAACGACATGCAGACCTCATCCCAGGTTCTCTAATAGCTAGGTTGAGAGAAAGACCCATCCTAAATTCTTGATGTCACCATATTTCAGTGGAATTTATGTAAATACATAAAATTTAAACACTCAAAATAAAAAATTATGGAGGAAAACCAGTGTGGATAGATAGAGGAGGAAGATCCTTATATATAATGATGTCAAATCATACATGGAACCATGAAAATGGAGGAGGAATGAGTGAGGGGGAGGCTCAGCTGATCCTTACCCATAAACCATTTCTATCCGATGAGGAAAGGGGGCTACGACCCCTTTTCATTTAAAAAAAATTACTAGCCATGTTTCAGGATGTGTCCATAGGGGTCACTCTGTGAATTTTTAGGCATTTTCAATAAGCTCCTTTTTCACATCATGAGTCCTACAGGGCCACCCCAAGAACACTATTCACATAATGAATACCCTATTAATGACATGAATATATTTCTACTATAATTTTTAGTAGACCTGAGTCCCCAACCACTCTAATGATGGCCTCCCAAACCCTCAAGACATTCCCAAAACCTTTAACAAAATCAAACAAAACATTTTATAGATGTATAAACTATATGAACCTCATTCCAATTATTGGTTCTCAAAACAAACCATCTAGTAAAATGTAAAATTAAAATTCCTACTAAAATTTACAACCCATACAGATGTGGGTTCTTATAATCTCATCACCCTAAAGCTCCTCTTCCTTAAGAATCATCTACATCCATTGAAACAACACCCCATACCTACTTAGGTCACCAATCCATGCTCAGTTCATTATTATCTACTCTAAAATTCCAAACAAGCTTCCATTGAAAAAAATACAAACACTAGACACTTCATTTATCAAAACCAAAGCTACCTCTCACAATATTCATCAGAACCTATAGACATCACTCCAAAAAACTGATCCATTATGAGAAACCCTATTTTAATCAAACTCATCTTCAGGTTCATAGTGATCCCCACCATAGATCTTAACTCATCACATCTGATTCCATCCCATAGTGCTTTCTACCATCATGATATCCTATCCTATACATCGTTATAATCCCAATGGCTATTTGAATGTGGTTTCCATCTCACTATACCCTAACATACATAAAAACACCCATCATAAGTAGGTACTACCTCTCATCTTTGATACTATACTGAATCAGGTGAGTATCCAATGCCCATGCACTAAGACCACAAGCACCATCCTTTCCTTAAAAGGTCCTGAACAAACCTCAAAATACTCATGTCATACTAAATAAAATGTAATCATGTCACGGTACTTGATTCTATAGATTTCCCAATAATGTTCATCATAATAGAAACCTTTACTATGATTTTTCACATGTTTTCACCCCCTGATACAAGAGACCAAATTGGTTCATCCCTTAAATAAATTCAAAAAATTTTGGTTAACCCTCTAAAAAACATTAACAATTGAGGTTCACCTCATAAAACACCTTTATATTTCACTAAAAACATCTGAAATATGTATTTAATTCGTGGATTCATTTAAAGATTCATATGAAACTAAAATAAGGTATTTAAAAAGAACTAGATAAATCATATTAACTCACCCACCATTGTCCAAGAACCATCTCGACTATCCAGTGACCTATCCAACCATGCCAAGGAACCTTCATACACAAGGAGTGTACTTCCAAAACTCATGTTTTTTCTATGATCAAACATAACAACTAGATGTTACCATCTCTCTCATACATGAGAACCAACATCAAAATCCAACCGAAATACAATCCCATCTCATGGGGGCGTTATCCATGGAAACCACAAAAATTTATATCATAATGAGTGTCACACCCTATAATAGCATATGGTGTGATAACCACCATATTTTATTTACTTATAATACTCCTCAAGTGTCATCTCAATAGGCTCCATCACCAAACATGGGTCACTCCTCCCAAGACACAATCATTAATACCAAGCAATGCCTATATGGGATCAACTCCCAGATTGACCATTCCAGTGCACTTGATCCACCTATAATGTATCATATAAAGAAAGGGAAATTTCCAATTTCCTCAAAACCCTAGGCCTCTATACCCGTAAGTGTCTCATAAACTATATTAGTATTTGACTCACATCTAGTCACTCAGTGTCACGACCCCCTCCCACCAAAGATTCCCCTCATGAGCTGGCAATGGTGAAAGGGAGATAATGACCCCCGAGTCCCACCTCCAGTAGGCCCCGGGGTGGTGACTAGCACCAAGGGTATGAGTTTTCACAAATATGGGAGGCATTACCCTTTTATTATTTTAAGATCAGGAAATAGGACAAGTCAACCACCAAAAAGAAAAAGAACAAGTGTATAGAAATAAACCCAAACCAATCCCACATGCATGTTTAAACAATTTTATAACAAGGTGAAAGTACAAGAAAGCTCAAAGTAAAATACCAAAAGAAAACAAGAGTACAACAACTGCAAGAACTCCAACTGTCCTACTAGTAGGGTCCCGCACGGCCCTAGTAGTCCTCCTGGAAACCTGAAAGTAAACGTAGGGTGAGCATACAAGTATACTCAGTAGGGAAATCTAAAGCTCTCGTGCACAAGTGGGGAGACATCCTAATGTCTCATGAGAACAACAGAAGAAACCTAGAAAGGAATTCTATCCACCCAACCTCACCAGCCACACTCACCAAAAACACAATCACAACAGGTAATAGTATATAAGAACAAGAGTATTGGGTACCCCACACCATTTCCCACTAGTTAGCTGCTCTTACTAATGGCCAACGTCCTGACGCTACCACACTCTTCCCACCCGCACACACCTGGGCCTCAAGAACCACATATCCCGCACACACACACACCTGGGCCTTAAGAACCACAGATCCCGCCCGCACACACCTGGGCCTCACAACCGCACATCCCACCCGCACACACCTGGGCCTCACAACTGCGTATCCCGCCCGCACACACCTGGGCCTCACAACCATGTATCCCACCCGCACACACCTGGGCCTCAACCACAATCACGTCCCCGCCCGAACACATCTGGGCCTCATCCTGAAGATTCTTGGGAACATTAATAGTAACAGAACTCTTTCCCGAAGACACCTGGGCCTCATCCTGGAGATTCTTGGGAAAAAAAACCTGCCCGAAGATTCTTGGGCCAATACACCCCAATCGAAACCTACCTGAAGGGTCTTAGGTGTAAGGTCATCTCAAGCCATCACAACCTAGGGTAGAAGGAGCAGGAAGGAGCTAGTAACTATGGTAAAACACCCTCTCCCATGAAGTGGGAGTGTTCGGCACTAAGTGCTCAGCATGGGTGGAGTGCGATAAAACACAAAGATACAGATATTTATATATATATATATATATATATATATATATATATATATACCAAACACTCATCCCAACCTATGGCTTATAATCAGAGAACTGAGCACGTGCCTTGGCACTGCTACTACAAAGCATGCATACAACAAACAACCCCAACCCCATTTAGGTTTTCATGTTTCAACAGAATTAGTTTATTAGTTCCTTAACTACTGGGGAACTATCCACAACCAACAACATCAATCGTTCAAAAAGCATATCCCTGCCATCCACAAATAAAGTTAGGAAAACACAAGCATCACAACAAAACCCTTATTATCAACCAACCAACCCATTGATTATTAATCCCGTTCCATTACCATGACCCACCATTCATTAAATCTTCCAATTTTTATTTATTATTCACAACCCATAGTCCATTCACATTCCAACCCATCCCTGCAGCCCCACTTCCAACCACCATAACCACAATCACACTGAAAACTCATACATCATTATCCCTTTAATACCATTTATCATAGCCCCGCTGCCCGCCACTGACATAACATTTACACCAACCCACAACCAAGCCAACCGCAGCCCCACTGCTCACCCTATCCACAACAACCCACAAAACACCCCCATCACATGCCACGTATCCAAGCCAACACCTACATGTTTATTATTCCATTTTGTTCAACTGGGGTGATCACACAAGGGTTCCAGATTTTAATCAGCCAACTTTACGTGATTAACCAATTTCCAAATTCAATAAAAACTTCATCCATAAGAAAATCTAGAAGGAGAGGGAAACATTTAATTGCATAAGCAAAGGCCCCCAACGACCATGATTTTCAGTAGGCAGAAGCTCATTCAATTTACAACATAATATCACAGGATATAAAAAAATGTAACTGCATTCACAAACTTCCCATCACCATTATATAATCCAGTTATTATCTTTATTAAACCGGTTCAAATGTGTTTCACGTAAACAAGAGGACACCCACCCCACATGATGCACAATCTAGAGAGATGAAGGTAAGATCCCTACCTCAACTGGTTCTGATCACAACTCTCCCCCGGATCAACTTTAGAAGACGTCCGTCGGTATCTGTCACTTCTGTCAAGTCCCGGAAAAACCTCCTCGGGTGGAAGTTAGAAAGGAAAGGCCGAAGGAAATACAACGGATCCAATATTGGAAGTTCCGCCTCGTCGTTACGATCCCATGGCCGCTGACGAATCGTAAATCAGAGCTCAGACGAAGAAGTTATGGAAGAAAAGGAGCCTTCGAGTCTCTTGGGAGAGCTCTGCTCAGAGGAATGGGGAGGAGAGGGGTGAGTTGAAAAGGAGGAGGGGACCACTCCTTTTATAGGCGAGAAAAGAAAAAGTACATGGCGTGTACTCGACTGTTTCACACGGTCACCACGCGGCTTCCAACACAACCTTCAATACGGAACGCGGCCATTGACTGGTCAACACATGACTTGAAGGTTACGCATACGCGGGGAGGGACTACACAACGTGTAGTATTGGATACACAATGTGTACCCATTTATTTCACACGGCAAGGACACATCTCCAACACGACACACGGGCGTTGACTGGTCAACACATGGTAACGTGTACGTGGGGAGAGACTACACGGCGTGTAGTTTGGGGTACACAGCATGAACCCATTTATTTCATACGGCAAAGACACGACCTTCAACACGAGGTATACCCGGCATGGGGGTACACAACATGTACTCAAACTACACGGCGTGTAGTTTCAAAATTCTGGAAAGTGTGGGAAAAGTCCATTTTACCCTTCAGAACACTTCGTGACCTTCTTTTTGACAAAGGAATGGGCCGAAGAGGTCCGGGCCATTACATCAGATACCTCTTAAAACATTATCGTCCCCGAGAATTCAAAAACCAACCCAAAGGAACCCAACAAGATACCTCTTAGGGTTCTCGTTATAACAGGAACCCAACCAACAACCCTAATCACAGGTGTTAGGAATTCCTTCTCCTATGTCGATATATTATCCACTTTAAGCGGAACTAACTCACCCGCACGGGTTCAATCGCATCTGCATTAATGCGTCTCGATTAAGGATCAGGTCTTTCCCTTTCCCCACACATCCGGACATGTTACACACTTACAGAGAACAAGGAAAACAAAATGTCCCACAACCGACAATCCAAGCATTCCATAAATCAAAGGTACAGAGTATAAAATCAACACAAAGCTCAGAAGAACAAGGGAAAACACAAGTCAAAATAACTCCAGGTACTGAGCGTGCATCTAGTTCTCCCACTCCCAAGTGCTCTCCTCGAGGCTACCATGCCTCCACAACACACGAACCAATGGAATGGTTCGTCCACGGAGCACCTTCTCTTTACGATCCTCAATTCTGACTGGTCGTTCCTCGAAGGTCGCGTCGTCTCCCATATCTAACTCTCCCCAGTCGATAACGTGCGAGTCTTCGTGTAAGTACCGACGAAGCTGGGAGACGTGGAAGACGTCATGAACCTTCTCCAACTGAGGTGGCAGGGCTAGATAATATGCTACCTCGCTGACTTGCCTCAGCACCTCAAAAGGTCCGATAAACCTAGGTGAGAGCTTTCTCCCTTTCCCAAGCCTCCGCTGCCCCCGTCGAGGGGAAACCTTAAAGAACACATGATCTCCTACCTCAAACTCCAAGGGCCTCCTCTGACGATCAGCATAAGACTTCTGTCGGTCCTGAACCACTTTCATCCTCTCACGCACAAGCTGAACTTTCTCTGTGGTGCTCTCCACTACCTCTGTCCCAAGAGCACCTGTCTCACCAACCTCTACCCAGCAAATGGGTGAATGACATGGTCTTCCATACAAAGCCTCAAACGGTGCCATTCCAATAGTAGAGTGGAAGCTTTTGTTGTAGGAAAACTCTACTAAAGGCAAGTGTCGTACCCACGATCCTCCGAAATCCAGAAGGCATTCACACAACATGTCCTCTAACGTCTGGATTTTCTGCTCTGTCTGTCCATCGGTCTGGGGGTGGAAAGCAGTTCCAAGGCTTATCTGGGTGCCAAAAGCATGTTGTAACCCCCTCCAGACTCGTGAGGTAAACCGAGTATTTCGATCTGAGATGATAGTCTTCAGAACTCCATTCAAACGCACCACCTCGTCTACGTACCTCTGTGCTAAGGTACTCACCGGGCCTGAATCCTTAATTGTTAAGAAGTGAGCTGATTTCTTCAGTTGATCCACCACTACCCAGATAGCATCATAACCACCCTGATCTCTGGGTAGTCCTATGACGAAGTCCATTGAGATGTCATCCCACTTCCACTTGGGGAAATCTAAAGGATGCAACAAACCACTAGGAACACGGTGTTCATCCTTCACTTGCTGACACACCAGGCATTTAGCCACAAACTCCGATACTGGCCGTTTCACCCCGGGCCACCAAAACTGTTCCCTCAGGCCTCAGTACATTTTTGAAACTCCTAGATGTACCTCCAAGGATGAGCTATGGAACTCATGGAGAACTCCCTCACGCATCACCTCTGTAACAAACAACCTTCCATGGAAAAGCATCTGATGTCGGCTGTCCTCTGACCATCCTTCTGGAGTATTTCCCTGATCGACACGATCCCGCATCACTTTTGCCTCAGAGTCCCCCCTCTAAGACTCTTCCACCTGCTGTAACAAGGAGGACTGAACTGTCATCTGAAACAAATAGCCTCTAACACCTTCTACCCTAGAATCCAAGTGCAAGGCGGCCAACTCTCCCATAGATTTCCAAGAATCAGTGGATTCCCGAACCACTTCCTTATGAGACTTCCTGCTCAGCGCATCAGCCACAACATTGCCCTTACCTTTAATGTAAGAGATCTCAAAGTCATAGTCTTGGAGAAACTCGACCCATCTCCACTGCCGTAAGTTCAGGTCATGCTGAGAGAAGATATAATGTAGGCTCTTGTGATCTGAGAAGACCACAAAGCGCTCCCCGAAGTGGTAATATCACCACAACTTCAGGGCGAACACTACTGCGGAAAGCTCTAGGTCATGGGTGGCATAGTTACACTCGTGAGGGCATAACTTCCTAGACCCATAACAGATCACTCCCTTCTTCTACATCAACACACACCCTAGACCAAGCCCAGAAGCATCACAAAACACCTCATACAACAACCCTTCCTCCGGTAACCTGAGTACGGGAGCACTGACCAACTTATACTTCAGGTAGTCGAAATATTTCTGGAACTGCTTGATCCATAGGAAGACTTGGTTCTTCCTAGTTAAAGCTGTCAATGGAGCAGCAACTCGAGTGATGTCTGAAATGAACCTCCGATAGTAACCTGCTAACCCCAGGAAACTACAAACTTCTACCATGATCTTGGGTGCTTCCCAAGAAACAACTGCCTCCACCTTCGACAGGTCCACTGACACTCCATGCTGAGACACTACGTGCCCAAGGAAGTGTAATTATTGTGTCAAGAACTTACACTTCAACAATTTCCAGTAAAGATGGTGGTGTTGAAGGACTTCTAAGACTGCCCTGAGATGCTCAACATAATCATCCTATGATCTTGAGTAGTTCAGGATGTCATCAATAAACACAATGACAAACCGGTCCAGAAACTCTCGGAAGTCAAAGTTCATAAGTCCCATGAACAAAACCGGCGCATTCGTAACTCCAAACGGCATCACTAAAAACTCGAAGTGCGTATACCTGCACCTGAAAGCCATCTTCGAGATGTCACTGTCCTTTACCCTCAGCTGATGATATCCAGATCATAGATCAATCTTAGAAAACCAACATGCTCCCCTCAGTTGGTCAAAGAGATCATCTATCCTTGGAAGGGGGGTAACGGTTATTGACCGTTACCTGGTTCAACATTCGGTAGTCTATGAATAACCTGAGACCACCATATTCCTTCTTCACAAACAAAATTGGATCACCCCATGGCGATACGATGGGTCGAACAAAACCCTTCTCCATTAGATCATCAATCTGAATCCACAAATCCCACAAATCTGAAGGTTCCATCAGATAAGGGGCCATCGAAATCGGATGGGCACTAGGATGTAAGTCTATCCCGAACTCAACGTCACGTCGGGGGGGTAGAGTCACAACCTCCTCAGGAAAAACATCGAGGAACTCCCCAACAACCCCTGGGACATCCATCATATCTGTATCAGCTGAAACCACTGATATCCCGCCTAACAAGGAAAGGAGAGGATCCACACGCCGACCTCCCACCTGATAACTCCTCTCTCCAACAAAATCTACATGCTTCCCGTCCACGTCGGAGAACATGACTCTTATTCAGAAGTAGTCGATAACAGTACTAACAGAAAACAACTAGTCGATGCCTAGGATGATATCGTATGGCTGCATCTGTAACAGAAGAAGGTCCCCACTAGATCTATGTGGTCCCAACATCAGCCCACATCCCTGGAAAACACAAGATATGCTAGTCTAGCCTCCAACTGGTGTACTCAGCACCAATGGTATAGAAAGTCTCTCTACGTCTAGTCCCAAAGAATGGGCTAAACCAAGTTCAATAAAGGAGTGCGAAGCTCCCGAATCGAACAAACTAGAAACAAGAGTGCTGAATAAACAAATCATACCTCGCACCACCTCTGGTCCTACCGGAGCTGCCAACTCTGCAGCGTGCAACTGCCCACGCCCAGCTCCTCTGCCTCTCTGATGTCAACTAGGTGCCATAGCGGTATAGTAAACAAAGAATGCCTAAGCCCAAGTAGTAAGGAAATTTCTCAGGGTTTCATTGTATCATTTTATTTCAATTTCTTTCCTAGAACACCCAAATCAAGTAAAACACAATCATAATGATGCATGTAACTTCCCAAGGGTATCTACCCTGCAATCAATGTAGTCTCACTTGGTCATTTGGTAGGCTCAGAGTACTTACATCGGATCACGGGGGGCCCTAAAATCCCGTGTCCTAGCTGGTCTTCCCTAGCCTATGTCACGCACCAAGATTAACTAACAATGTTGACCTACCATCCCATGCAATCCTCACTATGCCTAACTCCAGACTCCATCCTATCTCTCAACCATCACCTCTGATACTATTTTGTCACGACCCCCTCCCACCAAAGATGCCCCTCCTAAGCTGGCAATGGTGAAAGGGAGATAATGACCCCCGAGTCCCACCTCCAGTAGGCCCCGGGGTGGCGACTAGCACTAAGGGTATGAGTTTTCACAAATATAGGAGGCATTACCCTTTTATTATTTTAAGATCAGAAAATAGGACAAGTCAACCACCAAAAAGGAAAAGAACAAGTGTATAGAAATAAACCCAAACCAATCCCACATGCATGTTTAAACAATTTTATAACAAGTTGCAAGTACCAGAAAGATCAAAGTACAATACCAAAAGAAAACAAGAGTACAACAACTGCAACAACTCCAACTGTTCGACTAGTAGGGTCCCGCACGGCCCTGGTAGTCCTCCTGGAAACTTGAAAGTAAACTTAGGGTGAGCATACAAGTATACTCAGTAGGGAAACCTAAAACTCTCGTGCACAAGTGGGGAGACATCCTAATGTCCCGTGAGAACAACAGAAGAAACCTATCAAGGAATTATATCCACCCAACCTCACCAGCCACACTCACCAAAAACACAATCACAACAGGTAGTAGTATATAAGAACAAGAGTATTGGGTACCCCGCACCATTTCCCACTAGTTAGCTGCTCTTCCTAATGGAAAACGTCCTGACGCTACCACACTCTTCCCGCCCGCACACACCTGGGCCTCACAACTGCACATCCCGCCCGCACACACCTGGGACTCACAACCACGTATCCCACCCGTACACACCTGGGACTCACAACCACGTATCCCGCCCGCACACACCTGGGCCTCAACCACAATCACGTCCCCGCTAGAACACACCTGGGCCTCATCCCGAAGATTCTTGGGAACAGTAATCATAACAGAACTCTCGCCCAAAGACACCTGGGCCTCAGCCCGGAGATTCTTGGGAAAAAAACATGCCCGAAGAGTCTTGGGCCAATCCACCCCAATCGAAACCTACCAGAAGGGTCTTAGGTGTAAGGTCTCCTCAAGCCATCACAGCCTAGGGAAGAAGGAGTAGGAAGGAGATAGTAACTATGGGAAAACACCCTCTCCCATGAAATAGGAGTGTTCGGCACTAAGTGCTCAACATGGGTGGGGTGCGATAAAACACAAAGATACAAATATATATATATATATACCAAACACTCATCCCAACCTATGGCTTCTAATCAGAGAACTGAGAACGTGCCTCGGCACTGCTACTATGAAGAATGCATACAACAAACAACCCCAACCCCATTTAGGTTTTCACATTTCAACAGAATTAGTTTATTAGTTCCTTAACTACTAGGAAACTATCCACAACCAACCACATCAATCGTTCGTAAAGCATATCCCTGCTATCCACAAATCAAGTTAGGAAAACACAAGCAACACAACAAAAACCTTCTTATCAACCAACCAAACCATTGATTATTAATCCCATTCCATTACCATGACCCACCATTCATTAAATATTCCACTTTTTATTTATTATTCACAACCCATAGTCCATTCACATTCCAACCCATCCCTACAGCCCCGCTGCCAACCACCATAACAACAATCACACCGAAAACCCGTACATCATTATCTCTTTAATACCATTTATCGCAGCCCCATTGCCTGTCACCAACATAACATTTACATCAACCCACAACAAAGCCAACTGCAACCCTTCTGCTCACCCTATCCACAACAACCCACAAAACACCCCCATCACATGCCATGTATCCAAGCCAACACCCACATGTTCATTATTCCATTTTGTTCAACCGGGGTGATCACACAAGGGTTCCAGATTTTAATCAGCCAACTTTACGTGATTAACCAATTTCCACATTTAATAAAAAATTCATCCATAAGAAAATCCATAAGGAGAGGGAAACATTTAATTGCATAAGAAAAAGCCCCCAACGACCATGATTTTCAGTAGGCAGAAGCTCATTCAATTCACAACATAATATCACAGGATATAAAAAAATGTAACTGCATTCACAAACTTCCCATCCCCGTTATATAATCCAGTTATTATATTTATTAAACCGGTTAAAATGTGTTTCACGTAAACAAGAGGACACCCAACCCGCATGATGCACAATCTAGAGAGACAAAGGTAAGATCCCTACCTCAACAGGTTCTGATCACAACGCTCCCCCGGATCAACTTTAGAAGACGTTCGTTGGTGTCCGTCACTTCTGTTGAGTCCTGAAAAAACCTCCTCGGGTGGAAGTAGGAAAGGAAAGGCCGAAGGAAAGACAACAAATCCAATATTGGAAGTTCCGCCTCATCGTTACGATCCCGTGGCTGCTAACGGATTATAAATCGGAGCTCGGACGAAGAAGTTATGGAAGAAAATAAGCCTTCGAGTCTCTTGGGAGAGCTCTGCTCAGAGGAATGGGGAGGAGAGGGGTGAGTTGAAAAGGAGGAGGGGACCCCTCCTTTTATAGGAGAGAAAATCAAAATTACACGACATGTACTTTATGGTACATGGCGTGTACTCGACCGTTTCACACGGTCACCATGCGGCTTCCAACACGGCCTTCAACGCAGAACTTGGCCGTTGAATGGTCAACACACGACTTGAAGGTAACGCATACGTGAGGAGGGACTACATGACATGTAGTATTGGATACATGGCGTGTAACCATTTATTTCACACGGCAAGGACACAGCTCTAACACGGCACACGACCGTTGACTGGTCAACACAAGGTAACACGTACGTGGGGAGAGACTACACGACGTGTAGTTTGGGGTACACGGCGTGCACCCATTTATTTCACATGGCAAAGACACAACCTTCAACACGGGGTATACCCGGCAAGGTGGTACACGGAGTGTACTCAAACTACACGGCGTGTAGTTTCAAAATTCTGGAAAGTGTGGGAAAAGTCCATTTTACCCTCCAGAACACTTCGTGACCTTATTTTTGACAAAGTAATGGGCCAGAGAGGTTTGGTCCATTACACTCAGTGATTTACAATTTATATTGGTATGAGGAAAAAATATTTCATACCATTCCCATACCGCCCTGCAGAATGGGTGTAAAATTCCATATACATCACTAGAATCACGCTCAAATAAGTCACACACCATTGAAACCAAATGAAAATTCTTCATGGAATGCCATCTCATTATGCTAACGCCACACATAGCCACCACTAAAATCTATTTAAAATCATCGAGTATTAACCCATGCTCTCACTATGATTAACAGCGCATCCAAAACACTAGAAATGTAGTTTCCTTCCCCAAGGAATCTAAGAGATCATCATTCCCTACAAAAAAATTTATTACACCTCTGTGCATCAAATGGATATCCAGAAGCACTCACAGGTTCTTCCTTCTTCAATGGTTCCCATAAACCTAGGTCATTCCCTCCTATGGTTATCCCTAGAACATCACAAGGCTCTAAATCACTAACATTGAGTCATATCTAAGGGTATTTCAAGGCCACTACTCATGAGAAACTCTATATGATTACCATATCAACTTAAGGAATTAACATACCAAGCACCCATCTATAGGATCACATATAAGATAACTAGGAACCATATGCTATGTTAATAGCCCACCAAGACACTGATTCCCATTGAGCATCCCCACATAGGACTTATACCTAAATAATCCCATCTCACTAGTTGAGGTCAAACACATATATAAAATAGTATCATTCGAGATGATCTATATTTAGTGAATCATAGTTAATGTTTTAGTTAAGTAAAATTCAATTCTAAGATTTATGGGATAACACAATATAGGTTTTTAATAAAACTTTATGTAACTGAAAATACCCAAAACTCATCCCAAAGTTGTAAGTCTATAAAGAATTAAACTCTCTTACTAACCTCTCTGGTTCCTTACTCATTCCTTACTGAAGGGACCGTGACACCACTATCATCATAAGATCCATAAGATCTACAACCAAAAATAAATAAATATATAGGTTGGCCCAGCTGAGTAGAATTCCATGAAGTACATAAACATTAAAACTCAGTATGACTAGTTTATGACACTTTAAATAGTTGATCCTTAGTAATTATTGAAAAAATTCACACTATAATTCCTATATCAAGTGAATCCTACATTCCTGATATGATTCAAGAGACACATCTTACATCTATAATGCCAGAGTCAAATATGGAATTAAACTCTTACCAATGGGATAAGAGCTAGAAACCCAATAACTCATAAGTTATAAATCAAAAACCAAATTTTCATCACACTAGGTGAAAATCATAAGAAATCATAACATAAGGTAAAAAAATTAATCACATAACAATGGTAACCAAGAATTACATTGGGAAAGGTTTTCATAAAACACTAGTTCAGATTCCATCACAAGCCCTGAAACATATTTAAATCTCTTGTATAACAAATCCCAAAATAGTCAGAAAATAGAAAAATAATCTCTAATAACACCTTTTAACATCCTAGTCTAGAGGACACTAAACTAGTTTCCCACATGATTTTTCATAAGACCTCAGATGCACCACCCTGAATGCTATAGGCTAGCAAATAATAGTCAGGGTATAAGGAGATATCATGGGGAGGATATACCCCCTATATCAGAGTTCACAATGGACCAAAAAACCAGATATCATTATGCATGACAAAAATAAAGTGGAAGAAATAAATATGAAAATGACTAATAATAGATGAAATTTAGTAATGGACTAAATATCCATGACAAATAAAAACCTACCACCCACTAGTACGGTCATATATATATTCCAAAATAATGAAATAAAAGACACTAGCTCCATGAATACACCAATCCTTTCCTTTTCCTGATATCTAACCCTATCTAAATCATCCACTAAATCATACTATCCCAAGCCTCATTCCAAACATATTCCTTCAATAACCATATGAGACCTACTTGGGTACCCATGTGCAATGGAATCCCTAGTAGGGTGTGAGTAAAAAACATAGTAGGGAACCACTAATGTAGTCCCATACCAACTATAATTTGTGATTATATGTTTATATAAAAGGATAAAAATAAATAAATAAACTATTGAATAGAAATAAAATAAACCAAAAAATACTTCTTTAGTTTGATATCAGAATGTCTCTGAGCATGTCACGTAGACTATGGTGACCAATGTTTTGAGCTTATCATTGTTGATCCATAGGATCATTACTTTAATCGACCATACCTTCTTTGAATAATGTTGGAGTGTCTCTAAGAATGTCATGATATCATTCCATCCATATAATTACTAGATCATGTTATAACCCATGCATCCCTCATATTATGGATCAACTAGACAAAAAATCATCATGAATGACTCAACAGATAGATCCCACGCATCCTTTTAATCTCTATAAACTCTAGGTATTAATAATGGATTGAGACTAATTTATGGAATCCTAGGAAATCCCTAAATAAAACTCACCCCATGTATCTATTCCAAAAAGGTCATATCCCAAGAATCCTGAGCATCTTGATTAAGAATAATTAAATCATTAAACTAAATTAGTCTAATCCTAGGGGTATCCTAGGCATATTTTTATCATAATAATAATCATAATAAAAATAACCCCCCAAGAAAACACAACTTGATCCTAGATAGGTGAGGAATCCTATGGACCCATGTCATCTAGAATATCCCATATAGACCTAAGGTCGAATCCTGACATCCTAGGAATTCTTCATATTCCTCAACAATCAGATATAAGGTGGAATAAAGAATCAAAGACAACATCATAATACAAGATATCTCACAATAATATAATATAATGCCTAACGCCAAATCCTAAGAAGAACATCTGGGAATTCCTTCCATACCATCATGATCGCATCAGTCCCATAAGTTGTGTAACGAGAAGCACATATGGACACTATAATTGCATAAAAATAAATACATGAAGGCATACAAATAAGTACAAAGGTTTTAAAAATTCCTAAAAACATCTATATGATTCATATCCCCATGGTCTTATACATTAAATGTAGGTTCTAAGGTAACACCTTCTACCATATCTACCCAGGACATATGCTCCCACTTAGGGATAGTCTTCCATCAGGTCACCTAATGGGGTCCCTAAATTCACAATATAGTAGAGGTACCCCCACATGGTTCCTCAATCCTGATCTAGGTATTTTTTCAATACTCTATGCTTGGGGGATATTGCGTCCCCCTGAAATTATCATTTGGACATCACAACCAAGTTGTCTATGCAGGGTGTATCACATTAGAACCACTCAAGAGATAGCACATGAACCATATCAGTCCTCAAGACCTAATAATTTTGGTCTATTTTCTAGCCAGTCACTATATCGTGTCATCTTTCCACCTATTCTAAACATGTTCCAAGTCAAGGCCTCATCCAAAAGTGGCTGAGGCGAACCAACTAGAACCAAGTTTCATTGGGTACTTTTCACATTTTCCATCCTAATTGAGTTATCCCATATTAAATTAAACAATTTAATTTATGAATATCGATGCCCTATGTGGTCTGACCACACACCCCTTTCATCATAAAAAAAATCATAAATTTCACAGGGAAAGTATATAAACCATCTACCTTAAACAAGATATTTCCCTTTTTAAGCACAACATGGATAATCTCGTCTGAGCTCATATAAGTCCACCTGGCCACTTTCCAACCATATGGGGCCCTATCACACACAAATAGATCACAATTAATTAAATTAATTAATTTAAATTGAATTAAAAATCCTAAAACTCATTATATCATCCCACCATACTAAAACAGCTGGAAATATAGTTTCATCCACTCCTAACATGCACCCAAATATACACAATGAAAGAGACCAAATTAACAAAATATTCCCAACTAACCCATAATTTAATTTCGGTAAAGCCCCTTGAAGAATAAAAAAATGGTGATGTACCTAAACCAAATGAATGCTCGACGAAATGCAGACTTGTTCTCAAGTTCTCACTTAGCTAGGTTAAGCAAAATTCACATATAAAATAGTAGATTACACTATATTATAATGAAATTGATTTAAATGACTAAAATGGAAACAATAAAAATCATAAAATATGGAGGAAAACCACTCTGGAAGGAAGGAGGAGGAAACAATGGAGAAGGTGGTTTTCTTGAGCCCCCTTTTAAATTTAAAAAATGTCATCCATGTTTTATGGAATGACCATAGGGGTAATATCGTGAAATTTAGGGAAGTGGTCCCAATATCACTTTTCACATCCAAAAAATTCCCTTTACACCCCACAAAGAATATTCACATTGTGAATACCCTATTTATGATGTGAATAAGATACTACTATAAGTTTTAGTAGCCCCAAGTCCCTATTCAATCCTATGATGGCCTACCAAACCCCCTGTACATCCCCCATACCATAAACCCCATAAAAAATTTTAAATTTATAAAAACCATTGGAACATCCATTTGATTCACAGTTCTCAAAATGAAGCATCCCATAAATCTGAAAATTAAAATTTCCACTAAAATTTATAACTCATCTGTATGTGCATTCTTACACACATGCATGGATTTAATTAATTGACGATTGGGTACATTAACTCCCCCAAATTTATTGGGTAATTATTGATATCTCATGATATAATATGAACTAGAACAATGAGTGAACCTAATTCCACAAGGGACTCTATCTACTGTGATAGTCTTGGGAGTCAACCCTCTCTAAGGAAATGATGGAATGGGAAGTGAACCCAATCCACTATAGGACTTTTTCCACTATGATAGTATTGGTAGTGATATATAACTAATGATATTATTTTAAATTATTTTGATTTTTTAAAACAATTCCTATGATATGTTATTATGATTATGATATTATCTCATGGATCATGATTGATTAATGGTCATTCCTAACTCTTATGACTCATGTATTTTGAAATAATAAATCTTTATACCATGACTCATGATTTATGATCTATGAAATATTGTGTATAAACATTTTATATATTCATTATATAATACCCTTGTGGTTATTTTATGCTTATATATGACTATTAGTTATAATATCCCATGTTTACCCTTAATGAGCATCTAAGCTCACCCTTTTTTATGTTTCAATTTTCTATGGGTTATGAAGAAAGGTTTTAAATAATAAATTTATAATAAGGTTACTATAAGATAATAACTTTTTTTGGAGATATTGATGATGCTTTATGAAATAAGTTGATTATATATCTAGTCTATAAATACACTAAACTGTTACATTCCTCATGAATATATTATTGAAAAATGTACTGAATATTTATCTAAAATGATGAAATGTATAAATATGTTATAATTGAGTCACCTCAGTTGGTAGAAGAGGAGTTTTTATTATTTTTTTGATGATAGAATTAGTTAACTTTAGTGAAAACATTAAGGATAATTCTATGTAAATGATAACATTCTGATGTTTTTGTAATGTAGATATTATGTGGTTTACTAGCAATGAAATCCCTATCTAGATAATGGAATGTGGTTAAGGATGTGGAATATATGCACCTAGGGGTGAACCACTAAAATGTATTGTTGAGTATCAAATCAATCTTTACTCGGTACACAATGAGTGGGACTAAGACTGCACACCTAGATGGAGACTTCTAATGGATATGCATTGTTTAATTCATATCCTCTTCATGATCCATTATAATGAATGAGAGGATATAACCTATGAAAACTTATGATAATCCATAGTTATATGAGATGCACTTAATGTGTCATGGGTTTAAAGAAGGTGTTATAATTTTGGACATCATAATAATTATTTTCTTAATCATAAGATTTATTACTCTTATAATTGATGTTTGATAATCACACCATGTTTTTGGTTTTATTTAATAGATAGAACTAGGAGGAATCATCTGAAAATTTAATGGTATGTACATTGAAAAAACCATATTATTGAGAAACCAAATGAAATTAGATATGGAATAGAAAATTATGTAATTATTTCTAACAATATATCTCAATATTTGACAAGAAACCTTAACATGGTCGAGTTTCCTAAAATAACTAATAAGATAAAAATAGAGTTTCATGAGAGTTTAAGTCTATGAAAACGATGTATAAAAGACAATTATGGTTCCTACATGTCTATAATGATGGAAAAATCACATAGGGAAAATTTTTAAAGGAATTGGAAGATGTTTTATATGTTTAAAATAGGTTCATAAAGAAACTAATTACCGAGTATAAATCAAGATTTAAATATAGGGAAATAAATTCCATCATAAAGTACCATTAATAGTTCAATGTATTATGTGTGGAGAACTTCAGCATTATCTAATTCAAGTACCTGATACAAGGACAAATCCTAGACCATGGAAGGTTTTATGAAATGTCAATCATTGAAGTGGATCATGATTATTAAGGCATACTTATCCTCCACTATAGAGTTGGATATGTCTTGTTTATGTTTGTAAAAATATACCCTATGAAAATATTTTATTCATCCTTTAGTGGAATTTTATGTGATTTCAAGCAATTATTATCTTTATTTACATGTTGAACATATCAATTGTCAAGGAGAAAAAGTCATAATTTATATTCTGAATCAACTTATGACATTCTATCTATGTGAGGATGAATATGAAATTCCAATGGAAATTATATCCACTGAATGGTTATTATTAACTATTCATGAAAGATATTTATCTCAAATGGTTAGAGAGAAACTAAAAATTAATTATATTACTATTTTTAGAATATGATAATATATTTTTGAAATAATTTCCTATTATTCCTTGTAATTATGAAGTTGAGTTTTAAATAGAACTCATAACTGGTGTTATACATATTTTGAGAAATATATATGGAATGAATATTATTGAGTTTGTGGAATTGATGAAGAAACTCCAGGAGAATCTAGGTATTCATATACATGAGTGTGTCACTATGGGGTGCACTTGTTCTTTTTGATATGAAGAAATATGGGTCAATGAATCATTGAATTTATTATTTAGAACTAAACAAGATCACTATCAAGAACAAGTATTCCCTACCTCATATTGATGTCTTATTTCATAAACTGCATGAAGATATTTTTTTCCAAGATTGAAGTTCATTAGGGATATCATCAATTGAGGGTTAATAAGTAGGATATAACCAATATATCTTTCCATATGTGATATGATTATTATTAATTTATAGTGATGATATTTTTACCTAACAATTCCCAATTACCTTCATGGATCAAAGAAATAGAGACTTTAGAGAATACCTTGATCAATTTTTGGTATTATTTATAGATGATATTCATATATATTCAAATATAAAAGAATAGAAGGAATTTTATTTTATTATTTTGTTTAAGAACTTGATAATGGATAATTTTTATTCCAAATTTACTAAATATTAATTATGGATATATAAAGTTTAATTTTTTGGTCAAATAATCTCTAGAGAGGGTATATCTGTGGATCCTTCAAATATGGAAGTAATTAAGGAATGTACCATAAAAACCATAGTGAATAAGATATATAGTTTATGACCTTAATTTACTAATATATATAATTTTAATGGTTTGGTTGGATACTATCAATTATTTGTGTGATATTTCTCACAACTATCTAATCTAATAACCAAGATTACATAGAAGGGAGCCAAGTTCATTTGGAGATATGAATATGAGGAATCTTTTTAGAAACCAATGATAAGTTTTTTAGTTTAATAGTGATCACAATACCATATAGTAGAGAAAGGTTTTTGATCTTTAGTGATACATTGAATAATGGATTTGGAATCATCCTCATGCATAATGATATGATGATTTTCTATGCCTCACTCTAATTGGAAATTCATTAGAAATATTACACGAGTCATGATTTAGAGTTGACAATATTAATTTTTAAATTAAAAATATGGATTCATTACCTTAATGGTGAAAAAATGTGATATATGTATTGATCATAAAATATTTAATTTTAAATTTACACATACAGTTTAAATATGCATCAATAGAGATGGTTGGAATTGACAAACTATTAGGACTACTCAATACATTACTTCCCTATGAAGGTGAAAAAGGTGGATGATGTTCTAAGTTGGAAAGGCCCTACCAATTTTTCTATGACGAGGATTTAATGAGATATAATACATACAAATTTGATGGATCTTGAAATCATAAGGAAATGGGATAGATCTTATCATTCTCAGAATAATGTTCAATCATCAATCCATGTGAGGATTAAAGAGGCATTGAAAGAGGATATAGAATTTTAAAAAAAGGAAAGTAATGTTACTAAATTCAACTATGATTGTGATGGAATAATATTGTTAAATAAACCATTATATATCTCATCAATAATATAAATGAAGAAGGAGTTTTTGGATGAATCTTATAGTTCATCATTATTTATTGATACTAGAATTATAAAGCTGTATAGAGATACAAAAGAGTATTTATAGTGGGATAACATTACAAGAGATATTGGAAAGTATATATCTCAATTAATGGTATGCTATAAAGGTAAAGCTAAGAGATAAAACTCTATAGGTATGTTATAACCATTACTGATACTTGAGTTTAAATGGTAAAAAATAAACATGTGTTTCATCATAGGACTTTCCAAGACATATAAAGAACATAATTCTATTTGGTTTGTACTAAATCAATTTAAAATATAAGTACATTTCATCACTATGAAAAAATATTTCACTATTTATTATCTCTATAGGTTATACATTAAGGGTGTTGTAAGGTTACATGGAGTACCACTCTTAATTATATTTGACTTTCATCCAATATTTTCCTCAAAGTTATGGAGAATTATTCAACCAAATTTGAATATGGAGTTGAGATTTAGTACTTCATATCATCCATAGACACATAGTCAATCAAAATGTAATATTTAAACCCTAGAAGATATTTAGAAATAATATTATATAGATTTAATAGGTTATTGGTATCAAAACCTTTCTCTCATCATGTTTTCCAATAATAATAGCTTTCACTCAATCATTTAGATGACTCCTCATGAATCCCATTATGGTAGAAAGTGAGGAACTCCAATATAATGAGATAAAGTTGGAGAAAAAAGATATTTTAACTTAAACTAGTTGAGTAAATGGAAAATAAGGTTAGTTTTTATTCAGAAAAATATCAAGGAAACTCAGATTCAATATAAAATTTACACTAATAATCATTGATGAGATCTAGAATTTAAAGTTGATGACAAGTTATTTCTATGAGTATATCCTTGGAAGAGGGTTGTGAGATTTGTAATGAATGTAATTATGAGACATAGATATATTTATCACTTTAAAATTATTGATCATATTGGAATGTTTTCTTATCTCTTAGTGCTTCCACTAAATATCTCTCAAGTACATGATGTGTTCTATGTATCTCTGCTAAGGAAGTATATACCTGACCCTTCATATGTACATAACTCATAGGTCATACCAATAGAGAGGGATATATATTATAATGAAAAATTGGTTTAAAATAAGTATCATAGAGATAAAGTTATGTGTAATAAGACCACTCACCTATTCAATGTTTTATGGTGAAACCATAAATTTAGGGAAGTTATATGGGAACCTGAGGATATTACGAGGAATAATTTTCTTATTTGTCTGTATCAGAGTGATGTAGTTTCAAGGGTGAAATTATTATAATTGTTATAATTTTACACCACTATATTTTATGATATATGTATCTTTAAATAAGTCCACTTTCTTTAATATCTTACTTTACACACAAAACTGAATTTAAACAAACTGCAATATACTATCGAAATATTATTATTAAATGTGGCAGTTAATGCATAGTATTTGGATTGTCAAGTATGAATAAAAACTAAAAATTTATATATTTTTTTCATTTACACATTTAAAAAATTAAATAATTGGTTATCAATTGGTTAGAAATGAAAATAAAAGCATTTCAAAGTAAAAAAGATAGGTATTTTTTTTTGAAAAACTATTTTTATTCATGAAATGTGTTTTATCTTAATAAATGTAATTAATCACCATTGAAAAATTATTTTATTTTAATGTGTATATAATATATTCAATAAAATATTTTAGCATTTATTTAATGGTTATTACTTGGTAAGTAATGAGAATAATTTCAATTTTATACTTAAAAATGTATTTATCAAAAAATGATTTTTGTTTTGTTTTTCACACTTATTTTAAATTAAATTTATTCCACTTATAGGAATTAAAATTGAAATTTTTCCATATTTTTAATCTCCATGTACAAAATTTATAATTATTTAACATTCATTTTTGGTTATAATGAATAGTAAATATGCTAAAAATTTGTCACTTCGGTAAAGGTTAAAAGAGATTAATGAGGGGTTAAACTAAAAAGATAAGGGTTAAAATAACCTATTTTGTTTATAAATCCTAATTTTTAGTTTATTTATATCTTATATCATCCCATATTTTAAATTAAGTCACTCTAGATCCAATATCTAATGAGAGTGACTTTATTATATTTTAATAATCTTAATAATTACAAGTGTGACATTCCTTTCACTTATAAAAGGGAACTCCTCTCCCATATTCATAAAACTTAAAGAGACATTTTTATAAAAAAAACCCTATAAAAATATCTTCTCAAATTATTTATACATGTCTTATACTTTCTTATCTTCTTAAAATACCAACCCAATTGTCCTTAAGAAGAGATCCAGAGGAGGCTTCGTAAAGAAGAGGTAATCATCTTCACTAAATCCGTTTAATTTTATTTATTCTTTTAACTCCTAAAAATATTCTATAACCATATTAAAATGATTAAATTATTATATTTACTTCATTTATATGTTTTTATGTTAATATTATTTCCATTTTCTATCTTCATTCCATCTAATGAGAAATGATATCATCATTTGTGTGTACGTGAGGACTACCACCTCCACGAAGTGATGTGATTCATTTTTCATGTCCTTCATATATAGATGGCCATAAGTATATATTAAATGAATATATATTATATTTATTATATTTTTAAAATTCAGTAAATATATATTATTATTTTCTTTTCTTTCTTTCCATTCATTGAAAAATGAAAACATTACACATGCATACGAACAGATTGTCATCTCCATGAAGTGATGTAATTAATTTTTCATCCCTAACCTATATGAATGGTTATAAAAGTATATATAATAAATAAAAATTACACCTATATCATTATTAATATTATTAATCCATGACCAAGGTGAATATACCAGAACTATCGAACCAAAACATACAAGAAAACTTATTAGTTTTAACCTGAATATTGATTTTAATAAAAAATTATTAATAAATGTGTAATTGGAAATTATAAGGGAATATTATATTTTATATCCTTCTGGTATATATTTATAATTAATCATAATTTATTATAAAGTATCATAATAATGGTACAAAGAATGATGGGACTTGAGGTAAGGGTTTATATTACTAACACATTTCTTTTCGAGATTATTTATATTAAATTTACATTAATAGAAATTATATGATCCTAATATATTAAAACCATATATTTTATTATCATATGTTTATTTATATAATTTAAAATTATTAATACCATTTTACTCTCTTTGGTACTAAAAATTATCAAGATTTGTTTAAAGAAAATTAGACCATATTTCTTCATTAGTCGAAAACCTTTTTCTTCCATGTTTATTTTCATTAAAATATTTTCAAGAATGTAATTTTATATGATAAAAAATCATTTAAATTCATTTTTAACTATATTTTACTTCATTTTAAAATTATTAAAAATGATTTTTTACTATTTTCTAAACAAGTTACTTTTGGTCTTTTTACAAAAGTGTAAAAGGAATCTTTGTTTTAACATTTACCAAAAGAATAGAATTTTATGCCATCATGACTATTATTTTCTTGGATGATTCCTTTAAAAGTTAACCTAGTTATTTTTAAAGAAATATTTTCTCAATATTCTGAATATTTTTATTTTTAAACATACCAAAGGAAAAATATGGTTTCCCCAATTTTTAAAGAAATGTTAAAATGATCTTTCAAAGGTATTTTTCATCTATTTCAATATCCTTTAACGTTTATTATGAATCAATAGGGATATAATTTAATGATACTATCCATGTTTTTTATCTGGATAGATTGTTGTTATGTGATGTTGAATTTTTTATGAAACTCATTTCTTTTTCAAATTTTGTGAAATAATGCATTTATAAATGATTTTATGATATTGTGAAACACATATATATGGATTTAATTATGCGATAGATGGTTTCATTAAATCCATCCATTATATTAGGAAATTATTGATATATCATGAGATAATATGGACTAGAATGGGGATTAAACCCAGTTTAGTAAGGGACTCTATCCACTATGACAGTCTTGGGAGTGAACCTTGACAAAGGAAATGATGGAAAGGGGAGTGAAACTAATCTAATATGGAACATTTACCACTATGATAGTATTTGTAGTGATCCTTGACTAATGAAATGATTTTATTTTCTTATTATAGTGCCACAAAATTCCTATGACATGTTCTTTTTCTTATGATATTATCTCTTAGATCATTATTAATTATTGATGATTCTTTACTCTTATGAATAATGTGCTTTTAAATATTAAATATTTATAGCATGACTCATGATTTATGATCTATGATAGATTGGGTATGCACTTTTTAAGTTATGATCATGATATCATACCCTTATGTCAATCTTATGCTGAAAAATGATCATTGATTGTAATCTCTCATGCTTACCCTTACTGAGCATTTGGTATCAACCTTTCATATGTTTCAATCTTCCCTGGGTTATGAAGAAATGTTCTAGGAATAAAATGTCTAAGAAGGTTACTATGTGAGAATAAATTTATGGGGTATGTTGAATATATTTTATTAAATATGTAGATTATGTATTTATTCTCCAAAAAAAATATACCATTATGGTCCTTGATTGTGTATTACAATGAAATTTATTGAATATTCATCTAAAATTATGAAATATTTATGTATGTTATTCTCAAGTCACATAAAATATGCTAGGGTGAATCACCAGTTGAGACTACCACTATGTAAACCACTTCTCCATGATCTTAATAGGGATCCATATTCACCTTACATAATATCACCAACCCTTTCCCAGGCCCCCATACTATGTTGAACCATCACCTAGTCCTACTAACATGGTTATACAGATTTCCAACCTTATGACTAAGGAAAAAAAATCACCCAATTCAATATACTAGGGTAACCAATTAACTTTACCCCATACTAGGTGTAACATCCCAGGTAATTAAAGAATAAATAATTTTCATATTTATTAATATTTGAGAATTAAATATGAATTTTAATTAAAAGGGGTTGCTATGTTCGATAGCGTACCCGATACACAACGATGAGTTTCTTTGAAACTTACGTAGCACACTAGTAATATAATAATATTATTTTAAATGTTAGTTAACAAGTAGCCGTTGTACTGGCGGGAATGAATAGAAATAACTAAAATATGAATAGATATGTTTTTAGATGTTTTTACATTTACCCAATAAAAGATAAAGGCTTAAAATACGGAAAGAGTTCAATTTTAGGCTTTTATACTCTAATTTTCACTAAAGGTTCACTTATCACCTTTTAATGGTGAACCGTCATTAAATATAGTTTTGATCACTCTTATACATTCTTTTGGACCAAATAAAACTTTTATTAAGAATCGGGACATCAAATTTTACATTGTGTAATTTTTGGTACCTTTCTGATGAAGTTCATTTTTTTTATGAATAGTGTAAAATGTTGTATTTTACATCAAAACTGCTTTTTAATCTGATTTATTTATACAATTAGATTATGTTTTGAATTGGTTTTAAAGTGAAATTAGAATATATTTTTACCATTTTATCCAATGGTGGTCATTGGAATCAATTTCTATTTGAAATTAGACTTAAACTGGTGTCAATCTTTTGATACTTATTGTTTTGTAAAAACACGCTATTTGCTCTGGCAGCGGGAATTAATTATTAAATTAATTAATGTGACTTATATGATTTGAATTTTGTAAAATGGACTTCATTTTTGAATTCGGAATATCAAATATAGCTTAGGGTGAATTTTTGGTAAATTTCTGAAAAACATCAATTTTTGATGAATAGTGAAACCACTAAGTGGTAATCAAGCAAACTGATTTTTCAGTTAAATGAAAGTTTACCACTAATGTGTACTGAATTTTGAAAATCCGACATACATGGTTGTCATTAAGAAGTAAAATGTGGTTCAATGAGATTATAATAATTTTTTGGTGAATAGTAACTTATTAAGTTCTTAATCGCGATTAGTGGTAATTAGGGTAGTTTAATGTATAAATAATGCTTTAATAATATAAAATGACTTAGACACATGTCCCAACCTCATTGGTTGTGTCATGGCCGACCAAGACAAGCCATGGCCTAACTTGGGGACCCCATGTATCCACTTTTGTTGGGAAATAACATAAATTACTTTTTATTAAATGTTAAAGTGAAAATGACACAAACATAATATGTTTTGCGAAAACAATTTTTAAGTGGGGTTATACAAGTCCAAATTTTGATTATAAATATTCAATGGAAAGCTAAAAAGATTTCCTACATCATAGTAATTTGTTTATAATTTTTAGACATTAAATAAATTTAATCATTTATGACATAATAATGATGCAGCGATGACATCATTATTTGACGATTTAAATAAAATGGAAAGATAAAATAAAATCTATGAACTACACATGTCCAAAACCAATTGGATGAATGGATTTCGATGCCTTATCACCTTATCCACGAATTCTATCAATGTGGGACCTTTTAGAACCGAAACACATTTTCAAATAAATTAATATTTCTTTACTTTCCAAAAGTGCCCCTCCTCTCCTCTTATAAAAGGCCCCCACCTCCACCTTATTTCACACACTCTTCAAGCCTTTGGCTCGGCCAACCCCTGCCCATTTGCTCTCTCCACATCCCTCTCCTCATCCTAGAGGATTCCCTTTGGGCAGAATCCTTTCAAAGGAAGCCTTTAGGCTCAAACCAAAAGAAGTTACACTTTTTAAGGTATTTCATTCTCTCATGTTCATTTGTTTTATTTTTCTTCTCCAACCCCCTAAACTCTTTTTATTTACTTCTTTTGTAACAACACCAGTATCTTCAATATACTAGGATGTTGTTATAAGATTTATTTGAGCTACACTCTCACACAACTACATCAAATGGTTAAAGAACATACGGTTTCCGTGGATGGCGAAATTCTGCCTCCCGAAACGATGATTGTTCAATACTCATTTAACACCTTCAAAGGTGGCCATTATGATGTCACTATTTTTATATATGATATGTAATATGTTTATGTTTTACTTATGCTTCTGTATTTTTCATTTGTGTCTTACCTTTATGGCTTCCATTATGGGTATACGCGATATCTTCACTTAAGGAAGTGCGGACTACCGCCCCCTCAAAGTGATGTGATTCGTTAATGCCATATGTGGGACGTGTAAAGGATGGATTTAAAGTTATTATATATGATGTTATACTGGAATTATAATATACCTATATATCATTATCATTTATTTCCATTAAAGTATGAGATAGAAATGAAAGTAGCGTTCATGCGTACGTACGGACTACCGTCTCCATGAACGGTGCATTTCATTTCTTATCCCCAAATGTAATTTATTATTAAAAGTACATGTATATAATGGATATATATAATTAATGATATATCTAAATGATGAATATAATTCTGGAATTATAATATACATACCTCTCATTTAGTTTTAATTCCATTAATATGACAAAGAAATGAAAGTAGCGTTCATGCGTACGTACGGCTTACCGTCTCCATGAACGGTGCATTTCATTTCTTACCTCTAAATGATTATGTAATATTTTAAATACATGAATGTACTGGATATATATGACATATATGATATCTACATCATGAATACCATTCTGGATATAATGAAACATTGACCAAATTAACAACATGTAAGTGTAAGAAGTCTATTTTTGACTTAAGAACCAAATACCGACAAAATGAACATTATTAACTTAAATGATTTCATGATGTTCATAACATGGTATAAAAGGAATAATGAACTTGGAAAAGATTCATAATCAAGTAGAGATTAACTAAAGTTTATTATTCAGGAGTTTAAAGAACGGTCGGGTCAAGTCAGATACGAGGTATGGGAACTTCTTAACCCAATTTCCATTCTTTGGGTTAATCTCCTACTTTCAAATTATGTCATTATGTTATTATGTCGTATCTTGTATTGGTACTTTATTTATGTGTACTTATAGTAAATACACATAATGTATCTATTTTATTTTAAAAATTATCTTTGTATGGGACTTCGTCTCAACCTCCTTTCGTTGAGGCATATTTTATTTTATACACAACTTTCTTTTATACGGTGTATAAACCCCTTTGACTTTTACGTTTACTCAAGAGGAATCTTTTTTATACGAAGCGTTTACTAAACGACAAAAGGGAATGTTTTTGTCGTACGTATGCGGCGACAACGACTTCTCCGCCGTCGTAACCGTTATTTGAGTTTCGGCTTCCTCTACAAGCCATACCTTTTTTTTAAAAAAATAAAAATAAATACCATGTTTTACTTTGGTATTGAAAATGGTTTTCATAATGTTTTTATTATATCAATGTGTTGTATTGATATCTCGTGATTGAAATGCGGAAATGTTATGTTTCCTTTATGCATGTTTTATGTGATATGATTATGTTATGGTTCTTGGGCATTATTATGAAGACGGGTGGTTCCGTGATAAACTAAGGGCGGGTGAGCCCGTTATAGCTCTCCAATGCATTGGGTAACGCGAAGGAGTGAAACATTAAGGTTTCTCCGAAGAGATTTTTAGGGAATATACTGTGATGGGTATTCCAAACGTAACCAAGAGGGTTACTCCCTACGTAAGAATGTTATGAATGCCTCAAGTTACCTTTATGTCTTATGATTTCTATGATTTATTCATGATTTTATGAGGTATGTTAAAGTGATTATGTTTTATGGGTAAAGTATGATTTCACTCTTATGTATGTATGTACCCATGTTTCCTTTCCATGTTTTTATAACCCATACTGAGTTTTTATGCTCATCCCAAGTTTTTGAAATGTTTTTCACAGGTCAAGGGAAAGGTACATGATAAGATGATAGGGTCAAGGATGTGTCAAAAAGAATCCATGTTTTATTTCAAATGTGTTTCCATTGATGGGAATGAAGAATACTATCTTTATGTAACCACTTTGTTTATATGTGGAATGTAATGCAAGTCTTATGATCTAATTCTCTAAAACTCTAAACCCGAAAAGATCCTCAACGTGTAATCTTGTAATAACTCAAGATTAAGTAAGGTTTAAGGCTGGGGCCTTATAGTTGGTATCAAAGGTCGGTTTAGACAACTTTAGGAGTTAGAAAAGTGTTAAATTATAATATGATTGAAATGATATAGCATTTACGGATTACCATGTTGCTTCGCCTAAGATATTTCCATGTTCAGAATGGTTTTCCGTAGGGGAAACAAAGCAGCTATGTTGGGACGACATCAGGAGGAAGACAACCTTCCAAATCAGCAACCTGAGATGGTTGGAATCGGAACTGAACAGTTTGTTGCAGTGATGGCACAGTTGACTCAGGCTATAAATGGTGGTGGTATCCATGCACGAGATCAGCCAGATCAACCGCATAGGAACATGTCAATGGTGGAACATTTCATGAGGCAACATCCCCCATCATTCAGAGGATCATCTGACCCTGTGCAAGCTGAAGGGTGGATTAAAGCACTGGAGAAGATTTTTGATGTCATGGGGTGTTCAGACAATCAAAAGGTTAGTCTTGCTATTTACCGTTTGGAGGGTGAAGCAGATCAGTGGTGGTCTATGGTTAAAAATATCAGGGATGCCGATGAGATTGATGCTCTTGACTGGGATGAATTCAAAGGTATGTTTCTTGAGAAGTATTTTCCTAAGGCTGTTCGACTTAGGATGGAAAAGCAATTCTTGGAATTGAGGCAAGAGGAGGACTCAGTGGCTGCCTATGAAGAAAGGTTCACTCGATTGGCAAGGTATGCTCCAAATTTTATCCGAGACCTTGATAGTAAAATCAATCGTTTTTACTCAGGATTAAAGCCAAAGTATCGAAGGGAATTAGCTTCTCGTGAGTTTAAAAGTTATGAAAAGCTTGTTCGATGTGCTGAGAAGGTGGAAATGGAGTTTGCCGATGACCAAGTGTCCTATAACAACCAGCAGAAGAAGAGACCGAGGTTGCAGGAGAATGGTAAGAATTCTTCAAAAAGGTCTGATGGTAAGATAACTAAGTTTCCAGTTTGTGATAAATGTGGAAAAAGGCATGCTGGGGAATGTCTTCTGAATTCTGGGAAGTGCTACCGATGTGGTAAGATGGGACATAAGGCTCGTGATTGCACTGAAAAGGATCAAGCTGAAGGTAAGAACAAATTTGATTTACAGTTAGTGAAGTGTTATAAGTGCAATGAGATGGGTCACTATGCAAACGAGTGTCCGACAAGGAGCTTGAGTGATGGGAAGCAGTTAGACTACAAGCAGAAAGGGGTGGTGAAATCCTTTGCAACTACTTCAGCAGATGTTGGGCCATCGAATGAAGTGGTGTCAGCTCCAGGGAGCTCAGTATTTTTCGAAGATTGACTTGAGGTCGGGGTACCATCAGTTGAAAGTAAAAGAAGCAGATGTTCCGAAGACCGCATTCCGTACGAGATATGGCCATTATGAATTTGTAGTTATGCCTTTGGGGTTAACAAATGCACCTACTGTATTCATGGACCTTATGAAAAAAATTTCCATGAGTTCTTGGATAAGTTTGTGTTTGTGTTTTAAGGTTTGTGAAGATGTTATGTGTGCCTTGTGATTCACAGTTGAAGAATGAGTTGTTTTTTCATCCTGGCAGTACTAAGATGTATGGAGATCTGCGGGAGTATTACTGGTGGGATGGAATGAAAAGAGATATTGCTGATTTTACTATGAAGTGTTTGACTTGTTAGCAGGTTAAAGCAGAGCGGCAGTTACCGAAAGGGATGCTTCAGCCTTTACCAGTTCCAGAGTGGAAATGGGAGAATATATCCATGGACTTTGTTGTTGGATTACCAAAGACATCTTGAGGTAATAATGCAATCTGGGTTATTGTTGATCGCTTGACCAAATCTGCTCATTTCCTTGCTATACGAGATACTTTCTCTCTTGGTCAACTTTCCCGTTTGTATCTTAAAGAGATAGTCAGGTTACATGGAGTTCCTCTCTCCGTTGTATCGGATCGTGATCCCAGGTTTACTTCTAACTTTTGGAAAGGCCTTCAGAAGTCGTTGGGTACTGAATTAAATTTTAGTACAGCTTTTCATCCTCAATCAGATGGACAGTCAGAACGAACAATTCAGACATTGGAGGATATGCTACGAGCTTGTTCTATGGATTATCAGGGAAGTTGGGACCAACATCTTTCTTTGGTTGAGTTTTCATATAATAACAGTTTTCATTCCAGTATACAGATGGCACCATTTCAGGCATTATATGGGAAGCGGTGTCGAACTCCAGCTTTCTGGGATGAAGTGGGTGAAAGAAAGTTGATGGGACCAGAATTGGTAGAAGAGATGGCAGAAAAAGTTCAGCTGATTCAGAAACACATGAGAACAGCTCAGAGCAGGCAGAAGAGTTATGCGGATAACCGGAGGAAGGATCTATCTTTCGAGGTAGGTGATCATGTTTTTCTCAAGGTTTCTCCTTGGAAAAGTGTGATGAGATTTGGTAAGAAAGGAAAGTTGAGTCCAAGGTTCATTGGACCATACGAAGTTCTAGAGAGAGTTGGATCAGTTGCATACCGAGTGGCTTTACCTCCGAGTTTATCTCAGGTACACAATGTTTTTCACGTTTCGATGTTGAGAAAGTATATGCCAGATCCATCTCATGTTTTGAGTCCAGAGGTAGTTCAGCTGGAAGAAAACCTATCTTATGAGGAACAACCGGTCTAGATTCTTGACCACATGGAGCAAGTGTTACGGAATAAAGTGATTCACCAGGTAAAGTTTTTGTGGAAAAACCACATGATTGAAGAGGCAACGTGGGAATCTGAAAATGCTATGAGGGATAAATACCCCCACTTATTTTGATAAGTGAATAAAATTGCGAGGACGCAATTCCCAAAAGGGGGGAAGGATGTAACATCCCAGGTAATTAAAGAATAAATAATTTTCATATTTATTAATATTTGAGAATTAAATATGAATTTTAATTAAAAGGGGTTGCTATGTTCGATAGCGTACCCGATACACAACGATGAGTTTCTTTGAAACTTACGTAGCACACTAGTAATATAATAATATTATTTTAAATGTTAGTTAACAAGTAGCCGTTGTACTGGCGGGAATGAATAGAAATAACTAAAATATGAATAGATATGTTTTTAGATGTTTTTACATTTACCCAATAAAAGATAAAGGCTTAAAATACGGAAAGAGTTCAATTTTAGGCTTTTATACTCTAATTTTCACTAAAGGTTCACTTATCACCTTTTAATGGTGAACCGTCATTAAATATAGTTTTGATCACTCTTATACATTCTTTTGGACCAAATAAAACTTTTATTAAGAATCGGGACATCAAATTTTACATTGTGTAATTTTTGGTACCTTTCTGATGAAGTTCATTTTTTTTATGAATAGTGTAAAATGTTGTATTTTACATCAAAACTGCTTTTTAATCTGATTTATTTATACAATTAGATTATGTTTTGAATTGGTTTTAAAGTGAAATTAGAATATATTTTTACCATTTTATCCAATGGTGGTCATTGGAATCAATTTCTATTTGAAATTAGACTTAAACTGGTGTCAATCTTTTGATACTTATTGTTTTGTAAAAACACGCTATTTGCTCTGGCAGCGGGAATTAATTATTAAATTAATTAATGTGACTTATATGATTTGAATTTTGTAAAATGGACTTCATTTTTGAATTCGGAATATCAAATATAGCTTAGGGTGAATTTTTGGTAAATTTCTGAAAAACATCAATTTTTGATGAATAGTGAAACCACTAAGTGGTAATCAAGCAAACTGATTTTTCAGTTAAATGAAAGTTTACCACTAATGTGTACTGAATTTTGAAAATCCGACATACATGGTTGTCATTAAGAAGTAAAATGTGGTTCAATGAGATTATAATAATTTTTTGGTGAATAGTAACTTATTAAGTTCTTAATCGCGATTAGTGGTAATTAGGGTAGTTTAATGTCTAAATAATGCTTTAATAATATAAAATGACTTAGACACATGTCCCAACCTCATTGGTTGTGTCATGGCCGACCAAGACAAGCCATGGCCTAACTTGGGGACCCCATGTATCCACTTTTGTTGGGAAATAACATAAATTACTTTTTATTAAATGTTAAAGTGAAAATGACACAAACATAATATGTTTTGCGAAAACAATTTTTAAGTGGGGTTATACAAGTCCAAATTTTGATTATAAATATTCAATGGAAAGCTAAAAAGATTTCCTACATCATAGTAATTTGTTTATAATTTTTAGACATTAAATAAATTTAATCATTTATGACATAATAATGATGCAGCGATGACATCATTATTTGACGATTTAAATAAAATGGAAAGATAAAATAAAATCTATGAACTACACATGTCCAAAACCAATTGGATGAATGGATTTCGATGCCTTATCACCTTATCCACGAATTCTATCAATGTGGGACCTTTTAGAACCGAAAAACATTTTCAAATAAATTAATATTTCTTTACTTTCCAAAAGTGCCCCTCCTCTCCTCTTATAAAAGGCCCCCACCTCCACCTTATTTCACACACTCTTCAAGCCTTTGGCTCGGCCAACCCCTGCCCATTTGCTCTCTCCACATCCCTCTCCTCATCCTAGAGGATTCCCTTTGGGCAGAATCCTTTCAAAGGAAGCCTTTAGGCTCAAACCAAAAGAAGTTACACTTTTTAAGGTATTTCATTCTCTCATGTTCATTTGTTTTATTTTTCTTCTCCAACCCCCTAAACTCTTTTTATTTACTTCTTTTGTAACAACACCAGTATCTTCAATATACTAGGATGTTGTTATAAGATTTATTTGAGCTACACTCTCACACAACTACATCAAATGGTTAAAGAACATACGGTTTCCGTGGATGGCGAAATTCTGCCTCCCGAAACGATGATTGTTCAATACTCATTTAACACCTTCAAAGGTGGCCATTATGATGTCACTATTTTTATATATGATATGTAATATGTTTATGTTTTACTTATGCTTCTGTATTTTTCATTTGTGTCTTACCTTTATGGCTTCCATTATGGGTATACGCGATATCTTCACTTAAGGAAGTGCGGACTACCGCCCCCTCAAAGTGATGTGATTCGTTAATGCCATATGTGGGACGTGTAAAGGATGGATTTAAAGTTATTATATATGATGTTATACTGGAATTATAATATACCTATATATCATTATCATTTATTTCCATTAAAGTATGAGATAGAAATGAAAGTAGCGTTCATGCGTACGTACGGACTACCGTCTCCATGAACGGTGCATTTCATTTCTTATCCCCAAATGTAATTTATTATTAAAAGTACATGTATATAATGGATATATATAATTAATGATATATCTAAATGATGAATATAATTCTGGAATTATAATATACATACCTCTCATTTAGTTTTAATTCCATTAATATGACAAAGAAATGAAAGTAGCGTTCATGCGTACGTACGGCTTACCGTCTCCATGAACGGTGCATTTCATTTCTTACCTCTAAATGATTATGTAATATTTTAAATACATGAATGTACTGGATATATATGACATATATGATATCTAAATCATGAATACCATTCTGGATATAATGAAACATTGACCAAATTAACAACATGTAAGTGTAAGAAGTCTATTTTTGACTTAAGAACCAAATACCGACAAAATGAACATTATTAACTTAAATGATTTCATGATGTTCATAACATGGTATAAAAGGAATAATGAACTTGGAAAAGATTCATAATCAAGTAGAGATTAACTAAAGTTTATTATTCAGGAGTTTAAAGAACGGTCGGGTCAAGTCAGATACGAGGTATGGGAACTTCTTAACCCAATTTCCATTCTTTGGGTTAATCTCCTACTTTCAAATTATGTCATTATGTTATTATGTCGTATCTTGTATTGGTACTTTATTTATGTGTACTTATAGTAAATACACATAATGTATCTATTTTATTTTAAAAATTATCTTTGTATGGGACTTCGTCTCAACCTCATTTCGTTGAGGCATATTTTATTTTATACACAACTTTCTTTTATACGGTGTATAAACCCCTTTGACTTTTACGTTTACTCAAGAGGAATCTTTTTTATACGAAGCGTTTACTAAACGACAAAAGGGAATGTTTTTGTCGTACGTATGCGGCGACAACGACTTCTCCGCCGTCGTAACCGTTATTTGAGTTTCGGCTTCCTCTACAAGCCATACCTTTTTTTTTAAAAAAGAAAAATAAATACCATGTTTTACTTTGGTATTGAAAATGGTTTTCATAATGTTTTTATTATATCAATGTGTTGTATTGATATCTCGTGATTGAAATGCGGAAATGTTATGTTTCCTTTATGCATGTTTTATGTGATATGATTATGTTATGGTTCTTGGGCATTATTATGAAGACGGGTGGTTCCGTGATAAACTAAGGGCGGGTGAGCCCGTTATAGCTCTCCAATGCATTGGGTAACGCGAAGGAGTGAAACATTAAGGTTTCTCCGAAGAGATTTTTAGGGAATATACTGTGATGGGTATTCCAAACGTAACCAAGAGGGTTACTCCCTACGTAAGAATGTTATGAATGCCTCAAGTTACCTTTATGTCTTATGATTTCTATGATTTATTCATGATTTTATGAGGTATGTTAAAGTGATTATGTTTTATGGGTAAAGTATGATTTCACTCTTATGTATGTATGTACCCATGTTTCCTTTCCATGTTTTTATAACCCATACTGAGTTTTTATGCTCATCCCAAGTTTTTGAAATGTTTTTCACAGGTCAAGGGAAAGGTACATGATAAGATGATAGGGTCAAGGATGTGTCAAAAAGAATCCATGTTTTATTTCAAATGTGTTTCCATTGATGGGAATGAAGAATACTATCTTTATGTAACCACTTTGTTTATATGTGGAATGTAATGCAAGTCTTATGATCTAATTCTCTAAAACTCTAAACCCGAAAAGATCCTCAACGTGTAATCTTGTAATAACTCAAGATTAAGTAAGGTTTAAGGCTGGGGCCTTATACTAGGGACACTACATCACACTATCTACTACCAGGGAGTCATATTCACACAAGAACCTACACTAGGTGGTCGGTTCACCTAGGTATCCCATTAGTGTGAACATTCTCCCAAGACCTCATTATTCAGTATTACCTATAGTCAAGTCTTCTATCTGGGTTCCATGTTCACCCATGTCACCTACCTAAGTTCCTACTAACCAAAGTCCCCTCCATAGCTTCCTGAAATGCATGATTAGACAATAAACATTATCATGGAACTATTTAATCATGTATTCCCATTTATAAAATGTATCTCCCATGTTTTCCACCCAGATTAATAGGAACCTCTGGGTATAAATAATCATGTATTCCCATGATAATTAGGGAGTCTTCCATGAGAATATCGATGAAACTCTTCTTGGATCAATCTACTCAACATGGATACCAAGTGTCATGTTGGACATACCATTTCTCTATTCAATGATCTAGGGAGAGAGAAAGGGAATAATATTAGGTATATACCACGAAAACTGTCCATCACCCAAGTCACTAGCTGAGTAAGGAACCTCTAGGAAACACATGTGTAAGCTACATTTGTATCCTTCCTAGTTCCATAAAATGTTTGTGGGCCTCTAGTGAGTTGTAATACCCAACCTACTTCTCATGGTTCTATATCCACCATGTGTCGAGTCATCATTATTTTTCCAAACATCAATTGATGAAAAGTAGATTCATATGTGGGCCTCCTAGAAGGTGTAATCCCTAATCATTCCCTCATTAATTATCTCATACCTAAAGGAGCCATTAGTAAGCCATAAACATATGATAAGACCATGTATAATCCATAAATCATTCTCACAAAACCCTATCACCTGTGAAACTAACCCTCACAGGGACCTATTATCCATAATTCAATCACCCTCAAAGGGAAATATTCCCAGTGAGTGATTATTCTTCAAGGGGTCATATTCCCTGTGATTCATCATTTTTTAAAGGGTAATATTTCTTATGATCCAATCACACTCAAGGGGTTATATTCTATATGAGAAACTATCCCATCTCTTGTTTTATTACCCAAAAGAGGGTAAACCAGAAAGGTCCTCCTATAAATAAATACAAAATCAATCCTTAATAATAATACTTTACCTAGAATTCCCAGATGCATGAATTTAAGCTTTATAGCATATATCCTTCCTTCATAGAGTTAAATTTCATGGGATAGTCCTTTCATATGACCTTAAACTATGCAAACCAAACTATACGGGCTTTGATTCTTTTAAACCATATTACATAGGATTCTTCTTTGAGGATAAATCTTGGTATGACATAGATCTTTTATTCATGGACTTAAAAGTAAATTCTCTTCATATTTATTGCACAACCTTAAAAAGGACCATCATGGTTTAAGCCACATGATCTTAAAAGGTATTTCATGTCTCATTAAGAAACACTGAACTATATAAGTTCTCATTCCCTTCATAAGGATAAATAGGAATCCCCTTTTATGGGACCAATATTAAAACCAAAACACATATTTCCTCCATTAAGGATAATAAGTTTTGGACTACTCAGTTGTGTGGATTTAAACATTGTGCAATCATTGAGTAAGTGAAAGATAAAGAACCTATAATATATACAAATGTTCACATAAATTCATGGTTTTGATAAAATAATTATCATGGTTATAACCAATCATGAATAAGGATTTAGAAAGGATTCATAAACATTTCATATATATATATAAGAGTTTCCTCAAGTATGAAATAATTACCCCTAAAGGGTAAGATGAACCTAAACTCCCAAATTATCTATTGAGGTGCATCTGAAGTGTCATTGGGAAAGACTTGGTGACCATTTTACATTGGAAATTAGGTCTACATTAGCTCAAAATGAGAATGGGTTTATTTAATGAAAGGAAAAAATTACATACTTGAAGTTCATATCCCCTAAAAAATTAAAAATAGGCAATTAACATTCATGAGTTAGGAATCACGTTTTCATTAGAAAAAATATAGAATTATTAAGTGTTCATCGATGAGTAGGGACTTACATATCCTAACTAGATGGTCCTTGATTTCCTAATTTAATTTACTCATTTTTTACATGTAATATAAATTTTTAGAAAATTTATTTTGTTGTATCTTCCCCTAAATTAAATTAAATTGTTTTCATTGATATTTCATGCTACAAGTGAAATATAATAGTCCATGAATGACCCATGTTAGGCGTGTATCGACACTATTGATTACCAATGAACAATTATAATATAAATTGAGTTTTTAACCATGAAATTGGACACGAAATAGGTTTTTATGTATGTGAACTAACCCTAAGAGTCTCGTGTAAGGTTTTAATAAATTCCATTAAAAATAATAATAACTTGAGTTCATACTATTCAGAAGGAGATGAAACCTATGAATGAGAACTCAAGTTGTGTATTTTATTACATGAATAACCATTTAAATTTTAGATATTTGTAAATTACTCTAATTATTATTAAATGATGAATTTCTCACTTGATAGATTCAGGATTCTTGGTGATACCTTGACCATCTATAATTAACTAGAAGCTGTTTATTATCCACCCTCATTACATTAGTGTTATCTTTTCAACCCTAATATGGTAGGAAATAAATAATTCACCATGAGGTTCAAAATTTTTTGGAACCTAATATATATTGGAAAGTCATTCAAGATGTATATTTTCCGCTTGATGTTTCATAAAAGTGGATCATCATCCACTTGTGAGAGATGTCCATATGGTGCATTGTCCTCTTGGAGATTTATTTTTGGGGGTTTTTCATCCCCTATATTTCAATATTGGTGGTGTATCAACCATATATGCTGTTGTACACATGGTACATAGCCTACATAGATGATAGTTTAGGTTTTACATCATCCACCTATCGATGTTGTCTTAGTGGTTCCTCATCCACATTGTAACTTGAGACAGTGGTAAATCATCCACCTCGAGTGTGATACCTATGTTATATCATCCACCTACTTAGGGTATCTTTGTGTGGTTTCATTTACCTTATCTATAAAATGGTAGTTTATTATATATTTTATCATATATAGGGGTGGTGTATCATCCACTTTGGAATTTGTGATGCCACATTTTTTGGGCGATGAATCATTCATGGGTGAATTTTTATTGGTGATAGATCATTCCCCTAGTTGGATTATGACAGTGATACATAATTCACTTAGTGATACTCAATTTTTATATATTTTTTAACCTTTATGACTATACATGTTTTGATATATATTTAATTATAGAGGTTTATATTCAAACCATGGGTATATCATCCCATTATGGCTTTGGAAGAAGTAGGTTTTTTCACTTATGGAATTATGGGTACACTCATAGGGATGGAATGTAAATTATTTATTATTTTTTAAATTACTAGTATTACATATCAAACATAGACCATACTTTATTAGAATTTTATAGACACTGTTAGTAGTGGAAAACAGATTTATACTCACACCCTTATCAGACACCTTATTAATCAAGAATACCCTATACTTTATGACCTATGTAAGAGAAATATCACTAAAACTATGGATGGATGAGATAAAGGTTCTTGGTTAAAGTCAAGCGACCATTCAAGGACATGACCAAGTACCAGTTTTGGATGTCTCTGTTACTTTTTATAATTTTGGACCATATTGTATATGATCATTAGCCTGGAGATCCAACTTAATTTTTTTGATTCATATTACAAGAATAATAGTTCATTTTTATAAAACATTATATATATATATTTATTATTGGATAACATTTATATGTGTTATCTTTATATAAACTAATATTTTATTTTGTGATGATTATTTCTTTTTATCACTTATACTATGATTATGGATATATATACCTTAGGTTGTAGTCTCCAAAGTTGGTATATGTTGACCCTCACTGATAATTGGAATCCTTTTACATATATGGAGGAACACTTGAGGTATTTAGCGCTCCAATTAGGTCATTACGGAGGTGAACCATGATATGTAAGTTGTGCATGCAATTGGTAAAACTATTAAATATGGTCACACTGACAATAAATTTGGAACTATTTCTCATTGAAGGAATAATTAGGCTTGATATGGCTAGATCATATACATTGATTACACTTCATAGTAGATCATATTATGTTTGGTGACAAGGGTATACCACCACCCCATCTTTATTAATGTACACCATCTTTACTCATATCCTCTCATGTTCATATCCTAGTACTTGAGAAGCTATCTCTTGGGGTTAAAATAAGAAGGGGACTATAACACCCTAATATTTTACAACATATTTATTTTTAAATATTTTGTTCTTCTATAAATTTCTTTACACGAAACACTGAGTTTAAACGAACTGTGATATACTATTGAAATATTATTATTTAATTTGATAGTTATATTTCATCCATTGGTTTGGTGGGTATGAATTTTAATAACTAAATATTGAAAAATTTTCAGTTTAAACATGTATAAAATTAATTCATTAGTTTTTAATTTATTATAAATGAAAATAAAAATCAGATGAAACTAAAATAAATCTTTTTCTGAAAAACTATTTTTGTGAGTGTGATGTGTTTTTATAATAATAAATTTAATTAACCACTATTAATGAATAATTTTAATGAAATATATATATATTATATTAAATGATTTTTTGTATCATTCATATAATATTTTTCTAGGAATGAAATAAGAATAAATCCTGTTTTATGATTAAAATTGTATATTTCTAAAAAGCGATTTTCAACATGTTTTGAGCACATATTTTAAAATAAATTTATTCCACTTATAGAAATAAAATATTTAAAATTGGATTCCATATTTTTAATTATCAGGTTCAAATTTTTTAAATAAGACCCTTTTATTTTTGGTCATTACGATTAGTAACCAAGGAAAAATTTAGCATCTCAGTAAAGGATAAATCAGGTTAACCAAGGTCAAAACTAAGTGTTAATTTCATAATTTTTTATATTATTTATTACTAAATGAATTTAATTAAAACCTTATAAACTTAGTCTACAAATTAATATATTTACGTGACATTTTTCCATGAAAATGTCTTATATAATTTTTAAAGCGAAGAAAAATACAAAATGACACTCTCTTACTTTTAAATATATCTTATGTGTTCACATAGGGATAAAATAAATTTGTTAACAAATAATAATGTTTATTTTGATAATAATGAAATTATTTTATTTATATTATTTTATTTATAATTTTCTTACTATATAATTAACTTGAATTATTACACAACACGAATATAATATTTCTTATATTAGTAGAAAAATAAAATAAATGATTTAAAATATTCAAAGTAAAATAATTTGAGTAAGTTATAGTGTTACAAAAAATTTATATTTTAATATAAAATTTTAGTTATGTGTTAAAATAATATATTATTGTTACATCATTTTCTTGATGTCTTTGATATGTGATTAAATAAATAGTGTCAAAAATAACAATAATGATATTTTATGAAAATAATATTTTATTAAATTAAATAAAAATAAAGAAAATATTGAAAGCATAAAAGGGGGATAATATATGGTATAAAATTTAATCCTTTTTCAATTTATGAACCAATTGTTACTTTATAAGTAAAATTACACCCCTTTATGATTGAAAAAGTTGTAACAACGATTATGGTTAAAATATGCTAAATAAGGTGTTAAACCAAAAGATAATTTTTAAAATACAACTAAAATCAATAATTTTTTTATTATATTATGATATTAAAACTAAATAAAAACTTATACTCAAATATATTTCCATTTGGAAGCATTTTTAGTGAGAATTACTTAGTTATATTTTAATTGTGTTTTTGTAATTCCAAGTGTGTCCTTTCCCTACCTTATAATTGACACTTATTACCTTTCTTGTTTACAACACATTTAGAAACATATCTTATAAAATACATACCCATTTATCTTATAAAAATACATAGACACATTATATAGGTGATTTTATTCCCAAAAGACCAACCCTAGGGTTATTAAGAGGATTTCTAAAAGAGTTCTTTCCAAGATGAGGTTGTCTCCTTAACCGATCACTTTATTTTTAATTATTATTTTACTTCCTATAAATATATGTTATAAATAATAATATAATAAATTCAGTGTCCTAAATATACTAAATTATTATTATTATTGTTAAACCACCATTATCCACCATCTTTTCCATCAAATGAAAAATGATAATGTTGCCTATGTGTACGTGTAGATCACCACCTCCTTGAAGTGATGTGATTCTTTTTTCATTTAAACTTTAAATGGATGGTAATAATGTTATATTTAATAAATATATATATTATATATATAAAATATAAATTATTAAGTAAAGGTGAATTATTATTTATCTTTATTTCATTCCATGCATCGCAAAGTGAAAACAATGTTCATACGTACGTACGACCTATCGTCTCCATGAACGATGTAATTTATTTTTCGATCTATATATTTTATAGACTATTATAAATATCTATATAATTAATATATATGATTTTTATATCATTATTAAAAATATTTAGATGATTTAACTATGATCAAAGTACAAGGACATAAATTACTGAACCAAAACATACATGAAAAATGAATTTGTTATTACCTAGAACAATGATTTTAACAAATAATTGTTAATAAAAAATGATAAAAGGTTATTAGTAAATAATATATGGTATAAAATATATTATTATGGTTATTTAATATATTTATAATAAATATATACTTATTATACATGTGGTTCAAACACATACAAAGGAAGACATACTTGTGGTAAGCATTGATTTCACAATCTCATCATTATTTGAGATTATTTATGTTTAAGTATACATTAGGGGAAATATTTTACCTTTATATATTAAATAAAATTTAATTTATTCTCATATATTTATTTCTATAAATTAAATTTTTTTCCTTTCATTTTTTCTCTTTAAGTACTCAAGATACTGAAATAATTTTTTAAAGAAACACAACCTTGTATTTTCTACTCGGTCAGGAATCTTTCTCTTCCATATCCATATTTTTTATAAAATGTATAAAATAATATATTTAAAATTATCCAATGATCTATTGAATACATTTTTACCAATGTTTTACCATTTAAAAATGGTTTAAAAGGAATCTTCTTTTCGTTTTCTGAACTAGGTACCTTTTGACCTTTTTTCAAAAGTGTGAAAGGAATGTTTTTTAAGTTAAATGGCATAAAAAATATTTTATTATATCATGAAAACTAATTTATTTGAATATTAATTTAAAATTTTACATTTTTAATTTCAAATAAAATTTTCTCCTTAAAATTTCAAAAAAAAATAGACATTAAATAATTTATTTAAAAGTGAAAAGGGTATTTTTCTCATAAAATTTAATAGTGATATTTTTAAAGTATTTTCATATATTTGAACATTATTTATTGAATATTATGATAAGGATATACTATAATGAAAAAATACACCATATTTCTCTGGACAGTTTATGATTAGTTTGAGTGGGTAAACTATTGATATTCCGTATGCAAGTTTTTCCTATACAGATAGTTATTGATTTTAAGGAATATTGATTAAGTTTTATTGTTTATTTATATGATGAATGAATTTGAATTATTATTTTAGGTATTGAGAATGAAATTAAATAGACCCTAAATGAATCAGTAGTTATCGTGAGAAAACTAGAATATTTTTCTAAGGTCTTACCTGTTTTTGTAATATTTCTTGTCATATGGCCTCAGTCCTAAGTTTTAGATGTCCAACATTATGTTTTCCATCATTATAAAATCATTTATTAATTTACATGTGATTATTTGATTAGTTATGATACTCATGGGTAATTTTTAGCTCATTTTATTATTTATAGAGAATTATTGGACTATAATTTATTCATCACATATTATTCATGCCTTATTATATTTCACTACACACATACCCTTATTGAGCATCTAAGCTCACCAATTTATTATATTTAATTTCCCAAAGATTCTAAGAAGTGTATTAATATTGATATATATGTATATTCTGGATATAATAATGGTTTTATCAAAGAAAATACTATGTTGTATTTTTTGTTTTCAAATGTAATGTAAAATTCATGTATGTATCTAGTTTTCCAAGACTAATTAACTATTCTATCCTTTGGGATGTGATCACATGTATATAATTGAAATTTAATAAAGTAACTACTCACTATAGGATACTAGGTTCATGGTATTTATATTTGATATCATAGGAATGTTTAATAAAAACATTGGGAACTATATTTAATAAAAAATAAATTAATGAATATAACCCTATGAATGAATTTGAGGATAAGTTTAAGTATATGAAAACATCGTAAGGTTTTTTAGGTTGTGATTATGTGGTTTTCCTAGTAATAATTTTTTTTCTAGATACTATAAGTGGACATGGTTTTGAAATATATTCATATAGGGTAACCCTAAAAAGAGTTGGTCTAGTATATCTCAACCATCATTCTAGTGCACAATTATTGTTCCTTACTGCGCACCTGGTTTGACACTCCTTGGGGTTATGCTTTGGTTAATTCAAATTTTATTTAAGAACCAATATAAAGGATTTGAAATTATTTTTATGATTTGTGACTATCCTCAATGAAACCAAATTTATGATTCTATGATTAGATATGCATAAAATTTTCAATTTATGTTAAGTGTTTAACTTGTTTCAAAAGTATACATTAGGATTCATAATTTTATAATATAATATAGTGTATTCCATTGTTTGGAAATGTAACCTACTAGAATGAATGAAAATCATATTAATGTACATAATTCATATAGGAATTTCCCTCTTGGGAAAGGAAATGAAGCCTGAGATGGAGATAAAAAAATTATTACTATATTAGGGTAGTTGAATAATTTTATGAAAAATAAACTTTCTCATATGGAGATTATTTATAATTTAAAACATGATGTAACAATTTTAAACCACTTTATGTATCAGTAACTTTCATTATTTAGTGGGACTAAAAATACATTTCTAGATGAGTAATGGATAAGTTCCTTAGAGAAGATATTTTTCTCTTTGGGAAGTAATTAAAGGGAGAAGGTTTTCATGGTAATTTATCATATCTTAGGGGATGTGTATCAATAGTGGTCATTTATTCAAAACACTAAATACGAGGAGAAAATAGTGATCATGTAATGGATGGATTTCAAGGAAATTTTCATGGAAAAATATTTTAATCACAAACAACAAGAGGGTAAGGAGAGACAATTCATGAGGTTGAGAAAAAATTAAGAGAAAAATGTTTTTAAGTATGAAACTAACATTACATGGTTAGAAAGGCATGTTATAGGATACTTATATAATCCAAATAGAAAGATTGGATATTCCTTTGATGGTATTAATACAATATTTTTAAGGTAATTAGTCTCACAAAAATTCTCATCATATGAGGATATAGTATCTTTTTCTATCAATATAGAGAAATAATTCTCCAATTCTTATAGCTTAGAAGGAAATAAATAGTATAAGAGTATGATAAGAAAAAAATGGGTAAGGGGAATAAGGGAAAGGGTAATTTTTCAACATGAAATACTTGTGGAAAGAAACACCATGGTACATGATTAAAAGGAAAAAGAGTTTTCTTTAAGTATAGTGATAAAGAAAATCACGACCAGGATTGAAATGTTAATGAAGAATCCATCAAAGTATATTGATTTAATTATAAGAATATTTGTCCCTATTCCCACTAATTCCTCAAACATAAAGGGATAATACCATAAAATAATATAATGGGATAATGCCAATATTATCCAATTAATATTGTCTATGTTGAAGTTCCTAGTGATATGGTGAAAGGTACACATATCATCCACTCCATAATTGATTTTTTTATTTGATTCTGGTTCCACCCACTATTTTATATCTGATGAATTTTCTAAGGTTATCATATCACCACCTCAATAATTATACATTTAGTCGATAATGAAAACTTTTAATGGTAGGATGATCACATCTCAAGTATATAACTCCTATCTGATATAAGTTTTTGGGAATGTTCTTCCTTTAAATAATTTTAGTCTACCTCTAGTTGAATTTCACAAAATTTTGGTTATAGATTGGTTCTCCCAATATAGATCCCATATAAAGTTTCAAGGAAGGGAAGTTAAATTCGATATTTTGAATCATACTTCAACAATATATCAATGTGAGGATGAACCTAAACACCCAATGGAAATTACTTATATCATATGGGTTTTTATAACTATTAATGAGGGATATTTATCTAAAATAGTTAAGGAGAAACTCAATATTGAAAATGTGATTAATGTTTTGGAATATGCTGATGTATCTCTTAAGTAATTTCCATGTCTTCCCTAAAATTGTGAAGTTGAATTTTCAATAGAACTCACACCTACTGCTATGGCTATTTCATAGAATCCTTATATAATAACCATGATTGAGTTATAGGTATTGAAGAATAAACTCTATGATAAAATAGATAAGGAATTAATTCATCCAACTACTTCACCGATGGGTTCACCATTTCGTTTTGTTAAGAATAAATATGGGTCAATGCATCTTTTCATTGATTATCAGGAACTAAATATTATTAGTATTAAGAACAACTGTCCTCAATCCCATATTAATGATTTATTTGATCAATTACAAGGAGAAATATATTTTTTCAAGATTGATCTTTGATCTGGGAATCAATAGTTAAGGATCAAGAAGAAACATATACCTAGGATAGTATTCTTTATGAGGTATAGTAATTATTAGTTTATAGTAATTTCATTTGGACTTACCAATTATCTTTTTATCCTCATGAATTTAATAGATATAGTCTTTCAAAATTACCTTGATCAGTTTTTAGTAATCTTAATAAATTATATTATTATGTATCCATAGATCAAGGAAGAGAATACTTTATGAACTTCAAATGTGGTTGGGATCAAAACCTTCCTTTTGTGGAATTTTCTTATAAAAATAGCTTCCATTAAGTATTCAGATGGATCCTTTTGAATCCCTCTATGGAAGGAAGTGTACAATTACAATGTGTTGAGATGAGGTTAGAGAAAGAAAGATATTAGGGCCTGAGATAGCTATTGAAATGGAATAGAAGGATGGATCCATTCAAAAACACATTAGGTCATCTTAGAGTCCACAAAAAGTTATGCTATATATCATTTCTAAGATATAGTGTTTCAAGTTGGTGACAAGGTATTCCTATGAATATCTATCTGGAAGAAGGTAATAAAATTTGGAAATAAGGGAATGTTGAGCCCAAGTTATATTATCCCTTTTATATTCTTAATTGTAATGGGATGATAGCTTATTTCTTGACACTTCCACCAAATCTCTCTCATGTTCATGATGTGTTCCATTTATCTCTTCTAATAATTTACATTCCTATTCCTTCACATGTACTGAACTTAGAGGTCATAACACTAGATAACGAACTCTTTTATGAGGAAAAATCATTAAATATTTTGGATCATAGGGGTAAATTTATATGAAACAAGACCAATCACCTGGTCAAAGTTTTACGGAAAAACCATAAATTTGAGGAAGATACATGGGAAACTAAAGATGTGATGAGGAAAAAGTAACCTTAGTTGTTTATATCAGAGTGATGAAATTTTGAGGGATAAATCATTATAAGGGGGATAGAATATAGAACCACAATACTTTATTATAAATTACTTTTTAAATAAATTTAATTTCATTGATAACATTCTTTACATGAAACACTGAGTTTAAATAAACCATGATATACTATTAAAATAATATTATTTAATATAAAATTTATCACCTTGCTGTTGAATTTATGGGTATAAATAGGATGAAATAAATTTTGAAAAATTTATAGTTTACATGTGTATAAAATTAATTCATTTGTTATTAAATGTTTATAAATGAAAATAAAAAATCATTTTAAAGTAAACGATATGTTTTCATGAAAAACTATTTTAATGCATGAAATGTGTTTTTATCTTAATAAATTAAATTAATCATTGTTAGTTAATTATTTTTATGTTATATATATATATACTATATTCAATCAATTTTTTATCATTTGTCTAATATTTCTTCTAAGAATGGGATAATAATAAAACCATTTTTATGCTTAAAAACTGAATTTTTATAAAAATTGGTTTTCATCATATTTTGAACACATAATTTAAAATTAATTTATAACACTTATAGATATTTAATATTAAAAAAGTAATTACATATTTGGAATCATGAGATTAATATTTTGTATGTAGGCAATCTTTCTTTCTATTCATTATGATTGGTAACCACGATAAAATTTAGCATCTCGATGAAGAATAAATGAGGTTAACCTAGTATAAAAATAAGTGTTTGTAGGATCAAAATAATGTTGTAGATTCTCAATATACAAGATGGGGGGGGGGGGTTAATTTTATACTTTAAAAATTCCTTTGGAACCTTTAAATGTGGTTAAAACTTTCTATTGTTTAACAAAGTTAAACAAGGTAAATTCACAAGACCTCTTGGTTCTACAAACTTGCTAGATTCAGGAAATATGGTTCTAGAAATGAACCATAAGAAAAGTTTATATAGAAAAATATTATACCTTAAAGCATATATAATCTTACTAATCATAGTATACAAGTATAAGAAAGTATATGATAGTTATATTTTCCTTAATAATCAAAATACAGCAAAAAACAAACATGAAACAATAAAAGTAACAAGTAAGAAATCTTTTAACCCAAAGAGTAGGGTATCCAAAAGCCTTGGATAAAAGGTCTCGTAATTTATACTTTAAAGAAAGTTTGTCTTACCCACACCAGGGTAATCCCTCGATAAGAATATCAGAGTCTATCTTGCTATCCTTGCAAGAACTCAAACTTAAATGTAGTCAACACCTCTAACTTCCTTATCAAGGAAGTCCTCGAACTTTAAGGTAGTCAGCACCCATTTCTTCTTATCCTCGGAAGCCCTCAATTGTACACAACAATAATTGGAGTCTCATGAAGCAATCTGAAAAAGATGTTCAGTACACACAAAGCATGAGAGCCTCTCTCTCTAGAAATCACTTTAGAAGCATGTAGTCTCTAGAGTTGTAGAATAGTGTTGACCTCGTTCAAATGAGCTCCTATTTATAGATACATTTACAACGGTTGTATCCCTCCTACAACAGTCATATTTTTACTTGAATTTCAGAGGGACCTATACACGTTTCACTCAAACAATGGTTGATTAGAAATAGAATGCATGACATAAATTTTTAACTATAACAAGGGTAAAAATATGGTTTCTCTATCAAATATATTTTTCAGAGTCTAAGGAAAAAAATAAAGTTCAGAGTCTAAGTGGAAAACATTCGAGGTATATATTACATGGATATTCATATTCTGTTTTTCAAGGAACTCGGAGTTTGAATTATAAGGAATTCGGAGTCTGAATTCCATGGAATCCAGAGTCTGAATTCTATGGAATTCAGAGTCAGAATCATATGGAATTTGGAGACCGAATTCTAAGGAATTTGGAGTCTGAATTCTAAGGAATTTGGAGTTTAAATTTTAGAGAATCCAGATTCTGAATTTCAGAGAATTCGGAGTCTGAATTTTGAGAATTTAGAGTCTGAATTTCAGAGAATTAAGATTCTGAATTACAGAGAATTAAGAGTCCAAATTTCAGAGAATTCGGAATCTGAATTTAGATCCTGAAAATAGAATAATATATATCTAAGTATTTATATAATTCCAAGGTTTTAGATGTGAAACTAAATTTTACACTTTGGAATAAAAATATTTAGATTTAGAGAGACTAAAATATGAACAATGAAAAACTGGTAAGGATAAATTTCCTCGGGGAAGGAAAATTTTCATTGTTAAGGAAAAACTTCAGGGAAATAAAATGTGCCTTAAGATAGAGGGTTTGTGATTTTCAAAACATAGAGGAATGGAAAATTTATAAGGAAACCTTATTGACTCAACAATATCCCCCTTTTTGGAAAGCACAAACATCCTTACTAAAAAGAATATAAGGACTTAGAAAATTTTTTAATCTTGAAAAAAAACTTATCTCCTTTTAATTATCGATTATAATAAATACGACTAACTCCCCCTTAGGCTTTGAAATACCTAAGGATCGTATTCTTGATTTCCAGAATAAGATTTTACATTTTCTTGTGTACAAAAATCTTCATGATAAATACACCCCATTGGATGAACTCCCCCTTACATAGGGAAATTTATTCTTTACTTGGTATTATTTTTGAAATTCCTTTCTCCCCATTGTGATTTTCAAAAAGGAATAAAGGGAATGGAAAAGAAAATACGGTACCTGAAATATTAGTACTAAACAACCAAAAATATGAAGTGAAATAAGAATTTCATTAAGATTTAAAGAATTTGCACAAAAGGAAAATACAACAAAAGATCAAATTTGGAATAAAATTATCCATCCCTTTCTTTTGGCATCAGCTTCTTCACAATAGTCATAAGCTTCTTGAGTTCTTTGTGATTATCTTCCATGTGCTTGAGTAGCTGATCTTGATCTTCAATTTTCTTTTCTAAGGCCTGAATTTTTTCTTCTTGAGCCTTAAGCATATTAGTCTGAGTCTTCAAGGATTCTTATTGTTTAGAAAGTTCTTCCTCAAGCTCTATTCTAAGATCCCTTTCCCTCTTCTAACTCTGAGCAACTGAATACAATTTCCCATTCAAATCTATCACTTCTTTCTTCCGAGTAGTTTCTTCAAGAGATAGCTTTTATTTAAAAGACATAGTGAGATATTTGAACTTAGCATCATGGGTTTCAAAATAATCCTTGACATTATCTTGAAACTCATTGAGAATTATCATCTCTTCAATAGTTTTCCTTGAACAACTAGTCATCTTCTTGAAATATCGTTTAGGGGCTTCATAATTATTGAAAAAAGTTTTTAAATCAGCCTCAAGATTGACACACTTATCCATCACCATGGATACTAAATCTGTTTTTGGATTTAAGGAATAATGAAGCATTTGGCACCTTGAATATATGGTTGGAAATATTGGAATAGTACCAACCGACTTCTTCAAATACTGAACAACAAATTCATGGCCAAGAGAAGATGATTCTGAATTCAATTTCTTTGATGATGAGGATTATTTCTCAAGAACATCGGCTTTCCTATTTGATGAAGCACCAACATATTTCTTACTAACCAAAGACTTGGTAGGAGTATCAACCATAACCTACTTACCCTTATCTTTTTTTGAAATGATCTGATCATATTTTGGTGATTCATGATCACTGTATGATAGCACAAAAATTTTATCTTCATCAAAATTTTTGTTCTCAGCTTCTGCCTGAGGTTCTCCTTGATGAATAATATCATTTTTTAAAGGTAGTGTTCTGGTCAAAGAACAAAACAAAAAATATATTATAAAAAATAAAGGGGTTATACAAGTCTAAAATAAGTCATTTTGTTTACATCCTACAAATAAAGAGGAAGAAATTCAGGGGGAAGATCATCTCTACAGGTAGTGTCCTTATCAATGCCCATGTTGGCAAGGACATCAGCAACTCTGTTTTCTTCCTGGTAAGCATGCGTTGCAATGAATTTGAAGGAAGAGATAGAGTGAAGACATTCAATTCAGTGGGAAGTGAGTTTCCAAGCCAGGTGGATGGTACCCTTCCAGATTTCTTGGATGGTAGTGGAGGTGTCGCTTTCAATCCATATGAATAATATCATGAGTACTAATTTCTTCCTCAAATTTCTTATTGACTTCTTACTAATCCTTGTCATCCTTTCTAGGTGTAGTAAGCATAGAAGATCCAGCTTCAGAATTTAGGATGGACAACTTCTCGGAAGGACTTTCCTTCTCATGATAATCTTTTAGTTGTCCTATCATGTCATCAGTTTCACCACTTCCTTCTTCTTTTTCTTCGAAAACTTCTTGTTCTACTTATTCATTATCTTCCTCTTCCTCTTCTATTTCTATTACTTATTCTTTATATTCTTCTTCTTGACATGGTTCTGGAATCACCAACTTCTTTCCCAGAGTCTCTGGAAGTAATACTTTGAAAAAAATTCTAGTACCGGAATATTATTGGAGGCTTTTTCAGTAGCCTTAAGAAGAGATAGAATGATTTCAGCTTTAGAAAAATTCTTTTTCTGCTTCTTCTCTTTCTATTGTTTCTCAAGATCTCCATCAACTTTCATCTTTAGGGATTTTTCCTCAGTAGGATCCACTCCAAACTTAGGATCCCCTTATTTGTAGTTTTTCTTGCCTTCTCTCCACTTAGCCACTACTTCATTAGTATAGTATTTTTTATTCTTCTACTTTGGAGGTGCAGACGGAATTTCCTTGGGAATAGAAAATTTTTCCATCTCTTGAATTTCATTCACTTTCATCTTCCTTCCACCTTTCTTAGAGGTTTCATATACTACATATTTCTTTGATAAAGCTTCAACTTCTTCATTTGATAAATCATAAAAATCTCCAGATTCACTAGAAAATCCAATTTTCATTCTCCTTAGAGTGTCATCGCTTAGAAACATTTCCCTAAAATTTCTTGACTTCGATTTGCAGGAAATTTTAATTGATTCTAAACAGGAAACAATGATCTTTGATAGGATTTCCAGATACATGATAATCTGGGACTTCAGATTCCCATTCTTGATTTTCTCAATCATATCCAAAATATACTTAACCAGATTCATCTTCCGAGGTTCACTAAGAAATCCAAAACATACATATTACTTTTCTTCAAGGTATCATTATCTCCTTTCCTTGAAATGATAAAGCCTTGAACCCAAAGTTCTAGAATCTACACATTTGTAGAAAGATGAAGAATATTTAGAGTCTTAACTCCAACCAAACCAAGGCACTCAATGGACTTTTACTTATAAAAACTTCTTATATCATCAGGTAACTTATGGGAACAAAATTCAGCTTCTACATCGTAAGGTATTCCAATAAAACTGGATGCCATAGAATAAGAAAGAGAATATGTCTTACCATAACTCTTGAAAGAAAATATTCCTTTTCCTCCTTGATTGAAAAAAGATACAGATTCATAAAACTCCACTAGAAACTCTAGAATCACTAGATCCTCTCCCTTGGGTTTCAATACAACTATACTCTCCCAGCCATTTAACTTGATGTTCTTTGATATGATTGAATCATACTTACTAAAGAAGTCTGGGTCTACCAACCTTTCACGATACATCTTCCATTCAGATATTTTCTTTACAGTTGAAATTTATTTCTAAGGAGAGGCTTCTTTAGATATTCGAAACTAAAGAAGACCTGAGAAATTTGGAATAGTCTTAAGTAAGAAGGGAAAATCTTCATCATGCAAGAGCCTGGGGTTCGATGTGGGATGACCATTGGGGGTCCTTTATATAGGCAATTGAAGTGATGGTTCAACTTCCCTGATTGATCCAACGGTTGAAAGATTCTTGAGAAGATATGACGGTTGATATGATAACTAAAGAATTATTTTTATAGATTCCTATATTTTGAGGTTTTTAAGAAAAATAGTCATATTTAAGGAAAAGTGAATCTGAAAAATTTAAAACAAGAAGAAAATACCAACAAGTAAAAAAAGATTAAGAAAATTTAGGAAAGGAAACATAGCTTTCCAATTGCTAGGTATATTATTCGTAATGAAGAAAAATTCTTTTTGAATAACTTTAGATTTTGAAATTTTGATTGCGAAAAAAAATTTACACTATGAAAATTTTTATTACAAAAATTTTGACTACAAAAATTTTGATTACGAAAATTTTGACTACGAAAATTTTGATTACGAAAATTTTGACTACAATTTTTTTTTAAAAAAATTTACTAATAAGAAAATGTACTCTCCCCATGAAAAGGATTTTCTTACTGTAAGGATATAGGTTTCAAGAAGAAGTTAATATGGAAGATTACCTTATGATTATAATTCCTAACTTCTATTTTATGTATTCAAATCTATCGGAGGGTAAAGATTTTGTGAAAATATCAGCAATTTGATCTTGCGTTCTGATAAATTGAAGAATGATATCTCCTTTTTGTGGGTGATCCCTAAGAAAGTGATGCCTAATATCTATGTGTTTTGCACGAGAGTGATGTGAATGGTTTTTTCTTAAGGAAATGGCACTAGTATTATCACACAAAATTTGTGTTTTGTTAAAACTCATACCATAGTCTGTGAGTGTGTGTTGCATCCACAATACTTGAGCATAACAACTTCCAACTGCTACATATTCAGCATCGGTAGTGAAAAGTGCTACTGAGTGTTGATTTTTTCATGACCAAGAAACTAATGAATCTCTCAAGAAATGACAAGTTCTAGATGTACTTTTCCAATCCATTATACATCCACCAAAGTCAGCATCTAAAAAACTTTTTAAAACAAAATCATTCCAGAAGTATAAAAGAGTCCTAGATCCATGGTTCCCTTTAAGTAGCAAAAAATACATTTCACTAACTTTAAATGAGATTCCTTAGGATTGGATTAATATCTTGCACATAATCATACTGAAAACATTAAGTCTGAATGACTAGCTATCAAGTAAAGTAGACTTCCTATCATACCTCTAAAAGATATTTGATCTACTGGTTTCCCAACTTCTTCAAGATCAAGTGAATTTGAGGTACCAATCTGAGTACTTATACTATTAGTGCTATCATATCCATACTTTTTAAGAATATATTTAATATACTTATGTTGGGATATATATATTCCTTCTGGTTTTTGAGAAATTTGAAAACCAAGGAAATGTTAACTCACCCATCATACTCATTTCAAACTCATATTTCATTAGATCTGCAAAGGAATCAGTTAAAGATTTCCGAGTTGAACCAAATATATTGTCATCAATATAAATTTGAACAATCAAAACATTTTTCTTATCATTATTTATAAAAAGGGTTGGATCATCATTTTCCTTAACATAATTGTTTTAAAGTAAAAATCATATAAGTCTATCATACCAAGAACTTGGGGCTTGTTTAAGTGCATATAAAGCTTTGGTATGTTTAAAAACATGTTCAGGATATTTTGTATCTTCAAAACCAAGAGTTTATTCAACAAGAACTTCCTCTTGAATATAACCATTAAGGAAATCACATTTAACATCCATTTGAAAAAGTTTAAAATTAAAGAATGCTGCAAAGGCAAGTAAAATACGAATAGATTCAAGTATAGCTACTGGAGAATAGGTTTCTTTATAGCATATTCCTTCTTGTTGATTATAGTCTTTAGCAACCAATCTAGATTAATTTCTTAATATGATTCCTTTTTTATCACATTTATTTCTAAAGACCCATTTTACTTCAATAAAAGAAGTTTCCTTAGGTATTTCAAACAAGGTCCATAATTTATTCCTTTCGAATTCATTTATCTCATCTTGCATAGATTTTATCCAATCATCATCACCTAAAGATTCATCAATGATTTTTGGTTCTAATTGGTAAAGGAAAGCTAGATGTTCTATTTCATTTATTAAGGAACTTTTAGTCCTTACAGGTTGATTTACATCACTAATGATACTATCACTAGGATGATTTTTAGGAAACAACTGATTTGGGTTTTGTAAAATCTGTTCATCAACGTATGGTAGGAAGTCTTATAGGGTAAATGATTCAAAAACATTTATTGAACATTTTCCTTATCAGAAGGATCTTCTATCAAGGGTTGATAATAAATTTTTGAAAACACATCTAAAGATATCGGTTGACGATGTTTAAAAACAAAAGGATCAATTTCATTTAATTTAACATGTACTGTTTCTTCAACAGTACAAGTATTTTTATTGAAAACTCTATAAGCCTTAGAAGTTATAGAGTAGCCTAAGAAAATTCTTTCATCAGATTTTGGTGTGAATTTGTGTAGATTATCTTTAATATTCAGAATGAATACCTTGCAACCAAAAACCTTTAAGTAGGAAAGTCTAGGTTTTCTACCATGACATTACTCATAAAGAGTTTTCTTAAGAAAATGTCTAATCAAAACACAATTTATAGTATAACAAGAAGTACTTACAACTTCATCTCAAAGATGTTTGGCTACCGAATATTCACTCAACATGGTTCTTGTTATCTCTTTAAGAATTCTCTTTCTTCTTTAAAAAACACTATTTTGTTGAGGTGTTCTTTGTGCGGAGAAGTTATGATTAATTCCTTTTCTACTACAAAAAGTTTCAAAATCAGAATTTGGAAATTCTCCTCCATGATCACTATGAATAGTTATCAATGGAAGGTTTTTCTCCTTTTTAACTTGGGCTCTAAAAATTTTGAAATAAGAAAAAGCTTCAGATTTAATTGTTAGAAAATAGACCCATATAAATCTAGTGTAATCATCAACTAAGAAAAATACATAATATTTTCCTCCAATACTTCCAGTTTGTGTTGGAGCAAAAAGATCCATTTGCACCAACTATAATGCATCAGTGGTTGAGACTTCACTGATTGATTTAAAACTTGATTTATATTTCTTTTCATATTGATAAGGATCACAAACTTTTGAAGAATCAAATCTAAGCTTCGGTAAATCCTTAACTAGTATTTTCTTAGAGAGTTTTCATAGGTTCATAGGGTTATAGTGTCCTAACCAAAAATGATATTCTATTTCACTAAGACAAGGTAGATCTCGGCTCCTAAGGTCTTCTAAGTTTAGTGTGTAAATATTCTCTTGCCTCTGGGCAGAAAAAATAAACTCTTCCTTGGAATTGTGTACTAAAAAATTTTCATTCCTAAAATTCACAGGGTAACCTTCATCACATAATTGAATTATACTAATCAGGTTGTTCTTAAGACCCTTAACAAATAACACATTTGAAATCAAAGTTTTTCCAAGAAGAACAATGTTATCTATACCAATAATTTCTCCCTGAGTATTATCTTCTAAAGTTACTTTTACTCCTTTATTCTTGATAATATTTTTAAAGAAGTTTTTGTTATCAGTCATATGCTGGGAACATCCACTATCCACGTACCATGTATTGTTGTTGGTACTTTCATTACTTTCTTGAAAAAAGAGTGTTAGACGTTTGGAACCCAAACTTTCTTGGATCTGGAAACTTCATAAAGAAAAATTTTAGGAATCCACATTTTCTTTAAGAAATAAGCTTTATGAAAACCTAAATACCGAGTTTTGTTTAAGGAACAATTTTTTTCCCATTTCCCACCACACTGACATTTAGTGCATAATTGAGCACTTTGAGGAACAAAATAATTGTTACTAAAAAACAGTTTTGAATGAGTAAAACCAAATCTATAATTATTTTTTAGAGGTCGAATTTGGGAATACATCTTATCAAAGTTTTCCTTACCAAATATAATGTTTTACAGACACTTAATTAAGGTAAATATTTCTTAATTTAGCTTAATAACTAAGTCTTTATCCTAAAAAACGTTAGTTAAACACTAGATTTAGTCTTGAAAACATTTTTCTTAAAAATTACTTTTTCTAGATCCTTATAAAGTTTATACTTCTTAGAATTAACTTCCTCAAGGGTTTTTCAAATACTTTCAAAATCATAAATTTTCTTATCAAGTTCTTTAGAATGATCTAATAATTCCTTATTAAGAATAGAAATCCTAGAATTTTCCTTATCAATATTTTTCTTGACTTTAGAATTTTCATTCTCAAGGAGTTTAGCAAACCTAGAGACTTCTTCATAAGTAGGTAAAGTATTATCTTTATCAGAAGAAGATTCTTCATCCAAGGATTCATAATATTTACTATCACTATAATTAGAGTTCAAGGATACATTGGTTAAAAATTCATCATTGTGTACCTTATCCATTAAACAATGATTTTCAATAGGTATCTTGAATAATAGACCGAGATTCTTCTATACAGAAGATTCATAATCTGAGGATTCTTCAGAATAGATACCACTACTAGCACTCCATGTGTCATTAGATTTCAAGAATTTCTTAGATTTAGCCTTGTATTACTTCTTTCTATTCCTCTCAGAATGCTTTTCCTTTCTATATTTTCTCTTAAGTATAGGACAATCTGGATTTATATACCCTGATTTTTTACATTCATAGAAAGTTACTTCTGAGTCTTTCTTGTCCTTTCTTTATTTATTATTGTATCTAGATTGAAAGTTCTTCTATCCAACAATCTTTTTTATCCTTCGGGCAAGATTGGATAACTTGTTTTCTAAATATTCACTTCTACTAGATTCATATTGAATAACAGTCCTCTCAGATTTGGATCTTGTAACTCTCTCAGGAGTCCTTTCTTTCGTATGATTTGAATTAGTTGTAAAATCCACACTTCCATTTCCATTATTATTCTTATTTAGATCAGAATCTCTTTTCATTATTTTCTCGTGTTGAAGAAGAGTTCCAAAAATCTCATTAAGAGTAATCTATGTGACTTTCCTATCCTCATCAATAGTTGTTCTCTTTGAATCCCACTCATTATGCATGATATCTAAAATATTATACATAAGTACCTCATAATCTAACCCTTTTTCACCCATGGATTGTAAACTATTAACAATGGTAATAAACCTCTATTGTACCTTGCACACTGGTTCTCCATAATGAAAGCATAAACCATGATACTTAGCTCTAAACATAGCTCTTTTAGTTTCGATAAATTTGGAAGTTCCAAAGTGAGTTACTTCAAGCTTCTTCCAAATACAATTTACAGCTTCAGAAGAAGAAATCTGGCTATATATATTTTTGGTCATGGAACACAACAAAGTATTTCGTACCTTATAGTTAAGTTGATATTTTGACTTTTCTTAATTAGTAAAAGATCTTACTTCCTTATCAGGAATCTTGTAATCTCTAGTAATCATTACAAAGTTTTCCACTCCAGTATTAATAACAAAAGTCTTTATATGATCTCTCTAATATTCATAATCATTCCCATCAAATATAGGTGGTCTAGTAGGATTAAGATTGTCAATTGAACCAAAATTCATTCCTGCCATCTCAAAGAAAATATCTTTCCACATAATCTTGTTAGTAATAAAAGTTTGTAAACAAGGGTAAAAATCCTAAACAAGAAAAAATATAGAACAATGAAAAATGATCAAGAAAACTTATATGTGAATATAAGTATTTCAGAGACCTATTTTGATACCAATTTTAGGATCAAAATAATGATTTATATGCACAATATACAAGATGGGGGTGAATTATATACTTTAAAAATTCCTTTGGAACACTTAAAGATGGTTAAAACTTTCTATTGTTTAACAAAATTAAACAAGGTAAATTCACAAGACCTCTTGGTTCTACAAACGTGCTAGATTCCAGAAATATGGTTTCAGAAATGAAACTTAAGAAAATTTTACGAGGAAAAAGATTCTACCTTAAAACATATAGAATCTTACTAATCAGAGTATACAAGTATAAGAAAGTATAAGATAGTTATAATTTCCTTAATAATCAAAATGAAGTGGAAAACAAACTTGAAACAATACAAGTAACAAGTAAGAAATATTTTAACTTAATAGTAGGGTATCGAACAACCATGGATAAAGGTCTCTTGATTTATACTTTCAATAAAGTCTGTCTTACCCACACCAGGGTAAGCCCTCGATAAGAATATCGGAGTCTGTCTTGCTATCCCCACAAGCCCTCAAACTTCAATGTAGTCAGCAACTCCATCTTCTTTATCAAGGAAGTCCTCAAACTTTAAGGTAGTTGGAACCTCTGTATTCCTATCCATGGAAGACCTCGATTGTACACAACAATAATTGGAGTCACACGAAGCAATCTGAACAAGATGTTCAGTATGCACAAAGCATGAGAGTCTCTCTCTCTAGAAATCACATCAGCACCATGTAATCTCTAGAGTTGTAGAACAGTGTTGATCTCGTTTAAATGAGCTCCTATTTATAGATACATTTACAATGGTTGGCTCCCTCCTCCAACAATCATATTTTTCCTTGAATTTCAGAGGGACCTGTACACATTTCACTCAAATAACGGTTGGTTAGAAACAGAATGAATGACATCATTTTTAACTATAACAAGGGTAAAATTATGGTTTCTCTATCAAATATATTTTTTAGAGTCTAAGGAAAAAAATATAGTTCAGAGTCTAAGTGGAAAACATTCGAAGTATATATTATATGGATATTCATATTCTGTTTTTCAAGGAATTATGAGTTTGAATTCTAAGGAATTCGGATTCTGAATTTTAAGGAATTAGGAGTCTGAATTCTATGGAATTCAAAGTCTGAATTTTATGGAATTTGGAGTCCGAATTCTAAGGAATTTAGAGTCTGAATTATAAAGAATTTGGAATCTGAATTTCAGAGAATTCGGAGTCTGAATTTCATAGAATTCTAAGTATTAATTTCAAATAATTTGGAGTCTGAATTCTCTTAATTTCAGAGAATTCAGAGTCTAAATTTCAGAAAATTTGGAGTCTGAATTTCAGAGAATTAAGAGTCTGAATTTCAGAGAATTAAGAGTCTGAATTTTAGAGAATACAAAATCTGAATTCGGATATTGAAAATAGAATAATCTATATCTAATTATATATAGAATTCCAAGGTTTTAGATGTGAAACTAAATTTTACACTTTGGAATAAAAATATTTAGATTTAGGGAGACTAAAATATGAACAATGAAAAACTGGTAAGGATAAATTTCCTTGGGGAAGTATAATTTTCCTTGTTAAGGAAAAACATCAGGGAAATAAAATATGCCTTAAGATAGAGTGTTTGTGATTTTCAAAACATAGAGGAATGGAAAAGTAATAAGAAAAACTTATTGACTCAACAATCTCCCCATTTTTGGAAAGCACAAACATCCTTACTAAAAAGAATATAAGGACTTTTAAATTTTTATGATCTTGAAAAAAACTTATCTCCCTTTACTTATAGATCATAATGAATATGAATAACCCCCCCTTAGGATTTGAAATCCCTAAGGATCGTATTCCCGATTTCCTGAATAAGATTTTACATTTTCTTGCATACGAAAATCTTCATGATAAATAAACCCCCTTGGATGAACTCCCCCTTACATAGGGAAATTTCTTCTTTACTTAGTATTCTTTTTGACATTCCTTTCTCCCTCTTTGTGATTTTCAAAAAGGAATAAAGGGAATGGAAAATAATATATGGTACCTGAAATATTAGTACTAAACAACCAAAAATATGAAGTGAAACAAGAATTTCATTAAGATTGAAAGAATTTTCACAACATGGAAATACAACAAAAGATCAAATTTGGAATGAAATTATCCCTCCCTTTCTTTCGGAATCAGCTTCTTCAAAATAGTCTTAAGATTCTTGAGTTCCTTGTGATCATCTTCCATGTGCTTGAGTAGCTGATCTTGATCTTCAATTTTCTTTTCTAAGGCCTAAATGTTTTCTTCCAGATCTTTAAGCATATCATTAGGAGTCTTCAAGGAATCTTCTTGTTTAGAAAGTTTTTCCTCAAGGTCAATTCTAAGATCCCTTTCCCTCTTCCAACTCTGAGCAATTGAATACAATTTACCATTCAGATCTATCACTTCTTGCTTCTGAGTAGTTTCTTCAAGAGATAACCTTTCTTCAAAAGACTTAGTGAGATATTTAAACTTATAATCCTTGGTTTCAAAAGAATCCTTGAAATTATCTTGAAACTCATCGAGAATTATCATCTCTTCAACTGTTTTCCTTGAACTACTATTAATCTTCTTGAAAGATCATTTATGGGCTTCATAATTAATGAAAAAGATTTGAAATCAGCCTCAATATTGAAACACTTATCCATCACCATGGATAGTAAATATGTTTTTGGATTTAAGGAGTGATGAAGCATTTGGAACCTTGAATATATGGTTGGAAATATCGGAATAATACCAACCAACTTCTTCAAAGACTGAACAACAAATTCATGGTCACAAGAAGGTGATTCTGAATTCGAATGCTTTAATGATGAGTATTCTTTCTCAATCACATCAGATTTCCTATTTGATGAAGCACTAACATATTTCTTACTAACCAAATACTTGGTAGGAGTATCAACCATAACCTGATTACCCTTATCTTTTTTTGATATGATCTGATCATCTTTTGGTGATTCATGATAGTTGCCTGATTGCTCAAAAATTTTATCTTCATAAAAATTTTCCTTCTCTGCTTCTGCCTGAGGTTATGCTTGATGAATAATATCATTTTTTTAAAGGTAGTGTTCTGGTCAAAGACCAAAACACAAAATTTATTATAAAAAAGAAAGGGGTTATACAAGTCTAAAATAAGGCATTTTGATTACATCCCACAAATAAAGAAGATAAAACTCAGAGGGAAGATCATCTCTATAGGTAGTGTTCTTATCAACTCCCATGTTGGAAAGGGAATCAACCAATCTTTTTTCTTCTAGGTAAGCATGCGTAGCAATGAAGTTGAAGGAAGAGAGAGAGTTCATACATTCAATCTAGTGGGAAGTGAGTTTCCAATCCAGGTGGATGGTACCCTTCCAGATTTCCTAGATGGTAGTGGAGGAGTTTCTTTCAATCCATATGAATAATATCATGATTACTAACTTATTCCTCAAATTACTTATTTACTTCTTACTGATCCTTTTCATCCTTTATAGGTGTAGTAATCTTAGAATATCTGGCTTTAGAAGTTCGGATGGAAAACTTCTCAGAATGACTTTCCTTATCATGATAATCTTTCAGTTGTCATATCATGTCATCGGTGTCACCACTTCCTTCTTCTTTTTCTTCGAAAAATTCTTGTTCTACTTATTCCTAAACTTCCTCTTCCACTTCTATTTCTACTACTAATTCTACTACTTCTTCTTCTTCTTGACGTGGTTCCGGAATCACCAACTTCTTTCCCGGAGTCTTTGTAAGTAATTCTTTGAAAAAAAATTCTGTTACTAGAATTTTCTTAGAGGCTTTTTCAGCAGCCTTAAGAAGAGATTGAATGATTTCAGCTTCAGAAAATTTCCTTTTCTCCTTCTTCTCTTTCTCTTGTTTCTCAAGATCTTTATCAACTTTCATCTTTAGGGATTTTTCCTTAGTAGGATCCAGGCCAAACTTTGGCTCCCCTTTTTTGTAGTTTTTCTTGTCTTCTCTCCACTTAGACACTACTTTATTAGTATAGGATTTTTTCTTCTTTGACTTTGGAGGTTCAGACTGAATTTACTTGGAAATAGAAACTTTTTCTATCTCTTGAATTTCCTTCACTTTCCTCTTCCTTCCACCTTTCTTGGAGGTTTCATCTACAACCTATTTCTTTAATAAAGCTTCAACTTCTTTATTTGATAAATCATAAAACTCTCCGCATTCACTAGAAAATCCAATTTTCATTATCCTTAGAGTGTCATCTCTTAGAAACATTTCCCTAAAATTTCTTGACTTCGATTTTCAGGAAATTTTCATTGATTATAAGTAAGAAACAATTATCTTTGATAGGATTTCTAGATACATCATAATCTGGGACCTCAGATTACCATTCTTGATATTCTCATTTGTATCCAAAATATACTTAACCAGATTCAACTTTAGGAGGTTCACTAATAAATCCAAAACATACATACCTCTTTTCTTCTAAGTATCTTTATCTCCTCTCCTTGTAATGATAAATCCTTGAACCCAAAGTTCTAGAATCTGAAAATTCATATAAAGATGAAGAATATTTAGAGTATAAAATCCAACCAAACCAAGTCACTCTATGGCCTTTTCTTTATAAAAACATTCTATATCATCAGGTAACTTATGGGAAAAAAATTCAGCTTCTCCTTCGTAAGGTATTCCAATCAAACTGGCTACCTTATAATAAGAAAGAGAATAAGTCTTACCATAACTCTTGAAAGAAAATCTTCCTTTGTCTCCTTGATTGAAAAAAGATACAAATTCATAAAACTCCACTAGAAACTCTGGAATCGCCAGATCCTCTGCCTTGGGTTTCGATACAGCTATACTCTCAAATCCATCTAACTTGATGTTCTTTGAGATGATTGAATTATACTTACTAAAGAAGTCTGGGTCTTCCAACCTTTCACGATACATCTTCCATTCAGATATTTCCTTTAGGGCTGAAATTTATTTCTGAGGAGAGGCTTCTTTAGATATTCGGAACTAAAGAAGACCTGAGAAATTTGGAATCGTTTTAAGTAGGAAGGGAAAAGCTTCAACACGCAATAGCCTGGGGTTCAATGTGGGATGACCATTGGGGGTCCTTTATATAGGCAATTGAAGTAACGATTCAACTTCCCCGATTGATCCAACAGTTCAAAGCTTCTTGAAAATATCTGACGGTTGAGATGATAGATAAAGAATTATTTTTATAGATTCCTATCTTTTGAGGATTTTAAGAAAAACAGTTGGATTTAAGGAAAAGTGAATCTAAAAAATTTAAAACAAGAAGAAAATACCAACAAGTAAAAAAATATTAAGAAAATTTCGGAATGGAAACATACCTTTTGTATTTCTAGGAATATTATTTGTAATGAAGAAATATTCTTTTGGAATAATTTTAGATTCTAAAATATTGATTATGAAAAAAAAATTTAGACTTTGAAAATTTTGATTACAAAAATTTTGACAACGAAAATTTTGATTATGAAAATTTTGACTACGAATTTTTTTTTTAATTTACAAATAAGAAAATGTACTCCCCCTATGAAAATGATTTTCTTACTGTAAGGAGATAGGTTTCAAGTAGATTTAATATGTAAGATTACCTTACGATTATCATTCCTAACTTCTATTTTATGTAATAAAATCTATCAGAGGGTAAAGATTTTGTGAAAATATTAGGAAGTTGATCTTTCATTCCGATAAATTGAAGAATGATATCTCCTTTTTGTGTGTGATCTCTAAGAAAGTGATTCTTAATATCTATGTGTTTTTCACGAGAGTTATGTGCATGGTTTTTTCTTAAGGCAATGACATTAGTATTATCACACAAAAATTTTGTTTTGGTAAAACTCATACCATAGTCTGTGAGTGTGTGCTGCATCCACAATACATGAGCACAACAACTTCCAGCTGCTACATATTCAGCATCAGTATTGGAAAGTGCTACTGAGTGTTGATTTTTGTATGACCATGAAACTAATGAATCTCTCAATAAATGACAGGTTTTGGATGTACTTTTCCTATCCATTATAAATCCACCAAAGTCAGCATCTGATTTTTTTTAAAACAAAATCATTTCCAGAAGTATAAAAGAGTCCTAGATCCATGGTTCCCTGTAAGTAGCGAAAAATAATTTTCACTACCTTTAAATGAGATTTCTTATGATTGGATTGATATCTTTTACATAAGCATACCGAAAACATTAATTTTGGAAGACTAGCTATCAAGTAAAGTAGACTTCCTATCATACCTCTAAAAGATGTTTGATCTACTGGTTTCCCAGCTTCATCAAGATCAAGTGAATTTGAGGTACCAATGGGAGTAATTATACTCTTAGTGTTTTCATATCCATACTTTTTAAGAATATATATAATATACTTATGTTGGGATATATAGATTCCTTCTAGTTTTTGAGAAATTTGAAAACCAAGGAAAATGTTATCTCATCCATCATACTCATTTCAAACTCAGATTTCATTATATATACAAAGGAATCAGTTAAATATTGTTGAGTTGAACCAAATATAATGTCATCAATATAAATTTGAACAATCAAAACATTTTTTATCATTATTTATAAAAAGCGTTGGATCATCATTTCCCTTATCATAATTATTTTAAATTAAAAATAATGTAATTCTATCATACCAGGATCTTGGGGATTGTTTAAGTCCATATAAAGCTTTGGTATGTTTAAAAACATGTTCAGGATGTTTTGTATCTTTAAAACCAAGAGGTTGTTCAACAAAAACTTCCTCTTGAACATAACCATTAAGTAAATCACATTTAACACCCATTTGAAAAAGTTTGAAATTAAAGAATGATGCAAAGGAAAGTAAAATATGAATATATTCAAGTCTAGCTACTGGAGCATAGGTTTCTTCATAATGTATTCCTTCTTGTTGATTATAGTCTTTAGCAACCAATATAGATTTATTTCTTAATATGATTACATTTTCATCACATTTATTTCTAATGACCCATTTTACTCCAATAACAGATGTTTCCTTAGGTCTTTCAACCAAGGTCTATAATTTCTTCATTTAGAATTCATTTAGCTTATGTTGCATAGATTTTATCCAATAATCATCACCTAAAGCTTCATCAGATCTTTTTTGTTCTAATTGGGAAAGGAAATCGAGATGTTATATTTCATTTCTTAAGGAACTTTTTGTCCTTACAGGTTGATTTACATCACAAATGATACTATCACTATGATGATTCTTAAGAAACAACTGATTTGGGTTTTGTAGAACCTGTTCATCAATGTATGGTAGGATGTCTTCTCAGGTAAATGCTTCAAAAAAAATTTCTTGAACATTTTCCTTATTAGAAGGATATTCTATCAAGGGTTGATAATCATTTTTTTAAAACACATCTGAAGATGTAGGTTGAGGATGTTTAAAAACAAAAGGATCAATTTCATTGAATTAAACATGTACTATTTCTTCAACAATACAAGTATTTTTATTGAAAACTCTATAAGCCTTAGAAGTTGTAGAGTAGCCTAAGAAAATTCCTTCATCAGATTTTGGTGCGAATTTGTGTAGATTATCCTTAGTATTCATAATGAATACCTTGAAACCAAAAATCTTGAAGTAGGAAAGTCTATGTTTTCTACCATTCCATAACTCATAAAGAGTTTTATTAAGAAAAGGTCTAATCAAAACATGATTTATAGTATAGCAAGCACTACTTACAGCTTTATCCCAAAAATGTTTGGCTTCCAAATATTCACTCAACATGGTTCTTGTTATCTCTTGAATAATTTTATTTTTGCTTTCAAAAACACTATTTTGTTGAGGTGTTCTTGGTGCTGAGAAGTTATGAGTAATGCCTTTTCTACTACAAAAAGTTTCAAAATCAGAATTTTGAAATTCTCCTCCATGATCACTATGAATAGTTATCAATGGAAGGTTTTTCTCATTTTTAACTTGGGATCTAAAACTTTTGAAATAAGAAAAAGCTTCAGATTTCATTGATAGAAAATAAACCCATGTAAATCTAGTGTAATCATCAACTAAGACAAATACATAATATTTTCCTCCAATGCTTCCAGTTTGTGTTGGAATAGAAAGTTCCATATGCACCAACTGTAATGCATCAGTGGTTGAGACTTCACCGACTGATTTAAAACTTGATTTATGTTGTTTTCCATATTGACAAGGATCAAAAACTTTTGAAGAATCAAATCTAAGCCCCGGTTGGTCCTTAACTAGTCTTTTCATAGAGAGTTTGTATAGGTTCCTAGGGTTACAGTGTCCTAACCTTATATTCCATAACCAAGAATGATCTTCTATTTCACTAAGACAAGGTAGATCTTGGCTCCTAAGGTCTTCTAAGTTTAGTGTGTAAATATTCTCTTTCCCACGGGCAGAAAAAATAAACTCTTCCTTGGAATTGTGTACTGAACACTTTTCATTCCTAAAATTAACAAGGTAACCTTCATCACATAATTGAATTATACTAATAAGGTTTTGCTTCAGACCCTTAATGAATAACACATTTGAAATCAATGTTTTTCCAAGAAGAACAATGTTATCTATACCAATAATTTCTCTCTGAGCATTATCTTCTAAAGTTACATTTACTCCTTTCATCTTGATAATATTTTAAAAGAAGTTTTTGTTATCAGTCATATTCCAGGAACATCCACTATCCATGTACCATGTATTGTTGTTGGTACTTTCTTTACTATCCTGAAAATAAGAGTGTTAGACATTCGGAACCCAAACATTCTTGGATCCGGAAACTTCAGAAAGAATAATTTTAGGAATCCACATTTTCTTTAAGAAATAATCTTTATGAAAACCTAAATACTGAGTTTTGTTTAAGGAATTTTTTTACCAATACCCACCACACTGACATTTATTTCAGATTGGAGCACTTGGAGGAACAAAATAATTGTTACTAAAAATAGTTTTGAATGAGTATAACCAAATCTAGAATTATTATTTAAAGTTCTAATTTGGGAAAACATCTTATCAAAGTTTTCCTTACCTAAGGTAAAGTTTGACAGGCACTTACTTAAGGTAAATATTTCTGAATTTAGCTTAATAACTAAGTCTTTATCCTAAAAAACATTAGTTTTAGCACTAGAGTTAGTCCTGAAAACATTTTTCTTAAAAATTACTTTTTCTAGATCCTTAGAAAGTTTATCCTTCTCAGAATTAACTTCCTCAAGGGTTTTTGAAATACTTTCAAAATCATAAATTTTCTTATCAAGATCTTTAGAATGATCTAATACTTCCTTTGTAAGAATAGAAATCCTAGAATTTGCCTTATCAAGATTTTTCTTGACTTTAGAATTTTCATTCTCAATGAGTTTAGCAAACCTAGAGACTTCTTCATAATTTGGTAATGTATTATCTTCACCAGAAGAATATTATTAATCCAAGGATTCCTAATATTTACTATCACTGTAATTAGAGTTCAAGGATACATTGGTTACGGATTCAACAATGTTTAACTTAGCCATTAAACAATGATTTTCAATAGGTAGATTGACTAATAGACCAAGATTCTTCTGTCCAGAATATTCATACTCTGAGGATTCTTCAGAAGAGATACCACGAATGGCACTCCATGTGTCATTGGATTTCAAGAATTTCTTAGATTTAGAATTGTATTACTTCTTTTTATTCCTATCAGAATGCTTTTCCTTTCTATCTTTTCTCTTAAGTATAATACAATTTGGCTTTATATACCCTGCTTTTTTGCATTCATAGAAAGTGAATTCTGAGTCTTTCTTTTCCTTTATTTATTTTTTGTTGTATGTAGATTGAAATTTCTTCTATCCAAAAATATTTTTATCCTTCGGGAAAGATTGGATAACTCTTTTTCTAAAGATTCACTTCTACTAGATTTAGATTGAATAACAGTCCTCTCAGATTTGGATCTTGTAACTCTCTCAGGAGTCATAGATTTCATATTATTTGAATTAGTTGTAAAATCCACACTTCTTTTTCCATTATTCTTCTTATTTATATCAACACATCCTTTCATTCTTGTCTCTTGTTGAAGAAGAGTCCCAAAAATCTCATTAAGAGTAATCTATGAGACTTTAATATTCACATAAATAGCTGTTCTCTTTGACTCCCACTCATTAGGCATGATATATATAAAATCTAACACAAGTGCCTCATCATCTAACCCTTTTCACCCATGGATTGTAAATTATTAACAATGGTCATAAACCTTTGTTGTACCTTGCACACTGGTTCTCCCTAAGGAAATCATAAACCATGATACTCCGCTCTAAGAATAGCTCTTTTAGTTTCGATAACTTTGGAAGTTCCAAAGTGAGTTACTTCAAGATTCTTCCAAATACAATTTACAGCTTCACAATAAGAAATATGGCTATATATATTTCTAGTCATGGAACAAAACAAAGTATTTCATACCTTATAGTTAAGTTGATATTTTTACTTTTCTTGATTAGTAAAAGTTCTTACTTCCTTATCAAGAATCTTGTAATCTCTAGTAAGAATTACAAAGTTGTCCACTCCAGTATTAATAACAAAAGTATTTATATGATCTCTCTAATATTCATAATCATTCCCATCAAATATTGGTGGTCTAGTAGGATTAATCTTTTCAATCGAACCAAAATTTATTCCTGCCATCTCAAAGAAAATATATTTCCACATAATCTTGTTAGTAATAAAAGTTTGTAAACAAGGGTAAAAATCCCAAATAAGAAAAAATATAGAACAATGAAAAATGAGCAAGAAAACTTATATGTGAATATAATTATTTGAGAGACCTATTTTGATACCAATTTTAGGATCGAAATAATTATTTATATTCTTAATATACAAGAGGGGGGTGAATTATATACTTTAAAAATTCCTTTGGAACCCTTAAAGTTGGTTAAAAAATTCTATTGTTAATGTTAAAGAATATAAATCCACAAGACCTCTTGGTTCTACAAATGTGATAGATTCCAGAAATATGGTTTCAGAAATAAAACTTAAGAAAATTTTACAAGGAAACATATTCTACCTTAAAGCATATAGAATCTTACTAATTAGATTATACAAGTATAAGAAATTATAAGATAGTTATATTTTCATTAATAATCAAAATTAAGCGAAAAACAAACTTAAAACAATACAAGTAACAAGTAAAAAATATTTTAACCTAAAGAGTAGGGTATCCAACAACCTTGAATAAAGGTCTCTTGATTTACACTTTCAAGAAAGTTTGTCTTACCCACACCAGGGTAAGCCCTCGATAAGAATATCGGAGTCTGTCTTACTATCCCCGCAAGCCCTCAAACTTCAATATAGTCAGCACCTCTATCTTCCTTATCAAGGAAGTCCTCAAACATTAAGGTAGTCGGTACCTCTGTCTTCCTATCCTCAGAAGCCCTCAATTGTACACAACAATAATTGGATTCTCACGAAGCAATCTAAACAAGATGTTCAGTACGCACAAAGCATGAGAGTATCTATCTCTAGAAATCACTTCAGCATCATGTAATCTCTGGAGTTATAGAATATTGTCGATCTCATTCAAATGAGCTCCTATTTATAGATACATTTACAACGGTTGGCTCCCTCCTCCAACAGTCATATTTTTCATTAAATTTCAGAGGGACCTGTACACGTTTCACTCAAACAACAGTTGGTTAGAAACAGAATGCATGACATAATTTTTTAACTATACCAAGGGTAAAAATATGGCTGCTCTATCAAATATATTTTTTAGTGTCTAAGGAAAAAAATAAAGTTCAGAGTCTAAGTAGAAAAAATTCGAAGTCTATATTACATGGATATTCATATTCTGTTTTTCAAGGAATTCGGAGTTTGAATTCTAAGGAATTAGGATTCTGAATTGTAAGGAATTCAGAGTCTGAATTCTATAAAATTCAGAGTCTGAATTCTATAAAATTCAGAGTCTGAATTATATAGAATTTAGAGTCCTAATTCTAAGTAATTTGGAGTCTGAATTTAAAGGAATTTGGAGTCTAAATTTTAGAGAATGTAGAGTCTGAATTTCAGAGAATTCAGAGTCTAAATTTTAGAGAATTCGGAGTCTGAATTTCAGAGAATTAAGAGTCTGAATTTTAGATAATTAAGAGTCTGAATTTCAGAGAATTCAGAATATGAATTTGGATCCTAAAAATAGAATAATCTATATCTAATTATATATATAATTCTAAGGTTTTATATTTGAAACTAAATGTTACACTTTGGAATAAAAATATTTATATTTAGAGAGACTAAAATATGAATAATGAAAAACTGGTAAGGATAAATTTCCTTGGGGAAGGAAAATTTTCTTTGTTAAGGAAAAACTCAAGGGAAATAAAACATGCCTTAAGATAGAGTGTTTGTGATTTTAAAAACATAGAGGAATGTAAAAGTCATAAAGAAACCTTATTGACTCAACAATCTCCCCCTTTTTGGAAAACACAAACATCCTTACTAAAAATAATATAAGGACTTTGAAATTTTTATGATCTTGAAAAAAAAACTTATCTCCCTTTACTTATGGATCATAATGAATACGACTAACCCCCCATTTGGATTTAAAATCCATAAGGATCATATTCTTGATTTCCTAAATAAGATTTTACATTTTCTTGCATACAAAAATCTTCATGATAAATACACCCCCTTGGATGAACTCCCCCTTACATAGGGAAATTTCTTCTTTACTTAGTATTCTTTTTGAAATTCCTTTCTCCCCCATTGTGATTTTCAAAAAGGAATAAAGGCAATTTAAAAGAAAATATGATACTTCAAATATTAATACTAAACAACCAAAAATATGAAGTCAAACAAGAATTTCATTAAGATTGAAAGAATTTGTACAATAGGAAAATACAAAAAAAGATCATATTTGGAATGAAATTATCCCTCCCTTTCTTTCAGAATCAGATTCTTCACAATAATATTAAGCTTCATGAGTTCCTTGTGATCATCTTCCATGCGCTTGAGTAGCTGATCTTGATCTTCAATTTTCTTTTCTAAGGCCTGAATTTTTTCTTCCTGAGCCTTAAGCATATCAGTCTGAGTCTTCAAGTCTTCTTCTTGTTTAGAAAATTTTTCCCCAAGCTCGATTCTAAGATCCCTTTCCCTCTTCCAACTCTAAGTTACTGAATACAATTTCTCATTCAGATCTATCACTTCTTGCTTCCGAGTAGTTTCTTCAATAGATAGATTTTCTTCAAAAGACTTAGTGAGATATTTGAACTTAGCATCCTCAGATTCAAAAACATCCTTGACATTATCTTGAAACTCATCGAGAATTCTCATCTCTTCAACAGTTTTCCTTGAACAACTAGTCATATTCTTGAAATATCATTTATGTGCTTCATAATTAATGAAAAAAGTTTTGAAATTAGCCTCAAGATCGACACATTTATCCATCACCATGGATACTAAATCTGTTTTCGGATTTAAGGAATGCTGAAGCATTCAACAACTTGAATCTATGGTTGGAAATATCGGAATAGTACCAACCAACTTCTTTAAAGACTGAAAAACAAAGTCATGGCCAAGAGAAGATGATTCTGAATTAGAATGCTTTGATGATGGAGATTCTTTCCCAAGCACATCATCTTTCCTCTTTGATGAAGCACCGACATCTTTCTTACTAACCAAAGACTTGGTAGGAGTATCAACCATCACCTGCTTACCCTTATCTTTTTTTGAAATTATCTGATCATCTTTTGGTGATTCATGATCGCTGTCTGATAGCTCAAAAAATTTATCTTCATCAAAATTTTCATTCTCAGCTTCTTCTTGAGGTTCTCCTTGATAAATAATATCATGTTTTTAAAGGTAGTGTTCTGGTCAAAGACCAAAATATAAAATTTATTATAAAAAGAAAGGGGTTATACAAGTCTAAAAGAAGGAATTTTGTTTATATCCCGCAAATAAAGAGGAATAAACTTAGGGGGGAGATCATCTCTCCAGGCAGTGTCCTTATCAATTCCCATGTTGGAAAGGGCATCAGAAACTCTGTTTGCTTCCCGGTAAGCATGCATAGCAATGAAGTTGAAGGAAGAGAGAGAGTGAAGACATTCAATCCAGTGGGAAGTGAGTTTCCAAGCCAGGTGGATGGTACCCTTCCAAATTTCCTGGATGGTAGTGGAGGAGTTTCTTTAAATCCATATGAATAATATCATGATTACTACTTTCTTCCTAAAATTTCTTATTGACTTCTTACTGATACTTGTCCTCCTTTCTAGGTGTAGTAAGCTTAGAAGACCCGACTTCATAAGTTCGGATGGAAAAATTCTCGGAAAGACTTTCCTTCTCATGATAATCTTTCAGTTGTCGTATCATGTCATCAGTGTCACCACTTCCTTCTTCTTTTTCTTTGACAAATTCTTGTTCTACTTATTCCTCAACTTCCTCTTCCACATATATTTCTACCACTACTACTTCTTCTTCTTCTTCTTGACGTGGTTCCAGAATCACCAACTTCTTCCCCGGAGTCTCTAGAAGTAATTATTTGAAAAAATATTCTGGTACTAGAATATTCTGGGAGGCTTTTTCAGCAGGCTTAAGAAGAGATTAAATGATTTTAGCTTCAGAAAATTTCTATTTCTACTTCTTCTCTTTGTCTTGTTTCTCAATATCTTCATCTAATTTTATCTTTAGGTATTTTTCCTCAGTAAGATCCATGCCAAACTTAGGATCCCCTTGTTTGTAGTTTTTCTTGTCTTCTATACACTTAGCCACTACTTCATTAGTATAGGATTTTTTCTTCTTCGACTTTGGAGGTCCAGACTGAATTTCCTTGTCAATAGAAACTTTTTCTATCTCTTGAATTTACTTCACTTTACTCTTCCTTCCACCTTTCTTGGAGGTTTCAGCTACAACATATTTCTTTGATAAAGCTTCAACTTCTTCATTTGATAAATCATAAAACTCTCCGGATTCACTAGAAAATCCAATTTTCATTCTCCTTAGAGTGTCATCATTTAGCAACATTTCCCTAAAATTTCTTAACTTCAATTTGTAGGAAATTTTCATTGATTCTGAACAAGAAAGAATAATCTTTGATAGGATTTCCGGAAACATGATAATATGGGACTTCAGATTCCCATTCTTGATATTCTCAATCGCACCCAAAATATACTTAACTAGATTCAGCTTCCAGAGGTTCACTAAGAAATCCAAAACATCCATATCACTTTTCTTCAGAGTATCTTAATCTCATTTCCTCAGAATGATAAATCCTTGAAACCAAATTTCTAGAATCCGCAAATTCATAGAAAGATGAAGAATATTTAGAGTCTTAACTCCAACCCAACCAAGTAACTCTATAGCCTTTTCCTTATAAAAACTTCCTATATCATCACGTAACTTATGAGAAAAAAATTAATCTTCTCCTTCGTAAGGTATTACATTCAAACTGGCTTCCTTAGAATAAGAAAGAGAATAAGTCTTACCATAAATCTTGAAAGAAAATATTCCTTTTCCTCCTTGATTGAAAAAATATATAGATTCATAAAACTCCACTAGAAAATCTGGAATCACCAGATCCTTTGCCTTGGGTTTTTATACAACTATAATCTCCCAACCATTTAACTTGATGTTATTTGAGATGATTGAATCATACTTACTAAATAATTCTGGGTATACCAACCTTTCTTGATACATATTCCATTCAGATATTTCCTTTACGATTGACATTTATTTTTGAGGAGAGGTTTCTTTAGATATTCAGAACTAAAGAAGACCTGAGAAATTTGGAATGGTCTTAAGTAGGATGGGAAATGCTTCAGCATGCAAGAGCCTCAGCTTCGATGTGGGACGACCATTGAGGGTCCTTTATATAGGAAATTTAAGTGACAGTTCAACTTCCCTGATTGATACAACGGTTGAATGCTTCTTGAGAAGATCTTATGGTTGAGATGATAGCTAAAGAAGTATCTTTATAGATTTTTATCTTTTGAGGTTTTTAAGAAAAATAGTCGGATTTAAGGAAAAGTGAATCTGAAGAATTTAAAACAAGAAGAAAATACCAAAAAGTAAAAAAAGATTAAGAAAATTTAGGAAAGGAAACATATCTTTCGGATTGCTAGGAATATTATTCGTAATGAAGAAAAAATCATTTTGAATAACTTTAGATTCTGAAATTTTGATTATGAAAAAAATTTTACACTATGAAAATTTTGATTACAAAAATTTTGACTACAAAAATTTTGATTATGAAAATTTTCACTACGAATTTTTTTAAAAAAAATTTACTAATAAGAAAATGTACTCCCCCCATGAAAAGGATTTTCTAACTGTAAGGAGATAAGTTTCAAAAATAAGTTAATATGAAATATTACCTTATGATTATCATTCCTAAATTCTGTTTTATGCATTCAAATCTATCAGAGGGTAATGATTTTGTGAAAATATCAGCAATTTGATCTTGAGTTCCAATTAATTGAAGAATGATATCTTATTTTTGTGTGTGATCCCTAAGAAAGTGATGCCTAATATCTATGTGTTTTGCACTAGAGTGATGTTCTTGGTTTTTTCTTAAGGAAATGGTACTAGTATCATCACACAAAATTTATGTTTTGGTAAAACTCATACCATAGTCTGTGAGTGTGTGTTGCATCCACAATACTTGAGCACAACAACTTCTAGCTGCTACATATTCAGCATCAGTATTGGAAAGTGCTACTGAGTTTTGCTTTTTTTCATGACCAATAAACTAATGAATCTCTCAAGAAATTAAAAGTTCCAGATCTACATTTCCTATCCATTATATATCCACCAAAGTCATCATCTGAAAAACTTTTTAAAACAAAATGATTTACAAAAGTATATAAGAGTCCTAGTCCATGGTTCCCTTTAAGTAGTGAAAAATAATTTTCACTACCTTTAAATTAGATTCCTTAGGATTGGGTTGATATCTTGGACATAAGAATACCGAAAACATTAAGTCTGGATGACTAGCTGTCAAGTAAAGTAGACTTCCTATCATACCTCTAAAAGATGTTTGATCTACTGGTTTCCCAGCTTCATCAAGATCAAGTGAATTTGAGGTAGCAATGGGAGTACTTATACTCTTAGTGTTGTCATATCCATAATTTTTAAGAATATATTTAATATACTTATGTTGGGAGATATAGATTCCTTCTGGTTTTTGAGAAATTTGAAAACCAAGGAAAATGTTAACTCACCCATCATACTCATTTAAAACTCATATTTCATTAGATCTGCAAAGGAATCAGTTAAAGATTTTTGAGTTGAACCAAATATAATGTCATCAACATAAATTTGAACAATCAAAACATTTTTCTTATCATTATTTATAAAAAGGGTTAGATCATAATTTCCCTTAGCATAATTGTTTTAAAGTAAAAATCCTTTAATTCTATCATACCTGGCTCTTGGGGTTTGTTTAAGTCCATATAAATATTTGGTAAGTTTAAAAAAATGTCCAGGATGTTTTGTATCTTCAAAACCAATAGGCTGTTCAACAAAAACTTCCTCTTGAATATAACCATTAAGGAGAGCACATTTAACATCCATTTGAAAAAGTTTGAAATTAAATAATGCTGCAAAGGAAAGTAAAATACAAATATATTCAAGTCTAGCTACTAGAGCATAGGTTTCTTCATAGTATATTTCTTCTTATTGATTATAGTCTTTACCAAACAATCTAGATTTATTTCTTAAGATGATTCAATTTTAATCACATTTATTTCTAAAGACCCATTTTACTCGAATAACAGAAGTTTCCTTAGGTCTTTCAACCAAGGTCCAGACTTTATTCCTTTCGAATTAATTTAGCTCATATTTCATAGATTTTATCCAATCATCATCATCTAAAGCATCATCAGTGTTTTTTGGTTCTAATTGGGAAAGGAAAGCTAGATGTTCTATTTCATTTCAAAAGGAATTTCTAGTCCTTACAGGTTTATTTACATCACCAATGAGGCTATCACTAGGATGATTCTTAAGAAACAACTGATTTGGGTTTTGTAAAACCTGTTCATCAACGTATGGTAGGAAGTCTTCTAGGATAAATGATTCAAAAACATTTTCTTGAACATTTTCCTTATCAGAAGAATCTTCTACCAAGGGTTGATAATCAGTTTTTGAAAACACATATGAAGATGTAGGTTGAGGATGTTTAAAATAAAAGGATCAGTTTAATTGAATTTAATATGTACTATTTCTTCAACAGTACAAGTATTTTTATTGAAAACTCTATAAGCCTTAAAAGTTGTAGAGTAGCCTAAGAAAATTCCTTCATTAGATTTTGGTGAGAATTTGTGTAGATTATCTTTATTATTCAGAATGAATACCTTGAATCCAAAATATTGAATTAGGAAAGTCTAGGTTTTCTATAATTCTATAACTCATAAAGTGTTTTATTAAGAAAAAGTCTAATAAAAACACGATTTATAGTATAGCAAGCAGTATATACAGCTTCAGCCCAAAAATGTTTGGCTACCGAATATTCACTCAACATGGTTCTTGTTATCTCTTGAATAATCCTATTTCTTCTTTAAAAAACACCATTTTGTTGAGGTCTTCTTGGTGCTGAGAATTTATGAGTAATTCCTTTTCTACTACAAAAAGTTTCAAAATCAGAATTTTAAAATTATTCTCCATGATCACTATGAATAGTTATCAAGGGAAGGGTTTTTCTCATTTTTAACTTGGGCTCTAAAAATTTTTAAATAAGAAAAAGATTTAGATTTAATTGATAGAAAATAGACCCATGTAAATCTAGTGTAATCATCAACTAAGACAAATACATAATATTTCCCTCCAATGCTCCCAGTTTGTGTTGGACCGAAAAGATCCATATGCACCAAATATAATGCATCAGTGGTTGAGACTTCACCGACTAATTTAAAACTTGATTTATGTTGCTTTCCATATTGACAAGGATCACAAACTTTTAAAGAATCAAATCTAAGCTCTAGTATATTCTTAACTAGTCTTTTCATAGAGAGTTTGCATAGGTTACTAGGGTTATAGTGTCCTAACCTTCTATTCCATAACCAAGAATGATCTTATATTTCACTAAGACAAGGTAGATCTTGTCTCCTAAGATCTTATAAGTTTAGTGTGTAAATATTCTCTTGCCTATGGGCAGAAAAAATAAACCCTTCCTTGGAATTGGGTACTAAACACCTTTCCTTCCTAAAATTCACAAGGTGACCTTCATCACATAATTGAATTATACTAATAAGGTTGTTCTTAAGACCCTTAACGAATAACACATTTGAAATCAATGTTTTTCCAATAATAAGAATGTTATCTATACCAATAATTTCTCCCTGAGCATTATCTTCTAATGTTACTTTTACTCCTTTCATCTTGATAATCTTTTCAAATAAGTTTTTGTTATCAGTCATATACCGGGAACATACACTATCCATGTACCATGTATTTTTGTTGGTAATTTCTTTACTTTCCTGAAAACAAGAGTGTTAGACGTTCGGAACCCAAACATTCTTTGATCCGGAAACTTCAGAAAGCAGGATTTTAGGAATCCACATTTTCTTTAAGAAATAAGCTTTATGAAAACCTAGATACTGAGTTTTGTTTAAGGGAATTTTTTTTCCCAATGCCCACCACACTGACATTTAGTGAAGAATAGAGAACTTTGAGGAATAAAATAATTATTACTAAAAAACAGTTTTGAATGAGTATAACCAAATCTAGAATTATTCTTTAGAGGTAGAATTTGGGAATACATCTTATCAAAGTTTTCCTTAACTAAGGTAAAGTTTGACAAACACTTACTTAAGGTAAATATTTCTAACTTTAGCTTAATAACTAAGTCTTTATCCTAAAAAACATTAGTTTGAGCACTAGAGTTTGTCTTGAAAACATTTTTCTTAAAAATTACTTTTTCTAGATCCTTACAAAGTTTATCATTCTCAGAATTAACTTCCTCAAGGGTTTTTGAAATACTTTCAAAATCATAAATTTTCATATCAAGATCTTTAGAATGATCTAATACTTCCTTAGTAAGAATAGAAATCCTAGAATTTTCCTTATCAAGATTTTTCTTGACTTTAGAATTTTCATTCTCAAGGAGTTTAAAAAACCTAGAGACCTCTTCATAAGTAGATAAAGTATTATATTCATCAGAAGAAGATTATTCATCCGAGGATTCATAATATTTACTATCACTGTAATTAGAGTTCAAGGATACATTGGTTACGGATTCATCATTGTGTACCTTATCCATTAAACAATGATTTTCAATAGGTAGCTTGACTAAAAGACCAATATTCTCATGTCCAGAAGATTCATACTCTGAGGATTCTTCAGAAGAGATACCACCAGTGACACTCCATGTGTCATTGGATTTCAAGACTTCCTTAGATTTGGCCTTGTAGTACTTCTTTCATTTCCTCTCAGAATTATTTTCCTTTCTATCTTTTCTCTTAATTATAGGAAAATCTGTCTTTATATACCCTGCTTTTTTGCATTCATAGAAAGTGACTTCGGTGTCTTTATTGTCCCTTATTTCTTCTTGTATCTATATTGAAAGTTCTTCTATCCAACAATATTTTTTATCCTTCAGGAAAGATTGGATAACTCGTTTTATAAATAGTCACATCTATTAGATTCAGATTGAATAAGAGTCCTCTTATATTTGGATATTGTAACTCTCTCAGGAGTCCTAGCTTTCGTATGATTTGAATTAGTTGTAAAATCCACACTTCCATTTCCATTATTCTTCTTATTTAGATCAGCATCTATTTTCATTATTGTCCCGTGTTGAAGAAGAGTTCCAAAAACCTCATTAAGAGTAATCTATGAGACTTTCCTATTCTCATCAATAGTTGTTCTCTTTGACTCCCACTCATTAGGCATGATATCTATAATATTGTACACAAGTGACTCATCATATAACCCTTTTTCACACATGGATTGTAAACTGTTAACAATGTTCATAAACCTCTGTTGTACCTTGCACACTGTTCTCCATAAGGAAAGCAGAAACCATGATACTCAGCTCTAAGAAAAACTATTTTAGTTTTGATAACTTTGGAAGTTCCAGTGTGAGTTACTTCAAGCTTCTTCCAAATACAATTTACAGCTTCACAAGAAGAAATATGGCTATATATATTTCTGGTCATGGAACACAACAAATTATTGCGTACCTTATAGTTAAGTTGATATTTTGACTTTTCTTGATTAGTAAAATTTCTTACTTCCTTATCAGGAATCTTGTAATCTCTAGTAAGCATTAAAAAGTTGTCCACTCCAGTATTAATAACAAAAGTCTTTATATGATCTATCTATTATTCATAATCATTCCCATCAAATATAGGTGGTCTAGTAGGATTAAGATTGTCAATCGAACCAAAATTCATTCCTACCATCTCAAAGAAAATATATTTCCACATAATCTTGTTAGTAATAAAATTTTGTAAACAAGGGTAAAAATCCTAAACAAGAAAAAATATAGAAAAATGAAAAATGAGTAAGAAAAATTATATATGAATATAAGTATTTTAGAAACCTATTCTGATACCAATTTTAGGGTTGAAATAATGATTTATATGCTCAATATACAAGAGGGGGTGAATTATATACTTTAAAAATTCCTTTGGAACCCATAAAGTTGGTTAAAAATTTATATTCTTTAAAAAAGTTAAACAAGGTAAATTCACAAGACCAATTGGTTCTACAAACGTGCTAGATTCCAGAAATATGGTTTCAGAAATGAAACTTAAGAAAACTTTACAAGGAAAAAGATTCTACCTTAAAGTATATAGAATCTTACTAATCAGAGTATACAAGTATAAAAAAGTATAAGATAGTTATAATTTCCTTAATAATCAAAATAAAGTTTAAAACAAACTTGAAACAATACAAGTAACAAGTAAGTAATCTTTTAACCTAAAGAGTAGGGTATCCAACAACCTTGGATAAAGGTCTATTGATTTATACTTTCAAGAAAGTCTGTCTTACCCACACCAGGGTAAGCCCTTGATAAGAATATCAGAGTCTATCTTGGTATCCCCGCAGGCCCTCAAACTTCAATATAGTCAGCACCTCTATCTTCCTTATCAATTAAGTCCTAGAACTTTAAGGTAGTCGTCACCTATGTCTTCATATCCCTGGAATCCCTTGATTGTACACAATAATAACTAGAGTTGCACGAAGCAATCTGAACAAGATATTTAGTACGCACAAAGCATAAGAGTCTCTCTCTCTTGAAATCACTTCAGCAGCATGCAATCTCTAGAGTTGTAGAACAATGTTGATCTCATTCAAATGAGCTCCTATTTATAGATACATTTAAAACAGTTGGATCCCTCCTCCAACAGTCATATTTTTCCTTGAATTTTAGAGGGACCTGTACACATTTCACTCAAACAACGGTTGGTTAGAAACAGAATGCACGACATCATTTTTTAACTATAACAAGGGTAAAAATATGGTTGCTTTATAAAATATATTTTTCAGAGTCTAAGGAAAAAAATAAAGTTCGGAGTCTAAGTGGAAAAAATTCAAAGTCTATATTACATGGATATTCAAATTCTATTTTTCAAGGAATTCAGATTTTGAATTCTAAGGAATTCTGATTCTGAATTCTAAGGAATTCAGATTATGAATTCCATGGAATTTGGAGTCTGAATTCTATGGAATTTAGAGTCCGAATTCTAAGGAATTTGGAGTCTTAATTATAAGGAAATTAGAGTCTGAATTCTTAGGAATTCAAAGTTTGAATTCTAAGGAATTCATAGTCTGAATTCAAAGAAATTCGGAGTCTGAATTCGAAGGAATTTGGAGTCTGAATTCTAAGGAATTCGGAACCTGAATTTCAGAGAATTCAGAGTCTGAGTTTTAGAGAATTCGGAATGTGAATTAGGATCCTGAAAACAGAATACTCTATATCTAACTATTTATATAATTCTGAGGTTTTATATGTGAAACTGAATTTTACACTTAGGAATAAAAAGAGTTATGTTTAGAGAGACTAAAATATGAACAATGATAAATTGGCAAGGATAAATTTCTTTAGGGAAGGAAAATTTTCCTTATTAAGGAAAAACTTCAGGGAAATAAAATTTGCCTTAAGATAGAGTGTGATTTTCAAAACATAGAGGAATGGAAAAGTCATAAGGAAACCTTATTGACTCAACAATGCTAAGGTCAAAATTTTCATCTTAATTATTATTTAATGATTTTAATTCTACCCCTATTAATTTAATTTTTAAATTCAGTTATTTAAGGAGTAATTTTCCATAAAAATTACTTATATAATATTTAAAGTAAATAAAAATACAAAATGACACTCTCTTACTTTTAAATATCTCTGAAGTATTCACATATGGATAAAATAATTTTTTGAATGAATATTAATGGTTATTTTGAGAATAATGAAATTATTTTCATAATACTAATTTATTTATAAATTTTAGTGATTATATAATTAACTTAAATACATACACAACATCAAAAATGTATTTCTTAAATTAATAAAAAAAATAAGCAATTTATTTTAAAAATATTAAAATTAATATAATTTTAGAAATTTATAGTATTAAAAATATTTTATATATTAATATAACATATTAGTGATGTGTTAAAGTATTATATTCTAATTCAATATTTTTCTTGATGACTTTAAATTAAAATTTAAATGAATAGCATCTAAAATGAAAATAATGATATTTTATGAAGATAATATTTTATTAAATTAATTAATAATGATAAAAATATTGAAATAGGACAAGAGGGATAGTATATGGTCAAAATGTTTATACATTTTCCATTTATTAGCCAATTTTTACCTTATAAGTAAAATTATAACCCTTTATGATTGAAAAATTCACTACCAAAGTTAAGGTTAAAATAGGTTAACTAAGGGGTTAAACCAAAAGATATGGTTATCCCCCTTAAACCAGTCAAAAATTTATTTTTTAATGATATTTTCACCATATAAAACCTTATATTAGAATCTATTTCCTTTTTTGAATCATTTTTATTGATAATTTCTTAGTTATTTTTTAATTTGTTTAGTAATTCCAAGTGTGTCCATTCCCTCCCTTATAAAAGGAAACCCCTTCCCTCTTTTATTTACACCACATTGAGAAAAATAGATCAACCAAACCCTAACCATTTATTTTATAAAAGTCCCTATCCAAGTTAAATTTTTTTTCTTCCCAAAAGACCAACCATAGGGTCCTTATGAGGATACCTAAAGGAGTTCATTCAAAGCATAGATAATCGCCATAACTGATCACATTATTTTTTACTTCTTCTTTTAACTCCTCTAAATATATGGTTTTTATCATAATATATTAAATTTATTGTCCTTAATATACTTAAATTTTATTTTTATTTTGAATCCACCATTATCCAGCCTCATTTCCATCAAATGAAAAAATACAACATCACTCATGTGTGTGTGAAAACTACCACCTCCATGAAATGATGTGATTCATTTTTCATTTATGTATAACATAGATGGTAATAAGGGTATATTTAATTAATATATATGATATAAAAAATATTATTGAATGTTTAACTATTATTTACCTTTATTTCATTCCATTTATTGAAAAGTGATAACAATGTTCTTGCATATATATGACCTACCGTCTCCATGAATGGCGTAATTAAATTTTCTATCTCTACATTTAATGAATTAATGTAAAAACATATTGTTTTCAATGATTTATCTGATGATGATGGTCATATTTGTTGCCCTGCATTCTTGCTTTCCAAAGGCGAGTGACATTCATCACTTTTTCATAGATATCAGGTCCTTGATTGAAATGGGATAATGGGATGTTGGCCTCTACTTCTATGGATTCCTCCTCAGAATTCATCAGCTAGTCTGGGTCTCCCTTATATATTAAGATGTTGTTCGTGAATATCGTTCCCAGTTCCATACCTTTATGGATACTAGTTATTTATTCTGCTTATTCCAGGATATTCCAAAGGGTCCAGTCAAGGCAACAACCTTTGGTTAGAGAAGTAGTCACGCTGGGAATAAATGGAATGTCTGAACACTAGAACCTTGGTACACCTAAATTTTCCCTTATTATATAGCTTCTCGAGGGTGTAGAAGCCCAAGACATCCCATGTCAGGTGTAAGGAATCTTATTCCAGAGGCATGTTTTAGAGGTTTTCCTCAACTTCCCATGTTTAACACGAGGTATTCAATGATTTTAACATCTAGTGGACATAGATCAGACTGATTAGAACACTGATGAGAGTGAATCAGATTGGTACATCCCTAAGAGGGAGAAACTAGAAATTTTAATGGGTGAATGGGTCAAAACCTCCAAAAAGAGCGAAACCAGGGATGTTGTGTCCCAAAAAGGGAAGGTTTCACACCATGAAGGCAGATCTAGATTCTACAAAGGGAGAAGCAGAGAAAGTGGGTCCTGACAAAGGGGAAAATGAGGTTTACCATTGGCTGGTATTGAGCCACAAAGAGGCATCCTATATACCTTGTTTAGAAGATAGGGATCAAAACCCACATAGTTCGAAGGGGTGATTTGGGGCTTACACATGGATAGCTGTCTGGGTTCCACTAAGGAGAAGCAATGGAATTAATGTGACCATACCATGATAAGGGTAATGTGGTATAGAAAATGGTTGGGGATTATGCATGGTTAGCTACTCGGGTGCCGCTAAGGAGTGATGATGATTGATGTCTTGATCTCACCAAGACGTGGTGGCCCAGATAAGGATCATGATGGATATGGAGGAGGTTTCAGAGGGTGAGGATGAATTAGATGGAACTAGAATGAAGGTGAAGGTTCTGGTATTTAACCTTAGTGAGGTTTCCAATGTATCCTAGTCATTGAGAATCAATGTCCACATAGTTTTGAATGGGGTGATGAGACACCTAAGGATGAAACTTGTGAGAAATGGAGTGCATGGAAAAGGATCTAAAGGAAGTAAAACCTCTGGGTTGGGGAATTATCTTCCCGATATGAAAAGGCTTAAGGGAGATGCCAGGATGGGAATGGATGGTGGATTTGAACCTCAGGGAGGCTTCCGATGTACCATTTTTGAAAGGCAGTGATCAAATTCCATATTGTCCAATGATGGAGCACGAGATTAGGGTGTATATAAAGGAAAATGACCCAAAGAAATGATGGTTCTTACATATGGTTAGTGGACCATAGAAAGAGGGTAACTCTTGGTTGGAGGAGTATGGTGAAGTGTGGAGTTTATGAATGGTTATATGCCTAGTTGGATCAAAAAACCCGAGAGAGGCGGAACTGGGAGATGCATCCCAGAAAGGGAAAGTATCACATCGGGAGGGTAAATACCTAGAAGGGAGTACCAGGGTTTTCCATTTGGTTGAGGTAAGACCTCAGGGAGGCTTCCTACATACCCTATATAGGAGACATGGATTAAAACATGCACAGTTCAAAAGGGAATATAGTTTAACGTCATGTGGGATGAATGTGAACTGGTGTGACATTCAAAGAATAAATGGATTGTGGGGAATGAAGGGCTTGAACCTTAGAGAGGCTTCCTGTGTACCCCTTTTATGAGATAAGAATCAAGGTACACATAGTTAATATGAGTTTCATTTAATGTCATACGGGATGAGAGTCATGGGGATTATGCATGGTTAGAATCCCAGGTGGATGTCATGGTCACTACTAAACTCTAAGTCCATGTGAGTCATACTTGGTGTGGGAAACAAGAGATAGTGGAAGACCTGATGATCGTGTCATGAAAGGTGCAGCCACGAAGGATGGTGTGGGACTTATACATGTTTAGTTGCCCAGGGATATGGATATTGGGACTTAATATCAGAGGGAAGCCCGAGGAGGGTGATCCTATGTACGAGGAGGATATGGACATCACATAGAGAACACCCTATTAGAGTGTGTTAGGGATTACATGAGGATTGCCTGAGGAACACATGGAGACAAATCCTAAAGGGAAATAGGATTGGGAGAGCACTAATTATCATTCTACTTCAAGTCTACCTCGACTTACCATGCATGCAAGAATTCATAGTTTAACATCATGTGTCAGGGATGAGGGTTCTTTAAAGTTTAACATCATGAATATAGAATGATGAGGACTCAATACTCACCCCTTGTATTTACATAACTTGTACCAACCCACAATTTGGGGAAGGAAGGTACATGCAATTCCAGGAAAAACAGGGTGGAAGAATGGTCACTCTAAGGGCACATGTTAGTGTGGCTATGTGAATATGTAATATCCATTAGAATGCCTATGTGAAGGAGCATAAGACAGGGAAATGATATATGAAATACCACTTAAGGAACCATTAAATCACTTCGTACAAGCCTGGAGGGCTGTACATGAGAAGGGTTCGCAAAGAAGAAGGCCTCACAAATAGGGGATTTGCGAAGCTCAGGTGATTTGAAAAGGGAAGGGGCTTCAAAAAGGAAAGTGATTCCCATAGAATATAGAAAAGGATATCTGCAAAGGAATCATCTTTGTGAAGCATGATGGCCCTGCCAAGGCATGGAGTCAACATGTTATTGGATGGTTCTTCACAAAGGTTGAATGCTATGCAGAAACCCAAGTACCCAAAATGGACTCCTACCTTCATGCTGGCTGTAGGGCTTCACGAAGGGAATCCCCACTTGAAGCGGAGGAAAATTGGAGTAAAGTAAAAGCTTTTTCATAGTGCTCAGGTACCTTGGGTGATTCATTTTATCACTGGTTTATAGATAAATGAGTGATTTTAGAATTGATTTTTTAAAAGGAGAAAGGCCGGGGTATCTATCCCTTGAGGGGGGGGGGGGGGTTGAGCAACAAATTTATAGGAACTTGGAGTCACGATGCTTCGAGGGTGCACTGTGAAAGAAATGGAACTTCATAGTCAGAGGTGCTCCATCAGACTCACACTGGATTCCATCATTTCTCTAAGGTGGTCATGAATGAATATATCTAAATGATAGAGGCTTCCATAATTTCTCTGTGGTGGTTGTAGAGAAGTTTGTTCTATTGGCTTTGCGTCATTCGCAGTGTTGATGGGATTTGCGATGGAGATTCTCAGGGTAGGATATCTGGTGATTTTTTATTCATTTTCAATTTAGGAATGTATTTTTTTACCAAAAAATTCCCCCCTCAGAATGGGGGTTGAGGAGAAAACGAGGGTCAGATTCTGAGGGTAGATCGCTGAAAATATGTAGATTTTAAAGTTGAATCATGATGAGGGAACATGGAGCGCGGTGTGAGATCATCATGAAGCTTAGGGAATCCGAGGGAACCATGAAGATCATGAGGCCATTACATAATCTTCAGAGTTCCTAACCATATATGGGGGGCCACATCCTAGGTTTCTAATGGTAATAACTTGGACACACAATCAAATATTCTAACTTTTTATGTCTTCTTCCTTACAGAGTTATAACTTCCATCCTCTCGATCAGGCCAGCTAACATCATTTTTGATTAAACAGTTATTCAAGAAGTTCCCATAATGATAATGAGGATGGATGGGGTTCCTGGAGCTCCTTTCCTAAGGGGAATGCTGGTCAATATGGAATCAGACGCCGGATCCGACCATACCATGATAATCACGGCTTTGGGAAAGACTGCTAGTGGGGTGGAAACCAAACCTATCAAGGTGTAATCCAGTGATAAAGACCAACCACATGATATGGAACCCAAATCATCTGATGAAATTACATAGGAGGATCTTGTTTCTGAACATCTAGGGGCATTCCCATAAAATGAACCTGCTGATCTAGAAGAGTTGGATGAGACTGACTCTGATGTGAAGGACAGTCGGGTTGTCCATCATCGGTCTTGGAAACTGATCGAGTGATATTGGAACCAATGTTATTATTTGATGGAAATGGAGTATGGTTTGTGTTATTTTTCAATCCACATTGGGTTGATAAAGGAGTTTTCAAGGAATGTGGTATTATGATTGAGGCTGAAAGTAGTATTGAAGGTGGTGCAGTTTCCTAGTGTATGCCAAATTTTTGGGCCTCAAAATTGGGAGTTTTTTGTTTGGAAAAGGATGAGTTTCAGAAAAGGAATCGAGGACTAAAAAACATGTTCCTAGAACAGTTCAAAGATCACAAATTTTGGAACACGGAATAGAAAACCGTGAACCACGAAGTAGGAATGGTATGCAGATTGCGTAGGAAGAACGGTTTGTAGAGTGAAGAAGGTTTGCAGTGAAAACTTGAGATTTGTGAGAAGTATCACTATAATTAGAAGGAATATTGGTTCATGGGATGTTGTTTCATTCATGAAATCAAGGCGGAGTTTTGAGAAACCACGAAGGGTGTTGTTTTTGGAAACGATGTGGTGATTTGTACCACCACATATGGAGAATGGCGGTATGCGGACTGCGTAAGGAAAATAGTTCATGGGAGATGTGAAATATGCGGTGATGAAATGAAGATTTAGTAAATCTATATTTATTGTATTATGAGGATCTATTTGTCTATATAAGGAGAACTAATTTATTCATTAGGGTGCGACTCTAAGATTAAAAATATGATAGGAATTCAACTAAATATGGAAGTAGTTCATGGGAAGAAAACTCCACAAATACTTTAATTAAAAATCTAAAAGAAATTAGCTGAAGTAAATAATAGTTGGAAGGAATACATGTCCATGTAGGAGAGAAAGTACACATATGAAGAACTCACTTTGAGGATTTGTTGTAGTATATAGAGAGGAAGTATAGACAGTCCGTGGAGTGGAGATTGTTCACGGAGTGGAGGCAGTACATAGAGTAGGGGCTGTTCGCGGAAGACAATTTATGGAGGCAGAACATGGAGGTGGATCGTAGTGGAAGTTCGTGACGGCAGGATACTAATCTGGTATGTGGTTCACATGTAGTATGTGGTGTAGTGTAGTACGTGGAGGAAGAAGGTCAATTCATGAACTATCAGTACACGGAAAAGTGAACTTCATCTGTGGGTAACAAAAAAACTTCAATAGAGAATCCATATATAGTTGAGGATGCATGATTTAATTCCCATCCATTGAAGAAAAATTAATGTTGATAAAATGTGTTCAGATTTTTCCCAATGCAGTGAGAAAGGGGGAGTCAATGGAAGTGATCTGAGGGACGCAATGTGCTATCAGAAAAATATTTTAAAGGCAGTGTGCTTGGAACAGAGTGACTGTGCTAAATTTTTTTAGTCCATAACTAATGAAGATTATTGGAATTTAGTAAGATTGAAAACCTATCAGAGTATGATCCTTGGATGTATTCCTTCATGGTTAACTAAGTAAAATTGATGTGCCTTTTCTTTGTATGTGATTTTTTGTTTTCTGAACTTTCAAATCAGACAGGTTTAACAGGTTCCTACCAATGCGGGAACAATATCATTCAGTTTAAAATAAAAATATGACACCCTGATTCACCCTTCCCCTCTTAGGGTGTTCCGGGGTCCTTCAATTGGTATCAGAGGTAGGTTTCTAGTGTTAAATATTCCCTTCATTTCTAAAATGGATAATATAGTAAATGTCAGGGGAGTACCCCTCTTTGATGGAAGAAACTTTAAGATTTGAAAGAATAGGATGATATATCATCTAAGATCACTTAGAATGGAAGTCCTATTTGGGAATACACAAAGAATACATGTCACTAATATAACTAGGATGTCTATGATTGATATAGATAGGAAAATTCTTGAGGTATATGCCAAAGCATAGAATTACCTTACAATATCTCTTTCTGATTACATATATCTAAATGTGATGAGTTGTATGTCAGTAATTTTTATATGAAAAAAACTAGAGAACATATATGAAGGAGAAAACAAAGTGAAGGAGATAAAACTCATAGTTTTGAACAACAGGTTTAATGATCTAAAAATTCATTTAGATGAAAATTCAGATGCATTTTTTAATAAAATTACTGAAGTTTTTGGAGAAATATGAGGACTTGGTAAAGAAATCAAAGACACCGATGTTATAAAGAAAACCCTAATAATACTTCCACCTATTTTCAATGTATAGGTTTCAACACTTGAGGAAATATATCTCTCTAAACTTTCTTTGGATGATCTGTTAAGTAGTCTGGTGGCTTATGAAATGAGAGTCAAACCTGAAGATGCAACAAATCGTGTAAGAAAGGAAATGGTATTCAAATACATGGAAAAACTAGAAATTTCTTAGGATAGTGTTGATGAAGATAATGAGGAAAAATAAATTATTTATCTCATTTCCAAGAAATTAAAGAAGGGAAAAATGAAATTTGAAGGAAAGTTACCTCTGGCTTGTTTTTGTTGGGGAAGAGTTGGACACATTGCCTATCGATGCCCAAGAAAGTTTGATAATGAAGAAAGTGAGACTGGAGCCATTCAAGAGCCTTAAAAAAGGTATTTCAACAAGAGAGGATTTAAATATGGAAAGAAATTACAATGGAATAGTTTTGTGTATGAATAATAAGATGATGAAAATGAATTCTTTGAGGAAGAAGAAGCATAATTTAAGTCTAGAAACCATGCTTCCATGATGGCTACAATTGAAAAAATAGAACCATGAAAAGATAATACTGGGGATAATCAGTTGACCACTAATGTTGATCCCAATTTTCAACTTAAAGATGCTTTTTGTAAGTTTTAGAATCAATGTAAGAGATGAAATAAGAGGAGAAAAATTGTGGAAGAATCATCAAATTATTTTGATCATCTTGAAGATGAAATTGAACGTCTGGAATAATTTTTGAAATTAAAGTCATCAATCCTTGAGATCATATAAAATATAGTGGAACTAAAAATCATAATTGAAGAATAGGTAAAGTTAATCAATGACCTTACCTATAAACTGGAAGAGATGTCCAATATGGTTGAAGGTCTAGAGGAAGAAGTTGTTACACTGAGGAGTAAACTAAAAATTGAATCAATCTCAAAAGACACAAAGAAGAAAATAAAGTTAAAAAAATTCTCAGATTCCGAGTTGATGGAGAGAGCTAGGAGTGGTTATGATGGAGTTGAAAAGATTTTGAATAACCAAAGAACTATGTGCATGGGTAATAATGTAATCAATTGTGATGCCAAAACATTGAATGCTGGAAATAAAATGAGTTAAAATAAAGGCAAGATGAAAGCTGGATAGGTTGAATAGTCACCTGATGTGATGAAGAAGAAACCTTCAATTCAAACTAAAAGGATAATTAAAAACTATTCTTAGGCATCCTAAGATGATAGATAGTCAAACTAACCTTCTTATGAAATTGAAATGAGAGGGAATATAATTTAAAAGACATTCCCACTTATCAAATGTCAATTCTATGTCAATATGGGAATCACCATGTTATACTATGAAGAGGAATATAGATACTTGGATGGGGAAGCGCTAGGAAGTTAATAAAAGATAATGATTTCATATCCTAATTCTTATAGAAGAAAAAGATTCTATGAATATTGTTTTCAGTGTTCTAATTTCTTCCATAAAGTTATTGATTATAGGAAGAGGAATGAAAAAAAAATTCATACCGAACTCAGAGACAAGTCAATACTCACCAACCAGATGGTGTTTCTCTTATAAATAGGTTTTCCCCGCTATAATAAGAATATTAATTTGAAGAACATACTCACATGGAAGAGAGATTTAAAAGGCCATCTTTTTTCCTTCACTAAATATAATATTTCATGGATCTAAAAGAAGAAATATGAGAAATACAACCTTGAAGAAGTAGCTCTCAGAGCTATGAAGAACAATAACATGTGGATTCATGATTGTGGATAATCATCCCATATAACAGGAAGTATAGACCTATTAAAGAACATCAATAAAACGGTTGATGGAATAGTGAGATTTGATAATGATGGTTCTTTGAAGATCAAAGGTAGTGGAAGCATTGAACTAGAAAATGGTGAGTTAAAAAAGATAAAAGTTCATTATATGGATGGGTTACATCAAAATCTCCTAAGTATGATCCAACATAGCGACTTAGGACTTATAGTGACATTTAATCAAAAGGGGTGCACTATAAAATGTAGAACAAGGAATTATCTCATGAAGGGATGTATAACATATGGAAACTTATATCAGGTTGATAATAAAGAGAACATTTGTTTCATGACAGTTGAAGAAGAGAACAAATTGTGGCACTAAATGTTGGGTCACATCAATCAACAAGATATGGAAAATATATCTAAAATTAAAATTATCATGGATATCCCAAATTTAAAGTGTGAATGGGAGAAGACTTGTGATGCTTGCATGAAAGAAAAGTTGGTGTGCAGTTCATATTGTACAAAGAATAAAAGAGCATCAAATCTTCTTGATCTCATTCATACAGATGTATGTGGTATGATAAATGTTTCTAGAACATATGGAGAACTGTACTTCATCCTTTTTATTTATGATTGTAGTATAATATCTTGTGTGATGGTTATACATAGGAAACAACAAGTGATTTATTTCATGAAAACATATCGATGAATAGTTGAGAATGATACTGGGTGGACAATCAAATTTATTTGGTATGACAATGGAGGGGAGTACACGTCTATTGAATTTGAAAATTTCCTAGAGAAACATGGAATACAACATCAGGTGGTTGCTGTGAGAACCCCATAGAAGAAAGAGTTGTTGAGCACTAGAATCGATAGGTGAATATTATGGCTAGAACTATGCTGATTGAAAGTCGTATCTCACACCATTGCTGGAAAGAGGTTATTCAAGCTACAATTTATATTCAAAATTGAAAAGGGATTTATATGGGGGAAACAAATACACTATATGAGTTATGGCATGGAAATAATCCCTCTTTAAAGTATTTTCATGTTTTCATAAGTAAATGATTTATCCGAAATAAAGAAGGAAATCAAGGAAAGTATGGTGATGTTGCAGATGAAAGAATATTCCTCAAATATTCAACGAATATAAAATCCTAAAAATGTTTCAATAAATGTATTGGAAAATTTTTGTAAAGCATTGAAGTTAATATCATTGATGATAAAACCATGAATGTATCATGAAATTCATCTGCTAATGTGGTTGATGATGATGAAGAATGTGGAAATTGAATGGATTCAAACACATAAGTAGAGGATGGAATGAAAAAAACATAGGAATCACATCATGATGTTGACTCAAAAGAATAATCAGAAGGGGAAACCATGAATGAAGAAAATTCTTCTGAACCCAAAAGGATAAATCAATGAGTATAAATTGATCGATCCAACATCATTGAGGATTGGACTGTACCCACATAGACAAGGAGAATGAGAAATATTGCACAATCTACTTTCCTTTACATCGTGGAAATATCATCATTTGAAGAAGCTAAAAATTATGAACAATGGTTTAAGGAAATGAATAAATAATTGGATCAAATCGATAAGAACCAAACATAGGATCTAGTTAAGAGACTCGAAACACACAATGTGATTGGTGCGAAGTATATTTTAAAAAATAAATTTGATGTGCATGGAAGTTTGATAAAAAATAAGGCATAAATGTTGTGAAAAGGATACTCACAAATTAAAGGTGTTGATGGTGAAGAAACATTTGTTCCAGTGGCTATACTGGAGTCAATCTGACTATTTATTTCCATAGAAGTTCAAAAAGAATACAAAGTGTATCAAATGGATTTTAATACATATTTTTAAAATGGTGTTCTTGAATAATAATTCTATATTGAAAAAATAGTGGGATTTATTCCTGGTAATGAGGAAATGAAGGTTTATAGATTAAAGAAGGATTATATGGTCTGAAACAGGCACCACAAGCATGGTACTCTCATCTATATTCTTATCTAAAGAAGCTCAAATTTAAAATAGGATGAGTGGATTACAATATTTATGTAAATAACTATCAGAAGTACTAGTTCATGGTTTTGGTGTATATAAATGATATTATATTTGGAGTAAGCAGACATGGATCAGTGGATTAATTTTCCAATGACATGAAATTATAATTTGAAATGTCTATGATTAGTGAAGTCACACATGTCTTAGGGCTGAAAGTGCTTTAGAAGAAAAACTACACTTTCATTTCTCAGGAAAATTATGTGAGATAGTTGATGAAGAAATTCAATATACATGATTCCAAACCAATGTTGACTCTAATTGCGGTTGGAAAAAAGTTGGGAAAGAATAAATATGGGACATCTATAGATCCCATAATGTATAAGAGAATTATTAGAAGCTTATTTCACTTGACTGCGACATGGACAAATATTGTCTTTGCAACATGATTAATGGTTTTTTTTCAAAGTAATCTGAAGGAAGAACAAATGGAACCAGTGAAAAGAATCTTGAGGTACATTTAAAGGTACTCACAATTATGAATTATACATTTCTATAGGAAAAGATAATTAACTTTCATCATTTTATGATGTTGTCTGGGATAGAGATGTGGTAGATAGAAAATTAACAAATGGTGGAGCATTCTTTATTGGAAAGAAATGTGTGGGGTGGTTTAGTATGAAATAGGAAAGCACTTCTCTAAGTACTATTGAAGTTGAATATATATCCACTACAAAGGTTTTCACTCAACTTTTTTGGATGAAGCAACAACTAACTCATATTGGTGATGAGGTGAAATCACTAATGGTGAATCACTATGATAACAAGAGCATGATTGATATTAAAAAAAATCATGTTCATCATTCTCATATGAAACACATTGAAATCAGATATCACTTCATCAAGGAAAAAGTGGAACAATGAATGATTAAAATGGATCATGTTGGAATGGATGATCAAGTGGCTGACATGCTGACCATTCCACTATCAGCACATGTATTAGATAAGCATCAGTTGAACCTTAGTGTTCATCCACCTACCCATACATGATGAGGTTACGAACGTCCCCTCTCCCCAAATTTTTTAACAATTTTTATCAGTTTATGAAGGTGTTGAAGGTTTATGAGGGAGATACAATCCATGGGAAGTGTTCTTTGAGCTATACAAGTCAAAAAATTTGTTCTTTGGGTCTATTGAAAATAAGGTAGAATGGATGAATTCAATAGAAAAAAGGAGGAGAATGAAATGGAGGAGAATGAAATGTTTTTCTGGTTTTACAGAATAAATTCAATAAGGTATAATGGGTGAGAATGAGAATGAAAAAATTAGTTCAGTGTTATGAGAAAGCCTTTTGATCTTACTTAGACATCTTTAATGAATTATAAGACATGAGAATACAATTCATTCTTACCCTCTTTATTTATACAATGAACATTGATCATGTAGAATTAGAGTGTTGTCAACTGAGTTGTTTCTCACATATAAGGTTTTTTTTTGTTGTAGGTACTTTATCGAATTTATCTTCGGATTGCTAAAAAACCCAAAGGGGGTGATTATTGGAACCAAGATCACTCTTTTTTAGAAATTGAGTATGGTTTGTGTTTTTTTTCAATCGAAATTGGGTTGATCAAGGAGTTTTCAAGGAATGTGGTCTTACAATTGAGGTTGAAATTAGTATTGAAGGTGGCATAGTTTCCCAGTGTTTGCCAAATTTTTGGGCCTAAAAATTGGGAGTTTGTTTTTTTGGAAAAAGATTTTTTTCGGAAAAAGAATCGAGGACTGCAAAACATGTTCTAGGAACAGTTCACAGATCATGAATTTTGGTTCAAATAATGAAAAACTGCAAACCACAAAGCAAGAATGGTATGAGGACCACATAGAAGGAATGGTTTGCAGAGAAAAAGAGGTTCACATTGAAGAATTTCGGTTCATGGGAAGGCTCACTATAATTGGAATGCATGATGGTTCGTGAGATGACATGTCATTTATGAAATTTTGATAGAGTTTTGAGAAACCGTGGTGGGTTTCATTTTTGGAAATGAGGCGGTGACTTGTACCACTGCATAGGGAGAATAGTGGTACATGAATCGTGTAAGGAAAATGGTTAACGGGAGATGTGTGGTACATGGTGAAGGCAACACTGCAATAAATATTTGGTAAATATTGATTTAGAGGATTATGTGGATCTATTTTTCTATATAAGGAGCACTAATCCCTTCATTAGGGTGTGTCTCCAAGATTAAAAATCCAAGAGGAATTTTTCTAAATCTGGAAGTACTTCGCAGGAAGAAAAACCCATGAAGACTTTAATTAAAAATATAAAATAAATTCCGTAAAGTCCAGAACATTTTGTAGGAAGACATTTCTACATAGGATATCCAATACATGGATGAAGAATTCGATCTAAATATTTCTTAAAGTATGCAGAGATAAAGCAAAGATATTCTTTGAAGTAGAGATGGTTTTCGGAGTGGAGGTAGTATGCCGAGTAGGGGCTATTCGTGGAAGGAATTTTATGGAGGAAAAATATGAAGGTGGATCACAGAGGTGGTTTGAAAAGGAAGGATACTAAGCCGGAATGTGGTGCACACATGGTATGTGGTGTAGTACAGTACTTGGAATAAGAAGGTTAGTTCCCAGAGGAGGAGTTCATGAACTATCAATACACAGAAAAGTGAAATTCATCTGTGGGTAAAAACAGAACTTCAACAGAGCATCCATCTACAGTTGAGAATGAATTATTCAATTATAATCTATTAAAGTGACCTTCAAGTCAATAAAATGAGTTCATATTCTTCCTAATGTAGTGATCAATGGGTAGTAAACAAAAGTGACCCGAGGTACACAATGTGTTTTCCCTAAAATCTTGTAAAGGTAGTGTTCCTGAAACAAAGTGATTGTGCTAAACTTTTGTACTCCACAACTAGTGAAGATTAGTGGACTTTGGTACGATTGAAAACCTATCAAGTTATGGTACTTGGACATATCCCTTCATGGAAAACCAAGTAAAATTGATGTGTATTTTCTTTTAATGTGATTGTTTTTTTCCTACACTTTCTCATCAGTCAGGTTTAACAAGTTCCTACCAACGTGGGAACAAGATTCTTCAGTTCAAAAAAAAAGTTGACACCCTGATTCACCTCTCCACCCTTAGGGTGTTTCGAGGTCCTTTAAGAACTTCATCAAGGACAACCCACAAGCAAAGTGGATAATACAGATGGGGAGACTTCATTCTTGGCTGCATGACCCATGTATCAAAGGGGTAGATGCACGAAGTCTATATACAATCATTTGGGATTACCTTGTAGAGAAGGTATGGGAGAGAGACCATGATTTCATTGTCTCCTGGTATCATAATAAGTATGTTAGTATTAAAAAGCTACATGATGATGAAAAAGAGTTCCAACACTTAGAAACACAGATGAACAAGCACTCTTCTTTCATTAACACCCATTCAGAACTCATATCATGACTACGAGTTCAGTTGACAGAAGCTGAAGAGCAGCTGAGGAAATCATCTCCTGAGGTGGATAATATTTTAGTTGAGCAAGATCAAGTGATGGTTAGAGTGGATGGACTCCACCATATGGAAAATGAGGAAGGGAGGTAGCTCAAATGGTGACAACAAATCCTGGATACCACACTCCAAAGATAAGTGGAGCTGAGACACTCCATCAAAGGGTCCAATCACTAGGGAATTTGATTTTTTGAATTTAAAAATACATTTTTATTCTTGTTTTATTACTTAATCTATGTTTATGGAAATATTCATTTCTTACTTTGATTATTGTGCCTCGATCATATTTTTGAAACAAATTACGATCAATTCCTATGTTCAGGTTATGCCCGATGTGAGAAACAATGGACGACCATGTAATTTCTAAATTTAGATACAAGAGTGCCAACCAGTCATTAAACACTCAGGTTCAAATAGACTACCTGGAGTTTCGAAATAAGATAGGGGACTGTGATTATAGAATTAGGTTCTCAAATCAGCCAAATTACTTTCCCCAATGTGTGAAAATGCACAAGCGGAGAAACATCCAAGTTGTTGGGATCAATATCAATAAAGGGGAATGAGATGTGTGAATCATGATACCCAATATTCAGAGTGCAGTGAAGGTGGCATGATGATAGAGGATAATTTATGACCATGTTTGAGAAAATTATGCATATAGCATTAGCCTGAAATAGGAGATAAAAAATGAGGGACAACCACTTACTATTTTTGAAAACACAAGGCCTAACTCAAAATGTCCTTCAATGTCTTTCATAACATTGGCCCAAAGCGATAGGTGAGTCAGGAGGTCGAGAATCCATACCATCATGGGGTTCCTTCAAATGTGAGAAGAGACAGGGATCCAAATAAGGGGCATGAAAAGTGTGGAGATGGAGTGATGGAATGTTTGATCAAATTCCAAAAATCTTAAAATTATGCCACCATAATGAAAGCACACTAATATGAGATCAATGGTGTGAATAAAGATCAATACTATTTCTAGACAAAACCTCTCTAGTGAGGACCTAGAACGCTTTGTAGTTTTACATCATGACAATAAGGATGATACATATGTATTTTAACATTGTATGGTAAGGATGATACATGGTATAGTTTAGAGTCATATAACTGGGATGTTGTACATAGCTTAAGGTCATACTGCCCGGACCTTGGTCAACAATTTAAAGTCATGTTACATGGATTGGGAGCTCATAGTTTAAGGTCATAGATTTTGGACCGTAATTGGGGCCAAAGGATCAGGAGGGTTGATGAACCTGTGGATGGGCACAAGGTGAATGATTGGGCATCAATATGTATACCATAATGATAGGAATCAAGCTATACATATTTCTTGAAACATATCATAGTGAAAGACCTACACTGGTGGGGGGAAATCATCTATTGTGAGGAAGATGAAGCATCTCGTAATTATCACAAGGCATCCTGAACTTGTTTCGGGTAAGGTTACAGTTTAATGTCTTATATTGAATAAATGGACACCCCAAAAGAGAAATTTATGTATTAGTACATAATCTGATGTGAATGAGGACCAAAGGGGTCCACACCACACCACACATCTTCAAAAGGTGACTTGAGGCTAAAAAAGGCTAAAACGAGAAGCTTATAATTCTGCGACTAGACCCAGGGAAGAGACATCCAGATGTCGCTACGTATCATATGAAGGAAAGAATAAATCCATAAATTTTTCTTAGAACAATTCTGCCATGTAGGTCTGACCCGTGCACATATAAAAAGAGACATTTTATCTATCTTGTTTGTTCTTTTGTTGTTGGTGTTTTTTTGAGCAACCATCCTGGGATGGAAAGTCTGGGTGTCACTATGAAAATAAATCCATATATTGCTCTTGACATGTGGAATTGTGGTGACCAACAACAAGGGTGATTCCCTCTCAAGTGAGAACACCAAAATGAAGTTCTGTTTTTCTTTATGCTTCCAAGATGATGATGCCACATTTTAAGGTCATATAACAGGACCGATCCGTGTACTTCAATGTCATATGGTAAGGACACAACAGTTTTATGTCATATGGGATGAGAGAGATCCTAGTTTATGGTCATGGAAAATGGACTATGAGGATGCATAGTCCTATGTGTGTGTATCACCTTACCAAAACTCCTAAGACCACGTGATCTATGCTCAGTGTGGGAAACAAGGGGTGGTATTAGGCATTCCCCATCATATGAGAGTGCACAACAATGAAAAAAAAATCTTGGGTGAGAAAATTCCAACTAGACTGACATTCCTACTCAACGTACATGAATATACCAAAGAACAATAGGGTAGTAAAATATAAATCACTACACCTAATACTGGGGACACAATAGGGGTAGCATCACTATTGGAAAATGGACCTATATCCACGGTTTTGGGGAACACTATGGGTATAGGTCACCCTATCCTCACGGTTTTGGGAAAACCGTGGGTATATGAATTTTTTGATAGCCTATGCCCATGTATTCCCCAAACCATGGGCATATGCTACCATATACCCACGGTTTTCTCCAAACCGTGGGTATAGGGTATCAAAAAATGCCTATACCCACAGTTTTTCCAAAACCATGGGGATAGGGTGACCTATACCCATATTTTTCCCCAAAACCATGGGTATATTAATCAGATAAACAAACCTATACCCACGGTTTTGACAAACCGTGGGTATAGGTTTCTCGCGTGTGCGTGGGAAATTTATTTTTTCTGTGAGAAAAAAAATTTAGAGGGAGTTCTATACCCATGGTTTATTACTCTATACCCACATTTTAAATAAATATATTTAATAATATATATACATACATACATACATATATGTGGTGATGGGGTAGTGGTAAAGCTACTCGTGAATGGAGAAGTAGTCACGAGATCGAATCCCGCGGGCTGCTATTTTGAAAAATATGCTATACCCAAGATTTCCAAACTGTGGGTATTGAGTTATGACATGGTGGAAAAACCTATACCGACACCACCAATGACCACGGTTCCCCAAACCATGGGTATAGCCTATACCAACGGTTTTGGGGTCTATACCCACGGTTTTGAACCGTGGGTATAGGATTATTTTCTAGTAGTGCATAAAGATAGAGGAAAACTACTAACTATGTTTGAGACACAATATTCATGTAATATAGCCTGGGATGGGAACATAAAAGTGAGGTTCGACCACTGACTGTATTTGAAACATGAAACCTGGCTCAAAATGTCGTTCAATACCCTCTGGTATGTTAGACTAAAATAGTAGGAAAGCCTAAAAGTTGAGCATCCGTACTATTTGGGGGGTCCTTTTGGATTTGAAAAATTATGAAACCCAAATAAAGGGGATACATAAAAATGAATGTACCCATGCAGTTTAACGTCATGTGGTAAAGATGAAGGAGTTGAAGTGTGATCTCAAGGGAGGTACACAGTGTGGTTTATCATAAACCTGAAATGAATGAGGACCAAGAAGTTTCCATACCACACCACCTACTTCCAGGAGAAACCTAGGCCAAGAAGGGGGCACAAAGGTTAATAACTCTATGGCTGGAACTGGGGAAAACATTTATGGGTGTCATTACATATCCAAATAGGGTGAGAATCATGACACACATAGTTCTGAAAGTTGTCATGGAAGATGGAAAATTCCAAAAGGGTAGCATCTTCTCAGATAAATACATTATAGTGATGGGTAGTTTATCATCATAAGACTTAGATGAAAAAGGCATAGTTTAAAATCATATGATAAGGACGTTTGAGATATTATTTTATGATCGTAGAGGTCAGACCATGAGTGAGGATTTCTAGGCATAAATGTGTAGCATGGATCTATAAAGCAACCTGACATGAGTGAGGACCATAAATACCCACACCACACCACAAATTCTTGAGGAAACATGCATATAGTTTAAGGCTTTGATTCTTGGACCTCAAAACATGAACTCATAGTTTAAGGTTATAGGGTTTAGACTAAAATGTGGTACAATTGTTCCATGTGGGTACAAATTTTACCAATACCCCTAAGTCCACATGATCTATGCTCGGTGTGGGAAACAAGGAGGGAAAAAGATCTTATGACACATAGAATCACACGATAGGGGGAACAGAGGTGAATAGTCAATAATGATCCCATGCCACTGATCTTCCCACTCAATGTGCAAAGGTGCATGGAGGGATAAAACTGAGAGTGTCAAAATATTATCTAGAAATGAGGATGTGAAGAGGGGTACGAATCAAAAGATACAATATTTGGGACATAATGAGGGCGATATAATAGTGAAGGAGAAATTATGACCATGTTTGAGACACAATATCCATACCATATAGCCTAGGATGGGAACAAACACCAGAGGGTAGGCCACTGACCATATTCGAAACATGAAACCTGGCTCAAAATGTAATTCAAGATCCTCTGGAACGTTGGCCCAAAATAGTAGGTGACCAATAAGGTCAAGCATCCATACTGTTTGGGGGTCCTTTCATATATGAAAGATGAGACCCAAATAAAGGGGACACGTTAAGCATGGAAATGGAATGAAAGTATGTCCATGAAGAATCCAACACTCTAATAACTGCACCACATTTGATATGAGCATGTTTATGAGGCCTAACAGAGGTCAAGGGATTAAATTATGGGAAAATGAATAAAAAATATGAGTGGAGGAATGTGAAAAAGTGGGTTGATAAACCTAGGGTTGGACCTGAAGAAAAAATGTCTGAGTGTTTCTACATATCCCATAAGAATTGGAATCAAGCCATATGTAGTTATTGAATATACCATGAAGTTTAGCTTAATGTGGTAAGAATGAACATGGGAGAGGTATCATAAAGGGGGAAAATGTGTATGACATAGTAAAGTAGCCTGATGTGAATGAGGACCAAAGAGATCTCACATCATCCCATTCAGAATCCTAGAAGAGAACTCAGGCCAAAGGGCTGGAAAAGGAATTGGAGAACCTAGGGATAGACCTGAAGAAAAAATGTTCGGGTGTTACTACATATTCCATAAGGATGGGAATCATGCCATACGTAGTTCTCAAAGATGCTGTGTAGTTTAATATCATGCGGTAAGGATGCTGGTAAGGGATGCTCTCAGGGGAGGCATATAGTGAGGGTATTGAAAACTCGACGTGAATGAGGAACAAATAGTTATCAACCACACCACATGTTCCTCTGATATTTCTAGGCTAATTAGCTAAAAAGATGAAAAAATTCATAGTACCTGGGGATAGACTTAAAGACATAATTTTCGGGTGTTCCAACATATTCCATGATGGCAAGAATCAATACACACATAGTTCTTGAATTCCTTGTAGTTTAACATCACACAGTAAGGATGTTATCCTAATGGGGATGTGTATGGCGTGGTAGGGTAACCTGATGTGAATGAGGACCAAGGAGGTTTCACACCACACCATTCATAATCCTAGGACCAAAGGGGAACTTTACATTTAAGGTCATATAGGAAAGACCATAAATTATATATAGTTTAATTGTCGTATAAGAAGGACAGAGTAGTTTAACATCATGTAGGACCAGAGAGATCCTAGTTTAAGGTCTTAGAACTCAGACCATATGGTAAGGAAAATAAGGACTGGAATGGTTGAGGAACCTAGGGTTGGACCTGAAGAGAAAATGTTCGGGCATTCCTACGTATCCCATAAGAACGAGAATCAATCCATACACAGTTATTGAATGTACTATGTAGTTTAATGTCATGCAATAAGGATGAATTGTAAAGGGGATGATACCTGAAGAGGGATAATTCATATTGTAGTTGTAAACCCGACATGAATGAGGACCATAGAAGTCCACACCACACCACATGATCCCCAGACACTCAGGTCAAGAGGCTAGAAAGATAACTGGATTTGAGGTACCTATTATTGGACCCAAAGAATAAATATCTAAGTGTTCTTACATATCCCGTGAGGGAAGGAATCAAGCCACACGTAGTTCTTGAATGTTGTGTTCAGTTTAACGTCATGTGGTAAGGATGGATGGGGAAGAAGAAGTATTCTTAAGGGGGAACAATGTGGCTGTTGAAAAATGAAGTGAATGAGAACCATGGAATTCCGCACCACACCACATGATCCCCAAACACTTAGGTTGAGAGGCTAGAAATATGATAGGGTTTGCGGTACCTGGGGATGGACATGAAGATAAAAAGTTTGGGCAATCCTATGTATCCTGCGAGGGTAGAAATAATACCACACATAGTTCTTGAAGGTGTTGTGCAATTTAACGTCATGTGGAAAGGAATAATGGGTGATAGTTTCATGTTATGTAGGAAAAGATAATGAAAAATTGTTCTTGTAGTTTAACGACATGCAGGACACCCGATGCAGTTTATCATTACGCGGGATGATAATGCTGGGTAGTTTTATGTCTTGCAGTACAGACAGAGTAATTTAATGTCATGTTGGATAGAAGTGATCCTCATTCAAATTACTTCTTGAGGAATTTATCATTGGTGGGAGGAGTAATAGAATCACCATCCATAGTGATCAAAGAGTACGAACCATTATTATAAACCTTTTGAAAAATATAAGGTTCCTCCCACTTGGGCTCCAACTTGGGTGGTTTCATACCGGGTATCATTGATTTTCTTAGGACTAGTACTATATCACCTTGAAGGAAGGAGTGTAGATGAACTTTATTATTATAATCCCTGACTATCTTGTTCTAGTGCCTCTCCAAATTGTGTAGGGATTAGAGCCGATTCTCATCGAGGGATTCTAGCTCAGCCAGATGGAACTCCGCTATCTTGTCTGAATCTCGATGGGTAGGACTTCCTATGCTCCGTACACCATGGAATATGAGGTCACCCTTGTAGAATTACGAGTTGTCTTTCGGTAATCCCAAAGATCATTGGGGAGATTTTCTGACCATTTATTTATTCTGTCCAACCATCTTCTGAAAAATGTTTGAGAGGGTATTGTTGAATGCCTTGATCATCCAATCTGACTACACATGATAGTAATAATTGTGATTGGACTAGATTTTTTACTTAGCGTACAATATCTTCAGCTCAGCTGCTCAAAAGTTGGTTCTGTTATTGGTGTGGATGACATGAGGGTATCCGAATCAGTGTATGATGTTAGATCTCATGAAATAAACAATAAAACGAGCCTCAACTTCCTTGAGCAGAATCACTTCTTTCCACTTAGAGAAGAAATCTGTGGAGGTAAGAATGAACTGACACTGGCGAGCTGCTACTGGTGGATATAGTCCCACAACATCGAGCCCACAGGTAGCAAAGGGCCAAGAATACTTGGCAGTATAGAGAGGCTCTGGCGGTCAATGCACAAAATTGGCATGGATCTAACATGCATGAAACCTCTTGGATAACTCGATACAATCACGGACCATGGTGTGCCAGAATTAGACCAACCTTCAGATCTGGTGGGAAAGTTTTTACCTAGTTTAATGAGATCCGTATGAACCGAGATGGAATTAATGCATAACTTGGGAGATATCACCTCCATGAATACAAAAGAGGATCACTCCATCGAACCAACATTTGTAGAGGATCTGTTAAAGGATGGTGCTACTCTAGATGGTGAAGTGCACTACATGCCGACAGATTCGCTCACGTTCAGCTCTATCCATCATGAGATTTTCGCATCAGAGGTACTCGAAAAAGGGTGTAATCCAACTAGGGGTTTATTTTTCTACAGTAGGGGGATATAAAGGTCCCTATGTAGAGGCATATATGGTAAGATGAAATACTTATTGACTATCATCATTGTCTGGAGTGACAAGAGCGATAAATCATTAATGTGACACATGGATAAACAAGATGTCCTAGTTAGGATCTACAAGAGAAAAAACAAGGCTGACAAAAGAATTGGATTGACCATTTTGTGACCTCGAGGAATAACTAACCTCAGTCAAAGAAGGGAGTCAGGCCATCAGTTGGAGAGTTCACTCTAAAAAGGGCACAAGCTCTAACTTTATAACGATGTAGTCACCGTTGATTTTCTTGAAAGCTATCATAGATTCCACCATCACATGTAGGTGGGGAACATCAATATCAAGGGCCAAATCAAGACTAGTGATGAGATCCTAATACTCTACCTCACTATTGGTGCAACCCTCTGATAGCAAGAACAAATAGGGAAAAATAGCCTATATGTGCATAATGAAGATGATACCTAGGCCTACACTATTGAGTCTAGGATCATTGAGCCTTTTTCTAGTGGGGATCTGTGAAGAACCATAGAAGTGCATATTCCCACATAGAATAGCCTAATCCACTGATAGGATGACCTCATCTAAGAATTCAAGATCCAAAGACTTCTCTATGAGGGATGGATGGTTGGCCAGAAAATATGTTAATGCCTGACCCTTGATAGATTTTTGCAGAATGAACCTAATGTAAAATTTATGAAGGATCACTACCCACCAAGCTATATGAACTGTCAAAATAGCTTAGTTAAAAATATACTTCAGCGAGTCCACACAGAACACCAGCTGTATCTCGTGGTGCTGCAGATAATGCCACAAATTATGTACTTTGAAAAGTAGTGCGAGGAAGCTCTTCTCGATAGAATAATATCTAGTATCAATTTTGAGGAGAATACGACTAAGATATTATAAACTATTCTCCATCTATTCATTGTTCTTTTGAGTGATAAGGCCACTGGGGGACCATTCTAGGGTGGTCACATAATTGAAAACTGTCTTACCGAAGATGGGTGGAATAAAAAACAGAGGATGGAGTAGGTACTTCTTGATTTCCTCAAAATAAATTTGATATTCTTCATCCCACTGGTAGATGAAACCTTTCTTCATGAGTTGGGAAAAGGTCTTACATTTTCTATCCAAGTTTTCAATGAATCGGCATATGTAGGCTAAGTAGCCTTAAATGCCTTGGATCTTCTAAATGCTGTTTAGAGGAGGCATCTGACTGATGGCCTTGATATTCTATGGATTGATCTCAATGCCTCTGTATTTGATAACAAAGCTATGGAACTTTCCAGAAGTAACCCCGAATGCACACTTTAAGGGGTTCATCTTTAGATAGTGGGATCATAGGAATCTAAACACTTTTTCTAGATCTCTAAGATAGTTCTAATGCTAGTGAGATTTTACCACCAGATCAACCACGTAGAATTCCACTAATGTCCCAAGAATCATTTTGAATATACGATGCGTATGACACTTGTATATGGCTCCTGCATTATTTAGACCGAAATAAATTAATTGGTAATAGAAGTTACATTGGGGTTCTCTGAAGGTATTGGAATCCTCATCTTCGGAGGAAATTAGGATTTGATTGTATTCAGAATACTCAACCATGAAGGAGAGATCCTGAAATCTGGTAGTGGCATCTATCAACAACTCTGTCATAGGAAGGGGAAAATAATAATTTAGACAGTTATGGTTAAGATCTTAAAAGTTGATGCAGAACCTGATCTATCTGTTTTTCTTCATGATAGGAATGATATTATCCAACCACCTTGTGTATTAGAATTACATGATGAAATTGGATTTGATGATATTATCAACTTCGACCTCAACCATGGAACCATGAGAAGGGTGAATCTTTATGGGAGGTTTTTTGAACCCACGATGACTTACTAGGAGACTAGGGCGATGGAAAATGACCTGGGGATCCAGTCCTAGCATCTCGTTATAGCTCTAGGAAAATATATCCCAATGATACTTCAAGAAATCCACACATTGTTGTTTCTCTTATACAGGTAGAGGTGTCCTTATTAGTGTTGTCCTTGGGTCTCCCTCAGTACCTAGATTAACCTGTACCAACTCATCAATGGTGGAAGAGATTACTTCTTCAAATTTGGGAGGAGAATCCTAAAAATTCTATTCATCTCCCATAATAAGAGGATCATCGGTGAGGGGAAATTATTTTTGGTTAACTGACCCTAACGAAATGTTGGCACTAGCCTGAGTGATGGAGGAATCTTCATCAGGAGACCCCTACACTACCGAATCCATGGATACAAAATCTGTCATTCCAATCCCATCAAGCCTTTGCCCGAGGGGGCACACTTGATGATATTAAATCAGTAATGGAATATTGGTTTGAGTTTATTAAATCCAGCTCAGCAGAACATGCAGGTATGGATTATAATTGTTTCCATTGGGCAGACATCCTGATACCCTATAGGGGTAGGGGGTTCTATAATCACTTGAGCCTGGTTTATATAGGAATACGATGTGATCCTATGGAATTCCTTGTATTTGGGAATTTTTCTTTCCATTGTCTCAAAAATAAAAAAGAAGTGCCCTAAGTTTCAGGTGGTGGCCTCTAATCAGTGAATTGAGAGGATGAATGCATCATCCACATCTGTCCACAGTTTGGATGAAAGTTATCAACCACATTGGTTTGAACTCACTTGTCCATGCTCTTATAATAGTCTAAGTATAAATATCAGGCTTCACAAGAGGTAAAGGGAGATGAATCACCCGAAAGTACACACACTCGAACATTAATGGAGATGAGTCACTGGTGATATGAGGAGAGAATTTCCACATATAGATGGAGACAAGGTCTACCCATAAATGCATTATAGGTGGTGTCCTACAAGACGACCATGAACTTAGTGATAGAAACCAGGCCATCGAATTGAGTTTTCAGATGAATCTTTCTACAAAGCCTCTGTTCAGTCCGGTCATAACCCTAAATATTTATGTTATAGGGATCCAGATCTTCTTCAGAGATCTCCATTTTGTGGAGCATCTGGGTCAGGATGAGATTGATCCCAGAACCAATGTTTATGAGGCTGCAGCGGATTTCCATGCCATTATGCAGGCCTATGATGTACAATGGGAAAATGTGTCCCTATATAGGGGAGCCTTTATCTCATATTGAGAACGAGATGAAAACTTGACATTCTACATTCTTGGATTCTTTATTATGGAAGAATTCTATAGACACTACCTATGATTTGAACTGATGGTAGGTTCTCAAAGGCTTTAAGAGGGATTCACACATATATTTCTACAGGTGGAGAGCCTTGAGGATTGAGAGCCTTCTAGGAATTATGGAAAGGTTTTTAAGCACATTGGGTTTTGAGATTGAAAGAGATTCAGCATCGGAGCGGCGACGCCTCCTCGATCTCGAGCGTTAGGGTTTCTTCCAAGACTTCGATCCCTTACCCCATCTAGCCGCGGTTGGCTAGGCTTCGGCGTCCCCTTCCTCGACGATCCTCGATGGCTCAGTTGTTGTCTTTGTCTCGTCTTGGAGGGAGAAGGCTTCGGTTTGGTGGACAGAGGTGTTTTGGTGACGGATTAGGGCTTGGTGGATGTGGGTGACGACTTTGGTCCTGTGCGGCTCGCCGTCGGCCCCGGTATGGTGCGGAGGGGGGAGGGACCTTAATGGTTTTTTTTCCAGGTTTTTTCAATGTTTTTCTTTATGTGATGATTTTCTTGAGTTCGCACGTCGGTGTCTCTTCGGTGTTCCCTTCTGCATCCTTGGATCTTCTCGATTTCCTGCTCATTTGTTTAAGAATACATTGGGGGATCTTCTGTGGTATCTATTTGTCTGACTCCAGCCTAGAGAGGCATTTTAGGATCTGATGTGCTCGGATCCCTTCAATAGTGACTTTCCCTCGAAGTGATTCCAGTTCTTCCAGTCCTGGGCGACGTTGACATGACTTCTTTCTCCCTGGATCGTCATCTTTTTCGGGTGTTGCAGATGGAGTTGGAAGAGGATCATGGTTGCAGGGGGGTGATGCCGAATTTGGCTCTGGCGCTTGGATGTGGTGCTGATGTTGGCTTGCTGTTTGAGTCTGTGATGTTTTCGATGAAATGGAGGCAAGTTTCTGCAGTAATTTTACAATTTCGTTTGAAGTCATTTTACGGGTGATGATGGTGTGGATGAAGGTGTCTCTACTGAGGTCATTTGATACTACGGCTGCCGATTCTGGTGATGTGATGATGATGAGGGTAGGATTGAGAATTCAGGAGCGTGACTCGAGGCGGTTCGAGGACCGAGGTGTCTTGTGTTTTGTTTTTTTATTTTGAATTATGAATCTGAATTTTGATGTTTTTGGGGTTGTTTTGGAGCCTTTGTGGTGTTTGAAATTTGATGGATTGGTATTTGGAATTTGGCATCAGTATTTTGAGGTTCCCACTTACCCTTAAAGTGGTTTTTTAGAAAATGAAAAAAAGGATTTGGCCAAGCACATCATACTTCCATTTAAGGCACACATTTATGCCAGAATGAATTTTATCTGTGGAAAGAGGTATGATGAGAACTGCTGGTCAAACTGGAGTATTCTATCTAGTGGTGGGAATGTTCCATTGCTCACTAGTTGAACCATACAAGATAACTAACGACTGATTACCATATGACTTAGGTCTATCCATAGCTAAACAATATTGATCATGATGCGGTCTTAGTGGATCTGTCTGATCAAGGAGTACAAACAACAGTGACAGTGAATCTGATGAGATCGGACGAGAGGACTATGCATACTAAGATCTACACTGAACCTACTTTCTAGTCTCTATAGCATGCATAACTTGGATAGAGGCACTGAACTGAGCATTATAACAGTTCATGTATCCACAGTTATGTCGATGATGGCATTGACTGGGGACATTAGGCAAATCTGCCTGGTGCTCCTCATTGTTGGGAACCATGTATGGGTCCACTAGCTCGATGATATTTACCGAGGAATACTCCTGGTCATCACTTGAGTAATCCCCCATTACTGGGATAATTCTTAGGGTAAATCTCCATTTCTAGGGGAATGAAGTTTCCAAGCATACAGGATGACTTCGACATCAGCGGGTGGCTTTTCTTTCCATCATGCCATCAACGTTTCCTCTTCTGAGAGGTATAAGGATGAGATGTAGACCCATAAGCGGTATCTAGGGAAGGTTTAGTGGCTTTAAGGGTCTTAGGCTGGTTCGTGAGGGAATAGATGATGCCATGGGTGCGAGCAACTGCTTTATGATTCATCCAGTTGTTAAATTTTTGGAACCCATGACTAGAGACCTATTTCTATTCACCCTCACTATCACTGTCTACCTTTGTGGATACACATTCCACCTACACTAGGGATATACCCAACCTTTCCAAATTGTTTTTGACCTTTTCCAGAAGCCAATCCTTGAAAACATATAACTACCTGAAGGTATGTCCAAGGAATCAGTGATAGAGGCAATAGTTGGGAGATCAGTGAGATTATCCTCTTAGGATCTTCTATATTATAAAAACTATAGGATTCCATCATCCACAACACTCTAAAAATATCTAGGGACCTAATCTTCTTCAAATGAGTAGGTTTGGTTTCTCTTGTCTGGTAAAGGGACCTTGAGAGCCTAGCCCTAATAGGGGGATGGAGCCTGATGAGGAGGTGAAACTTGATTGTCTTTCCTAGGTGATAGTAGTGAATTATGTAGAGGTGACTTCTAATTCTGAGGTGGGTGATGTTGAACCTAAGGTTGAGCCTGAGGCTGGGACCCTCAATAAGGTTGTGGAGGAGTCTCTAGTAGTAACAAATCTAGTGGCCTAGGGAACTCTACTTGTGTAATGGCAGTGACCTCAGGCTTGGCTGCTCTACTTACATGGGTCGTGGGAGGCAACGAGCATGCCTTATTGTCCTACTACAAGGATTCTTCTAGAAACTGATATTTATTAGAGAAATCCTAGAATCCACCTGGAAAGTTCTGAGTGATAAGATAAGGAACCCTTTCAGTCTTGATGTTTCCCACACACATCGTCAACAACTGCTCTTGATTCAGTGGAATATCGAGTGAATACGTAAGGTCCTTACACCTTGAAAAAAGTATATAACTCACTCATCTAGACCTTACATTCACTTGAAGAGGTCAATGATACTAGTCTTGGGAGTGGTGGAGCTTAACTGATACATAAACTCCCTATGAAGATCCTCCCAAATAGCTATAGACCCGATGGGTAGTTGGTTGTACCAGACGAACGTGGGCCCTTCTAGTGTTTGTATGAAACACTGAATCTTGGCAGTCTCTTGTTGCACCGAAGTTACATGCATGGGTCCACACCTTGAAATAAAGTGGGACAGATGCTTCAGGGGGTCACCCATCCCATTTAAGGGGGATAAGGTAGGATTCCCAAACCTTGTGGGTGCTAGCATATCATCCACCCATGCTAGATATGGCTTTCCATAAGATGGGATCACCACCTATTGAGTTTCAAGGACCTCAAGGTGAGTGATGAGATGGACCATTGGATCATCCTGGCAAGGGTTGCTATCCTATCAAGGGTACCTAGACACTTGTGTTTTGGTAGGTTATTCAATAAGATAAGATGGCCTAATGACTCATGGATCGGTTGGTGGAATGACAAGAGGAGCTTCTGGAAAGATGAAATGTAGAACAACTAGGGGAAAAAACTGAATAGAAACATGAGGGGATGCTGGGAGAAGGTTCTCACATAGCTCGAGAAAATTTAGTGATGCATACCATGGATTATTTCTATAAGTTCCGACCTCTATCCTATCGAGATATGCAGGGTTTTCCAGATCAATGAGAGCCAACTCACCTGGGGGAGCCTATACCTACACCTGTTACCCTGGTGGAGGATGATTGATATCATACTAATGTTCACCATAGTTTTTCCACCACTCCACTAGTCACTCAGAAAGGATCTCATCAATGACTTTATTCTATTTTGTGAGCTATTGGAACAACATGGACTTCTCAGGACCATACGCTATTTCCTGCACTAAACCAGATGGGTCAGAGGGATTTACAGTCCCAGTGTGACCTTTTCCCTTGTTGGGTTCCTGACTGAGGGGCAATGACTCGGTGGGGTCTGCAAGTCAATGTAACTATCTTTGATGGTGAGTGAAAATTCCTAGAGGATCCAATAGCTATGGTCCTATCCCAAGAGTTAGGTTTTTCTCGATGATTCCTACCTCAATTTCCTTCTATATTAGATCGACCATGTTTATGATGACAACTCTTGGTGGAATATCCCCGATATCACTATGAAGGTTTGGTTGTTTATGGATTGAGCTAAAGTGGAGGGTAACATAATGTACCCATCCACAGATCTGGACATATGGAGATTCCTCCTCAATAACTCGACATTACATAATGAAGATCTAAACACATCTTGCTGAAGAGACCGATGATGATAGGGTGACGTAGGGTGATGAGCCACAGGAATCACGACTGACTCAAATATGCGGCATTGCAGGACGCTTTCATCATAACGCTCCTGGATTTTTGGATAAGCCAATAGATGATGAAGGAGATACAAGTAAGTCATCCCTAGAGTTCAGTGGAAACACATGACTTTATCCTGGGTAAGAGGCTATGGAATGTAGAAGTATGAAGTAGCTATTGGCCAAAAAATCTTAGGAAGATGGTCCAAATATAATAATTCCCCACAAAATCCTTTGATTGGAATTGGGATACGACCCTTGGTTTCCCCATTCTTCAATATGGGTTGTTGAGGAACTGGTAATGGTACTGATATCAATCTCTATGGAGGTGAGCTGGTCAGTAAAGAGTATAGTGCCAAGGCTGAAAAACTCCTGCATTCTAGGCTATCACATGAGGAATATACTGACTACATCACCGCATCCCTATAGGATGGGGTATAGACCATGTATTCCAATGTTAGGATGGCGATCACTAATTTTGAATCTGGGAGGTGATCATTGTCCACCGGTCCCTTGAAAAACTATACGTGATCTCTGGTTGAGGTAGAGAAAGATCCTGGAGATTATATAGTGGATTATATAGCTAGACCCTAAAAGGGAGAAACATATTCCTCTTCCTATATATATCTATGATGTGATTATAGGATCAGGTGCATTTAAATTTTCGGAATGATGAAGCTTACATGCCTAGTTCCTACCCCAGACTTTGATGCAGAGGATTTAAGAGAAGGATCCATCATCGAATCACACTCTGCTTCAGAGTATGAAAAGTGGACTAGATTGACACTGATCTAGCACTGCGCATGATTCTTCCTTTGGTGGTGACAATTCACACTTCTTCCCCATGATGGTTCCTCAGTTCAGGGTAAATATTTGACATGGGGGGGGGGGGGCTTCGTGTGGGATAGTGCTGGAGTGAGGAGGGCCTCCACTAGAGCTGGTAAGAACATGGGGAAAACCACCAATCCCATTGTCATTAGAGCGGGAAGGACCTTCTCTTTGGGTACTGATAAGGACATGGGGAGGGCCTCCATGCTGGATGAGAGAGTTGGGAGAACCTATGATTATATGATTTGGGGTGCGAGGGTCACCAGGGTAGATTTTGAATAGAACAAGGGAAGAACCCCCATGCTGAGTGTGGGATATGCGGAGAGGAACTCCATGGTTATCAGTGCTGGAGAGGGGAGGGCCTTTGTTGGAATAGGTAAGGGCATGGGGAGGGCCTCCATGTCAGCCACCCACATCACATAAAGGACCTTTGCACTAGTTGGTAGTAGTGGTATGAGGAGGGCCTTCTTATTGATCATGCTAGACATGGGGAGTACCTCCATGTTGATGGGTTATGGGGTGAGGAGGACCTTTGCATTGATAACCTGAAATATAGGGAAAATCTCCATAACTAGGATCATGGGCATGGGGAGGACCTCCGTGCTGAACAACAACAAGATTGGGAGGACCTTCGCTCCTATTGGTAATGGAGGCATGGGGGAAATTCCCTTGATGAGTGTGAGAGAGGGGAGGACCTCCACCCTAGATACTGATGATACATGGAGGGACTCTGTATTGGATATGGACATCACGGGTTGGCTTGTAATGACAGCTACTCACACTGACAACTAGAAGAGTCATCCAAGCATTCCCAATGGGTGGTTGGGGTCTCAACACTAATCGGGCATAGAAGTTCCCCAGATTTGTAAGAAAAGGGGGATGATAGCATGCATCAGTGGTGACATGGGCCACTGAAACTGTAAAAGATGATGCCCCATGATGAGTATCTTCCTAATCTTGTGACCAATGTTGGAATCAGTTTATCCGAGTCTAGGCTGATGATGTAAGGGTATAGAACACCTTCTCATTGGCCCAGGGGACTGGATGACAACACTAATGTGGCCTAGTGGGATCCCTCCATGGTAGTTCCCTAGATGAAGTTGAAGTTGGGATGGTTTGAATGCCCCTGACTTCGTTAGCAAAGGGGAGTGAATCATATGAGAATTTTGGGGAGAGGATCCTGAAACGATTGGATGCCAGAGTGGGGAGATGTGGCTCCTCATGCATCCCTTAGGGGCAGTGGTGACGATGAGGTACATAAACCCCCAAATCTTGGTGGGCCATATCCCTTTTTTGGATGACCCCTCTTGTTTATATCATCGAATGAGAGTATCAATCACCTTCTTATAAATGATATAAGAGGGTGATATGGGTCATGGATGTCCAATATCCATGGATTTGAATGACGATGTGGCAAAGATGGAGTTGTGCAGGATTTCCACATTGGTGTTGCCCCAACCCCTACGTCTGCAAACATGAGGAAAATGGGTTCATGTAGCTTGGGTCCTACAAAGTAGGAAGATTTAGCTATTAGTACAGAAAATAGTAAAGTAGTTCCCATTACCCTAGAGCTATATAGTCTTCCATGTTTGGATAGAAAGATCAACTCTTATGATATTGCAGAATAAAATTCCCAACGATTAACTACCCTAAATTTTGGTGAGTTCCACACCAGATCTACTATTTTCTTAGCGGGACCTAGTTCTAAATGAATAGATCCGGTGAAACTCTTATCTACTATTTTCTAGAACTCTACTAATCCCCATTGTCAAAATAGAAAAAGATTAATGTAGGGTTCAACATTTTTGTTTCTAATGATTTTTCTGGGGTGCACTGCCTTACGTCATTGTTGAAAGCAACAATCACGTCTATTTCCCTGCATTACCACTTTCCAAAGGCAAGAAGAATTCATCACTTTATTAGAGATTTCTTCTCCTTCATTGATATTGTATGATGGGATGTTGGTCTCTCCTTCCATGGATTACTCCTCAGAATTCATCGCCTAGTCCGGGTCTGCCTTATAGATTAAGAAGTTGTTCGTGAATCTCATTCTTGGTGTTATCTCTCTGTGGACACTGGTTAATTATGCTACTTCTTCAAGGAAATTATAAAGGTTCATGTCAGGGAATAAACCTTCAGGCAGGGAAGTAGTCACATTGGGCATCACTGGCATGTATGGATGTTGGAACCTTGGTACACCTAAATTTTTCCTTATTAGAGGGCTTCTTGAGGGTGCGGAAGCCTGAGGCATCCCATGTCGGATGTGGGGAATATTATTCCAGAAGAATGTCTCCATGTTTTTCCTTGGATTCCCATGTTTAACACGAGGTATTTTGTGAGGTTAACGACTAGAGAAGATAGATCATACTATTAATAATGCTGATGAGAGTGGATCAGATTGGTACATCCCTTGGAGGGAGCACCTAGAAAGTTTTCCTAGTGGATGGGTCAAAATGTCCACAACGAGCGGAACCAGGGATGGTGTGTAACAAAAAGGTAAGGTTTCACACCATGATGGCCGATATGGACACCACAAAGAAAAGATCAGAGAATGTGGGTCCTAGAAAGGGAATGCCGGGGTTTACCATTGGCTGGGATTGAGCCTTAGAGAGGTATACTATGTACCCTATTTAGAAGACAGGGATCAAAACCCATTTAGATCAAAGGATTGATTTGAGGATTACACATGTATAAATGCTTGGGTACCATTAAGGAGATGAAATGGAATGAATGTAACCATACCATGATAAGGGTAAGTTGGTGGAGAAAATGGATGGGGATTATGAATGGTTAGCTGCCTGGGTGCTGCTAAGGAGTGGAATTGATGGATGTAATGATCTCACCAGGATGTAGCAGCCCAGATAAGGATCATTATGGATATGGAGGAGGTGTCATAGGGAAAGAATGAATTAGATAGAACTGATGTGAAGATGAAGGTGTTAGGATTGATCTTCATGGAGGTTTCCTATGTATCCTAGTTGTTGGGAATCAAAGTCCACATAGTTCTAAATGGGGTGATGAGGCACCTAAGGAGGTGAATCATGATAAATAGAGCACATGGGAAAGGATCCAAAGGAAGTGAAACCTCCAGGTTGGGGCTTCGTATTATCGAGATGAAAAGGCTCATGTGAGAGACCTGAATGGGAATGGATGATGGATTTGAACCTTGGGGAGGCTTCGTACATGCCCTATTTTAAAGACAGGGATGAAAGCCCATGTAGTTCAAGGATGGAGCATGAGATTAGGGTATACACAAAGGATAACGACCCAGATACATGATGGGGACTATGCATGGTTATTGTCCCATCGTAAGAGGGGGAATATTGGTTGGAGGAATATGGTAAAGTGTGGGGATTATGTATGGTTATCTACCCTAGTGGATCAGAACACCCCAGAGAGGCAGATCCGGGGGATGCATCCCAAAAAGGGAAAGTATCACATCAGGTGGGTACATCCCTAGGAGGGAATAAAAGGGTTTACCATTGGTTGGGTTTAGACCTCAGGGAGGATTTCTACATACCCTATGGAGAAGACAAGGATAAAAACTAGCATAGTTTAAAAGGTCATATATTTTAACATCACGTGGGATGAATTTGAACTGGCGTGAAATCCAAGAAATAGATGGATTGTGGGGAATGAAGTGATTGAACCTCAGAGAGGCTTCCAACATTCCCCATTTAGAAGACAAGGATCAAAGACCATGCAGTTCAGATGGGTGTAGTTTAACATCATACTGGAAGAGGGGAATGGGGATTATGTGTGGTTAGAATCTTGAGTGGATTTCATGGTAACTGCTAAACTCTTTTCCCATGTGAGTCATGCTCAGTGTGGTAAACAAGAGGTAGTGGTGGACCGGACGATCGTGTTGAAAAAGGTGAAACCATGAAGGATGGTCTGGGGATTATGCATGGTTATCAGCCTATGGTAATGGAGATTGGGACTTACTCTAGGATGGAAGCCTAATGAGGGTGATTTGATGTATGAGAAGGATATGCCCATCACACAAGGAACACCATATCAGAGTGTGTCAGGGATTACAAGAAGACTGCCCAAGGTGAACATGGTGAAAAATCCCAAAGGGGGAGAGGAGAGGGAGAGCACTAATTATCATTCTCCTTTGAGCCTACCCCGTCTTTCCATGCATGCAACAACTCACAGTTTAACATCATGTGTTAGGGATGAGGGCACTTGGCAGTTTAACATCCTGTAGCTTAGATTATGAGGACTTGATCCTCACACCTTGATAAAACACATTTTTATTGAATATTGTATTGATAATAAATGATATAATTTCTTTAAATTGTAGTAAATGTGTTCATTTATAAAATATTTTGGATTAGATCATTCATTTGAAATTTTGATGGAAATTTCAGTTTTACCCTTTATAGTGCATTGTAGTATTTAAGAGATACATATTTTAATGTTTATTATTTGAACTTTAAATTATGTAATTGTGTTCTTGACTTAATGTGATACAAATTATTTTCAGGACATTGGAGATAAATTGTGCATTTGGTTGGACTAAATATACCATGAAGTCAAAGGTGGGATGAGCCCACCAGATTGGACATTGGTTATTTATTTGGGTCATAAATCCTACATACGTACTTGGATTGGGCTTGAATTTGGAGAGGATCTCGGAGAAGAAATTTCTCAAAAATAATCCTACTAGATGGAGAGCTGTTTCATGCATTATGGTGGTCAAACAGGCAGTGAAAGTTGGATTAAATTATTTGGCCGAATTTCCCCATTCACACTTGAAACCTCTTAAAACATAGCCTCCCCTCCACTATATAAATTGATGTTTTTCTCATTTTGAGGGGTTGTAACATGCATTAGGATTTTGAAGGTAGAAGATAATTGGTTTCACTCAAATTATCTAGCCATTTTAAGAGGGGTAGCACTTGAAGCAATCATCCCCTCATCGAAGCCTTCTTCTCTTCTTCATGTTGTAATGTTTTCATTTGTGTAATAAAATTATTTTTTATTATTTTATTTATTCTATTTTCTTATATTTTGTTAAAATTTCATTTTCTATTAATCTTTATAATTGTTCTGGAATCAATAGTAGAAATTATATTGGGTTTTACCCTCTCTAAACCATTGCAAATGAAAAACGTTTCTACAATGACTACACCACCTATGGAAGAGTAGTTTTTTCAGTAATAGATCTACCTCTAACCTCATTCATTAATTTATTTTGAATAAATGAGCTAATTTAATTCACATAATATGATCTATTAATTTAGTTTTTAATTTAAATGAAACTAATCAATAAATTGAAAAATAAACACAAATCACACGAGGTCGAGAATTGTGTGAATTGTGAGAGCACAGACGTAATTGGTAAATCAAAACCACACGGGATAAATTTGTAGTGTTAAAATTTAATCCCTAAACTCAATTAATTCTAATTTACAGAGAGGATATGTGCCTTAATTTACCACTGACCATAAGCTAGCCTTATAATATCAATCAAAGCAGGGTGTTGCGATTTCATGTTCAGAGTTAGCCTAGGGTAAAATTCACTTCATCTTTATAGTAAAGTTAATTTTCGTAGGGTTTGGGATTTAAAAAATTAAAGGATCATAATTAAGTGGATATTAATTTAAATGATACTGATAAATAATTGAGTGAATAGGTAGAGTTATACTGATTACTCCTTTTAAAATATTTTTTTAAAAAAACATCTTCTTATTGTGTCATTTTAATCGAAATTTATTTCAAAAATAAAAATAAAAAAAATACAATCTTCATCCAAAAAACTTATTCTAGATTTATAAAATATAAAAATCCCCCATCCTTTTAATTAGTGTTCTTATTTAATTTTATTTTATTTTCAAAAATTATTTTAATATGTTGTTAAATTTATTTCCTCCTTTGAGAGACGACCTTGGTCAGCCACTCTGCTGCACCTATGTACCCAAAAACCACTAATCATTTGAAGGAGCCCATGACAGTGCCTTTCAAATTGGTACTGTTTCCAGGGAGGAAAGTAATTATTTCAACCAATTATAAGTATTTATTTTATTTTAAATTTTATTCTCTTCTTCTCTTCTTTTTTCCTTATTTACCCAATCCGATTTTTGTTTCTTCTTCTTTTATTTTCTTCTTCTTATTTTTGGACCATCAACTCAAACTTCTCATTTTTATTTTACTATAGAACAATTTAATTATTTTTATTTTCATTTTATTTATGAGATGAACTAATCCCGAGGATATTTAAGATCTTGACCCTAAGATATAACATTGCCTTCGATCTAGAATCATACATTCTCAGTCTATGGGATGTTTCAACATTCAACCAGTTGGATAAATCCACCACTACAAGAACATTAAAATTGGAAACACTTATAAGTGTAACTTAAAACAAGAACCAATGGCTGAAAATAATATAAATTAACTTAATAGAACCATTAAATAATTGAATTCACCTGATATTAATTATCAACCAAATTTTATTGCATACCCAAATCTCGAATCGGACTTTAAACTGAAATTTGGGTTAATTCACCTTATTCTAAAGTTTCATGGATTATCTGGTGTTGACCCAAACAAACTCCTTAAAGAATTTAATGTGGTTTTCTAAACCCTTAAACTATGAAATGTATCTGCAGATCAAATAAAATTAAGAGTATTCCCATTTTCACTTGATGGATATGTGAAATATTGGATGTATTATTTACAGCATGAATATGTAACATGTTGGAAGGATTTGAAACATATTTTCTTAGAAAGATTTTTTTCTATCATCAAGGACTACTTATATTCATAAGGAGATCTCTGGGATCAAGCAAGCCCAAGGGAAGTCAATGTATGAGTACTGGGAGCAATTCAAGAAGTTGTGTGTAAGTTGTCTGCATCACCAAATTAGTGGGAAACTCCTCATCCAGTACCTCTATAAAGGAATCCCACCTATAGAGAGGAGCATGGTGGATACTACAGCTGGAGGAGAATTGGTGACTAGACACCAGTATCTGCACATGCATTGATTGAAAAAATGGCCCAAAACTCCCAACAATTTGGCGATTGAGGTACACTGCATATCAGAGGAGTACATCAGGTAAGTCCTTCGTCTCTTAAGAGTAATTTGATTGATACCAAGTTAAAAGAATTGAACACTATGGTGAGGAAAATTGATTTGGATAAAATAAATCTCAACCCACTCCTTCAAGACCTTGTGGCATTTTCACTGAGACAAGCCACGTAACTGACTGTTTCCCCCAATTGCAATAAATAGAAGATTCTGAAGTAATGTTTCCAGAGAGACCATAGTAGCAACAACAACAACCATATCCTCAAAAGAAGATTTATTCCTCTTCTCCAACATACAACCAAGGGTGGAAGGATCAATCAGACATGAGGTATGGATATGTACAATAACAAAGGCACCCTTTTCAAAAAAACTTCTAGCAACATCCACTTTACCAATAAGGTTTCAAAAAACCCCAAAGGCGATTTGAAGCTCAAGCATCAAAAAGTCAATAATAAGGGAATCCCCTAACCAAGGTAGATTCTAACACTGATAACCTTTTGAAACAGATTTTTCTTAACCAAAAGAATGAGATGAAGAGTCAAGGTTCAGAGTTGAGGGAGTTAAAGACACAGATGAGCCAGATTGTCACCGCCCTCTATGAACTAGTAAGTAATAAATCCAGAAATATTCATTCCCACCCTACTCCAAATCCCAAGGGAAATTTTACTGCCATAAAATTAATAAGTGGGAAGAAAACAAATGATACATCTACACCTATCGTTCCACTGAGATTCACCTCAACTCCATATAAGCCCCATTACATACCAACTGATGAGAAATATAAGGAGAAAGATAAAGGTAAGAAAAGGATTTATGATGTTCCTCATAAATACCTTCTATTTCCAAACAAAGTTGTACAAACCAAGGATATGGATGAAGAGGCGTTGAAAAAAGAGGTTTTGGGCACATTTAAGCATATAGAGATAAAAATTCCCATGATCGAGGCCATTAAGAAAATCCCAAGGTATGAGAAATTCTTAAAAGAACATTGTACTAATCGAAGAGGGATTAAGGGAAATGAGAGGATCAATATTGGAAGGAATGTGTCATTAATCGTTACACTAACTCTATCAATGCCAATGAAGTGCAAGGATCCAGGGACATTCACCAACCCATGCACCATAGGGGAGTTTCACTTTTCTAATGCTCTTTGTGATTTAGGAGCTTCCATAAATGTAATGACTAACTTTTTATTTTCTTCTTTACAAGTTGGCGAGTTGAAGTTGACAAGATTAGTGGTGCAGTTGGAAAATAGAGCTACAACATATCCAGTAGGAGTCCTTGAGGATGTACTTGTTCGGGTAAGAGACATGATCTTTCCAGTAGATTTCTACATGCTTAATATAGAGGATTATTAGGTAAGTTCTCATGCTCCCATTATCTTAAGTAGTCCCTTCCTCAAAATTGAAAAAACTATCCTAAATGTTAATGAGGGTACACTTTCTATATATTTTGGTGATGAAGTTTTGATATTTAATATTATGGACTCCATGGAGTACCCCTCAGAGCACCATTATGTATTTTTTATCTCCCATTTTGAACCACCAAATAAAAACCCCATGGAATTTTATTGTCCTATTCTTAGAGATATTAGGAGTATTGGTTATAGTTTGATGTCTAAGAGAAATTCCACACCCATTTCTAATGAAAAATACTCTCTTAGATTTGATTTTGAAATGGATTCATATTTTTATTTTGATCATGTTCAATCTGATAATGACATGACTGTTTATTATGTTGATGAATTTGATGTTTTATTCTCTAATTGTGATGATTTATATTCTGATACTGATGCTCTTTGTGCACATATTTTAGTTATTTCACTATCTCCATCCATTCATCACCCACCAAAATTGGAACTCAATCCATTACCACCAAAACTAAAATACTCATACTTGTTAATTAGTGAGAAATTACCTATTATAATTTCTAACAATATCCATTTTGAACATGAATAAAAACTTTTGAATATTTTGAGGGAGAACATTAGGGTAATCGGGTGGACCTTGGCTAACATATTAGGTATTATCCCCTCCATTTGCATGCATAGGATTATTTTGGAGGATGAGGCTAAACCAGTTAGGCAGCTACAATGGAGACTCAATCCAACCCTTCTGAAAGCTATTAAAAAAGAGGTTGAAAAATTGGTTGAGGTAGGTATAATTTATCCCATTTCAGATTCTCAGTGAGTGAGTTCTATTCAGTTTGTGACAAAGAAAATTTGTGTTACAATTGTTAAGAATGAGAAAGATGAGTTAGTTCTAATGAGTATACAAAACAGTTGGCGTGTGTGTATTTATTATAGGAAACTAAATCAGTCCACTCGCAAGGACCATTACCCCACCCATTTATTGATCAGATGCTTAAGAGACTAGATGGGAAGACACATTATTGTTTCTATGATAGATTTTTTGGATATTTTCAGGTTCCTATATGTAACACCCCAAGCTTCCACGATACGTTTCCCTTTGAATAATGAAATAGCTTGCATTGTACGCAACTTCGAGATTCTAACACACCACGACCAATCAAACTAGCCTCTATGAATAGTAATACCCAATTTTGGAAATTTTATAAATTTTATATTTCAAAATGGACTTCATTTTTGGATTTGGAATATCGAAATTAGCTTAGGGTGAATTTTTGATATTTTTCTGAAAACATTCAATTTTTGATGAATAGTGAAAAAACACTGAGTTACAGTTTAAAACCAAATTTTTATTTAAATAATTATTTATTTTATTTAAATTTAATTAAGGTCAAATAGATACATAATGCCTAATTAATTTCAATGTAATTAATTGGAGTTAGTTTAGAATAATTTTAGATATATAAATATTTTATTGAATATTTCACCGTCTTTTACCCACCTTCTAGGAGAATTTGGAAATTCACATAAAACTTAATTTTACCGCTTCTGTGAGTGGAATTTAAAAAATCTGAGAGACATGGTTAATATCAAGGATTAAAATGTGGTTCAATGAGATGAAAATAATTTTGTATGAACAGTAACTTTTTACTTTTATCTACCACAGTTAAAAGTAAATATGGTAATTAAGGGTAAAAATGATATTAATATTACCCCAAAACATGTCCTAATCCAATTGGACAAGTGTATCTCGACCAAAAACAACCTTAGGAATAAAATATTATCATTTAGGTCCACTTGGATTAGATTAGGACATTTATTATTATTTAATTCAAAGAAGAGTTAAAAGAGTTAAAATCAAAGTTTAATTACTAAAACATTTTTAATATAGGGTTATACATAAGATAAATTATATTATAAAGATTAATTAGAAAGATAAAACGATTTCCTATATAATGGTATTTTAATTATAATTTTTATACATTAAATAATTTAATTTATTTATGACACAATGCTGATGCAGTAATTACCTAATTAATGAAATATTAAAATAATTGATATTATAAATATCAAAATAAATGTAATTTGAGACTTTTTATAGATTCCACTAATTTTATAGGTTAATATGACATATTAGTATTGATTATATGAATCGTTTTCCAAGTAATAATGCTCTTATGAATTTATCAAAAACAAAATACCCAATAATGTCAAAATTGACATAAAAGAGTTTTTAAAACAAATATTATATTATTAATTCATATTATATTTCTAAAAATCTAAGGTTCGACCAAAGGACTTGTATCAGGATATGTGTATCATTAATGGACCACTTGGGGGTCTCTTGGAAGTTTATAGTAAGTTTATTAACTATATAATATAAAAATATAAAGTGACATGGTAAATGTCAAACTAATTAACTAAGAGTTAAAACTAAAAGATAAGGTTAATATAATGACCCAAACCTGTCTAAAATCTATTGGTTGAAAGGATTTAGACCCATACCCACCTTATACTTTTAATAATCCACTTTTGAGCCATTATAAACTGAATATGAATTTATTATAAAATAATATTTCTAGCTTTTCCAAAGGTGCCCCTCACGCCTCTTATAAAAGGGCGCTCCCCCTTCTTTTTAATTCATACCTTCAAAGCCTTTGGGATCATCCAACCTCTGCCCAAATACCCTCTCAAATATCCTCCCTTCATCTTATAGGCCTTCCTTTAGTCTTAAATCCAACCTAAGGATCCCTTTTGATCAAATCAAAAGGAAGAACCTGAAGAAGAGGTAATGTTTTCACCACCCTCTTTCAAGTTCCTCTCTTCTTCAAATTCTTATTTATTTGTTATTCTCATTATAAAATAAAAACTCCAGTATATTCTATATACTGTGATGTTATTATAAATATGTTACAACCATATTCATTATTCTATCCATCCTTTGAATGACATGTCACCATACGTGCGTACGTACGGCTTACCGTCTCCACGTCGTGGTGTAGTTGTTATTCATTATATTATTATTTGGATGGGTATAATAATGATGTATAATTCATGTAAATAATAAATATAACATGATAGTTATTATTTATATATGATATACCATCCAATTATATATTATTTTAATAACAAAAGAATGATATTGTCACTCATGCGTACGTACGGACTACCGTCTCTACGAACGCGATGAGATTCATTCTCCATCGTATCCATTCAAGTATAATTCTAATTTGATGATTAAAAATAATTTTTAAGGACTTTATATCATTCTGTATATGAATAAGATACAACCTATCCATAACAAACACGACTTATGTAACAAAACATATAAAAGAAAATGAGTAAGTTAACACCCGAAACGACGATAATACTAAGATATTATTAACAAAGAAATGTTAAAATATCATATATGATATCATATTAATGTATATGATTATTGTATAATTTAATAACAATTATTTCACCATTATACAGGAGGTTAACCTACCCCCAACCAAGGAAAAGTACAAGGTAAGGGTTTATTTCAGAATATCTTCATTATCCGAGGTTGTTTATACGTAATTATCTACTGGGACCTCTTTATCATCCACATCCATGTTTCTCAAAAATGTTTTTCAAAACATTCTTAGTATTTTACAGAATATGGGTTAAATTCATTTATACCCTTTTTTTACTTTTTATAAAAAGTTTATAAAGGAATCTTTTCATCATTTTCCAAACAAGTTCTTTTTTAACCTTTTCAACAGAATTAAGGTAAGAATGTTTTTTTAACTTATATGGTGGGTGCAGCTATTTTCCACTGTTATAAAATCGTCGAAGATTCCCTTACAAGATTATAAGAATATTTTGAAAGTAAATGTTTTATATTATAATTATATGACCTTTACATGATTTCAAAATGAATATTTTAATAATTTGTGATAGGTACTCTTTATCAAGATCAGAATTTTAAATGTTTTAAAGATTTATCTTTCTAAATATTTTTAATTAATGTCCATGTTTTCAAAATGATTTTAAGGATTTATTTATATGGACATGAATGTTTTGAAATGATATTTATTTTCAAAAGTTTCAAAGTTCTATGGGACACTTTGATTCAAAAATCTCTTTTAAATTACTTCCTTTATAAATGTGTGACTTTTAAATGATTTCAAAAAAAGAGATATTTCTCTCAAATAGTTTTGAATTCATCTATGTCAACATCATTTGATGGATTTTAAGCTTATTTGAAGTTGATTTATTATGATACGAAACTTCAATATTGTATTAAAGGTTATGTGATATGTTTGACTGTGGATGTGTTATTTCTATACCACTCATGGTTTATGGAGAAAGTATTGAAATTTCGTATGCTAGTTTTAATATGAATGTTTATGTTATGTTTAAACCTGTTCATATGAGGAATGAATTGGACCTAATAAGTGACGGGTGGAGCCTGCTATAGATCCTTGATGCATCGGTAGGTCTCATGAGACAAACTAGTGTCTTGGCATGAGACCTTGACAAAATCTTATTTGTAGTCTTGGCACGAGGCCATGGCTACGTGGTTATGATAGTCTAGAATTATGCATTCCATCATTATGAAAGTGGTTAGTAATATTACATGTGATTATTCAACTAGTAGAATATCCATGTGAATAAGTAAATGACATTACCTCATTTTAATTTTTTCCATATTATGCTGAAGTTCAAGTTTAAAAGGCTTTTGTTTTAGTTATACATTGCCTTAAATGTTTATGCTTATTTATGAAAGGTTCCGCTGTATTGTTATCCTTACTGAGCATCTGAGCTCACCCATTTCTATGTTTTATTTTTCCCAGGACTCCAAGAAGTGTATTGTGATTGATATGTAGGTTTAAGACAAGGGAATAATGGAATTCATAAAGGATTATTTATGTTTTTTTGTATGTTATAATGTGTAATGTAATATTCATGTACGTAATCTATTTTCCAATACTGCAAAACCGATCAGTCCTTCGGGACTTGATTCCTTGTAATCATTCAAATGTTATATAATAATGCACCGACTCTGGGTAACTAGGGTCGGGGTGTTACAGTTGGTATCAGAGGGAGGTTTAACAATAACCTTGGAAACTAGATTTAGATAAACTCTGATTAGAACACATTTCCATAAGATAGGGTTTGAATATTAGTATAGAAGAACATCCTAGAATTTTGGTAATGTAAAAATTTTGTGAGTTTTCTTTGAAAATACATCCCTTTCTGGATACGAGCAGGTTGAGGCAGCTCTGGCACAGATGTACCTAGGGGTAAAACCTGAAAACACCGCATTGAGCTAGACTTGAATGAGAACTGGTGCACGAAAACAGACCTTTTTGCACTCTTGGTTACAACACTCCCGAGGGATATGCTTTGGATACTTCTCATTTTCTTTAAAAACCACTATGAAGGGTTTATGAGTATATACCTCCTTAAATAAAACATTTTTGTGATTATGGATTATATCCATAAACTATTCAATTTATGTTAGGTATTTTACATGTTTGGAATTATGAATTGTGATTCATAAACTGACCTAGTGTATTCCATTGTATAGAAATGGAACCCAGTAGAAGGAATGTGAACTCCAGTAATACGTATGATCCAAAGAGTAAGAAGGATCATATATTTCATAGTATTAAGACAAAATTTATAAGATAAATAGTCTCCCATGTATTCTAATAATATGATTAAATAGTATCATGTATTAATAAGATCAGTAAAGAATTATTTGAATCTTATGGCTTTGATGGGAAGACAGAGAAGGAAAGGATGGTAGAGAGAAGGACAAATAAAGGGAAGAAGGTAAAGAAGGATTTCCCCATTTGTGATAACTGTGGAAATAATCACCTTGGAAAATGATTGAAGGGAATGGGAGTATGTTATAAGTGTGGAGAAAAAAGACACCAAGTACGTGACTGCAAGGGTAAGAAAAAAGTTTCAAATGTACAATGCTTCATCTACAAAGAGTTTGGACACTACGTGAACCAATGTCCTAGTCATCAAACTGCCGCAAATGATGCTATTTGATAATAATAAAGTTATGATACTACCACTGATGAAGAGGAATGACTAGTGTTCTTATGTTGTTATTTTGGAATTATTTCATTTAAGTGTTGTATCAATGATGTACTGGAAATAAATAAGGATTATACTGTAATACTATTTCATTGAGGATTAGAGATTTTATGGTTCTAAAAAAAGTGACTTAATAGTAAGCTACACTTTTTGGAAAATACATGGTTGAAGGAAAGGCAATCCTTAATATGGTCTTTATAATGAGGTAGTGTTTTTGGAATAAGAGATGGTTGATTTTGGTAATTCAGGATGTTGCGATGATGTAAAAGAATACATGATGAAGGCTTTCACATGTTATTACCTGGAAAAAAGGATCCTCATTATGTTTAACATCCTTATAAATTTTGGACTGATAGTTTGGATATAAGTATTTCGGACAATTCTAAAGGCTGGAATGGATTAAGTTTGAAATTGGATACTATTGTTAAGGTTATTTTTGGATTTCCAATAAAAGGACAACCTGGAGGTCGGGCGGCAACCCGTCGCGTCCGGCAAGGCCGCGAGACTTAAACCCACAACCAAAGGGCGACAAGGGTGTATCACCTATCACTGACCCACATGATGTCCTGGATTGAATAATGTAGTTTTTTTAATAATTCTTCTAGATGAATTATAAATTCATTTTTTTGAACCCTATATGAATAGTATAAATAGAATATTATTTTTAAGTTCTATTATCTTTTAGAGTGAAAGATGATTTTGTGGTAGAACTTAGTTAAAGGATGGGACTCTACTTGTCAAGTATATATTTTTCTTCTTCTATTATTCAATGAAGAAATTAATTATTATACTTTAGTGAAGGGATCTTAAAAAAAATGTGTTATCCTAATACTATATGTTTTGTTGAACCGATAGTATTTTAAATCATCATATATTGATGAATTTAAGGCCCTCAATTTTACACTTGTTTGTGATTGATGACCTCAATCACTACCTATAAATATCTACATTTTTACTCCAATTATATGTCTCTAATTTCCACCAATGTTCTCCTAATCTATATCATAATTTGGTGGTGACCCTTTCATTTTTCTTTTCCTCTTATTAAGACTAAATTTTATTAACTCAATTTCCGATGTGGGTTTTCCCACAAAGATATTTTCTATTTTCAAACTTTTATTTTCGAAGGAAAATTTCAAATTGAGAAGACACAATTTATTGAAGGAGGGGAGAATGTAACACCCCAAGCTTCCACGGTACATTTCCCTTTGAATAATGCAATAGCTTGCATTGTACGCAACTTCGAGATTCTAACACACTGCGACCAATCAAACTAGCCGTTATGAATAGTAATACCCACTTTTTGAAATTTTATAAATTTTATCTTTCAAAATGGACTTCATTTTTGGATTTTTAATATCAAAATTAGCTTAGGGTGAATTTTTGGTATTTTTTTGAAAACATTCAATTTTTGATGAATAGTGAAAAAACACTAAGTTATAGTTTAAAACCGATTTTTTATTTAAATAATTATTTATTTTATTTAAATTTAATTAAAGTCAAAATAGATACATAATACCTATATAAGTTCAATGTAATTTATTGGAGTTAGTTTAGAATAATTTTAGATATATAAATATTTTATTGAACTTTTCACCGTCTTTTACCTACCTCCTAGGAGAATTTGGAAATTCACATAAATCTTAATTTTACCACTTCTGTGAGTGGAATTTCGAAAATCCGAGAGACACGGTTAATATCAAGGAGTAAAATGTGGTTCAAGGAGATAAAAATAATTTTTGGTGAATAGTAAATTTTTACTTTTATTTACCACGGTTAAAAGTAAATAGGGTAATTATGGGTAAAAATGATTTTAATATTACCCTAACACATGTACTAATTCAATTGGACAAGTGTATCTATAACAAAAACAACCTTAGGAATAAAATATTATCATTTAGGTCCACTTGTATTAGATTAGGACATTTATTATTATTTAATTCAAAGAAGATTTAAATGAGTTAAAATCAAAGTTTAATTACTAAAGTATTTTTAATATAGGGTTATACATAAGAGAAATTATATTATAAATATTCATTAGAAATATAAAAATATTTCCTACATAATGGTATTTTAATTATAATTTTTATATATTAAATATTTTAATTTATTTATGACAATGGTGATGCAGTAATTACCTAATTAATGAAATATTAAAATAATTGATATTATAAATATCAAAATAAATATAATTTGAGACTTTTTATGAATTACACTAATTTTATCGGTTAATATGACATATTATAATTGGTTACATGAATCTTGTTCGAAGTAATAATGCTGTTATGAATTTATCAAAAACAAAATACCAAATAGTGTCAAAATTGACATAAAAAACTTTTTAAAAAAAATATTATATTATTAATTCACATTCTATTCCTAAAAATCTAAGGTTCGGACAAATAAATTTTATCATGATAGGTGTATCATTAATGTACCACTTGGGGGTCACTTGGAAGTTTATAGTAAGTTTATTAACTATATAATATAAAAATACAAAGTGACATGGTAAATGTCAAACTAATTAACTAAGAGTTAAAACTAAAAGACAAGGTCAATATAATGACCCAAACCTGTCTAAAATCTATTGTTTGAAATTATTACTACCCATCCCTACCTTATAATTTGAATAATACACTTTTGAGCCATTATAAACCGAATATGAATTTATTATAAAATAATATTTCTAGCTTTTCCAAAGGTGCCCCTCACGCCTCTTATAAAAGGGCGCCCCCCTTCTTTTTAATTCATACCTTCTAAGCCTTTGGGATAGGCCAAAATCTGCCCAAATACCCTCTCAAATATACTCCCTTCATCTTAGAGGCCTTCCTATAGTCAGAAATCCAACCTAAATAGCCCTTTTGATCAAATCAAAAGGAAGAACCCGAAGAAGAGGTAATGTTTTCACCACCCTCTTTCAAGTTCCTTTCTTCTTCAAATTCTTCTTTATTTGTTATTCCCATTATAAAATAATATCCCTAGTATATTATATATACTGTGATGTTATTATAAATATGGTACATCTATATTCAGTATTCTATCCATCCTTTGAATGACATGTCACCATACGTGCGTACGTACGACTTACCGTCTCCACGTTGTGGTGTAATTGTTATTCAATAAATTATTATTTGGATGGGTATAATAATGATGTGTAATTCATGTAAATAATAAATATAACATGATAATGATTCTGTATATATTATATACTATCCAATTATATATTATTTTAATACCAAAAGAATGATATTGTCACTCGTGCGTACGTACGGAGTACCGTCTCTACGAACGCGATGAGATTCATTCTCCATCGTATCCATTCAAGTCTAATTCTAATTTGATGATTAAAAATAATTTTTAAGGACTTTATATCATTATGGATATGAATAAGATACAAATTATCCATAACAAACATGACTTTTGTAACAAAACATATAAAAGAAAATGAGTAAGTTAACACCCGAAACGACGATAATACTAAGATATTATTAACAAAGCAATGTTAAAATATCATACATGATATCATATTAATGTATATGATTCTTGTATAATTTAATAACAATTATTTCACCATTATACAGGAGGTTAACCTACCCCCAACCAAGGAAAAGTACAAGGTAAGGGTTTATTTCACAATCTCTTCATTATCTGAGGTTGTTTATACGTAATTATCTAATGGGACCTCTTTATCATCCACATCCATGTTTCTTAAAAATGTTTTTCAAAACATTCTTACTATTTTACAGAATATGGGCTAAAGTCATTTATACCCATGTTTGACTTTTTATAAGAAGTTTATAAAGGAATATTTCCGTCATTTTCCAAACAAGGTCCTCTTTATCCTTTTCAACAGAACTAAGGTAAGAATGTTTTTTTAACTTATACAGAGGGTGCGACTATTTTACGCCGTTATAAAATCGTCGAAGATTCCATTACAAGATTATAAGAATATTTTGAAAGTTAATGTTTTTTTTATAATTATATGGCCTTTAAATGATTTCAAAATGAATATTTTAAGAATTTGTGAAAGGTACTCTTTATCAAGATCAGAATTTTAAATGTTTTAAAGATTTATCTTTCTAAATATTTTTTATTAATATCCATGTTTTCAAAATTATTTTAAGGATTTATTTTTATGGACATGAATGTTTTGAAATTATATTTCTTTTTAATAGTTTCAAAGTTGTATGGGACACTTTGATTCAAAAATCTATTTTAAATTACTTCCTTTATAAATGTGTGACTTTTAAATGATTTAAAAAAAATATTTCTCTCAAATAGTTTTGAATTCATCTATGTCAACATCCTTTGATGGATTTTAAGCTTATTTGAAGTTGATTTTCTATGATACGAACCTTACATATTGTATTAAAGGTTTTGTGATATGTTTGACTGTGAATGTTTTATTTCTATAGCATTCATGGTTTATAGAGAAAGTATTGACATTTCGTATGCTAGTTTTAATACAAATGTTTATGTTATGTTTAAACCTGTTAATATGAGGAATGCATTAGACTTAATAAGTGATGGGTGGAGCCCGCTATAGCACCTCGATGCATCAGTAGGTCTCATGAGACAAACTAGTGTCTTGGCACGAGGCCTTGACAAAATCTTATTTGTAGTCTTGGCACGAGGCCTTGGCTACGTGGTTATGATAGTCTGGCATTATGCATTCCATCATTATGAAAGTGGTTAGTGATATTGCATATGATTATTTTACTAGTAGAATATCCATGTGAATAAGTAAATGGAATTACTTCATTTTAATTTTTTCCATATTATGTAGAAGTTCATGTTTAAAAGGATTTTGTTTTAGTTATACATTGCCTTAAATGTTTATGCTTATTTATGAAAGTTTCCGTTGTATTGTTATCCTTACCGAGCATCTGAGCTCACCCCTTTCTATGTTTTATTTTTCCTAGGATTCCAAGAAGTTTATTATGATTGATATTCACGGTTAAGCCAAGGGAATAATGGTGTTCATAAAGGATTATTTATGTTGTTTTGTATGTTATAAAGTGTAATGTAACATTCATGTATGTAATCTATTTTCCAAGACTGCTAAATCGATCGGTCCTTCGGGACTTGATTCCTTATAATCATGCCAATGTTATGTAATAATGCACCGACCCTGGGTAACTAGGGTCAGAGTGTTACACTATAGCTCCAAAGGATTAGGTTAAGACTACATTCACATGTACCTTCAGCACATTTTCCTACCGGTGGATGCCATTTAGACTTTGCAATTCCCCAGGTACCTTCCAGAGATGCATGGTGAGTATTTTTTCTGATTTTATTGATGGATTATTTTATAGTGTATGGGTCTTCATTTGATGATTGTATCTAAAGTTTGGGAAATGTTTTGAATCATTTTATTGAGAAGAATCTGGTCTTGAACTTTGAAAAGTGTCATTTTATGGTATAGCATGGAATTGTCTTAGGGAATGTAGTGTCAAAACATGGTATAAAGGTTGATAGATCTAAGTTAGATATTATTTCATCCTTACCATATCCTTAAAGTGTGTGTGATGTTATATCTTTCTTAGGGCATGCTAGATTTTATCAGCGCTTCATCAAAGATTTTTGTAAGATTGCTCTTCCTATGTTGCGATTAATTCAAAATGATTCTGATTTTTTGCCCAATGATTCTTGAAGGACATCCTTTAATGAGCTAAATAAGTGTCTAAAAACTCCACCAATTATACAAACCCCACGGTGGGATCTTCCTTTTGAGCTTATGTGTGACGCCTCCAACTTTGCGGTTGGAGATGTCTTATCTCAAAGGGTGGAGGGACGTTCAAATGTGATTTCATATGCACCAAGGACACTAGAATAAACACAATAAAACTACACAACTGCGGAAAATGAGTTTCTTTCTATTATATTTTCTTTAGATAAATTTTGTTCATATTTATTAGGGTCTAAAGTAGTTGTTTTTTCTGACCATGCAGCTCTGAGGTACCTGTTGAAGAAGCCAAATGCGAAACCCAGGCTTATCTGATTGATTATTCTTATTCAAGAATTTGATATTGAGATAAAGGACAAGAATGGGTCAGAAAAAATAGTGGTATAACACATGAGTCGGCTTACTCACACACCGGAGGATGAAACCTTGGACCAGGTACCGCTTCAGGACACTTTACCCGATGATAATCTTTATTCCATCTCAGGTACACATCCTTGGTATGCTGATTTAGTTAACTACCATGTTGCCTCTAAAATACCTACAAATTTAAAGAAAAATCAAGTCCAAAAATTAAAGAGTGAGTCTAGGATTTATGTGTGGGATGACCCCTACCTATGGCGAATGTGTAGTGATCAAGTTATTCGGAGGTGTGTACATGATCATGAGTTTTATTCTATTCTGCAATTCTATCATACACTTGCTTGTGGTGGAAACTTTAGACCCCAACAGATAGCTAGTAAAGTCTTAGACTCTGGTTATATTGGCCTAGATTATTCCATGATGCCCATGTGTTTTTTAAGTTATGCTATCATTTCCAACATACTGGGAACATTTCTAAGAGACATGAGATGCCCCAAAATACCATACTATTCTATGATATTTTTGATGTATAGGGCATCGATTTCATGGGTCCTTTTTTTACTTTATTTGGGTTTTTTTATATTTTGGTTTCTGTTGATTATGGGAGAAAATGGGTGGAGGCTATGTCCGCTAGGACTGATGATTCTCATATTGTTATGGACTTTGTCAAAGAATTTTTTTTTTCAAGTTTGGAGTATCGAAGGCCATCATCAATGACTAAGGGACACACTTTTTCAATCGGAATTTGGATTCCTTGCTTCAGAAGTATGGGGTAAAACACAAAACATCAACACCATAAAACCCCCAAACAAATGGATAGGCTGAGGTTTCAAATTGGGAGTTGAAACAAATTTTGGAGAAAATCGTGCATCCAAAATGAAGTATTGGATAAAGCACTTGGATGATGCATTTTGGGATTATAGGACAACATAAAAGACACCCATTGATATGTCCCCATTTCAGATTATTTTTGGGAAAGCGTGTCATCTCCCTGTGGAAGTTGAGTATCAGGCTTATTGAACTATAAATAAATGTAACATGGATTTGGACCAAGCTAGAATCCAAATAAAGCTACAAATTCAATAGATTGAGGATATTCAATTGTCTTCATATGAGAACTCAAGGCTTATGTTGTGACTAATGTTTTTCTTTATGGTTAAGTGGAGATCACACAAGAGGACATTGGAAGGAGATTTATAGTCAACATGCAATGTTTGAAGATATACATTGAGGGACTTCAAACTGATGCAGTGGATTTCATCACACTGCATGACCCCATCATCTCTTGATCATATTAGGCTATTCCTAACCCTTTCAATTTTATATTATTTTTCATATTTAAAATTCTTCATTTAATGTACACATATCATCTAATGGGTTCACATTGAGGACAATGAAATATTTTAATTGTGGGGGGAGGGGACAAAATTTTGGTGTAGATATTTAGGATTTTCATTGGTGTGTTTTTGTGTATTTTCTATTAGGTTTTTGGTTAAACATTTCAAAAAAAAAATCAATAAAAAAAATAAAAAAATAAATCATGTAACATTCTCATGTGAAACATATAGAAAATGCATGTTTTCAAAATTCATTGGTAGAAAGATAATAATGATTATGATTTCATCATTAAGTGTTTAATTTTATAAAAATTGAATTCTTTGATGATATGAATGATTGTGTCATTATAAAACCTTTTATATTTTGATGTCATTATTTATGATATTTTCTCACGCTAAATTGTGTCATTGATTTCTCCACACAAATTTTCACTCGACCATGACTCATGAAATTTTTCCTACTCAATTGAAGGTATAATCAAGTTAGATAAAAAAATTCATTGGTTGATCCATACATTCATTTCTCTTTCGAATGGTTTCATTACTGTACCTAATTGACCTATGCATGTGTACCTGTTATCCGACTGTAGCACACCCTAAAAAAAATATGGGTTGTGTCTTGGATAAGTCAAAAACCACTCTTCATCGAACTTTGATCTTGTTATAACTATTAAAATTAGTTTCATGAGGAGATCAAACACGGGTTTAGAGTTGAGTGTGAGATTTCTTCCAAGTACAACATAAAAAAAACAAAAAAATAAGGGGAGTGATGAAATGTTAAACATATGGGGATATCTAAGTCGGGAGATTAAGGTTTGACTTTTGGGAATGTTTAAGTGAGTGGGTATTGAAATATGATTGAAAAGGAATGAAGAAAAGGTTCGATGAATTAAACCAAGTAAGAATAATTGTTTTACATGACCTGCATATACTGAATAATGGGTGGATTTATGATCTTGGAATGGTTGGAACACACACACATGGAGAATTAGTGGCATGGTAGACCCATGACTTGTTTCGCTATGATTAGTGTTATGAATATCACTAGATTTTGTTTTAACACAATTTATCTGTCATTGAATTTAAAATTTATTGATATTGACTCTTGATAGGATTTTTAGTTTTTTTATATTTATACTTTGGATTGAGAAATATGAACACGAAAATCTTATCACAATTTTTTCTAATACATGATATGAGGTTTTTCCCAGGAGTGCAAAAGGGTAAGTGTGGGGGAGTTGATAAAACAAAATTTAATTAATATTTTATTGATAATAAATGATATAATATCATCACATTGTGGTAAATGTGTTCATTTATAAAATATTTGGGATTAGATCATTCATTTGAAAATTTGATGGAAATTTCAGTTTTACCCTTTATAGTCCACTGTAGTATTTCAAAGATAAATATTTTAATATTTATTATGTGAACTTGAAATTTTGTAACCATGTTCCTGAATTAATTTTCTATAACTTTTGTTCAGGACATTGGAGATAAATCATGCATTTGGTAGGACTAAATATCCATGAAGTCAAAGGTGGGCTGGGCCCACTAGATTGGACATTGGTTCTTTATTTGGGCCATAAATCCTACATCCATGCTTGGATTGGGCTGAAATTTGTAGAGGAGATCTGGAAAAAAATATTTCACACATAATCATGCTTGATAGTGAGATGGTTCACACGTTTTGGTGGTCAAATAGGCAGTGCATGTTGGATTAAATTATTTTTCTGAATTTCCCCATTCACACTTGAAACCTCCGAAAACCTAGCATCCCCTCTACTATATAAATTAATTTTTTTCTCATTTGGAGAGTTTGGGACATGAATTAGTATATTTCAAGAATAATATAATTTGTTTCACTCAAATTCTCAAACCATTTTAAGAGGGGTAGCTCTTGAAGCAAGGATCCCCTCATCAAAGCCTTCTTCTCTTCTTCATGTTGTAATGTTTGAATTTGTGTAATAAACTTCTTGGTTATTCTTTTATTTATTATATTTTATTCTGTTTTATTCAAATTTATTTTTATATTAATATTACTAATTGGTATCTAATCAATATTGGATATGATATTGGGTTCTACCCTCTCAAAACCTTTTCAAATGCAAAACATTTCTACCATGTCTACACTGCCCATGAAAGAGTAGTTCTTTTTTGTAATAGATCTACATCTAACATACTTCATTAATTTATTTTGAATCAATGAGATACTGTAATTCACATAATATTATATATTAATTTATTTTTTAATTTAAATGAAACTAAGCAAACAATTGAACAATAAACACAAATCACGCGAGGTTGAGAATTGTTCGAATTGTGAGAGCACGAACTTAATTGGTAATTCAAAACCACACGAGATCATTTTTTAGTGTTGAAATATAATCCCTAAACTAAATTAATTCTAATATTCAGAGAGGATATGTGCCTTAATTTACCACTGATCATAATCTAACCAAATAAAATCAATCAAAGAAATGTGTTGCGATGGCATGTTCCGATGTTAGCCTAGGGTTAAATTCACTTCATATTTATTGTAAATTTAATTTTTGTAGGGTTTGGGGTTTAAAAAATTAAGGGATAATATTTAAGTGGATATTAATTTAAATGATAATGATAAATAATTGAGTGAAGGGTTATATTTATATCTATTACACCTTTTAAAATATTTTACAAAAAAACATCTTATTGTTATGTCACTTTAATCAAACTTCATTTCAAAAATAAGAACAAAAAAAATACAATTTTCTTCTAGAAAACTTCTTATAGATTTATAAACGATAAAGAACCCCCATAATTTTAATTAGTATTCTTATTTTATTTTATTTATTTTTTCAAAAATTCCTTTAATATGTTGTTAAAATGGCTTCCTCCTTTGAGAGACGACCTTGGTCAGCCACTCTGCTGCACCTAAGTACCCAAAAATGACTAATCATTTGAGGGCACCCACAACAGTTACTTTTACCCCTTGTACCTATATAACTTATAGCAACATATAATTTGGTGAAGGAAGGAACAAAAAATTCCATGAAATAATGGGTTAGAGTAATGGTCACTCTAAGGGACAACGTTAATGTGGCTATGCGAATAAACAATATAAATTTTTGTTCCTATGAAAAGGAGCATAAGGTAGGGAAAAACTATATGAAACACCACTCGAGGAACCATGAAATCACTATGTACAATCCCCGAGGGCCGCACTAGAGAAGGGTTCATGAAGAAAAGGTCCTCATAGGGAGGGGATTCACAGATCTCTAGTGCTTCACGAAGGTAAGGGGCTTCACAATGGAAAGTGCTTCACGAATCATGGTGAAAAGGATCTCTAGTAAGGGAGGATATTCGCGAAGCATGAAGAACCAGCCAAGGCATGAAGTCAACATGTTCTTAGAGGATGCTTCGTGAAGGATGAATGTTACGCAGAGACTAATGTAACCAAAAGGCACTCCTACCTTCACAATAACTATAGAGCTTTTCGAATGGAATCCCCACTTAAAGTAGAGTAATATTGGAGAAAAGGGAAAGTTGGTTCATAGTGCTCAGGTACCTTGGGTGATGCATTTTATCTCTAGTTCACAGATAAAAGGGTTATTTGAAAATTGAGATCTTTTATAGTGAAAGGTTAGGGTATTGATCCCTTGAGGGGGGGGGGGGGGGGTTAACTGCATATTTATAGGCACCAGGTGTCACAGTGCTCCGATTGTGCGTAGCGAAGGAAGCGTCACTTCATGATTGGAGGATGATCTGTTGGACTTGAAAAGGATTATGTAATTTATCTAAAATGGTCATGTACCTATCCATTATGATTGTAGAGGCTTCCTTCATTTATCTATAGTGGTCATAGAGGAATTTGTTCTGCCATATTTGTACTATTCGCGATGCTGACGGGCTCTACAACGGAGCTTCACGGGGCCTGCTATTTGGTGATTTTTATGCCTTTTCCATTTGGTCACATATTTCGGAACCAAAACATATATAATGAATATATATAATATTTATATCATTATTACCATTCTGGATATGATTGAAGTAAAATGACCAAAAATACTGAACCAAAACAGATATGAAAAACAAAGTAGTTATTACGTGAAATAATGAGTTTAACAAAGATTTTTTAATAAATGGGTAATAAAATATTATAATTAAATTATATTTGGTATGATATATATTATTATGGTTTTTTAATATATTTATAATAAATATATATTTACTATAAAAGAGGTTTGAACTCATATGATGGAATCCAGACTTAAGATAACGGTTTATTTCACAACCTCATCATTATTCAAGATTGTTTATGTTCAAGTCTCTATTAGGGTAAATATTTGATATTTATATATTAAAACCAATTTATTTTATTCTAATATAGTAATTTCTATAAATTATAATTTTTCCTTTTGTTTTAATCTCTTAAATTACTCAACATACAGAAATAATTTTTTCAGTGAAAACTAACCTTGTATTTTATACTCTATCAGGAATATTTCACTTCCATGTAGATATTTTCCTTAAAATTTCTAGAATAATGTTTTGAATATTATAAAATAATTTAGTAAATGAATTTATATCCATGTTTTATTTTTTATTTAATTTTTTACAAGTAATCTTCTTCTTGTTTTCCGAACTAGGTACCTTTTTACCTTTTTAAAAAAGCGTGAAATGAATGTTTTTAAACTTATTAGGAATGAAAATAATTTCACACAATCATGAAAACTAATTTATTTTAAGATTACTCTACAATTTTACTTTGTTTTATTTAATATTTTGGAAATATTTTAGACTTTAAATATGTGATTTCAAAGTGAAAATGGAATTTTCCACATGAAATTTTCCAGAGATCTTTTTAAAGTATTTTCATCCATATTAACATCCTTTGTTGAATATTATATAAAGGATATACTCTAATGATACAATTCACCATATTTATATGGTATTTTCTCAATCATTTTGATTGAGAAAACTATTGATATTCCATATGCAAGATTTCCATATACAGACAATTGTTTATTTATATGACATGTTGATTAAGTTGTACTGTTTCTTCATATGATGAATGCATTGGAATTATTAAGTGATGGTTGGGTCCCAAAATTTCATATCCCCTCTATTCATCTATAGGTCTCATGATACAATCTTTATTGGGTATTTGGATGAGGCCTTACCCATTTATGTAAGATTTCTTGACATGAGGCCTTGATGCTAAGTTTCAGATGTTTGGAATATTGAATTCCATAATTCTTAAATTAGTTATTGATTTACATGTGATTATTTTATTAGTTATTTTATACATGGATATATTTAAAGGTCATGTGATTATTTATATGATATTATTTGACTATCATTTAGTCCTTCCATATTATGCATGCCTTATTAGCTTCTTTTGTACACATAACCTTACTAAGCATCTAAGATCACCCCTTTCTTTTATTTACTTTTCTTAGGATTTGAAGAAGTGTATTATGATTTATATGAAGGGATATTATATAGGTAATAATGGTGTTATCAAATAAAATACTATGTTGTAATTTATGTTTTCGAATGTAATGTGAAATTATAGTATTTATCTAGTTTTCAAGATTAATAAACTATTCATTCCTTCAGAATGTGATTGATTGTATCTAGTACCACTTTAATAAAGTAACAACTAAGTCTATGATACTAGGGTTAGATTCTTTATATGGACTACCTACTCCTAAATTACCTTTAGTTCTTCTCTATATTAGTATAGATTTTCCCCTATTCTATGAATATTAATATATTAAAGAGAATAACCTTATCTTGAAAATGATACATAAGTCCAATTTCAAAAAATAAAACCATGGGTTCCTTCTCTTTGATTAGATATATAGTGAAGTGTGGAAGGTTTATAAATTTGGTGGTGTATTCTATAAATAACATTGATGCATGTTCGATATTCATGTACTCCAATTATTACACCTAACATTGGGTATATAAGAAGAATTATACCTTGAAATTATCTTTGAAAAAATTATTGGTGAGGCATTTCTCTCTCTTGTAATTGATAATAATTTCCCACCATTGACATATCACTCCTTCTAGCATGATGTTTACTTTAAGAACTTAGTGATACATGTGTGTTCTAATATTTTTCAAAGAAGTTATAAAGACAAATAATCTACTCATCATCCTCTCAAGGAGACATGTCACCTTGAAATATTAAAAAAATAGGGAAATTGAAAATCCCACATAACATTGAATGACATAGTATTATTTTATAGATCTTCCTTGTCTAAAATTTAATTATAAAGCCCCTTAAAAACCTACATATCCATTGGAGTTTGATCTATAAAAAAATTATTATCCTCCACTTTACAATTTTTTAGAGGTGGTATTTATTCCCAAATTCTCTAAAATTAAGTAGAGAATGATTTAAACACATTATTCCCAAAAGGAAAAACCCTAAATCTTAAATATACTTTACAAGTTATCCAAAAAACCATTTTTTTATCCTTTAAATTCATTTATCAAAAGATTTTTTTTAAATTTAGATACCATTTATAATTTTTTTAAAAAAAAATACATAAACATAAAGGATTACTTAAAAGTGAGTAACAACATTCTGTTACTGTAATATAAATGGATTTAACTATCATTAATTTATAATTTAATAATTAATCACATGAAATAGTACCCAACCTATATTATCATATTCATTAATAAAACATATATGAGAAAAAAATTTATTTATTATTTATGTTTTAATTAATATGAGTTTTCAACCAGTTCCAATATTAGTATGATAAAAAAAGAAAGGAAAACACAGAATATGGAATGAAATACAATTTGGTATTATATATTAACTATTATAATGATTCATGAGACCTAAATATATAAAATTTAGAAGGAGAAGGTATTGAGAGATCAAAGAATACCACTAGTGACTCAAAAATCTTACATAATTAAATTATTAAGGCATATTTGTGGGAAAATTTATGAGTCCCAATAGTCCTTTATCCTGTCTACTCTCAATTCCAATAACCAAGATCCCTTAAAGTGGGATCTAATACCACATTTTCATGTATGGTTCCAAAATACCTTAATGAAACCCATGCCATATTTTCACAACACTTCATGTTCAACTTCTAGTTTCCAAATCTTGATGTAAGTTTTGGGTGTTAGGAATTACATGTGTGGGAGGTGGTTTCTCCCTTATAGAAAATGTGACAACTAAATAAGTAATTTGGATATAATTGACACAAACTATCTCATTCTCAGATAATTATAGAATGAAAAAAACCAGAAATGAATGTGGGTGTGAGTATAACAAATCAAAAATAGAAAAGGTTACATATAAATACATTATATATCATAGGATATTTTAAATACAACTATATACAATTAAGTAATTTTAGTAAAAAAACTCATGGACACACATGTGTGAAACCTAAATGAGGTTTAAAGATCCAAAGTTGTTACCCTAAGGTATGAATCATCTTAAAAGGGATTTAGGTATAACCCATGTACATCCAGTCTATATTTGTAGAAAAAATATCTAAATAGAGTCACTCATATTCCATGATTCGTGTGCAGATTTATCTCCCACATTTGAGTTCATTTATATTACCCAAATTTTGTATAAAAGAGTTTATAAGTATACCAAGAGGGGACTGTGTAGAGAATTAGTTTGAAAACATAATAGACAATTGCTAGTCCTCCCATAATGAATTTTCATGAGCTAAAGTGTACACTAGAAATAATTAAAATCCATAGGAATGATAGATAGGAAAGAATATAATACAACAAGTAGTTTTTTCATACTCATTTACCTTTAAAAGAAACTCCATGTGATGGGATGGTCCATACCTACATAACTAATCTGAGCCTCAAATTGGGGCCTGATAAGATAATATGAGTCCTTACCTTAGGGAAGAAAAAACTAGTACCTATGAACATCTTAGACATGTACACATATTTTCCCATACATATAATTAGATGTGTGTGAATAAATCATGGTTCCATATACCTATATTATAAAAATAAAATTAATCCTAACTAGTTGGGGAAATATTAATGTCCATCCTATGGAATTGGTAGTGGAATAAAGAGTTAAGGAAATGTGAGATCATCCTAACCATAAAATGGTACAATGAGTCAGGTCTTAACATCCATCCCAAATACGGAACTTGTATACTTTTATTTTCATAGAATATTATTATTGATTATAATAATATACACACATTCCAAAAATTCAAGTATGATAAATAAATAGAAACTAGATGTAAAGATCTTTAGTAAGTGTGGTGTGTAAATCTATGATGTAAGCACTTTAATAAAATAATATTCATCAAATAAAACAATGTATTCAATTCAATTAATTTTCATAAATAATTATTAATAAATAGGAATGGTAAGTAATGAATAAATATAAAGATCAAGTACTTAGATTATAAAGTTGAATTATTGTAAAATTATATAAAACCATGAGTGGAATGTTAAAACCCATTATACATATATAATTTATCTAAAAACCTTTATTTATAAAACCCTTGATTTTTATTTAGTATTACTCATCTAAATACCATTTAAATGCTTACTCTATATGAATCGGAAAGGTTTAATTGGTATACCTAATAATTTATTAAATAATATATCTTTTTCATTTAAGGGAGAGATCTAATTCCACAAAAATCCTAAGAGAACCATGTAACAGAGGATTATAATAAGGTCAACCCAACTGCGATTTGTGGAGAAAGAATCCGAGAATCGAAACCACATGTACACATTTGATGTATTTAAGAAAATTCTCCACTGATATAGGCCCAAAATGAAATATAAGGATAAAATTTATTTCTCAAGACATGAATTTAAGTTATATGAGGTTACATCCACTCATATTATGTAATAAATAGAGAAAGGGAGATTAGAAGAGTTCTAATATATTTCCTTGATGAAGGATAAGTTTAAAAACCAATGTAATCCAATTGGATCAAGATTGAGGAAGAGATCCCCTAGGATGGAGGAGAGGGTAATGATAGTTCCATGGGTGTGAGAAATTACTTAGATTATATTCAAACAAAATAACGTTATCAAATGGATGAGCTATACTTTTTATGATAGATAAAGGATGATGAGTTTATGATTATAATTCCAAAAGAAATGTTATGATGAAGCCATTAAAAATATAGATTATCTATTGAATTGGATTATTTCTGAACTGATTTGGATGAATCATCCAGAAGAACTATGGTTCTAAAGATCCATCTTTTTAACACTCTTAAAAATTTTAGATCAATATTTTATACACCTTTATATTTTATAGAACGATTTGGAATCTATTCAACATTTATGTTTTTTCATTGGATATGATGATGAAAACATTATATTTCAGTATTGTGATAACATTTTGTGGAAGGTTATCAGAGTCTATGATATTTTATTTAATGAGGTAATCCTATGGAAGGATCATAACCATACTAGAGATAAAATTGGGGGAGAAGATTAAATATAATCCATGATTTATCTAGATAAAGTTTAGCTGGTTTCAGGTAGATTAGGTAGCATGGATATTTGAGAGGTATAACCATGTTCTGAAACAAATTATTTTGATTTAGTTTGAAAAGTACCAAAGGTTGATCTACCAAAATACCCAAGGACTTAATATGATCATGGAAGAGTTCCAAAAGTGCATGGTTCAGAAGGAGATGAACCTCATGTATTGAGGAAATATACATGGGTGGTAAGACTAATGAAATAGTAATAATTTGGAAGAAAAAATCTACTACTTACAGATGATATAAAACATTAATGAATGGTTTATGTGAGAATTATACGTGAATTATTATTGTGGGAGTTAGAAATTATGGAAGAGTCATATTCCATGAATTTTTCTAATACATAGGAGTAATATAAATTCTAAAAGGAAATAGGTTATTGAAAATAATGGCTTTATTATTTAAAAGAGATAGAGGATGGTAGGAAATGGTATATGGTGGGTCTAGTTCTGAAGGTTTTCCATCAATAAGAAGAAGTGGGCTTCAGTAATATTTTCTCTCTTTCTCTGAAACACAGAATGATTCAGATGGTGTTCAACATGGTTTCCCTAAAAGGTCTGTTTCTTGAAGAAATTGATGTCATGACTATGCTCCATCATAGATATTTGGAGAAATAGATCTTCTTGAAAAACTATAAGGTTTAATATAGAACAAAACAAAAGGTCTCATGTGAAATATCAATAAGAGTTTGTACGAGATTAAGCAAGAAAAAATACAGTGGGACCAGAATTTTGATGCCTTTATGGTAGAATGAAACTTCATCTAGTATAATGAGGATCATTACTACTTCCATAATGTATAGGATGATAAAATATTCATCATATTTCTTCTCTATCACGAGTAAAAATTTAGCGTTTAACATCACTAGTAAAAGGGATTTATCAGTGCTATATAAGCACTGATAATGCAGGCAATGTTAAAGGGCTAGCTTTAACAGTGCTTACAAAAAACACTGATAATGTCACCCTTTAAGAGAGCTATAAAAATAACTCATAAATGGAGCTTTTAATTGTGATTTTTTATCACTATTAAATAGTTCCTTTATGAGTGCTAAAAAAGTTCTATTAAAGGAAACCTTTATTAGCACTTGTTTTTAAGCACTAATGAAGGTGGAAAAAATTATTATTTTTTGGTCCTCACCCCACATCAACATTTATCAGTGCTCCCCCCTTTATTAGTTATTTTCACCCACTTACTAGGGTAATCACCCCCCTTTATCAGTACTTTACATAATTTTAGCTTCCTGCACGCTTCTGAATTTGATATTATACCTCTCATTTGTAAGTCGAACACCTTTACCACTATACCATGTTGTTTTATTGTCTATTTTATATTATTTCTATTTATTTATATATATATTTACATATATATATATATATTTACACACACACACACACATATATATTATTCATATATTTATATAATTATTTTTAAATACATCTATAAAATATATGTTTGTGTGTGTGTGTTATATATATATATACGTATATTTATTTAAATATATTATATATTTATATTCATTTACATATACTAGAATATAAAATAAATATATATTAATTTATTAATACACACATATATGTATATATAAACATTATATATATATTTGTATAAGTATATATATATAGTTATATATTATTATAATGTAAAAATGGTAATATATTGTTTTAAATACATTTTTAGAATTTTTCAATATATATTTTGTATATTTAGATATAAATTTTATACATTTATATATATATATATATATTTACATGTTGACATATAATCATATATTTAAATATAAATTGTTTATAACATATTTATAATTATTCATTGTAAAATACGTTTATATAATATATTTAGTGGCAATGATAATGATTTATTTATAAAAATTCATTAATATATGATATATATGCATAACACACACACACATATTAACACATACAAGTCTACATTTATATTTATCACATACACATACAAATATTTATATGATATGTGTTTATTTACATATATTAGAATATATATAAATATATATTTGTTTATTGATGCACACATGTTTATATATAAATAATACTTGTATAGGTATATATATACATATTTATGCATTTTTATAATTTAAATATAATTGATAATTTTTTATTTTAAATAATATGAATAATAAATATTTATTTTATATATTATAAAATATATTTTTATGTAAATATATTTAAATATGTTTTTATAAAATTGATTTATTATAAGTAAATATAATAAAATATGCACATATTAAATTATAAATAAAATTACATTATAAAAAATGATAAAATTTTTAAACAAAAAAATCTATATCAATGTAATCACTATGAATAAATTCAACCCTCAAGGAAAAAAGACAATAATACCCCCTTAAACAAGGATTATATTCCATCAAAAGCTAAAAAATTGGGATACCATGACTAAAAACTCAGTTTTAGAAGCCTTATGAGCCTTTTTTTGGCCTTGAAAAATGTGAATGGGGGTTCCCTTAAGTTATTAGTCTGTAGAACTCATCACATAATTTTATTTGATATGTGGTAGATCTCAAACGGACACCCAAATCAAAAGTTATGGCCGTTTGAAGTTCAAGTCAAGTTTCAACTTATCTTAGATCGCTCATTAATTCATTTATTTTTTATATCGTCCAACTATTATTAAATGAATATTACTCGATAATAATTAGAAAATTATTAATTAATAATATTTTTTTAATTATTTTATAAGTCATTTTCACTAAATATCAAATATATTAAGTGTAAATACCTATTTAGAGTTATCTAAAATATATTTAAAAAATATATATTATATTTATAGCAATAAAAATATATTTATATATTTATATATTATTTTTAATGATTTTTTGAAATATATCCTTTATCATATCTAGTAAAAAACACTGATAAAAGGGGTCTTTATCAGCGCTTTAAAGAAAGCATTGATAAAGGGCCCCCCTTTATGAGTAATTTTTTACTAGCACTGATAATGACCCCATTTATCAGTGCTTTTTTAGTAGCATTGAGAAAGGTCCCCCCTTTTCAGCACTTTTTACAAGCACTAATAAAGTGGGCCATTTATCAATAATTTTTAGCATTGATAAATAACCCCCTTTATCAGCACTTTTAGCTAGCACTGATAAAGGATAGTTCTAGATAAATCCAATTTTCTAGTAGTGTATGTTGATGAAATGATATTAGTTAGACTGCTGAAGTGAAGGTTAGAAGAGTTAATGTTGGATTTATTCAAAATATTATAGATGAATGATTTTTCATCTACAAATAAGATATTGGGGTTAAAGATTGGAGTGGAAATGTTTTCTAGAACATTTTCCCTATCATAATCTGAGTATACCAAGAAGGTGTCAAAGTGATTTAGAATAAGAAAATCAAATCCTTCAAGAACCCCCTTGCAGGACACTTCAAATAGTATAAGGAAATTGAATCTGAAAAGGATGAAGAGAATAAGCACATGGAAAAGTTTCCATATAAATCAATTTTAATATTTATGATATAATCCATGGTTTATACAAGGATTGATATTGTCCGTGTAGATGGTGCAGTTATAAAATACATTAATAATGTTTGAAAGGAGGATTGGGAGTTTTTTAAGTGTATCTTCTAAAATTTAATTGATTTGGTGGATTTGAAATAGTATTTTGGAATGGATGATCTATTACAAGTATTTATTGATGTTGAAATTAAGCGATATACATATTCATGTAATTAAACTACTATGTTAATATATACTCACAAATTCACTTTTGTGGGACAGATATTGAGACTTTAACATGTACTATCATTATCAATCTTGGAAGTTCATTATCCTGTGATTATAAAATAAGGGAAGGATTTTTTATAACTAAAGGGTCTATCATATGAAATCAAAATAATTTAAGGAAATAACATGTTTTCCTATGATATCCAATGTATGATTCAATTTTCTATGAAATTGATGTTTCATTCATGAATGAAACACATTCAAACAAACTACCACTTCTTCCATAAGCTTATTGAATATATAATGTTAGATCTAAGAAAGTTGAGTTGGGGTCAATAAACTTGTAAATATATTGAATAGATGTATAGACTAGTAATGTCTATAATGATACTATTATTTAGTCGGGATTAGATAACTTTCTGATCAAGTGATCATGAAAACTATAATTGTGTTAAGTGTTAAACCAATAATAATCTTTTTGAAATATAGTTACTTACAACCATGGGGAATTTATGGTGAATCCTTGAAACCAATTATAAGTAGTACATGGTTAATATTAGTGATAATAAATTTTCTAGTTAAGAATTTATTTTCATATAAGAGGAAATTCGGGATATTATGTGGAACTAGGACAATAGAAGTAGATGGAATCCTTGTTTGGAACTAGTGGTTGTGATAATATTTGATAGTGTGTATGTGATTGGAAGTAATATATATTATGTAAGAGTAAACATTATGATAAAAAGTTTAATGTGGAATTATAAAATGGTAAATAATAAAATGGATTATATAATAATAACATAAATACCATATTAGAATGCATATATTATTCACTAGAATATAATAGTGAAGTTTATTCTCTAAAAAGTTTATAGGAAGGTTTCATGATCAATGTATCATTACCTGCAATGATTAGATATTAGTGGATCCTTAAGAAATGAATGATAGTAGTGGATTTTATCTATAAATAGATATATTTTGGTCATTTTTTAAATTACATTAAATTATTTCATTTATGATTTTAGTAGATTATCTTTATATTAACTCTACCATTGTAACATATTTTTCCTCTTATTTTGAAGTTTCTCATTTCTCATAGAGTAGAAATTATTCCATACCATGTAAATATTAATTGTTTAAGTACATTAATTTCCATTTCTCTTGATTTTTTTGTTTTATGGTGCGAGTACTTATTGTTTTGTGGGTGGTGTGTGGATATGTTTCATGGGTTCTAAGTTATGAAAACACAACTTCATGAAATCTTGTGGTTTCAAACATTATAGAAAATAATTATTAATTTTTTTAGGTTCTAGGGTCTAGGTAATTCTATATCACTGGTTATGGCACAATAACCTCAAAAAATTAGCTATCAATGTTTGGGATGAAAGGGACCATTTGTAAGAGCGTAGAAGCATTCATAACTACATAATGTCTAAGTAATAAGTAAATCATGATAATAGATATGGATCCATTGTAAAAGAAATTTATGTTTAGGGATCTACTTAGGAGATAAAGTTCATTCATATATGGAATTAGTAAATTTATAATCATTTACCCATCCATTAACAGAGGAAGAATGTGTATCAGAATAAAGTGTAAAAGAATTGATGAATCCTTAACATTTAAAATAATTTCTCACCCATAGTTTTTTTACTTTCATACATTTTTCATGTATTTTTAACCAGTCACTCCCTTGGTGATGAAGAGGATGCAGTTACATTAAGTGTTAAATTTTAATTAATAGATGGATTTAGGTCATTCAATCACTTATTAAAAAATCTTTAACTAATTGATCAATAGTTATTAGATATTAGGTTAAGGATGAGAGAGGAAGAGTGGAATCAAAATCCCCATTATTGGGTTTTAATCATTGCATTATATAGAACAAAATTTTGATGAATTTAGAAGAAACATATTCATATAAAAATATTTAAGTATTACTCATATGGGATAATCATAATATTATGTGGAATCCTGGTCATATGAGTATGTTCATATCTATCTTAGGATGGATGTTTAAGGAATACATGTTATTTCTCACTATAATTCTACTATAAAATCATTTAATATGAAACATGAGATTAGTTTAGGTATTTAGTTCCCCACTAATATCTTAAACATTTAAAATTATTTACTCTATTATTCATACTACTAACTAAATCACTCACATATTATATTAATGAAAAGTTCTAAAAATAACTCCAATACATTTAGGATATATAAACCCCCACTAATTTATATTTTCATTATTTAAAAAAATAGCGGGTTCACACAATATATACTTATATAAATGGGTTGTATTAAATTTAGTTAATATGATGTAAGAAACGTTTTCACTTGCAGAATTGTTTTTTTATCACTACATGGATACATTAAGTGGGTATAATGGGTAGATGGTTTTTAGGATTTGAGAAAATAACATGTTTGAAACCATTATGTGTATTTATTTTGGTATATTTGGTGTTAAAACAATGATAGTTTTTATAAAATATATGATCAGAATTAAACAAGATCATGGTTAGCTGATTAGTCTCATTAGTGTGATAATTATGAAACATAACTCATGATAGCATGAGTTGAGTTTTATATAAAGGTATTATAAGAGAGTGTTCCGAATTTTGAATGGGATTTGATATATAATAGTTTCAAATATTCACCACTGTAGGAGTAGTTATTCATTTACACTCTAATCATGGGTATAATATATCCATATTTAATAAAATATACATGATTTTCATGAGATATAAACTAGTACTATGGTTTTTTTAGAATTATAAATTAACTTTTCCATTGATAAATACCTTGAAATTTTGATGTTTATAACTACAACTATTTAACATAATAAATAGATACATTCAAATTTTGATATGAAATAAATATCTTATAAGTATAGGTAGATCCCATAAGGATAAAATATCAATGATTATTATTGATTCCTTTGTGGAAATAGTTTTATTTGGATGAATATATTTTGTTCAGTTTCCTACTAAACACATAAAATATAATTTCAATAATATAAAAAATATATATTGGAGGAGTTGGATAGTATGGACTAGGTTCAACCATATGACTATGAGCTTAATTATCAATTTAGGCATGCTATACATTGAGTAGAATAGGAGAAATTATAGTGGTTGTATGATGATGAATCTATTTTAATGAGATATTATGAGAGTTTATGACTCTTCTATTCCATGAATACTTAAATCTAAGCCATGGGATTTATATGAGACTTAATGAGTGATCAAATTTGGATTGAGACTGTGGTATAAGATGATACCCAAAAATGTATGAGACCCCTATAACTGAATTGTAAATGGATAAGGTTAATATACCTTATCACACTATGTAAAATGTGATCCATAATTAAGGACTCTCTTATGATAGTCAAATGTGAAAAGACCTGATAGGACAAGTGAATTTAGGATTTGATCAGTTCCATACATGAAATCTATGTAGTTCTTTGATAAAATGACTATGGGGTCCAAGGGTTAAGGTTATGATAAATCATTTACCATATGGAATATGATATGTGACCCTTTAATAAATGTGAACTATAGTTAATTTATTGACATATTATTTAGAACATAAATGGGTTTACTGGATTTCCATGATTATTGAGTAATATGGAAAATTTTTCAACTATGTTTAGTTATATACCTATGAAAAATAACAATACATCAAAGTTTTGGTGTGGTTTCAATATAAAATTAGAACACAAGTGTCCTATAGTAATGACTGAGTTCATTGTTTTAGGGGTATATCCATCAAAACTTGGGTTTTATGATGATCGATCATTTTTGGTGTCAATAAATTATTTCATTTAGTTCAATAAAAACCCTATAGACCCAAAGAAAGGCATATATATAAGGTTTATTATGATGAAACAATCATATATCATAATAAATAGTTTTTAACTGAGAGTGGGATTTAGGAAGCTCGATTCTTATTGATTGATTATATGGGAAATTTTATGGTGGAAATTTCACTATTTATTGTTTGAGAATACAAACCTTATTATGGGTGGGTATACAGAAGGTCTATAGTATCATGTATGGAAAACCTTAACTAGTAATTATTGAAGTTTTGTGCCTATTATTAGATGAAATTTCGTGAAATAGGTCAAGATAGTGAGTGTCTTCAAAAAATTGTGCATTAGATGGTGATGTTTAAGTATAATTGGACTATATAGAAAGTAAAAGACATAAAACTTGAGAAAAATAAGGGTGTAATTATGGTGACATAGATAATTTCTATAACACAATTTAATTGTGATTTCGAATATTCTAAATCATGGATCTATATGATTTTATAGACACCTGGATGGTTTATATAAAATGTTTTATATAAAATCATGTTATTCATAGTTGAAATTCATAGTGTGCGGTGATCTAATTTAGGATAATAAAGTAAATTTTATGATTTTGATGTCAATGTTAAAGGGTTTTATAGGGATCATCTATTTTGGGAAATTTTTAGTAATGTAATGGAATTAGTTTGCAACATAGTGCACGATTCATTAAGTTTAAAATAGATTTATGTAATGTGGGGTAATATGTGGTTTATTATTTTCATGCAATCTAGTGAATAAAAATATAAATTAGGTTGGGAATATAATTCAAATAATGAAAATTGTATGTGGTTGAATAGATCATGAGGATTCTAGATAAAAGGTTTTTTTACATTATATTTTTGATGATAAAGAAACCATAATGAATATGAGTTTCTATGAGATGAAGTATTTTTGTATTACTAGATTGGGGATTTATTAGAGATCAAATATGAAACTTATATATGATAATAAATATTTTTGTGGTGAGTTTTTAATAAATCACAAGATTAGGTGTCTTTTGAGTTGAATAAATGATTTATTTTAGTGGAGTGAAAGTTGAGTGGGATACAAGATTGATAAATAGATTGATAGGAGACACATTTTAGTTATTTCAGAGCTTTTAAGTGGTGGTTTGGGGATTATATATGAAAGTAGGAAAGAAATGAAGAGGTAATTTAAATAAAATTAAAAAATTTATATTTTCATTTATAGAAACAAACCCCATCATAAGGCTAGTTGGTTCACATTATATGTACAGTGGGGTGGAAAGTGGAAATATAGACACATCAATGACACTAAAATATTTATATAAAGATACAAAGAGACATAGGGTGTCTTATTAAGGGCCCAAAGGGGTACATTAGGATTATAGTAGTGTAATATGCCCCTCAAAATTCCAATCAAAGGAATTTTGGACACTCTTTGTTAATTTCATTAAAATCAACCCTTTCAATTGTACATCTAATTTACCTATTATCTAGGGGATTCCATACTCCTTTGAGACCTCTACACATGGATTTTCATTTATCCAAAGATATATATGAAGTTTTTTTTTGATTAATCTAGAATGTTTTTTGTAATTTCACTAAACCATGATGAAATTAAACTAATATGTGAGATATATTTTATTCTAGGTCTAAAAGAGGCCAGGGGTGGAAACTTATTGATTCATGATGTTTAATAATCGAATGGAAAGTATAATTTTATAGGTAATTGGAAATTATTTTCTTTAGTTTTTGGTAATTTTATATTGATTAGATCTTATGGATGATAATGGATATCAAGGAATAATAGAAAAGGAATTTTAAAAATAGAGTAACTATTGAAAATATATTTGTATCCCCTATCATCTTCCACTTTTATATGTAACTATATGTTTTGTTTGATGTGAATGTAGGGATAAATGGTTGTGAACCACCTAAGTGACATCCAATAAGGATTAAAAGGATATGAGAAAATAGGTGTTACTTATTTTGGATTTATTATTTGATCACTGAGCATTCCCTCAATCAATTGAGTTACCCTATGACTCTTTAAAAATGGAACTTAGGTAAAAGTGAAAGGAAACTATAGAGGGTTTCTATCCTTTGATAATGGATTGAGCAAAATAGTAAGGACTTGGGTGGTTGTGTGAGATGATTTGTGAGAGTATAAACCTATATGTTGGTCCAATAATAGGTTTACCCAAGTTATGTTACATGATTTAGGTTCTCTGGAAATGGATACCAATGAATTTGGACAGGGATTATTATGATAGGTCTGATATAATCAAGGATGGAGTTATAATATAGCGATATTAGTGGGTTAATTTCTAGTTGAGTAAATTTTCTTAGGGTATTTATGTGGAATGAGTTAGTGATGATACTTAGGGATATGTTACCACATGTGATATGATGTGTGAGATTCAAATGGGATGAATGGTATATAGAAAGGATGGACTTGTAAAACTATTATTGGTCACCTATAATGAGTATAATATTAGGTTAAATTGATAATTGAAGTTCCATATCTAATAAGTAAACATGAGTAATGATGATTAATTACCAAAGGGCCAAAAAACTAGAGAGTTGAATATAAATTTTTTTCACTAAAGACTTGGATGTTAAATATCTAAATAGAGTGTATTAAAATATTCTATGAATGATATATGATGATTATGATAAGTTGAGAGATATTTTTACCACTAAGATAATTTTCAAATCATTAGTTGACATTCACACAAATTTATTTCCTCAAGTCCAAAAATAATTGGATTTCTCAATAATGTAAATCATTTTAAAATCATAATCACATTAATCATGTCCTTGAATTCATCATCAAGTTCATGAATTTATAAAAAACTTGAGGATAAAATTTATAATTAAGACAATGTTATTATTAGTATAAATCCTAATGTCATGAAATTTATTATAAAAAATAGGTATTTTTAATTGTTAAACTTGTTGTCTCCCTCATATTGTAAGATATCATGTCCGTACGGGTTGAAAATTTCTAAAGGAATTTTAATTTTCAATTAGTGGATGGCATGATTATTTATTATAGATTTTGAACATAATTAAAAGAGTTTTAATGTATTAAAATGATGTTTTATATGTATAATGGGGATCATAAGGTATCTTAGGTGCTTATTTAGGACTCAGGAACTTCAGGTTTTGTTTTAAAAGTTTGGAGGTTTTTTCCCAAGGAGCATGGTTTTGGGTGTATGGTTTAGGGGAAACCATATGATACCTATAAAATCAATGAAATTTATGTTATTTTGAAATTAGAATGGTTTTATCACATGATTAGAACATAATTAATGTTAAACCATGCAGTTTTTGGAGGAAACCATACAACTTAGTTTATACTTAGGGGGAATAGCACACAGTTAGCGCACTGTTGAAAAAAAACTGTGGGTAATATTGAAAATGTTTTTAACAGACATCACACAGTTCTAAAAACTCTTCAGACCAAATATGTTATGTGGAATACCTTGGTTAGTGAGGGTTTCAAGGTTGGAATATGGTTTGGAAATCCATGCGGCTTGCTAAAGTGGGGAAATTTAACATCCCCCTAAATTTTTAAAAGGTTTCAACCTTATTCTACCCTCTGATCCCCTTGTGCAAATTGGTTACCTTTCCCCTTACTTCTCATCTTAAAGACCCTATAAGGGGGAATTATTTATGGGTTTATATAGTGACCCATACATTTTATATATAAATATTTAATCTTTTTATATGATTATTAAATAAATTTCACAACTATACACTGGTGGATCGTAAAGGTTTAGTGACTTTGGAGAATAGATACACAATATTATTTTTTCATGATATACATTAAATATCACCCACTAATATATTCCAGCACATTAATATTCTTAGACATAACCTTCATAAATCTTTCTTCATAACTCATGGAAAGGAAACATGTGAAATAGTGAGCTCAGATGCTCAGTAATGGTAAACAAGGAAGATATCAATGATCAATTAAACATAACATGAGCATAAGGGTATGAGAACATGATAATTATGTTTGAAAACTTTACCCTACAAATTATTTATCAAAATATTGTGTCATGGAATAAATCTCTATAGTTTATGAAACTTTACATTTTATGTCATATATATTAGAATAGAAAATCATTTCCTCAGTAGTCAATGATTACTATCCAAAATCACATACTGGATTGGGTTGACTTCCCAAACCATCATAGTCTTAAAGGTTTACTCCCAAGGATATCATAGTGGATAAATTCCCTTGCTGAATTAGGTTCACTTTCTATTCCAGTCCAATTTATTTCATGAGATATCCATCTTTACCCACTACATTGGAAGGCTATATAATTTCAAGACCACCCATCATATAAAGAAAATAATATATATGTGTGCCAAAAGATTATAAATAATTCATAACATCATAACCCATGAAAAGGAAATAGGTTTCATAAATATTTCATCATTTTATCATGGCATAACCCATGGAAAATAAAAGAGTTTCATACCTTAATCAACCTATATAAAAGAAATGGGTTTCATAGAATAATAAGTAAATCATCATCATAATAAGCCTTACAAATAATGAAATTGGATGGTATCATTGGATGATATCCAAATTAAAGAATAATTAACATCAAAGGATGTCATTGTAGATGAAAATAACTTTAAAACACATCTAGAATACTTCTTAAGGAAAATAATCCTTTTCATTTTGAAATCACTTCTTTAAAATTTAAAAATCTCCCATATATTAAGGAAAAAAATTTCTTTGAAAATAAACCTGGAAACATATAAATTAATCTTAAAAGCACAGAACGTTCATGAAAGTGGGAAATTATATTCATTATTTGTAAAATAAAATAAGGATTCCTTTCACATTTTTAGTAAAAAGTAAAAAGTACCTCATTCTAAAAATGATAAAAAGCTTCATTTTAAACCATTTTTTTAAAATTAACACTTGGGTAAACATTAATTTAAAAAATTATTTAATAATATTAAAAAACTTATGATTTTTTGTAGAAAAATCCATATGGAAGAAAAGTTATTTTCGACCGAAGAATGATACAAAGTCTGATTTCCTTAAAAAATATTCTTTTAGTTTATAGAATTATTAAAGAGGGGAAAATGAAATGAAAACATTTATTATTAATGAATAAAATTATGAGAAAAAAATTAAAGGGATTTATTAAATATGGGTCATATAATTTCCTTAATATATATTCAAGTATAAATATTCTCGATTAAAATAGGATTGAAACATGAATCCCTTACTAATTTGGAAACTTTTGAATCATAAGACCCATGAAAGAATAACATAAAATTAAATTTTAAATATCACGAGAATAATGGTATTAATGAAATAAAATATCAAAGTATATATATATATATATCATAAAATATGATATTTGTATAACATATCATATGTCTCAAAGAAGACATTTTGAGACGATAAACCCTTTCCTCAGATCCGACTTCTTTCATACGTGGTAGAACCTCATGTATAATAAATATGGATTAATTATAAATATATTATATAATAATAATCATATATATATATATATCATACCATATATTATTTACTTATAACATTTTATCACTCTTTTATTGTCAACTATTTATTGAAATCAATTTTCTGGGTGATAACTGCTTCGTTTTTCATGTACGTTTTGGCTATATAGTTTTGGTCCTTATAATTTAATAATGGTTCCAAAAAATCTATAATGTTAATAATTATATAAATATAATATATATTTATTATATAAATATTTACAGTCATCCATTAAAATGAGGTATAGATAAATAAATTCTACTATTCATAGAGATGGTAGGTCATACGTACGCATGAACGTTGTTTTCATTTTTTGACAAAAAAAATATACATAGTAATTCACCTTTATATAATCATTATTATTTAATATTTATAATATATATTCATTAAGTCTATCCTTATAACAATACATATCAAAATGAAGTATAAAAAATCACAACACTTCGTGGAGGTTGTTGTCCACATGTACGCATGAATGACAATATCATTTTGAAAAAAATAATAAGTTAAGACAATGGATATGATATTATAATTATATAAGTATAATAATTTCATAAATATAATATATTTATATATATATATTAAATACATCATTATTACCATCATTAAGAGGCAGTGATGGAAATTGAATTATATCGGTTCGTAAGGCGGTAGTTCGTTGTTCACATGATCGACAATTTCATTTCCCATTTGATAGAAGATGAGATAGATATAGATTATAAAATTAACATAATAATATATATTTATATGTAATATATTTTTTTATTACTTAATAATATATTTATAATATTTTAAGGAGGCAGAATTTGAAATAAAATGAAAATTCGTGGTTATGAACTATACATCTTCTTCATAAAACCTCTTTAGGTTTGTACCTAAATCCTTCCGATGATGGTTTTCTATTACAACTAGGGACTCTAGGTCATGAGGAGAACATAAATAAGGTATTTTTTAGGTATTAAATGAACCAAACTCCTTTTTAATTGTGTAGAGGATAGGAATGGGGGTGCCCTTTTATAGTGAGGGTAGTGTCACTTTTGGAATTTCTTAAAATATTAAATTAATATAAATTAATTTTCAGTGAAAGGATTAACAAAAATAATATATTTATAATATAATATGAGAATGGTTCTAAATAATTTGAACAAAAAAAATTTGTATAAGCTTACATTAGGTTTTTACACTTATCACTTTGTTTTAACTCATATTAACCCCATTTTGATAATTACCGTGATAACAAATCTTTTACTCTTTAGGGGACAATATAGATACTATAACATAAAATTAGAAACTAAATGAAACTTGGTTGATATTATAAACCATATCCCAATAATTTTTCTAGTCACAGGATTATTAGGAATTTTAAATCATTTATTAAAATATTAATTATTATAAAATATCCTTAATGTTAATTTTAAATCTATTTATTTAATTTAACTCTGAAAATAACATGAAAGTAATGGAATTAGAATATAATCCTTTAAAACATCAAAAAAAATTATATTTATATTAATTTTTTGTAACATCATAATTCTTTCCAATTAAATTATTTTTAATATTTTTTAAAAAATTTATTTTATTTTTTGACTAATTAAATAAATGATTTGTCGGCCTTGCGTAAAAAATTAATAAAATTATTTCATTAATAAAAATTATAAAAAAAGTACCAAGATAAAAAATTAATTTATATTTAAAATGAATATTTATAACCAATCCTAGTTTTTTTAACCCAGTCAAAAAATATTATAGATATAAAAATCAAGAAAGTGAATTTTTTGTTTTTATCTTTTACTTAATTTTTACAAATGAAAAAATTAAATAAATATGGAACCAAGTGAGCATATATTATATAATTTAATATAGAACTTTTAAATAAACACATCCAATAAAATAAAATAAATATTTAGGATAAATTTTTAGTCCTTATCAAATTATTTTTAACCTTAGGTGCCTGATTTACCCTTACCATGGTGATAATTATTTACTAAAGTTATTATTCATAAAGATTAAAAATAAAAGAGAAATATTTACAAAATTTGGATATTCAGATTCCAAATATGTAAATATTTTTTCAAGACTCAATTAAAATAAGTTGTAGTGTTTAATTTAAAATTAAACCCAAAAAACGTGATGAAAATCAGTTTTCGAGAAAAAATGCATTTTTAAGCATGAAAATGTTTTTATAACAATTTCAAGTTTAAAAACAATACCAATAAAAATAATTATATTATATTAAATAAAAAATAAATTTTTTAAACTAATCCAAAATATAACCTGACTTTATAAACACTTTAAAAGACACTATAGTTGTTAAAAAATCAGTATTTTTTCATTATTCAATGAAAAATAAAACTTTTGTGAAATGTTTCAAAATTTCACCATATTATATTTTTGGTATTATGTTTTAAAAAGTCATATAATTTTATTAAATGAAATTTATAAATTTTATATAAATTAATTGTAATATTTCTCTCATGAAAATCAATAAAATCAATTTTTGAAGAAAACTTATTTTCAAAGAATAAAATGACTTCACTAAAAATTGAGTGATTATTTACTAAGAATTTATCAATACATTTATATTTAGTAGGTCTTTTATATATATTACATAAATAATTTAATAATATTCACACCTTCCAATTTAATAGCTAGATTATAATGATTATATTTAAATAATAATATTAAATGCTTCATTTAGGCTCGGTGTTACATTCCATATATGATATCAAACATTTATTTATTTCAAAAAAAATCAAGGTGTCACATTATTCCTCACTTTAATAAATTTTTTCCTCTAAATTTGAACTCAAGCTCAGTAAATTAGGGTTTGAAATATAAAAATACCTTTATTGAATTACTACATCATAAAAAGGGTTAATAAAACATCCTTTTGAAAAGTGGGAAAAGTAAATATGAAGGTCATTACATAACTAGGTTTCCAAATAGGATAACATTATTGGGAATTAAAAATATGTACATAGAAAAATGTCTAATGTCCAAATTATTATGGAGAGTGATAAAGATCATTTATAAAAAAATGAATAATCAAGAGAATGTTAATGACTGCCAAACCATAAAGAGATGTGGTGTGAAAAATTCCACTGATTCATTGGAGATGAAGGTAATAGGATAACATTTTTTTATTCAATATCCTTGTAAAACGCTAAATGTTTTTAATATGAAAATCATTTTAAATTGTGTATGTGACCTGCAACATGAATCATAAAAAGTAATATAACATCCTGAGACATTATGATATATTTACTATTTTTAAAAATTAAATATATTCTATAGATTTATGTGCACACAATATTGAGTTATCTTTCATGAAATGTAATAATGAATTTCTTTGATGGCTTGTGCTACGCCGAAGACAAAGTTTTACCAAATACTATTAAAATTATTATTTTAAATGTCAATTATATCTAAGCTGTTAAATTGGAGAGTATCAATAGGATTAAATATATTCTAAAAATATATAGTTAAAAAAAATATCAAATGAATTCATTGGTTATTAATTAACTATAAATGAAAATAAAAACCAATTGAATATAATGGAAATGTTTTTATAAAAAACAATTTTTATGTGCCTAAAAATGTTTTACCCTAAAAAATTAAATTCATTAATTTTATTCAATTATTTTAATGAAATTATTATATTATATATTCTTTAAAATTTTATGAAATTAATCTAATATATTTTACGGACATAATATAATAACAAATCCAATTTTAAACATAAAAATCTGTATTTTTCTAAAGGCAATTTTGCTACCTTTTAATGATGAACTTATTATAAAATTAAATTTTGACACTTTTATAAATTTTATTTTAAAAATTAAAATTTATTTTTGAAATTTTATTGTCAAAATTATCTTATGCTGTATTTTTGGGAATTTTCTTAGAATTCTCACTTTTTGATGAATAGTAAAAAATACTGAATTTTAATTGAAAACTGCTTTTCCGTATAAATAATTTATAATGTTAAATTATTTTTTTAATTGTTTTTAAATTAAAAATATCTAAAATATATGACTATGAATCCAATTTAGTTCATTTTAATCATTTTAATATCAAAATTGGATTAAAAAACATATTAAACTTTTGAACATCTCACTTTAAAAACCTACTTTCCCACCATGTCTACGAGATTACTTTTAAATTAAATTATGACACTTATGTGAGTTGAATTTGAAAAAATGGATCCCATATTTTTAATGAGAATAATTTATAATTTATAATATGGTGAAAATAATTTTTGACCAAAATTATTTGTGAAAAGAGTTAAAATTAATTATAGTGATTAAGGTAAAAATGAGTTTACTTAGTGCTTAAACTTAGAATATAAGGTGTAAGAATGACCCAAAACTAGTCCAAAACACACTTAATATCCATATTTAGACCTTAAAAATTCATTATACAAAATGGTTTATTATTGAATCGTTTTTATGGAAAAATTTAGGCACACCTAACTTCTTTTAAAAAATGTCAGGTGTCCTCTCCCCCACTTATAAAAGGCCAACACCACTCCCCACTTCTTCAAACCTCTCAAGCCTTTTGAATCATCCAAAACCTAAAAAAATAAATTCACAAATTCTCTAACATCATCCTAGAAGACTTATTTTGGGCATAAAGAAAACATTTCAAGGTTTTAGTGAAGACCTTAGGAGGATACCCGAAGAATGGGTAATGTTCTTCTAAAAGCACTTTTATTTTGTTTCCTTATCCACCTACTTAAATTATTTTTATATAATTATTATATAATAAAATTAGTATATTAAATATACTAATATGTTTTCATGTTAATTTTATGACCTAAAACTACACACACATCCATCAAAAGTGTTATAAAATCATCGTTCGTTTGTACGACAGACTACAGCCTCATGAACTGATGTCATTTGTTTTTCCATTACCACCTTTAAAGGTTGAGAATAATGAGGTAAATACTATTTATATATGATATATATATGATATATATATTATATTTATGATGTTATTATGGTTATTTAATTATTATATAACATATAATTTCCTGAATTCCATTTTGTGGGAATATGATAGCATCGTTCAGGTGTATGACGGACTACCGCCTCATGAAGTAATGTGATTTGTTTAAGTTTTACATAGATTGTATTAAGGAAGAGTTGAATAAAAATATTATATATATATATAAAATAAATATTATACTATAATTAATATATATATATATACCATTTACTTATTTTTTATTCAATATGACATGAAAATGGAAAAAATGTTCATGTGTACTTATGAATTACCGTGTCCATGAATGGTTTATTTCATTTCCTATCACAAAAATTTATTGATTAATATTAATAAATATATAATAAATATATATGTTATTTATATTATGGTTTAAATTCTCTAAATTATTAAATCATGGTCAAATTAAGATGACTAAAAATATAACAAATAAAAATATATATGAATATCAAAGAGGTTACTACCCAAAATATAATTTTAACATGAAATTATTAACAAATAAGTAATAAAAGTTTATAATAAAAACATATAAAATATAATATATATTAATATGGATTTTAATAGATTTATAATAAAAATATATTTATTATACAAGAGGTTTGAAAGAGTATGATGAAATACAGGACTTAAGGAAAGGGTTTTTCTCGTCTCATTTTAATTTATGTCAGATACAATCCATATTATCCACTTATTTTTTATGTGGTGTATATAATACCAATGAATGAATTATTATTCTTAAATTTATGGGTATTTAAATATCCATTTTTGGATATCTCTTTTATGGGTTTTACAGTTTTAAATTTATCAAAGCAGTAAGGGATTTTTGTTTCATTTTTCCTTCTTGGAGACATTTCTTATGTTATACACCCATATTCTTTTATGAGGTGTATATAATTCCCATTTGACATGTTATATCATGAATATAATTATTTTAATAATATTAAAAGTTTAATTTAATTTAATTATTTCATGGGGATTACGATTCAATCTTAATAAAGTGGTAAGAGTTTCATGTTACAATTTCATTATTTAAAGGGATTGTTTTTTATTGAGTCTCCAATATTAAAATCTTATTATCTACCTCTGGAAAATTATTACTAATTTTATTCTACAGTTTTTATGTCATGAGAATAATTTTTTTCCATTCATTTTCCTCTCTTTATGTACTTAGGAGTACAAAATAATATTTTTATGAAAAAAACATCTTTTCGATTGAAAATCTATTTTCTTCCAAACCATGTTTTCTAAAAATGTTTTCAAAAATGTTTTACAAAGTTGTTTAATAATATAAAAGAATATTTTCCTCAATTAGTTTTTTAAATGATTTTTAAAACTTTATTTATATTTTCTAAATGTTTTTTTCAAATAAAAGGATTTTCAAAATGTTTTATGTTTAAAAAGGATTTTCTCAAAATAAAAAGTATATTTTACTCAAGAATGTTTTTAATGATATTTTAATGGTATTTAAATTCATAAATTTCAACAAACCTTGTTGTTAATTATCCTTAAATGGGGATATTTAGTATTGATGGATTCCTTATTCTCCCCCTGGATGGACAATGATTATTTCAAATAGGTTGTTATGGAACATGTTTCTTTTCCATGAGTTAATCATGTTTCAAATATATTATAGTGGTACCATTAATTTTACATGGTTTATTTATGGTTCAAAGATATTTATATGTATACCTTTTATTTTTTCCATGGGATAATCATGTTCCGAAGTGATTATTGTAGAACTCATTTAATTTCCTTGAGTTAACCATATTTCCAGGATATTGTTAGCCAAACCATTTCTTTTCCTTAGGTTAACTATATTTCAAATAGATTGTTATGTAACCCATTTAATTTATATGGGTTAATCACATTTCAAAGAGATTAACATTAAACCCATTTATTTTCCTTGGGTTAACCAAGTTATGTAAGAATAATGATTGTTTCTATGAGTTTTCTAATAAAGTGAAATCAATATGTACTCTAATCATGTTTTGGTTCATGGAAATTGTACATGAATTAACATAATAATATCCCCTAATAATGTCAAAATAGGTTCATATTAATAGAAATTTTATCATGCACTAGAACAATGAACAATATATATTTAACAACTCTTTCTGTAGTTTTTACCTCTAGATGCATATGTGCCAAAACTATATCCACTTGTAGTATCCAAAAATGGATGTATTTCTAGGAAAATCACATAACCTATTTCTTACAAAAACTTTAGGATATTTTCCTATACCCAAACTTATCCCTAGAGTTTTCACCTATAACTTCCCATACCCGGTTCACTTATAAATAACTGAACCAATTTGGTAATAAGGCCTCAAACATGCTTCCCCATATTCCAGAGGCTAATGAATAAAAGTGCGGGTCCATGATGGTAAGGTGATGAGACTTTACTCTCATGATCATAGTAAGAAATTGGTGATAATTATTGAATAAATATGGGAATTAAAATAATGAAAAATAGATAGGTGGAAGTAAATCATCTAGATAGTACTAATATATCAATCCAAAGTGGAACCATATAAAAAAATGACGATTATGTAATGGAGCTATAAAAAAATGAAAGAATACATACATACATGTATATAAAAAAGTCAAAAAGACCAAAAGATTGTCCAATAACATCATGAGAGAAAGCTTAGTCCTAAGCTTCCAAGATCCCATGCTATAATCAATCAAGCATCAAAGACTAAGTGATTTCCCATGTCCCTACCTACATCTATGAAGTCTGTATGGGTACCAAATGGTGTCCCAAACAAGGTTTGAAGTATACTTAGTAGTCCACCACATATGGTGTCTATATAAATCTAGTCCTAAAATATAAAATAATTAGTGTGAAAATATAAATACAAGCAGTGAATTAACAAGAATGAAATCATAATCACATTAGGCTCGGACTCTTCATGGGAATACTGACTGACTATACCTTCTTCATCTCATTCCAGTAATGTGTGAAAAGGAACTTGAAAGAGGTTATGGTCTATCATGTATAAACCAAGTGTACATATCCAAGTAATCATAAATATAACCCAAACTATAACTATGGAATCCTAATAATAATAATTATAAAGTAGGATATAATAGGAATAAGGCATCCTTGACCTTAGAGGGTCAAGACAACTCAAAATTCATAGACCATGCAGCCTAGAAAAAGGAACTAAGTGTAATACAAGGGGTGAAACCAATGAATTACATTGGAAAACTATCTAACCAATTCCATGGATCATGTTCTTAGAAAATCTCATGCTAACCATGACTGGGGGTCAAGAGAAGTATCCATGTAACTTCCTATCCTAATAAATAAACTAAATTCTAGGTGTGTATTTGACTCATTATAATATCAAGAAATGAGTCAATTTAATTTTAATTACTATACCAAGACATTCGTTTATAACAAGACATTGACCAAATTCTAAGGTGGGTATATCCCTTGGAAATTAGCCCAAGGAATCAGGGTGGTTTCCTCTGAGTTATCAATGAATTCCCTTAGTAATCCATTTATAGATGAAGTCATACTAAGCCTATAATAAGAAAAATATAGGTGGTATAAATAGAAACCTTATGTATAATGAAATAATCAAGGCCATGTGATAACCATGCCAATTAACTCACTTAGTACATTTATTTTTACATCAAGTCAATACCTTTTCATTCTAAAATGATAAAGGATATGTAAGGTATCATACCATTAATCATTTTATTCTATTTTAAGATGTGCCAATATAAACATGATTTCCCATTTATAAGGGTCAATTCATCCAAATTTATTAATTTAATCATTGAGAAAGTCAAACCAAACACACCAATGAAAATTTCAGTTATTAACATAAAGATGGACAAATTTTCATTAGAATGGAACACCCAAGGGGTGGATCTATTTGATATACTTCGCCTCTAACCACAATAAAAGAGTATAATATGTGTCAATATTCTAAATTAAATATCTAATAAAAGGGAAATTGATATTAATGGAAAATCACACGGAGAATCAGTGCTCAACACACTAATGAAAATTATAAATCAGTGATACTTGAGTGAAAAATTCATAGACCACCTAACTTATGGAATTATATGAGAACTCATCCAATATCATCCCTTGGTTTGGTCTCAATTAGAAGAAAATATAAGAATAAAAAAATAACATAAAAATAGGTCATATTATCTTGCAACAAAATATCTCCAAATAATGAAAGATAAAATGATAAAATAAAGTAAAAGATTGAAGATACTATTTATAGGGATCCAATGAGATAAATGGTAGTATGATTGGAGTCCATATGTGGGGGATAATTCAAATACCAGGAAGTTAATTTTGCTACTGTGTGGAAGTGGGGAGGGTTAGGATAAAATAAAGGGATCTTTAACTTAAAAAAACATGAGATATTCTTGACATGAATATGATTCATGTTATGAATAAATAAAGTTTTTATGACTTTAGGAAAAAATAATTCATGTTCTAAATGAGGTTTTTCTATATCAATTCATGTCGTCAATTGGTTTTCTAGCCAGGCTCTATCCCAGGATACCTTCTTCCCAGAAAAAAACTAACCACCCAAAAAGTGCAGTTTCTTGGCTAATTCCCAAAAATCACACTTAACAAGGGTTTACAAAAATTTAAAGGATCCATACCACCTAAGAAAAGTCAGGTTCATATAGTATTTCCCCTTAAAACAACTCATCCTTGAGTTTCCCTTCTAAGGGTGGTAAAATTTATTCTGAGAACAACTCTGACCAATGAGTACGTATGCTAGACTCTCTCTCATAGTTCTTTCCCTATACACAGCCATGCTGCTATAGAATTCATACTAAAGTAACTAACCTACCTCAGAGTGACTTCATTATCTAGTCAATAATTCAAATATGTTACTCCTCAAAAGAAGCATGAACATCTAGTTCTATCTAATCAGGCTAGAAAATATGAGATAGATCTGAGTTGTAATGGTGTAAATAAGAAATGAGAAACATTTTATGTATAGAGTTGTATCTATGAGGGAGTTATATCTGGTAATATACTTATTCTACCCTTTCTAAAAACATAAAAGGTCCAAAAAAACAAGGCGGAATCTTACCATTCCACCTATACCATCAATTCCCTAGTATTGTCAATACACACAAGAATACATGATCCCTAACCTTGAACTCTAGAGGTCATCGATGAAAGTTGGAATTTGATTATTTTATAGACTGGGATGTATCCATTAACATCTTGATAAGTTATACCTTCTCTGAATTCTCCTAAACGATACAAGTTCCAAGTACCATGGCCTCCCTTGACTCTGAACAGAAAAGAGGTGATTGGAACATCCAAACATATAAGGCCTTATAAAGAGCAAACTGTAAGGTCTCCTAATAGATTTTATTTTAGGTGAACTCTACAAGAGGTATATGTTTCTCTTGAGAACCTATGAAATCAATGAAACATGATCAAAGCATGTCCTTTAGAACCTTTATTGTCCATTCTGACTGGAAAATTGTATAGAGGTCTGATCTAGTAATGTCCATCATGGTCAATGAAATCCCATCAGAATCTTGAAAATAGTATTATATACATATGGTGACCAGGAAAGTATACTTAGTAGAAAAAAAAAAAGTTTGTCATGCACATGTAAAAATAATCAAGCTAATGAACTAGTGAGGAAACAGCAGAACTAACATCACCTAAAAAAGTTAATTAACAATCCATCCTCACCAGTTACCACTTACCAAATAATAAATCCAAGTATAGTAAAATAATTTGAAACAAATCAAAAAAATGTACCCAAAACTTATTTCCACTAATTTTCTACTCTCACACCCAAATATCATATTTCCTCATGCTCCCACCTCTTCCATATAACATTACATAACATCAAATCCTGCCCATAGATACCCAGTCCATAACATCATACCACATCTCACCCAAAGACACATGGTCCATCACATCACATCACATCACGACACTTCACATCACATCACATCACATCACATCACATCACATAACATCACATCACATCACATCACATCACATCACATCACATCACATCACATCACATCACATCACATCACATCACATCACATCACATCACATCACATCACATCACATCACATCACATCACATCACATCACATCACATCACATCACATCACATCACATCACATCGCATCACATCACATCACATCACATCAAATCTCTCCGAAAGACAGGTAGGCCATCACTATCACAGATGCGACTTTTAAATTCTTTATTTTATTAATTTCCTCAGCTTCGGTTAGTTTAGGTTGAATCCCGACTTAAATTTTAATGTTCTTATTTAAAAAACTAACGTTTTTCCCATGACTGCATTCAGGGCACCATGGTCAAAGTCGTGCGGCCTTATTCGAGTCACTGTGTGACCTCACCTAGTTCATTGTACGATCCGATTGATGTTCAAGGTAGATAAATAAAATGTAATGAATAGTAAAATGATAAAAAAATAAAAATGAGAAGTGTAACCAAATTTAAGGGAATATTTTAATGATAATAATATTGTTTGAGAATATTATTATTATTAATGTTGATAGCGTTAAGAATATAATTTTTATTAAGTTTTCATTAATATCATAATAATTATTGTAGTTAATATTATATTAAGTTACTATCACCTTATTATTTGGATTTAAAATATTCCGTCGAGGTGTAGGATGAGTTCTGGTAAAATTTTGAGTTTTGTCGATAAATGAGTTTTTACGACCTGACAGCGTCCGATGCTCGGGAAAAACACGTTTTGGAAGCTGCGCGGCTCCACTTGGGCCACCCTGTGACCTGCTGGTATTTTATTAATTAATTATATAAAATGTATTAATGATAATGAAATAAAATTAAAAGCGTGATGAAATAAAAATCAAATAAAATAAGAGTTTTTAAAGATAATAATAATAATAATGTTATTTAGGGACATTATTATTATTATTATCATAATTGATATAATTTTTTATTTTATTTTATCATTATAAATTGGGTTTTATTATTTTTATAATTATTAACATAATTATTCATATTTTAGTTTATTATTATTATTATTATTATTTTATTTTTTTATTTTATTATTTCTTTCCCCCTCTTTTTGCTTAGGGCTTCGCCCCCTACCCACGCCGTATTCCCCCTTTACCCCTTGGGTCTGCTTGCGGCATCACCCCTCCCATGGTCACCAGATCTTCTGGAATGTCATTCGACCACCTCCCTCATGCCGTCTTCCTCCTTCCCCCTTGCTCCCCTGGAACCCCCTTCGTGCCACACCACTTTACCCTCCCCATCCAGCCGCTCGCCCGCTCTGTCTGATGGTTTGCGACACCCCCTCCACTGTCCGGCCTATGAACCACTACCAGCTACGCACCACCCTGGACGAACCCCCATTGCACCACCACCTATCCCTCTCCCCTCCATGAAATCCCTTCCTCCTATTTTCTAGGGTTTTAGTCCTACTCATTTGGGGTTTTGGTGTTTCTAGCATTTAGGTTGTTAATTAGGGTCTTAATTTTGAGTTTTTTGTTTGATTTCATGAATTATTATTCACCTTTGGTTCTATTATAGTGCGCATTATTTGTGTTTGGTGATTCTATCAAGATTCGGGAAATTCATCTTGCGAGGTAGGTGGTTCCATGCCTTAACATTATCAGATAATTTTATTGTGCTTGATTAAATTTATGAAAGTGTTCTATGTTTTCGTTGTGTGGTGTGAATGTGATTTGTGGAAGAATTTGATATGTATTTAGTGTAAAATGGTTTTTTCATGATACATTGGATAAGTTTTATAGGTAAACTAGTGTTAGATCATTTATCTTCATTTTATAAATTTTTTAAATAATATATTAGATTGTGTATGTGTTGCGAATTATATTTTAAAAAGGGGTATGATATGCATTTGGTTTTAAATAGGGGATTGTAGTTATATTTTGATGTAAGGTGCTCATGGATTCTTTGGAACGTTTTATTATGTGTGTAATTTATTATTTAAATTATAAAATTGTTGAAAAATTAGTTTTTGAAAAGATTCGATGTGAAATTGATTTTTAAATTATTCTTGCATATAAATTTTTTTTGACATGAGGTCAGGTGGCATGCACGTACAATGTTTTATAGATTGATAAATGAGTTATTTAATTGGTTTTTGGGATGTAAAACATGTTTATAAGGGATCTTGGGATTGTTTTGTAGGTGCAAAATGAATTTGCAAGGTATTTTTGCTGTGTGTGTATTTAAATGGATATTTTCAAAGAAAAATGAGTCACCATGAGTGTGTTTCCTTGTTGTGCACTTTTGAAATTTAACTGAATGGTGTTGAATGATGGAAAACATGTACTGATATGGTTTCTTTTTGTATTTTTTTAGAGTGATGTATTTATATGGAATTTACTATTTTTCTTTGGTGTAAAGTATACCTGTTTTTTCTTGAAATTATTTAATAAATAGTTTAAATGATTTATTGTTTTAATTAGATCGCGTAAAGTAGTTTTTTTGGAAGAGTTAAATATGATTTTATTTATAAAGTAACATGTTTATATAAAATGAGGCATGTTTTTAGCGTAAACTCTCTCTTCATAACTTGGTGGTGTTTTATAAGTGGTAAAAATGGTTCATTTAATTGTGTAAGTGGTGAAAAAAAGTTTTAAGGTGAATGTGTTAAGTAAGTTATTTGAAATGGATTTCCTTTTTTAAATTTGGCATATTTATTGTGTAAGGCCTTATGTTATTTAATAAAGTTTTCTAAGTTGTGAAAATTGATTATTTTCTACTTTGAGTGTTGCAAAATGGGGATTTGTGAAATGATTAAGTAACTACAAATGCATTTTGGAAAGGTACTTAGGTGTGCATGCATGTGAGTTTTTTAAATGGTGTTTGGGTATGCAAGTGGTGGATTACATTTATAATGTTTTTTTTGATTTGTGATATGTGAAAGTGATATACTATGTGAATGTGAAACTTTTATGAGCACAAGGGAAAACCCTGGGTATCTAGGTGGGCAGACTAGAATAAATATGCTAGTGATCCTATGGGGTTTGGCCCCTGTTTCACATAGAAAGTTTGATGATGACCACACTAACTAAAATATGATGATGATGATGTTGGGGGACCACTAGGTTATGGGTATTATCCCTACCACTGGCTTGTGTGCACAAGAATGGATATTTTATGGTTATTTTTTCACCAAGATACGAGGTTCTAGGGTTCCACTTGAGCAAGATAGACCTTAGGGGATTTACCTGTAGTGCTCTACTATTCATAATGTGGTGCCTTCTGTCAGCATATGGAGGAACACTTATGTATGTGTGTGTTCTTGGTCAATTTTCTTTTTCAATTTAAAATAGTATTTGTGAAGTATTTTTCTTCAAGTGTTCATTTTTAACTCTTAGCTTGTAAATGTTTTCTTAAAAGCGTTTTAAAAGTATAATTTTGAATAAGCATGTTAAATTTATCTCTTGAATGTTGTGGCATGAAATATTTTTATTTGGTGGTACCCTACTAGTCCTTTGGATCACACCCTTCATACAACTTTGGGTGTATGCAAACTCTATTGTCTCTTTGTTTTAGGCTAAAGCAATATGTTTTTGGTTGGAATTTTGTTTTTCCTAGTGGCTTGGTTTTGAGCTCTTGATTTCGGCGGTGTGAGGATGTTGCTCCTCTTGTTTCATGAAGGTTTGAGAGTCATTTGGGTTTCCCATGGAATCATTGTACCTTTTAAACTTTGTTTCTTTGTATATGTAATTTTTTTTGTATTTATTATAGGTTCTTTCGGTTAAAATTTTCAGATATGGTTTTTGTGTTTTATTTGTAATTTTAACATGGTATATATTGGTAAATCATTCCCAAAGATTTTCATTCGATACCTGGGAACTTGTGCCAGCCTGTGGGGATTGGGAATTCCCTTTGAGCCTTGTCGCGGATCAGGTCGGGCACCGGGTCAGATAACAACCTAGTCTGGTTCATGAAAAAATGGTATCAGTGGAGGTTTTATCTTTTGGGTTGTGTTTTTTTTGGGATAGAGTCAAGGTAGACCAAAGTTAAGGGTGTCAGAACTTGACGTTCTAGCGACGAGAAAGGTTCCTGGCCAGCACACCTCATGGAGGGACTTGAGTTACCAGGATAAATTGAGTTTTGTATGAGTCATTGGTCCTTGTGGTTAATCTTGTCTAGGGGAAATGAAAAGGGAGTAGGGTCAGTGGTCCCAATGAGCTCGTAGGGCCTGGGAAGCCATGTGGATATGGGAATGCTATCCTAGAATACTCTCTGTGGAGGTGGTGTGATTGGCATATGACCACCAACTATATGTCCCAGTCACCTGCTGACACTAATCTCATCTTGCATCATTCCTCATCTCTTTGTTTTAAATTCATTGAAATTTGGTTTTTAAGTAAAAATGATTTGGTGTTTTAAACAATCAGTGGTTGTGTGGTGTGTTGTGTTTGTTGGTGTTGTCTCAGTTGCGGTGTAGTTGTGCGTGTCACCAAAAGGAGAAGCTCCATTTGAGAGTCTTCAATATTTTACTATGAGGCATGAGATGCTTCAAACATCAGGGCTCCAACCATAGGACTTAGAGTGAATCTGGCACATGGTCAGGAACCCAAAGAGTGTGTGGGACCCCCACTTTATTTCATTCATCGGTGTTGAATGTAAGATCAGTTTAAATCATTTCCTATAGTTTCTCCATTCCGAACGACCCATCTGGGTGCATGAGGATTCTCGTGGCTATGAGGAGGCGTGGTTGTCTCATTACTTTAAAGTCCTGGGGGTTGCATCCCACTGATTGTAATCGCTTTTAGCGGTCCTTATGGGGACTTTTTGGGTAAATTGGTCTCAAATTTGAATGGTGATCATCCAAGGATGTGGATATGTTGGTTTTTATTCGGTAGTGGTTTTGACACCCTAGTAGTTGGGCCCTTCCCTCCCCACCCATAGTGGTGGGGTGTTTGGTCACCATTAGAAAATTTTCAAAGTTTGTGTATCTTATGTCAGTTCTTATGGAAAGAATACCCATCGTGAGTCTCATTGAAATCCTTTTTGAGTACGTCGATGCTAGCCTATTTCTATACTGGGGTGTCCACACGGGCCTCCTCATGTCGGTTTTCCAGTCAAACGATGTTGTTTTCATTTAATGGTGCTTGAGGTGTTTTGGTTTGTGAAGTTAGTTTACGTGGGTGTGAGAGTTCCTTTCCTTGATCAATCAACTGGAGGTGTTCTAATTCATTGGGATAGGTGACACATAGTGAAAAGTATTTTAATGGTTTTTTGAGGTTTTCGTTTAGGTCACCTTCTTTGAGTACGACGCGTTTGTCTCTTTTCCCTTATTTTTCATAGGGGTCCTTTTTGAACCTTATGGGGGTGTCACTTTCTACTTTGGGGTTCATCATTAGTTGTGGATTTACGGGGATAGAAATTGCTATGGTGGGGAGAATTGTCACACCCACCACTTTTAAATTCTTTATTCTATTAATTTCCTTGGCTCTGGGTAGTTCGAGTTGAAGCCTGACTTAAATTTTTGAGTTATTATTTTAAAAAACTAATGTTTTTCCCTTGACTATGTTTAGCACACCGTGGTCGAAGCCATGTAGCCTCGTTCGAGTCACCGCGCGAACTCACTTGGTTCATCTCACGCCCCGCTTGATGTTCAAGGTAGATAAATAAAATGTAATGAATAGTAAATTATAATAAAATAAAAATGAAAAGTGTAATAAAATTTTATGGACTATTTTAATGATAATAATATTGTTTGAGAATATTATTATTTTTAATGTTGATAGCATTAAAAATATAAATTTTATTAAGTTTTCATTAATATTATAAGAATTATTATTGTTAATATTATATGAAGTTAATATCACCTTATTATTTGGCTTTAAAATATTCTATCAAGGTGCAGGATGAGTTTTGGTTCAATTTTGAGTTTTGTCGATAAATGAGTTTTTATAGCTTGACAGTGTCTGTCTCTCAGGAAAAGCACGTTTTGGAAGCTACAAGACTCCTCCTGGGCCACCCTATGACCTACCGATATTTGATTAATTAATTAAATAAAATGGATTAATAATAAAGAAATTAAATTAAAAGTGTGATGAAATAAAAATCAAATAAAATACGAGTTTTTAAAGATAATAATAATAATAATGTTATTTAGGGAAATTATTATTATTATTATTATTATTATTATTATTATTATCATAATTGATATATCTTTTTATTTTATTTTATTACTACCAATTTTGTTTTATTATTTTTATTATTATTAACATAATTATTCATATTTTATATTATTATTATTATTTTAATTATTTTATTATTTTATTATTTTATTTTATTATTTCTTTTCCCCCTCTTTTTTCTTAGGGTTGTGTCCCCTTACCCATGTTGTGTTCCCCCTTACCCCTAGGTTTTCTCGTGGTGCCACTCCTCCCCATAGTCACCAAATTTTCCAGCAAGACGTCTAGCCACCTCCCTCATGTCACCACCCTCCTCCCCCTTGCTCCCCTAGAACCCCTCCATGCTGCACCTCCTTACCCACCCCGGCCATCCGCTCACCTGCTCTGTCCGGCGGTATGCATCACCCCCTCCACCATCCAGCCTTTGACCCACCACCAGCCGCGCACCACCCCAGATGAACCCCCATTGTTCCGCCGCCTCTACATCTCCCATATTGGCAATTCCTTCCTCTCATTTACTATAGTTTTAGTCCTACTCATTTGGGGTTTTGCTGTTTCCAGCATTTAGGATGTTAATTAGGGTCTTAATTTTGAGTATTTGTTTTTTCAATTTCATGAATTAGGGTTCACCTTTGGTTCACTTATGGTTCAAATTAGGTGTATTTGGGGATTATCACAAGATTATGAAAATTCATCATGCGATGTAGGTGGTTCGATGCCTTAACATTATCTGATAATTTTATTATTTTTTTATTAAATTTATGAAAGTGTTCTACGTTTTCGTTGTGTGGTGGGAATGTGATTTGTGGAAGAATTTGATATGTCTTTAGTGAAAAATGGGGTTTTCATCAGAAATTGGGTGAGGTTTATAGGTAAACCAGTGTTAGATCATTTATTGATATTTTATAAATTGAGTAAATAATTTATTTGATTGTGTATGTGTAGAGAATTATATTTTGAAAAGGGTTATGATGTGAATTTGGTTTTAAATAGGAGTTTTTAGTTATATTTTGATGTAACATGCTCTTGGATTCTTTGTAACAATTTATTAGGTGTGTAATTGATTATTTAAATTATAAAAGTGTTGCGAAATTAGTTTCTGAAAAAATTTGATGTGAAATTGATTTTAAAATTTTTATTGCATATAAAATTTGTGTTTTTTTGACATAAGGTCTGGTGGCATGCATGTGAGATGTTTTATAGATTGATAAATGAGTTATTTAATTGGTTTTTGGGTTGAGAAACATGGTTGGAAGGATTATTGGGGTTGTTTGGTAGGTGCTAAATGGTAACGTCTCAGTTCCGGAAGCCACCCAGAGGCGCCCCATACCTGGTTGGTCACATGGCCTCAAGCGCATTTCCTCGAACACCAGAGGTTGCCAACTAGCAGAAAGGGTCTTGGGTGTGATAGTGGGGAAAATATTCCCTCATTGGCAGAGTACACAACTGAAGTAATAACACATACAACATCGGAAGCAGTAAATACCCAACAACAATAACAGCGGAAGACTGATAAATAAACAACTGGAGCCGAAATATATGTAAATGATGCATGCTACATATATGTCTAGGAAAACAGCCAAACAAGTCACAATTATGAACACAGTACTAAACCAAAGTATAAAAGAAAAAAAATAGATGAGAAACTCCTCAGCATTGCAAGCCTCAGCTTGGTCCCATGCTCTTTAGTTCCAGTGCAATCAATAACCTGAAGTAGAAGGGCACTTACCCTTATCTATACCTGCAACAATATAATCTGTTTAGGCCCAAAAGCATGACCCAAAATGGGTGTGAAATAAAAATCCCATTAGGCAACCACCCAAAGATCTGTACCTAACAGTCAGTGAATATATGGAGGTAAAAGTACAAAAAATTGTAAACAAGAAAAATACTCAGCAGTAATCAATCCACAGTCTCTAGCATATAGTGTACAAACAAGAAATCAGCCACTCTAGAAAATAGAACAAACAGGTAACCCTCTGGGTAGTTCTCATAGCCTAACCCCTATGGTTCAACCTACATGTACTAGTAACCCTCCAGGAGGAACACATAGTCTCACCCCTCTAGTTCAACTATAGAATATACTCTCTGTGGAAGCACTCACCGTCGATTCCCCCTATAGTCTCATATAGTACTAAAGGTGCTCTGGGGAAGCACTCAACATCTCATTCCCCCTGTGGCCCGTGTCGAGGAACTACAGACACTCTGAGGAAGAACTCAACATCAATTCCCCCTGTGGTTTCACATCGTAAAAATAAAGACACTCTCGAGAAGCCCTTACATCCATTCTCTCTATGGTCTACTACACTAGGTTATCACATCCCCGTATAAAATCAGCAAGTATCGTATCATGTAACGGCCAAAGTATTCTCAAGAACTACTTGGATATCATCTACAACATCTCAGCATGGAAGAACAGTTATACCATCCTACAAACTAGGCATGGAACTGGTAATAGCCTATCAGGAAAAACTAAACCAAATAGTTATAAATAGGAAAAACATGCATGGGAAAAGCATCCAAAGCACAATAAATTACCCTATTCACAAACAATAACCTCTAATCAAGCATATAAGCAGAGCAAGAAAATAACAAGGGAAAAACTGGAAACACGCAATACCCCGTTCAAGGGTATTAGTGGAATTTGCACAAAAATACTCAAAGACTTTATACAGAAAGGCACAAACAACCTACCTTGACATTAGGAGATCAATATACTCGAACCCCGAAGCTTGAATCTCCTTAGAACATCATAGATCTAAGAAAATGTCCAAAATGATCAACCCACGATAACTTGAGAAAGAGGAGGAATTGGGAAACAAAGATCTATTAGAAGGAAGAGCTTACCGCTATGGTTCCAATGCGATAAACGACAGTCTATTCGGAGAACTGACGGAGGTTCGGGGGTTCGTCGAAGATCCGCAGTCGTACAAAATGATATCGGTAGAAGAATATGGAGAAGAAGATAGTTCTGTGGCCATACAGAATGCTCTAGGATTTTTTGTACTCTGCTTTAGGCGGCCTCCATGTCACCCCTATATAGCCGTGTGTGTGGCCATGACACAGCCAACACAAGGCCTCGAGTGGCAACGAAGTACACAACATGTACTCAAAAAGTACACGACATGTACTTCAAAAATTTCGAGAAACCACTCTTTTCTCAAAAACTATAGAAAAAGGAAAAATGTACCAGAAAAGAAGGTCTGGGTTCTTACAAACTTCCCCCATTAATGAAATTCATCCCCGAATTTCCCTAGCGTGGCGTAGAAGAAGAAACCCCGAAAAACTCCGGCCACTACGATCGTACATCAGCCTCCCTCTCTTAAGTCTCGTCCTATACTCGCCCATGCTGCTATAACACCTGTAATAGAGGAACAAACCAGCAACGGAGAACCTTTGTACTATGGTCGACAATTTGGATAGGATTCTCCTCAAATGATGAATTCTATTCGAGCTTAACCTCCCCAGGTTGAAAGACATGAGATTAGTCTGAAAAGTAACATCGGAGCTGAGAAACGTGGAAGACGTCGTGCATAGCCCGATACCAATGAGCTAACTGTATCCAATAGGAAACTAGCCCAATTTCCTCCAACACCTCAAACGGCCCCACGTACCGTGGTGAAATCTTACCCTATCTCCAAATCCTCTTGTGTCCCATCCTCAGTGTGACATGCAGGAAAACCTGATCCCTGACCTCGAACTATAGAGGCCATCTTCGCTGATCAACATAAGACTTCTGTCGAGACTGCGCTGTATCCATCCTCTTCCAAATCAACTCTATTTGCTCTGAGGTCTCTTGAACAAGATGATGTCCCAGCAAAGCTGCCTCTCCCACCTCCAGCCAGAATAAAGGTGATCGACATGGCCTATCGTAAAGAGCCTCATAAGGTTCCATCAGAATAGTCACCTGAAAAATGTTGTTATAGGCGAACTCCATAAGAGGTATATGCTTCTCCCAAGAACCTCCAAAGTCTAGAATGCAAGCTCAGAGCATATCCTCAATCACCTGAATCGTACGCTCGGACTGACCATCTGTCTGGGGATGGTATGTTGTACTCAAAAGTACCAGTGTACCCAAAGATTTCTAAAGACCCTGCCAAAACCGAGAAGTAAAACGCGCATCTCTGTCTAAATTGATGGAGTGCGGAACTCTATGCAGACGTATAATCTCTCGGATGAACAACTGTCCCAGCTCATCAACACTGAAGGTCTCCTTGATCGGAAAGAAGTGAGAAACCTTCGTGAGTCTGTCAATGACAACCCATACTCCGTCATTCCCTCGAGGTGATCTTGGAAAACCAGTCATGAAGTCCATTGTGATGTTATTCCACTTCCACTCGGGAATGCGTAACTATAGTAAAAGTCCTCCTAGTCGTTGATGTTCCACCTTCACCTGCTGACAAGTGGAACACCTCATGAAAAAACCAGAAACATCTCTCTTCATACCTGGACACCAATACTGGTGGTGTAGATCATGATACATCTTGGTGATGGTAGGATGAACTTCCCAAACTTTGGAATGAAAGTCCTACATCATCTCCTCGCGTATGTCTGCTGGTACCCATACGCATCCCTGGAAATGAAAGATCTCATCCTCACCTACTGCCCATCTAGGAAGAGGGTCCTCTCCTGACACACTCTCCCACAGGACTAGGCCTTCTCAGTCTAATAGGTGCCTCATCCATAACCGATCAAGAAGTATAGAGGTAACAACTATAGAAGATAGGAAAGTCTGCCCTTGTCTATCGTGCACCTCCAAATGCATCTTAGAGAACAGAGCCATAAGCTGCCACTCACTACTGGCCTCCTGAACTTCCTGTATCTAAGTCCTCCTACTCAATGCATTAGCCACTTCATTTCCCTTTCCCAGCATATAGGCGAGCTCAAAGTCAAAGGACTGAAGATACTCAACCGACCTATGTTGTCTTAGATTCATATCACACTAGGTGAAGATGTACTTGAGACTCCTATGGTCAGTGAAAATCACAAAGTGCTCTCCCAAAAGATAATTTCTCCAACAGCGTAAGGCATGAACAAATGCTGCCAGCTCGAGATCATGCGTCGGGTAGTTCCTCTCATGTGGCCTCAACTGCCGAGACTAGTACGCAATGACTCCATCTCCCTGAATAAGCACAGCTCCCATCCTGATACCTGAAGCATCATAGTAAATTGTGTAGCTCTTTCCTGTCTCTGGAAAAACTAGTATCATTGCTGAAGTCAACCTCCCTTTCAGCTCCTGAAAGGCTGACTCACAAAAATCTATCCATAATAACTTCTCCCCTTTCTTGGTCAGACCTGTCAATGGTGCTGCTAAGCGTGAAAAGTCTCTTATGAAGCGTCTATAGTATCCATCTAGCCCTAGAAAACTCCACACCTCAAAGACGTTCTTTAGCTTCTCCCAGGAAACTACTGCTCTCACTTTCTATGGGTCTACTGATACTCCTGTCTCTGAGATAACGTGTCCCAAAAAGTGAATCTGATCCATCCAAAAGTGGAATTTAGAGAGCTTAGCATATAACTGATACTCTCTTAGTGTACTCAAAACGATCTCAAGATGGGTTGCATAGTCGTGTCGAGTGTGAGAGTACACCAAGATATCACCCACGAAGACTACCATGAAAGAGTCTAAGTATGGATGGAACACTTGGTTCATCAGTACCATGAAAACTTTAGGCGCATTTGTGGGGTCGAACGGCATAACCATATACTCGTATAGACCATACCTTCTCTTGAAGGCTGTAAGAGGTATATCTAATGGTCTAATGTGCAACTGATGATAACCAGACCTCAAATCGATCTTCGAGAACACCTGGTCTCCTTGAAGCTGATCAAATAGGTCATCAATCCTAGGCAAGGGATATCGGTTCTTGACCATCAACTGGTTCAACTTTCGATAATCCACACAAAGCCTAAGGGTGTTTTCTGCCTTCTTCGCAAATAGGACAGGCGAACCCCAAGGAGAAGTACTCGGTCAGATGAAACCCTTTGTCTGTAACTCCCCCAACTGCTTCTTGAGCTCATGAAACTTAGGTGTATCCATCCTATATGGAGGAATGGACACCGGTGCCGCTCCTGGGATGATCTCAATCGAGAAGTCAACCTCACACTCTGGAGGTAAACCCGAAAAGTCATCTGGAAACACATCTCTGAAATGATCCACCACTGGAGGAAAGTCTAACTGTGAAGTCCCCTAGTCATCTAGATATAGGCTAGAAATCTGGGCTGTAACTCCTCCTAGTCCATGATGCTTGGATCTTGCTCGACTCGTCTGGACATCCCACCCGTCCCGATGAAGAAAAGATCCACCCTATGTTGATATGAAACTCACCCTACGATGATAATAGTCGACGACTTCCTGAAAGGGAACTAGCCAGTCCATTCTGAGAATAAAATCATAGCCAGTCATCTCTAGGACATAGAGGTCCCATAAGAAGTGACACCCCGCAACCTCAAGAGGGAACTCTCTGCACTGACGTACACTAAACGTTCTAGTCCTCAACGGTGTGTCTAGAGTCAAAGTATTAGTAGCGGAAAAGATACAAAGCCAAAGGATCTCCACAACAGCAATAGAGATAATGCTATGGGAATCTCATGTATCAAAAAGAGCAGAAGATAAAACTGAGGCTACTAAGATCGTACCTCGAACTGTAGAGGGTCCGAGATCCTGCTCTGGTTGGGTCTGCTCCACTGCAAAATCCTGACTTGTACCATGGTTCTGTGGCCTTGCATGACTGCTCTGAGCTGATCTGCCCTGCTATCGCTGATAGAACTGTGATTTACCACCCTGGTCACAACCTCCATCTTGGCCTGAATGGTCGGAAGAACCCCAGTTCCCAGACTGGTGAGAAATTGCTGGCGCTTCTCCTGAATGTGGAGTCGTGGATGAACCCCTGTCACCAGCTTCTGGTGAGAAAACATAACAGAAGCACTGAAGGTCACCCATCTTTCCGCAAGATCAGCACTCCACTGGGTCTCTCTAGCATTGCAGTCTCATATGTCCAGCCCTTCCACACTGGTAGCATACTACCTGGATACCTGAAGATGCGTCTCACCACCTTGGATCCCTGCACGTAGACTCCCTATGGCGCTTCTTTCTATTAGCTGGGGAAGCACTAACCCTGGAAGTAGAACCGCCCTTGATCTAAACTCCAGAATCTCTCAGATTGCGCTTTTCAATTAGTTCCTGGTTGATGATGGAAGTGATGGAAGTCAGCCTAAAGATATTCACTTGTGAGCGGATCTCCCGTTTGAGGCCATGCTCATACTTCCTTGCCAAGAACAACCCATCTGCACTCTGGAGGGGTGTGAAATGCTGAATCTTGGTGAAACGAGAGGAATACTTCATGAAAAAAAAGAGTACCCTGCTCTAGGCTCATGAACTCCTGGGCTCGGTTGGCCCTCAGGGTCTTCGGATAGAAGTAGTCGTAAAAGACGTGCTAAAACTCCTCCCATGACATAACCTGCTAATGAACCGCATGTGAGATCACGTCCCACCACCTCTTGGCAGAGTCTTGTAGCATGTAGGTAGAGATATTGACCAACATTTCTGGAGGCATCTCTAGATGCTCGAAGATCATCATCATGGCTTCTAGCCATGAATCTGCAGCCTGAGGTCCCCCTTCCCTTGAGAAGGTGGGAGGATTCTATTGATGGAAAATGAGCGTCAAGTCTACCATAGTTGAGGTAGGATGTGGTTCTCCCTAGAAGGTGTGCATCATCCTCAGAAATACTTCCCTAAACTGTGCATCAGTGGCTGTAACCGATATCACTACTGGTGCCAAGGCTGGCACAACAGAAGGATTTGTGAGAAGTCCCTAATCAGCCATATCTGGCATCTGATCACCGCCTTGAAAATGGCATGCAATCGGAGGACATCTCAGTGCCATGACTCTGCAAGGTCAAATGCAAACTTTAGATCACATTATCAAGGACTGAAAACTAGAAGCGTAAGAAGAGAACAAGGGAAATAAAGCATTCAAAATTTACAAAACACGACTACACGGCGTGTATAAAGACTACATGGAGTGTTCTCTTAAGTCATTTAAATGGGTGTGTACTCTTGCCAAAACTGGCCGTGTAACACCCCAAAAACACAGCGTGTTATCCTAATGCATGGCGTGTACCTGAATCCTCTTCCCCTACCCGAGTCCTTTTACACGGTTAAGCCACATGGCTCCTCCAAGACAAAACTACATGGCGTGTTCAGGGAAGACATGGAGTTTACTAGACATGCCTTACCTATCCCATGTTGTTAGCGACACAACCTGCCACATGGATGACACTACATGACGTGTTCTAGATGAACACAGCGTGTACGAGAAAGGGTAACACTGACCCGTGTTGTTCATGACACGACCGAGTACCAAGATCAGACGACACGACATGTAAAATTCATACACGGTGTGTATGTGAAAGTATAACATGACCTGCATTGTTCATGACACGACTGAGGTACCTATTTCATACTACACGACATGCTAAACTAGTACATGGCGTGTTACTACAAGATTTTTCACAACCCCGTTTCCCTGCTCGCATAGTCAGTGACATGACTATAGACTACACGGCGTGTAACCATAAAGTACACACCGTGTATTCTGGGTTTTTTCCAGACAGTATCCTCAGAAACTGCTCCAGAGCCTAGAAAACACAGAAAACCAGCATTAAGGTGCCAAATTATGATCCGTGAGGGCCCATACTCCCCGCGAATCAATGTTTGGAATCTTATATAAGTTTCAAATACGGTAAACGGGTCAATGATCCACCAAATTACAATCCATGAGGGCCCATAACACCCCAAGAACCAAAATTTGGCGTTCATTCAGGTAAAACCTTACCCAATAAAAGCTCTAATAGGAAGCAAATATTTTTGTCAAGCATCCATCACAACAACATGCATATTCTACACAGCATCTATCACAACAACATGAAATTTCTAATGCATCCTAGATGGCATGGCAAGAATTCATGGAATGTGATTTCTAACAAGTGCCTATATGATGCATGAGATGGCATACCCTCATCTCATCGGGCTATGACAGAAATAGAACTGAAATAACAATGATGGTAATAACACAAAGCATGTGAATCACCCAGTTGTGCAATCAAATCAACTGTAAAATTGAAAACTTGTAAATTACAATAAACGAGGTAGTATGGATTTTCTCTATACATGGGTTTTCTAGTCCCAAAAAAATCTTATTACCAAGTACCTATTCCATCCTATACCTCTCTACAGGCTCCAAAAAGTAAGTCAAGAGAAAAGAAAACTCCTCTGATACCACTTTGTAATGTCCCGGTTCCGGAAGCCACCTATAGGCGCCCCGTACCCGGTTGGTCACATGGCCTCAAGCACATTTCCCTGAGTGTCAGAGGCTACCGACTAAAAGTGAGGGCAATGGGTGTGATAGTGGGGAAACTATGCCCTCATTGGCAGAGTACACAGTGGAAGTAACACCACATACAATAGTAAAATTAGTAAATATCCAACAAAAATAACAACAGAAGACTGATAAATAAACAACTGGAGTCAAAATATATGTAAATGATGCACGATAAATATATGTCTTGGAAAACAACCAAACAAGTCACAATGCTGAATATAGTACTAAACCAAAGTACAAAAGAAATAAAAATAGATGAGAAACTCCTCAGCATCGCAAGCCTCGGCTTGGTCCCATGCTCTCCAGTTCTAGTGAAATCAAGAACCTGAAGTAGAAGGGTGCTTTCCCTTATCTATACCTACAATAATATAATCTGTTTGGGCCCAAAAGCATGATCCAAATAGTGTGTAAGATAAAAATCCCAGTAGGAAACCGCCCGAAGATTTGTGTCTAACAGTCAGTGAATATATGGAAGTTAAAAGTACAGAAAATAGTAAACAATAAAAATACTCAGTAGCAAGCAATCCACAACCTCTAGCATATAATGTAAAAACAAGAAAGTAGCCACTCAAGAAAGTAGAAAAAACATGTAACCCTTTGGGTAGTTCTCATAGCCTAACTCCTCTGGTTCAACCTATAAGTACTAGAAACCCTCTGGGAGGAAAACACAGTCTCACCCCTCTGATTCACTTAAATAATAGACTCTCTGGGGAAGGACTCACCGTCGATTCCCCCTATAGTCTGACATCATACTAAAGGCACTCTGGGGAAGAAATGAACGTCTTATTCCCCCTTTAGACCACGTCGAGGAACTATATACACTCTGAGGAAGCACTCAACGTCAATTACCCCTGTGGTCTCGCATCGTAAAATTAAAGACACTATGGATAAGCCCTTACATCCATTCTCTCTATGGTCTACTACACTAGGTTCTCACATCCCTGTGTAAAATCAGCAAGTATCGCATTGCGTAACAAAAAAAGTATCCTCAAGAACTAGTTGGCTAGCATCTACAAAATCATAGCATGTAAGAACAGTCATACCATCCTACAAACTAGGCATGGAACTGGCAATAGGCTAATAGGAAAAACTAGACCAAACGATCATAAACAGGAAAAACATGCAAGTGCAAAGCATCCAAAGCACAGTAAATTACCCTTTTCACAGACAATAACATCTACTCAAGCATATAAGCAAAGCAGGCAAACAAAAAGGGAAAAATAGGAAATATGCAATACCCCATTCAAGGGTATTAGTGGAATTTGCACAAAAATACTCAAAGACTTTCTACAGAAATGTACAAACCACCTAACTCGACGTTATGAGATCGATATACACGAACCTCAAAGCTTGAATCTTCTTGGAACATCATAGATCTAAGAAAACATCCAAAACTCTCAACCCAAGATAACTTGAGAAATAGGAGGAATTGGGAAACGAAGCTCTAGGAGAAGTAAGAGCTTACCGCTGCGGTTCCAACGTGATCGATGACGATCGATTCAGAGAATGGATGGAGGCTTGAGGGTTCGTCGAAGATCCGTGGCTATACAAAACGCTCTTGGTCAACGAAGCTGGAGAAGAAGGCAGTTCTGGGGTTAAGATGCGACCCCGATGCGTTTAGTGGAAAAAAAGAAAGTACACAACATGTACTTTTGGAGTACACGACATGTACTAGGATTTTCCGTACTTTGTTTTAGGCAGCCTCCATGTCACCCCTACATGGCCATGTGTGTGGCCATGACACAGCTAGTACACGGTCTCGAGCGGCAATGAAGTATGCGGCGTGTACTCAGAAAGTACACGACGTGTACTCAGAAAGTACAGGGTGTGTACTTCAAAAATTTCCTGAAACTCCTATTTTCTCAAAAACTCTAGAAAAAGGAAAAATTTACATGAAAAGGAGGTCTGAGTTCTTACAAAATGCATTTCAAGGTCTTCGTGGTGTGTGTAAATTTAAATGGATATTTTCAAAGGAAAACGAGTCACCTTGGGTGTGTTTCCTGGTTGTGCACTTTTGAAATTTAACAGAAAAGTGTTGAACAATGGAAAACATGTTTTAATATGGTTTCTTTGTGTATTTTGTTTTAAAGTGATCTCTTTATATTAAATCAAGTGTTTTTCTTTGGTGTAAAGTATACTTGGTTTTTATTTAAATGATTTAATAAATAGTTTAAATGATTTATTGTATTGATTAGATGGTGTGAAAGTAGTATTTTGGAAGAGTTGAATATGAGTTTGTTTATAAAGTAGTATGTTTATATAAATTGAGGCATTTTTTTTGGTGTAAACTCTCTCTGCGTCACTTGGTGGTATTTTATAAGAGGAAAAAATAGTTCATTTAATCATGCAAGTGGTGAAAAACTAGTTTTAAGGTGAATGTGTTCAGAAAGTGATTTGAAATGGCTTTCATTTTTTAAATTGGGTATGTTTATTGTGTAATACCTTGTGTTATTTAATAAAGTTTTCTAAGTTGTGAAAATTGATTATTTTCTTCTTTGACTGTTACCAAATGGGGATTAGTGAAATCATTAAGTAAGTATGAATGTATTTTGGAAAGGTAATTTGGTGTGCTTGTGTGTGTGTTTTTTTAAATGGTGTTGGTGTATGAAAGTGGTGGCTTCTATGTGTAATGTTTTTTTGATTTGTAATATGTGAAAGTGATATACTATGTGAATGTGAAACTTGTTTGACCACAAGGAAAAACCCCGCTTATCTAGGTGGGAGGACTAGAACTAATATTCTAGTGATACCATGGGGTTTGGCCTCTGTTTCACATAGCAAGTTTGATGATGACAAAACTAACTAAACTATGAGGATGATGATGTTGGGGGACCACTAGGTTATTGGCATTCTACGAACTAGTGGCTTGTGTTCACAAGAACGAATATTGTATGGTTACTTTTTCACTGAGATATGAGGTTCTAGGGTTCCACTTGAGGTAGATAGACCTTAGGGGATTTACTCGCCATAATCTACTATTCATGATGTGGTGCCTTTTATCGGCATATGGAGGACCACTTGTGTATGTGTGTGTTCTTAGTAAATTTTCTCTTCCAGTTTAAAATAGTATTTGTGAAATATTTTTCTTCAAGAGATCTTTTTTAAATTTTATCTTGTAAATGTTTTCTTAAAAGAGTTTTAAAAGTATAATTTTGAATAAGTATATTAAATTTATCTCTTAAATGTTGTGGAATGGAATATTTTTATTTTTTGGTACCCTACTAGGCCTTTGGATCACACCATGTATACACCTTTGGGTGTATGCAAACTCTGTTGTCTCTTTGTTTCAGGCTAAAGTAAGATGTTTCATGTTGACAATTCATTTTTTCCAGTGGATTGGTTTTGAGATCTTGGTAGTGGCGACATGCGGATGTTTCTCCTCTTATTGCATGATGTTTTGAGAGTCGTTTGGGTTTCCCTTGGAATCATTGTCCGTTTTGGCCTTTATTTAGTTGTAAATGTAAATTTTTGAATTTATTATAGGTGCTTTTGGTTAATTTTTTCAGATATTATTTTTGGGTTTTATTTGTTAATTTAGCATGGTAAGTATGGTTAAATAATTCCCAAAAATTTTCATTAGATACCCAGGAAATTGTGCTGGCCTGTGGGGATTGGGAACGCCCTTTGGGGCTTTTTGCGGACCGGGTGGGGCACTAGGTCTGATGAAGACCCGGTCTGGTTCATGACAATCACATCACATCACATCTCATTTGATGTCATGATAAGGGTAGTAGGGTATTGTGAACATAAATTACATAGACCTCATGCCCTCATCCTACCATAAATGAACCCACCATAATCCATATCGTCACATCTCATATCAACGTATCTTTCTCAAAGAAACCTGGGCCATCACATCACATCTCATCTCATCTCGACAGTGCCCTTATGACTTCTTGCCATCGTAGCCTTTTCATGTCAACATCACCAAGAAGAGGGAGTGGGGAAGATCATGTTTCCAACCATCCATCCCCTCCAATAGGATATTGGGAAAACACCACAAAAACATTTGGTTATCAGCACAATGTTCTGGACATGGGTGGGGTGCATATAGAAATCACAACAAAACACAATGTATATTATATCATATAACACAAGCACAAGATACAAGTTCACATCAAGAATTCCATCCAAACTCATAGAATTCCCACCAAATTCTTACAACACTGCAAATTTCACTACCACCACTAAATGAAAAACCCCACACAAGAAAAAAACAAGCCATATTCCACTTTATACTTTTCATTACAAGCCAATCCAATTTTCTAATTTCACATTACCAACCTATTTTAATTAAAATATAAAATTCATTCCATCATTTCAGGACCATTTATTTTCAAATTTATTACATTAATTCAAATTATTACTTCACATTAAACATTAACCATTTTAAACCACACATCCCCCTTTGTTTCATTAATTAACCATTTCTATGTTATTAACCAAACCATCCCATGACATTTCAATTTCAACATTATTATTTGATTATAATACTGTATAGGCATCTAGCATAACAAAAAACTACAAAACCACACAATGAATAACCCAAAATTATAATCCAAAAAGCTTGCACATCACAACCATTTCACATCCACTTCCACTTTCCACATCACAATAATTATCCACATGCCACATCCACTTCTCATCACATAACCACCCCACATCCCAACCGTACATCACCAACCCACAATGCCATAACACATCATCCCCACACCCCACAACTACACTTCACCTATTCACATGCCACAACACTTTTCAAATCATCATATAAAATTTTCCATATTTATCAAGGGGTTGTTCATTTATTTCACTTTATTATTATCAGGGAATTCTCCCACAATACAGATATTGATGTTCAACCAATTAATTAGCCTAGTATGATTGATTATGCTTTTATTTAAGTTGGTGTCTCAACAATAATATATCAATATATTAATAACACATATCAATTCAGCACAACAAAGGCTCTATTAAACCAGATTTTTAGTTGGGAATTTAGACCATATATTCACAATATTAGAAATAATATCAAATCTATAAAAAAAGTGATTCAAACCCATTCCCCTCCAATTTAAATTAACCATTTAATTATCATTATTAAGATTGTGAAAACCATATTAACATATTTAAATAAGAGTAAAACCCCTCCCACATGATACACAAAATGAGAAATGAGGGATAACTTACCTCAAATGAATATTTTTGATCCACTGTGCAATGTTGAAGAAGGATGAAGGCCACCTCCAGGTACCACAACAAAGAAGATCAGATTGATCACCCTAAAAAAAACCTCACAACATATCATTATCAAAATGACACCAAAAAACTTGATTACCAGATAAAATTCCATACAAGGTGAAGAAATAGGGAGAAAGTAGGAGAAACATGGGTAAAGACAAGAGGTTAACTCACTGAAACCACCATAGACCAATCCACCAAGGACTGGGTCAAAATATACTAAAAGGGGGATGGAATATCCATTTTTTACACACATGGATCTCCCAATAAATGATAGGAAATACTAAATAATGGTTGGGTTCGAGAGACTCTATGAATTTAAATCAACCCCAAAAAACATAAGACGACGGTTCATCCTCTACCACTATGCCACAAAAATACTTAAAATGGGGAGGAACATGGTGAAACACTCCACACTATGCTATATCCTAGACAATAAAATATCCCTCCATGAATATCTTTTATATCCACACCAAAAAACCTATAAAAAATTGAGGATGATCATGACATAGCCAAAGGATCTACACTTTAGTTCCCCAATATCTAGAAAGGATTATGCCACGAGCCCTACTCTATGGTGTAGTGGTGAAAAAATTGTCAGAACCACTAAAAACCAACCCCTCAGGAATCTATGCCATAGTTGAGGTCTCCACGCCATAGTAACCACCTATCGAGAGGGGATATGATGCAGCCAAGGATCCGTGGTGTAACTACCCCCAAATTGGAAGTAGCATAAAAAGGCTCCACCCAAGACACCATGTTGTAGCCTAATGACTTATGTTGTAGCCACTCCATTATGTTTCAGCCTTCAATCCCCACACTTTAGCCTTTCCAAAATACATTGTGGTACCCTATTTTACCCCATAAACACCTCCAAACACACTGAAACCTCCCTAAGGTGCCTCCAATACAAAAAAAAACACACAAAGGAAAGGTATTATAAGGTACAGGAAATTACATTAGATACCTATAAAACTATTATTTTCATTGATAATATAAACTAACCCAAAAATAAATCAAATCAGGTCCAAATAACCATCCCACAAGATACCTCTCAAGGATCCTATTATGACCGAACACAACCACTAAACAAATGAAAATGACCACTAGAAACCCACACAACCACATCGAGAACACTTTTTCTAGTAATAATCATAGTTTCTAGAGATATGGGATTGTTGTTATGATATGTGATGTTATAGTTGTATATGATTTTCTATTTAAGTGATACACATGATGTGTGGGTTTTATGATTTATTATTGATTTAGGGAGATCATCCCATTAGATAAAGGATAGTGATTTATTTTTACTGTAGGTCGGTAGAGGTAAGGTTTGTGTCATTCATCATATTTGGAAATAAGGCCCACATGTCGTAGTTCTTAAAGTGTGTGTTTTTTTTGGAAACTGAGGTCAACTATTTAATGTGTAAAAAACCCTAAATATTATTTTTCTAATAGGTTCTTAGTAGAATTATACTCAGTTATATTGACATCCATATAAAACCTTCTGATGGAAGGTCATGTGGATCTATGGTGAAACATTCAACAGTGAGAATGATGAATCATTCCTCATGCATATGAGGTGTAGTGGTCCTAGTGGGTTGGTAGGGAACATGGTTCCTAGTGATTTAATCCTCATGGGGTGTTTTTTATTAAGTATAGTTATTTAAAGTGTCATTCCTATATGTTTTTTCCTACATAAAATGGAATGACATTCCACTTAACCAAACCATGTGAAGATGGTATGATTTGGATCATTAAGATGATTTTATGCAAGTACTATTTACCCTTGTAGGTCAATTTTAGTGGGTTATGCCTTTCTAATAGACCCTTTTTTGGTGTATCCTTTTCTGGTGTGGTTAACTAAAGATTCATAACAACCAACATGGAATTTTCCCATATAGATTGGTATGATATTTTACTTAACCAACCTTCATTTATGGTTATATAGTTGGATCATTGAGTGAGATGTCGATACGTACCTCAACATTTATAGTAAACTGGATCCTCAAGGTGGATTTACTCTATATGGTTTTATGGAGAGAGTTAGTTATTATCATTTTACATGACATAATGGTTGTGTAGAGAGTAGTTTATTAATAGGATGCTCATAGAGGATTATGGACCTTGTGGGATAGTGCTTGATAGGTGATGCTGTTAGAATCCTTCCTCAGTTATGAGTTACCGATGGGTTTCATTTAAAAGGTTTTCCAATTAAAACATTCAGTAAATTTTCTTCTAGAACTAGGAATTGAAAACCTATATAATTGAACCCATGTTAGTAGGTTTTTAACAATCATAGGACAATAATATTTTTACCTACCTTATATTACCTCTTTTAGAGAGATTTATTAGTCACATAAGATTCCCTATATTGAGACGGGTACATAGATGACACTTATGAGATGTGACATTGAGTAGTGGTTTGAAAATTTATACTAGATGGATAGAACTAGTGGACCTCTATTGATCCTTGATCGGTAGGTCTAGGTTAGATAATTAGAGGCCCTTAGTGGTGACTCAAATCCTTGTTATTCAGTATTCAGTTTTTATCATGAGAAAGTTTTAACAGGTATTAACCTAGGTTTATGTTTTCTTCTTGATGAAGTTATATTAGTTGTTCATTATTACTGACACTGATACATGGGAGGTGCTAAAGTTTTTCAATATAGTCATGATGGTATACTTGGTTTCTAAGGAAGCACCTAGTGTGCTTAGTTATCATGACTGAGTTTTATAGGTTGGACTATCTAGGTGCATAGACTTATCAAATAATACAATCATTTTGGAATCATGTTAGATCATGGGTAGATGCTCATGAATAGAATTATGTCAAGTGATAGGAGGGTGTATAATATATCATGGAATAGGATATGTTCCCAAATTGGAAGAGGAGTTCCAAGGGAGGTTATGGATTAATAAGACTAACATGCCATATATCATAGTCATCTTGTCCCTATTGTTTGATGACACATTAGAATATGAGTCAGGTATTTTTTTGGTTGGTACGAGAGAATACACACACTATTCTAGGAAATATAGTAATGGTATGTGTGTGTTATATATGGTACCATTTAAATTGTTAATTGGCCATCTTCCAGGTGCATTCTCAGGATTGAAAGTTTCAAATGTGATGTTTGTGGGCATGGTGACCTATATATTTGGGTAAATTAAATAAGGTTATATGTGATGAGTTACATCTTAGAAATAGATGATTTTTTTGGTGGTAATCATTGATAGTATCACTGTGAATTCCTAGTATAGATATGATCATGACCAATATATTGACATCTTCCTGAGTATCCTGAGTGATAATTGGCTATACATTAGTATTTTTAAATGTATTTTATGGTCTGATATAAGGTAATCCTTGGGATTTGCAATTGAGGAGTGTTATTTGTCAATCCATATGGAGGGGAGTACACAATTGGCCATTTAGGGTGGTGACCCTCATTATGAGTTAAAATCTAATGGTTTCAGTGGAAACCATTCTTGGGAAGTTGGAATGGATAATGGTTTGATGTTGTGGTTTTAAAATCAAGATAAGTTGTTTTTTATACACAAATATTTTTATTTAGGGATGGATAGAGTGTGGATCATTGAACTAGGAGTTTGGTTGCGAGAAGATGATAAAGATAATATTATGGTGGGGAGTACCATATTGGTCATGGTCAAATGTCTTCTTTGATTGGGGGAGTTGTTAATTCTGTGATAATGGTCATTAAATGGTATATATATCATATTTTTGATGGTTCTTAGGATGAGGGTGTGGATGATATTTAACCACCAAGGATTATCGAGGACAATAAGTTTTATGGTGGGGAGGTTTTAAAGACAAAGGTTTTTCCAAACTATGAAATTGAGAAAAAATTAAAATTCTTTCCTTTCAGTTCTCATGAGAGGTAACATAGTATTTTTATAATATAATATGATCTTAGATAATTGTATTGACCACTACTTTTATCCCAAAATAGGGTGTTTACCCTAGGATATCGGTTTTGTCATGACCTAACCCTACCCGAGCTCGAGCTACAACTACCCCAAGCCCGCCTCCATAGGCCAGGGGCTGGCGACCATCGTCGTAGGCACAACAACTCGGGGAGGCCTTTACCTAAGTACCTGTACACATGCATGTAGCACACTCAATGAAATAGTGAAGAGTAAAAGAAAAGACAAGTAAAGAAAAGGGCAACTGCTATATATACCACAAATGTGCATCGACCTCTAAGTAGTACAAGTAAAGTGCTGAAAAGGACAAAGGGAAAAAACACGCGCCCAACCAGAAAAGGTGTCACAACCCGACAATAGGTAAACCAAAAGAAACAGCTGATGGGTCTCCCACCTGGAACCCGGCTACGACCACCACAAGTGGTCCCAGCTCCTGAACTCCTAAGATCCTCTAAAGTCACGACTAACCTGTCTGTCGCCTGCAAGGGCACACCAAGTGTGGGAAAATTCCAAGCAGGGGTGAGTATAAAAATACTCAGTAGGATACCCCGAAGGCTCGAGGGAGCAACAAAGGAGGTACTAAAGGGTGAGCAGTAGATCGAACATGGTAAAGAAAAGGAGTACAACAGAGAGTCCAGCTCAAACCAACAAGAGGAAAGAAGGTGGACTCATCCAGGCACAAGGAGCTGGAAACGGTGAGAAGATGAACTTCTCGTCGAGTCTTCACTACCTATAACAGGAGAGTAGACTTGTCTAACCATGAGAAGCTAGAAACGGAAATAACATGGCATACCCCGAGCGTCTTCGCCTCTCTTAGAAGGAGAGTAACCAAACCCAAGAAGTGGGTACCGAAAAAAAGGTATATACATATCTGTATGCTCAGTAAGAAACCTAAACAAGATCGTAAGAGGACCTCCATCCCGTAGCTTAGCCCAGGAAAAGTGAGTCACCAACAGTCCCAGAGGTAACACCATCGATGACCAGCATCCCGCACGTCTGCCCCAAACTACAAGTCAAGGGCTCAATCACTGCACCTCGACACTATCCACTTTGGGTGACACTGACTCACCCGCACGATTTTAGGTCGCGTCATAAGGACGCGTCTCAGTGGGGAAAGAGCCCCTCATACTTGAGAGTTCCAGGTTAAGTCAAACCACACCTCGTCACTGCACCGCAGTATAGAGGTCTCCTCAAAGTCAAAGCTATCACATCACTAACCCGTACAAACAAGGGTCCCACTCTGGTAGTCACAGAGGAAAGCCACATACTAGCCTAGTAGAAAGGACTGAGTCTGAAATACCAACAGGTGACCCACTATCCAGCCCTGCTGGTGGGTAATTCATAATAAGACATCGGGTGACCCACTGCCCAGCTCTGCTGGAGGGTAAACCATATTACATCATCAGGCGACCCACTGCCCAGCCCTGCTGGAGGGTAAACCTGGAATAAGTCGTTAGGCAACCCACTGCCCAGCCTTACTGGAGGGTAGACCTGGAAGAAGTCGACGAGTGACCCACTGCCCAGCCCTGCTGGAGGGTAAACCCGGAACAAGAAAACGGGCAACCTAATGCCCAGCCTTGCCGGAGGGTAGACCCTCACGATTCATAGGGTGACCCACTGCCCAGTCTCTACTAGAGGGTAAACCCTGAACAAGTCGACAGGAGACCCACTGCCTAGCCCTGGTGGAGGGTAGACCTGAAACAAGATGACGGACGACCCACTTCCCAACCCTGCTGGAGGGTAGACCCTCAAGAGTTATCGGGTGACCCACTGCCTAGTCTCTGCTAGAGGGTAAACCCTGAGAAGTCGATGAGTAACCCACTACCCAGCCCTGCTGGAGGGTAAACCCAGAACTGCTCTGGCCATCTCTACTGGATGGTATAACACTGGCCAACCGAACACGGAGTGAGTATCGCGCAACCATCTGACTCCGGAACAAGACCAATGGAAACCACTCAACCCTGCTGATCTAAACCATCAAGCATAGATCCGAAAAAAAACTCAACCCCGCTGGTCAACAAACGAGAACCGAGGGACCCTCTATGTCGCGAGAGGTCAAAAGTACGCAAAGTAGAGCACGACACGCACATGGGGGCCACACGACATGTGGCCCCAAGTCAAACCCCAACCAAGCGCACAAACAGTTTCAGGTAAAAACCACACGTACCTCCAAGCATTCCCGTATACTCCTAGAGTATACCTCACTTTCAGCCCAAAGGCTATCATGCACATGGCACCCAACGTCAACGCGAAGGCGTGACGTAACATCTCCAAAATTCTTGCCTCAACGACTAGGGCATGACCAACCACATCTATTCAAGCATTACTTCACTCACATGGGAGTGCACACGATCACACGCCAAGGGTCCACTAAAAACACAATAGAAGAACCACCACCAAGGCACCTTCACAGTTCCACATTTAATAAGATCACGTATGATGCTCCGCTTACCTGAACAGATTACACCGTTGTAATCCTCGTGAAAAAACACGCGATATCGACTACTCACACACCTCCAATGGATATCCCACGATAAAGTCGTCCCACACGGCTTTACGCCCGAATGACGTCCCGTGATCCTGAGCCTTGGCCCCGAAAACAGTCGGGTGCATCGCACCAATGCTATCCCCTCGGGAAAACACGTCAAAAGCACTACTCACATGAGTGCAACGGATATCCAGAGAAAAAAAGGTGCATCCCAGTGCATCGCACACGAGCCGTGCTTCGTGGGACCTACAAACCGGTCCCGAAACACAATAAACGGATCACATCATCACGATCCTATCCAAAAAGCACACAAGATGGACTATTCACTTGTCCAAAACGGTCACCTGGTGATAGAGATTGAAAATCACCGTCGACACCCAAACGATCATCGTGGGGCCCACACCATCGTGCCGAATTAGAGCGGGCAGATTGCACCATTGCAATCCCCTCGGAAAAAAATCCAGAAACGGGTACTCAAACACCCCAAACGGATGTCCGGTGAAAAAGTGGTGTTTCACCGTAATACGTGCGAACTAGGCCCCGTGGGACCCGCACCTCATCTCCAACCTGAACACTTTGGAAAGCTCCTCAAAAAGTCCGCACGAGGACTGGGATCATGCTTCCGCTGACGGCGCATCAATCGGACATCCCAAACGGGAGTTAAGTCCGACGCAAGATTAATTAATTAATTAATTAATTAATTAATTATCCGCATTAAATGTTTCGTGCCCCTAAGCAACGAAACCTCACAAGAAAGGTTCCGAACAAACTTTGGAAGGTCCGTCTCAACTCCAGGGCCAAAGTGCCTCTGACGGAACGTCAAGCGGACGTCCGGTTTGTGAATACGTCCGCTGCAAACATTAATAATAATTTAATATTATTAAGTTGAATCGCTCGGGCCACCCGCCTTCGGGCGCATAACCAAAAAAAACCCCCAAAACTCACTTTAAAAGAACCTCCCCGTCAACAAGGTCTCACAGCCGCAAACAGTGTGTCAATCGGACGTGCCGTTTAAGAGTTACGCCCCCCTGAATGCAAGGGGGCCTAACCGGGCCGATCCACCACGGCCGTCGCGGTCCGAGACGCCGGCCCGCGGCCCAGCCGCGGGTCCGGCCCAGTCCGCCGCAGCCCACTGGACGCGGCCCACCTCAAACCGCTGGACTCAAGCGGGTCCGACCTTCCTCAACCGACCGGCCAAAAGGACAGTCTCCGTCGGAACGCAGGACCCGTATGAGGCGGGTCCTTGCCTCCACTGAAACAAACCGGCTAAAGTCAGTCTTCATTGACCCTAGGAAGACCCACGCGGCGCGGGTCCTTCCTCCTCCGCCGAACGCGACCGACGCCCTCATCCGGCCTCCTCCGCGGCGCCCTCTGCCGACCCAGCGCCTCCGCCCTGACCAGCCACTGCCTCACGCCGACCGCCGCTGCTCGAACAGACCCGGCTGCCGCGCTCTGCCGCTCACGCTCGCCGAAGAATCCAGAACCGCCGGAAAAACCAAATACCCGCTTACTTCGCCGGAGGTTTGCGAACACGTCGGGACTCCGATTTTAAATCCGAGAATTGAGTTGGGGAGCTCGAGATGAGTACTACACAAATATGGGCCTTGATCTAAGTTTTTACAGGGAATCGATAGTGCAAATTGAGCTCAAAGTAGGTGCGGGAAATTAAAAAACGAAACATACATCCTACCTTGATGGGCTTCGCCCGAAGATTCGCTGCGATCCGTTGGAGCCACGCATCGCCAGATCTGTCTCACCAGATGGAGGAGGAGAGGGAGAGGAGAGGTTTCTCCAGGGGTTGGGAATGAGGGAGAGGGGAGGGTTTGGTTTAAGTAAAAAAAATTTAATTTAATTAATTTTTATTAATTACCCACGAAAGGACCCACCTCCAAAACACTCGATGGGGTCAAGGTTAAGACTCCCCTAGGGTAAAAACCACCTCCTGAGCACAACGTAAATCTCGGAATTTTAATCTGAGAACCCGTTCAAAGGTTATAAAACCGAACGTCTGAGGATGACAAATTACGAAAACACCCCTGGGGCCATTTTTCACAGACGGGCCGCGCCCACGAAACTTACACCCCTGATAGGGTAAACGGAACGCTGCAAACTCAATGGTTCCCTCAGTTTTACAATCCGATCCACCGTTTAATAGATACCTGAGTTTCACCATTAAATGAATAAATAAATTAATTAAAATATCCGTTTAACGTTCCAAAAGCGAGAGAGGGGTCCAAACGTCCCGTGCCGATCAGTTTTATGTCGTTCCTAGGGTAAAAACCCCATTTCGGACCCATCCGTACACTCGTATCTCTTATCTGAAACACCGTTTAGTAGTTATCGCATTTATTTGGCGTTTTCAGTGTGAACGCACTGAAAATTTAATTCCGGCCACACCGGGACTCGGAATCGCACGCCGTCTGAAGGTGATTCTCTAGAATATCATCAAGAATATTCCAAAGTCTTCTGCAGAAAAAACTGGGTTCTTACATCATTCCCTCCTTCAAGATTTTCATCCACGAAAAGAAAAACTAGGGAGCAACACGGGGTACTAAGCCCACACCCGGCTCTTCTGTACCAAGAAGAACTATCGCACAGCTCTGCGCCACCGCACACAGACCAAAGGATTGATCTGTTCATGCAAGGTCAGCCCTTGACGATGTCGTGCACCCACTCCAGACTTTAGGGTTAGGGCAAGGCGGTAGGGAACCTCTCCATACCTTTGCATGGTTTCAAACGAACTGAAGGCTCTCGGGGGTATCTCACCTCCCCGACCGAACTCTTACATTGCACACCGTGACTGGAATCACCGCCCGCACCTGGAACAAGGCCCGGTGATTCCCTACTTCAGAATATCCATATGGTGAAACACCCAAGGATAACTAGTCACACAAGATTCCAAAGTCGATGTCTCACATCCAAGGCCCTCTTACATGCTCGGAAGTGAAGGAGTCAACACCATCGACTAAAGGAAAAGGTCCCACGCCTTTTATCATACCAACATAGGGTTACAACGATGCCCCGCGCCACCTTGGTATCACCTCAAGCAAGGAGCAGGGAGGAAATCATTTCACACATAGAGTCTATCAATTCTACTGCAAGAAGTAGAAGGGCTGTCGAGCGTACCTCTTATCACCTCATGCTCTGCAGGATCGTAGACATCCAAATCTCACGGCTGTCTGTGGTCCCAATTTTCAGCTACGAGAGCCCGATGTGGACCGCCTAGTGGTGATGGGTAGACCTCGTAAAGGTATCCCCCACTACCAGCTCCTCCCGCTCCTCTTCCCGCACCACCTCTCTGTGTACTACTCCGATCACGACGCTGCCTCCATCGTGGTGGTGCATCTGCTGTCTGCCCGAAGCTCTCTGCATGCCTGGTTGGGCAGTCCCGTGCCAGGTGACCTCGCCCATCGCAAGCATAGAACCGACTTTCTCCGAGCTTCACTGGTGCCCTCCAGTGCCACTGTGGTGTATGACCACTCCCCTGAGTCCGGTCATCAGGAAGCTACCTGCGTTGAGGTTCTGCTTACTGATGCCCGCTAGCTGCAGCAGATGTCTCGGCTCTGACATGCCTGCTGCCACCACCAACTCTAGAACGTGACAGGAAGCCCTCTGTCACCAGCGCCTGCTCTAGCACCCCGACATATGTGGAAATGCTCAAGGGTACTATGACAACACGAATCTATCTACGGAGACCCTGCTCAAACTTCCACACTCGGAGGTTGTCGTCATGGACCAAGTCCGGGTAAAAGCGTGCACGGTCTGTAAAACTAGCCACGTACTCGGCCACCATCATTCCTCCCTGCCGAAACTGCAGGAGCTTCTGAATCTGAAAGGAGTGCAAGCAGGAGGGGCAACACTCCTCATGGAACAAAAACTGAAAGTCTCCCAACGAAAGCGACGACTCGTCAAGAAACTGAGTCACTAGACTCCACCAACGCCGAGCTACCCCACGAAAAATGTTGGCTGCCAAAGCCACTCTCTGATTTGCCAGCGTCTACACAAGCCTGAGAAGGTGAACCACTGACTCTAGCCAAACCTCTACTGCCTGAGTGTCTGGCTCGCCACTGAACCTCAGCGGTCTCTACCGTTGGAACTCACGGAGCACGCTCAACCTATGCTTAAACTCAACCTGCTCTGCTGAAGCTTTCTGCTGCTCAACAGGTGGGGGTGACGCTACCGGACCACCCGGAGAAAGGGGCTCGCATGATGGGTCATGGAATGTGGCCTCGTAGCTCACATGGTCGTCGTCATGAACCAAAGTTGGTATCCTGGCTTGCTGTCTTCGCGGAGACATCCTGAATATTATCAAGAAGTACTGCAATCAGATGAGCATATATGTATATACCAATAACCACGATGGGGAGCTGACTCAAGAAGGATAGTCAAAGACTCAATCCTATGTGATGCACAAACCAATTTCCTTGCAACAAGTGTCTCAGCATGCCGAGTCGACAAGCAGGTTATGAAGGTACTGGTGAATGGATACGTTGGCCGCCGCACCATCACTAGACTCCCTGGCCTAAGAGCTGCTCTCGAGACACATTAACACTGTTGCCCTATATCCCAACCACTTCCTTTTATTTTAGGGACGTCCGAACAATGTCCCAAGGAACGAACCATCTCTGATACCACTTTTTCACGACCCGACCCTACCCAGGATCAAGCCGCAACTACCCCATGCCCGCCTCCATAGGCCAGGGGCTGGCGACCAGCGCTGAAGGCATAACAACTCGGGGAGGCCTTTTCCTAAGCACCTATACACACATATGTAGCACACTCAATGAAACAATGAAGAGTAAAATAAAAGACAAGTATAGAAAGGGGCAACTTATATATATACCACAAACTTGCATCAACCTCTAAGCTGTACAAGTAAAGTGCTGAAAAGGAAAAAGGGGAAAAACACGCGTCCAACCAGAAAAGGTGCCACAACCCGGAAACATGTAAACAAAAAGAAACAGCTGATGAGTCTCCCACCTAGAACCCGGCTACGACCACCGCACGTGGTCCCAGTTCCCAAACTCCTAAGCTCCTCTGAAGTCACGACCGACCTGTCCGTCGTTTGCAAGGGAACACCAAGTGCAGGCAAAGCCCAAGCAGGGGTGAGTATAAAAATACTCAGTAGGATACCCCGAAGGCTCGAGGGGGCAACAAAGGAGGTACTAAAGGGTGAGCAGTAGATCAAACAGGGAAAAGCAAAGGAGTACAATAGAGAGTCTAGCTCAACCCAACAAGAGGAAAGAAGGTAGACTCGTCCATGCACAAGGAGATGGAAACAGTGAGAAGATGAACTTCCGGTCGAGTCTTCACAACCTATAGCAGGAGAGTAGACTCGTCCAACCATGAGAAGCTCGACACGGAAAGCACGTGGCATACCCCATGAATCTTCACCTCTCTTGGAAAGAGAGTAACCAAACCCAAGAAGTGGGTACCTGGAAAAAGTTATATACATATCTGTATGCTCAACAAGAAACCCAAACAAGATCATAAGGTGACCTCCATCCCGTAGCTCAGCCCAAGAAAAGTGAGTCACCAAAAATCCCATAGGTAACACCATTGATGCCCAGCATCCTGCACGTCTGCCCCAAACTACAAGTCATGGGCTCAATCACCGCACCTCGACACTATCCTCTTTGGGCGGCACTGAATCACCCGCATGGTTTTAGGTTGCCTCAGAAGGAAGCATCTAGGTGGGGAAAGCACCCCTCATACTTGAGAGTTCCAGGTTAAGTCAAACCACACCTCTTCACTACCCTGCAGTCGAGAGGTCTCCTCAAAGTCAAAGCTGTCACATCACTAACCCGTAAAAACAAGGGTCCCGCTCCGGTAGTCATGGAGGAAAGCCACATACTAGCCTAGAATAAAGGATTGAGTCTGAAATACCAACAGGTGACCCACTTCCTAGCCCAGCTGGAGGGTAATTGATAATAAGATATCGGGTGACCCACTGCTCATCCCTGCTGGAGGGTAAACCATATTACATCATCAAGCAACCCACTGCATAGACCTACTAGAGGGTAAACCTAGAATAAGTCGTCAGACGACCCACTGCCCAAACATGCTGGAGGGTAGACCTGGAAGAAGTCGACGGGTGACCCACTGCCCAGCCGTGCTGAAGGGTAAACCTAGAACATGACTACGGGCGACCCACTGCCCAGCCCTGCCGGAGGGTAGACCCTAAAGAGTCGTCAGGTGACCCACTGCCTAGTCTCTGCTAGAGGGTAAACCCTGAACAAGTCGACAGGGGACCCACTTCCTAGCCCTGCTGGAGGGTAAACCTGAAACAAGACGACAGACGACCCACTGCCCAGCCCTGCTGGAGGGTAGACCCACAAGAGTCGTCGGGTGACCCACTGCCTAGTCTCTGCTAGGGGGTAAAACTTGAGAAGTCGATGAGTAACCCACTGCCCAGCCCCGCTGGAGGGTAAACCAAGAACTGCTCTGTCCATCTCTACTAGATGGTACAACACTAGCCAACCAAATACGAAGTGAGTATCGCGCAACCATCTGACTCCGGAATAAGACTAGGGGAAACCACTCAACCCTACTGATCTAAAACATCAAGCATAGAGCCGAAAAAAAACTCAACCCCGCTGGTCAAAAAACGATAACCGAGGGAACCTCTATGTCGCGAGAGGTCAAAAGTACACAAAGCAGAGCACGACACGCACATGGGGCCCACACGACATGTGTCCCTAATTCAAACCCCACCAAGCGCACAAAAAGTCTCAGGTACAAACCACACATAACTCCAAGCACTCCTATATACTCCCAGAGTATACCTCACTTTTAGCCCAAGGGATATCGTGCAGACGACACCCAACGTCAACGTGAAGGCGTGACGTAACATCTCCAAATTGCCACCTCAACAACTGGGGAATGACCAACCACATCTATTCAAGCATTACTTCACTCACACGGGAGTGCACATGATCACACACCAAGGGTTCACTACAAACACAGTAGAAGTACCTCCACTGGGGCACCTTCACATTTCCACATTTAATAAGATAACGTATGAGGCTTCGCTCACCTGAATAGATTACACCATTATAATACTCATGGAAAAACATGCGAGATCGACTACTCTCATGCGTCCAATGGATATTCGACGATAAAGTCATCTCACACCGCTTTACACCCGAACGACATCCCGTGATCCCAAGCCTCGGCCCTGAAAACAGTCGGGCGCATCGCACCAATGCGATCCCCTCGGGAAAACATGTCAAAAGCACTACTCACATGAGTGCAATGGATATCTGGAGAAAAAAAGGTGCATCCTGGCGCACCGCACACAAGCTGTGCTTCGTGGGACCCACAACCCGGTCCCTAAACACAACAAATGGATCGCATCGTTGCGACCCTCTCGAAAAAGCACATAAGATGGACTATTCACTTGTCCAAAACGGTCGCCCGGTGATAGAGATGGAAAATCACCGTCGACGCCCAAACGACCCTCGTGGGGCCCGCACCATCATTCCGAATTAGAGAGGGAAGATTGCACCATTGAAATCCCCTTGGAAAAACATCCAGAAACGGGTACTCAAACACCCCAAACGGATGTCGGGTGAAAAAGTGGCGTTTCACCGTAATACGTGTGAACTTGGCCCCGTTGGGCCCGCACCTCATCTCCAACCCAAACATTTTGGAAAGCTCCTCAAAAAGTCCGCACAAGGACTGGGATCATGCTTCTGCTGACGGCGCGTCAATCGGATATCCCAAGCAGGAGTTAGGTCCGACGCAAGAATAATTAATTAATTAATTCATTCATTAATTATCCGCATTAGACGTTTCGTGCCCCTGAGCAACAAAACCTCACAACAATGGTTCTGAACCCACATTGGCAGATTCTGCTCAAAGGTAGGTATAATTTAATTTTTTTCTATAAATACCTATATATTTACCACTTTCTAGTTTTAAAGACCTATTATAAATTATGAGAACCATTATGGGGTTAATATATATCTTTTTTAGAGAAAATAGGGGTTTTGGTTTGTTCTTAAGGGTTTCTCATTCAGAAATCCCAATCACATGCTATGGAGTTCAGAAATAGGCTATAGGAGTACATGTATTGTAATTTGGTATACACATCCCGTACATATCCCATACTACCCTTTTGAGGATTTTTAAGGTTTTTAAAACTCAAATTCAGAATTGGACAAAAGAGGATTCAATTTTTAGTGTTTTTACATATAGATCACTATGGTAGAACCATTTATGTGATTTTTGGACACATGAGTCTTGATTTGTGTAAAGTGATTTATAATAGAGACGTTATTCCACTAGTAAATTTTCTTGTTTTCTCCTAAGAGAGATAACAAGGATGATACCACTTGAGGGTCATAGGGAAAGACTGGTGGACATAGAACGTGATCATTAATGTCCTCATTTGGTGTTTTCCTTGGATAGTCACTTGTTAGTGAGGCTATAATTTAAATTGAGAAAGTTTATGGGTTTGGTGTTCAGTCTAACCTACATTGGAACCTTGAAATGATATGGGCCATGATCTATCTCCTTAGATTGATTCTGATGTTGCTTCTCCCTTTAGGACATCTCCCTTGTGAGGTGTACCCTTTTGGATTATGAGGCTATGATATGTTGGACATGGAGTTGTTGGATGTGGTTACCCTGAGAGACTAGTGTGTGAATTAGGATCCCAAGTGGGATGTCTCATCTTATATACTAACCTAGAGGATCACCTATGGGATCTTCCTTCCTTCTTATTCATTCCTTGGATCCTAAGAGGGATTCCATTTCTTATCTACTGACCTAGAGGAACCCCTATCTGATGCTTTTATTTAATTTTTTCCCAATGATTCTAGGAGGGATTTATTTTCTTACATTCTGATTTATAGGATCCCAATAGGGATTCCTTTTCTCCTGTGTAGTCCTCAAGGATCTTGAATATGATTCATTACCTGTGTATTGACCTAAGGGGACCCAATGGGTTCCCTTATGTTTCATAAACCCTGAGCTTGTGTGTTGTGGGTTTGGGCATAGATAGAAGAATGTGTCACATTAGAACTCATACCAAATTTGTGATCCCAAGGGGATATGAAAGTAGTAATGGGTTAGAAATTTGGAAAACCTCACCATTTATTATCTATTATTTCATGTACTTACACTTGATACAACTATGATTTCCATAGGTGCTTCCTAGTACTCATATGATGAACATGATATGATGTGATTTTATGACAGGAATGCCCATAGGTACATCCTAGGATATAAATATTGAGAATTTTTGATTGACCATCACTTTATTGGGAATTCCAAAAGGTTCTTTCTAGAATCCAGATTTTGATCCTTTCATGATCAAATGTGACTATTAATGGAATTACCATTTTTCACATGGATTCCTCCCTAAATGGGAATTATAAAAGAGGTTATTGAGAGTGTCACAGAACCCCTCTTACACTAGATCAAGTATAGGATGTCTAGTTCTCTAGGATCCATGTGATGTTAGAGGTTGCTGGGTGGGAACATTTTCCCAAAGCATGGGTTGTTGATATCCCCATGGATTAATGATAACACCCTCGATTGATTCCTATGGTACACCCTAGGATCGGGTGACACACCATTAGTACATATCTTAGAATTTTTTGGGAAATAGTTTATTGAGCTATTTATTGAATGATTTCCTATTTTTGTACCATATAAGCAGAGTATTACTTACATATTACCTAAGGGCCACCCCTTATGGATTATCTAAGTTCTAATGTCGTGATTTCTTATGGAATGAGACCTAGTAATCTAAAATCGGATTTGATTACACATGGATTGAGTGGTATGACATCCTGATCATAGATGTATTTGTAGGATATCTAGTTGATGTATGGAATCCTTTATATTAGTTATTAGAGGTGGTTATGGGTGATACAAGGGTTAGGACATGTGTCCCCCTATGGGGGAATAATTTTATCAGATATAGTGTTGGATGAAGTAGGTATTTTTGATCGGTATTACATACCCATGGATAGACTAGATCATGGAGAGCTTGAGTGGAATGACATCCAGCTCAATGACTTAGTCACTGGATGTCCATTCGATCATAATATAAAATTCAAGGAATTACTATGGGTTGGTTGTATATTATTTATGTTATCTTATTTTCTTATTATTTTAAAGAGAAAACTTCACATGGGTGTGAACTGGGCATGAATTCCCTGCCTTCTAATGAACCTGTTTGTGTTTGGCCAGTGGACAGGAACATGCATGATATAGGTGACACTCAGGTTTATGGGGATGGGTCTTTTACCCAAGTTCCTAGTAGTAAGGTTGCCAAGAGGAAGCTTGATAATGAAGTAGTGGTGGGACTCTCCAAATTTCCTAATAAATTCAGCCCACTCTCTGGAGTGTTTTGGTTAGATGATAAAGGGATGAATAATCTATTGATGGTTTTTATGAGGTCCCAGATGTTGAGGTTGGCATTAATAAATCAGAATGTCTCCATGAAGGAAATTGAAATAAGGGAAAGGGAAAGGAAAAATGAGAGAGTTATTTGCTACTGCTTCCATGAATTATGGTTCTAATTCTAATTTCATTTCTCTTTTACCCAAGAAGGATAATGCAATGGATATTAAGGATTTTAAACTAGTTGCTATTGGAAATACTATCCCTAAGATCATCACCAAGATACTCGCCATGAGGATGGGAAATGTGGTCAAGGGTCTCATCACTCCGAATCAATTTGGTTTTGTTTCAGGAAGGAGTATTCAAACGTGTATTTTCACTGCCTCTGAATGCATTAACTCCCGAATAAGGAAGGTAAAACAAGGTAGTATTGTGGTGAAAATTGATATCTCTAAGTCCTAGGGTAACATCCTCTATGGGACATTCCTCGACCATCTCCTAAGGATATTAACAGCCACCACTAAGTCTAAATCCATCCAGAGAAATCACCAAACATAAAAAACTACATATATGATAGCTTTAATCATAGCCCATAGCTCAGCCTAAATGGCATAGCCCTACCCGATGTAATGATAAAATCACCCCTTAACGAAGCCCCGATAGGTACGGAATACACCACCACAGCCAGTAGGTCTGGGTGTACCTGAGGCCGCCCCATCAACATTGACATTAACCCAAGAGGGAATTAGAGGAATCCATCTAATTGAATTCATCACCAACAATTTTCTCGTCCTACTAGTGACACAAAAATTCCTAAAAATAATAAGATCATTAAAATCATTATTCATACAGCCAACCTACACTCTGGAGGCTGTAAAAACTGCCTTGTCAATCTCCCTAACGCCTAACCAGAAAGTGGGCTTTATACCATCAAAGACCTGAGCATTACGATCCTTCCAGATGAAACCAACGGTTGCTGCAACAACAACAATGATAATATTTCGGACCTGATCACTGCAGCGTGCAACAAAAGTTGAGGAGAAAAGTCCCTCCAGTGATCTCATCTTTAAGAAACACCCCAAAATATCTTGAATGTATTTCCAGAGCCTGCATATACGAGTGTAATGCAAGAATATATGATTAATGGATTCCACAACAGAAAATCAAATTGGACAGGCTGAGGCAAGTTGGAAGCTAGTTTGCTGTAGAAGACACTGCACCAGGAGCCTTCTTTTCCATATCCTCCATAAAATAAAGTATTAAAAAGGGGAAATGAAGAATTTTTGGAATTCAGAAAGCCACTGAGGAGCTGGACACTACCCATTGCACCTCAGCTGATAAACTTCCCGAGTGGTAAGAGTACCATTTTCACTTGGTTTCTAGACAAGAGTGTACTTATCAATGAAGATGTATATGTGAATTTCAGTTAAAATCTAAGAAGGAATGAACCCACAGATTCTTGAACTATCATCCTTCAAAGAGGCAATCGATTACTGAAACCAATCCAGTGGAATGACAACATCCTCTTGAATCAGTCTGGACAACCAAGGAGTACTCCAAGCAGTCATAATAGACTCCCTGCAAACAAGACACTTCGAGCAGGACATGATACCATTAAAAGATGATCCCAATGCATGCCATATAGAAGAAGCAAGATAATGAGAATAACCATCCCAAATCCTTGTGGTGATCCGAGCTAAAATAAATTCCATAGAACTATCTTGAGAAGTGATAAGACTGAACATGAATTTACTGAGCAATGCCTCATTAAACAAGCTCAAGTCTTTAATGCCTAGACACCCTATCTCAACTGATTTAATGCAGTCTTTCCATGCCACAAAACCAACTTCCTTTCATAGATGGAACCAGACCATATGAAATTTATGATTAGCCTTTGTAGTTACTTGATAATATTCTTTGGCCACCTGTAAATGGAAAACACATAAACAAACATTGAGGTAATCACCGAATTGAGAAGATAGATTCTTCCAGCTTGAGATATAGTTTTCCCCTTCCAAGTTTCCATCTGAGCAATAATACGAGAGAAGATAGACTCAAGATGGCACATTTTCACATGTCCCCAAAAAAGAGGGACACCAAGATATGTAAAAGTCAATGAGCCTTTTTTAACCCCAAGAGATCTTGTGATTTTTTGTTTCTTTTTGATGGGAATTCCCTCCCCAAAAACCACAAAAGATTTCTGAAAACTAATGGCCCGCCCAACCACATTATCATAATTCTTGGAGATGATCTTTATTGAAGACACAGTCCTTGTGTTAGCATTACCAAATAAAATAATATCACCAGCATAAAACATGTGGGTGGGGGAAAATAAGTCCCTACCAAATTTAATCGTATTGTACAAACCATTTTGCATGAGGCTATTAAGGCATAAACTCAAATAATCCTCAACAAGGAAAAAAAAGACTAGAGAGAGGGTCCCCTTGTCGAAAACCCCTGAAGCACTGAAAGAAACCCCTGGGCGAGCCATTGACCAGAATAGATAACTTGGCACTCTTAAAAAGGGAGTGAATCAGATTGATAAACCTTGTATAAAATCCATTCATTCTAAGAATAGATAGAAGAAAGCTCCATTTAATTATGTCAAGAACCTTAGATATATCAATTTTCACCACAAGACTACCTTGTTTCACCTTCCTTCTTAGGGCGTTAATGCATTCAGAGGTAGTGAAAATAAATGTTTGAATACTCCTTCCTGGAACAACACCAAATTGATTCGGAGTGATGAGCCCCTTGACCACATTGCCCATCCTCATGGAGAGTATCTTTCTGATGATCTTAGGGATAGTATTTCCAATAGGAACAGGTCTGAAATCTATAATATCCATTGCATTCTCCTTATTGGGTAAAAGAGAAATGAAATTAGAATTAGCACCATAATTCATGGAAGTAGTATCAAAGAACTCTCTAATTTCATTGATAACCTCATCATGAACAATTTCCCAGTTAAACATGAAAAAATTATTGGTAAAACCATCCGGCCCTACAACACTATCAATGTTCAGGGAGAACAGGGCTTCTCGAACCTCCTTTACCCTAGGTACCTCCACAATTTTGTCATTTGTATGATCATCAATACTTGGGTTGATGTTTTTCATAATCATAATTGATCTGTCAATCCCATTTTCAGAATAGAGGTCAAAAAAATTGCTCACAACCACATTTTCAATATCATTATCCTAAGTGAGAGTTATTTCATTAATGTTTAAGGTAGTGAATCCCCTTATAAGTTTTATTTCCTTGTGAAGGCGATGGAAAAAACCATAGTTCCTATCAACTTCCTTTAACCACCTAATATTGTAAACAGATTTGGCCAAAATTTCCTTAGTATTGAGAAACTCATCCAGCTTGGATAAAGCCTGTATTTCATCACGTGAAGGCATTGAATTTAATTGATTTAAATTCTGAAAACTAGAAAGGTGACTTTCAGTAGCCTTGATATCTTCATCCAGCTTATATAAAGAAATATTACTCCATTCACTCAACCTCATCTTAGTAATTTTAAGCTTTGAAGACAGAACTTGAGAAGTAGATCCCAGGTTCTAAGAGCTCCAGGCAGCAATAACATTCTCCCGACATCTTTTTGACACAAGCTATGCATTATTGAATTTGAAAGGAATGGGAGCCATCCATGGACCACCAGTGGAAATATCCACCACCAAAGGATTATGATCAAAGTGGGTTTTGGGAAGTAGAAGACCAGAGGAACTAAGGGAATCATTTCTGTCATCAACCTGAAAGAGGAATCTATCAAATTTACTGGCCTGCCTCCCATTGAGAGTGTACCTTCTCTAGGTAAAATCTGCACCAACTGTTGACACTTCAATGAGGTTACAAGTATCAATACATTGAGAGAAGTCTTTGGAAGCAACCCGGTTGAAGTTGAGTCCAGTTTTCTCATCAGGCCGCAGAACTGTATTGAAATCACTAAGAATTATCCAATTAAGAGGTAATTGAGAGGAGATGGAAACAATGTCTCTGACTTCTTGATGGTGTTATTTTTGATGTGATGAATTCTTATAGGGAGGCTAATCAGGTTGCTGATGCTTTATCAAATAAGGCTATTGTGGAGTCCAGTTCGAAATGGTCTTTTATGACTTTTGATTGTTGTGTGCCTTTTGTTGAGGCTGATGCAAGCGAAAAGTCTTTCACTAGGCTTTGTAAACCTTCCTTTTGATGTTCTGTCTTTGTATTTATTTTTTTAATAAAATTTGGTAGGAGTGAGTCTAACTCACTTCTGGGACTTATTATTATTATTTTAATTTGTTTCTCGGCTAGGATGATCATATTTCATGATAATTCACTTATGTTAGTAGATTATTGGTTTTACATTAGCCGTGTTTTACTGAGATTTATTTCTATCCCATGTACATGCACCTTAGTGTGTGTACAGAACTTATGCCAACTTCGAGGTTGAAAATTAATGTGTTATGGACAGGTTTGATGCCTAGGGTTTCTTGATTGAGTGGAGATGCTCATGTGTATTCTTATTATAAGCCTAAATCAGCGCAGTAGTGTCTTAGAGACCAGGTATGTAGTTCATCTCAGAGTTAGTAGTATATCTATGCAATTTCCGTTCAATTCCTTTTATTTACTCCTATATATATGGAAGGACAAGTGGGTGATCAATTTTTTTAAGTATGAAATGGTTGTTTAGGATTTTTTTACATTTCATTTATTGCATCCTTGGTAATATTTACTACTTATTCACTCTAATTATTCATTATTATGTATGATGATTGTTTATCTCTATTGTTTCTTACTCTAATATGTGGGTATTGTTTCCCCATGGAGACATACTAGGCCCTAACTTCTAGTTAAAAGACTTTGGCATATGGGGAGGAGTGCTTGAGACATTTTTTCCAACTAGTCTGAAAACTATTTTTAGAGTGAGATGGGTCAGTATGTGACTTAATGGATTTATACACACACATAAATTTTCCCTCTAGTTATAAAGGATATAACGAAGAGGATAATGGAAATTTAGATAATTAAAAATAATTTAAATTTATAATATGGAACATGGTTTATCTTAATTAAAAAGGAAAACATGAAATTTAAAGGGAATCTTTAATGAAAAATAATGAATCATGAAAACAAATAATTTTAAAATAAAATATTATGTTAGATATTGGAAAAGAATACATATTTTGGAGGATAATTTCCATCTCATTATTATTATTCCTATAATAAATAATATTCTTTTGTATATAATTATTTAATTTAACGAAAATAAATAGGAGGGTAAATCTTCAATTTTAATATTTTTTTAATCTAAGAGTTCAATGATTTTTTTTTATTTTAAATCAAGAATCTTATTAACAATGTTAAAGAAACAAGGAATTCATCATATAAACTTGTTGATATCTCTAAGAAACAAGATCATTGTCCCATGAAATATTTCATAACAACCATGGACACTTAAAAAAATTGTGTATAGTAAATAAGGTAAATAAAGTTATATTATCATTTAGAAAAAGTGATATGCTCATTTTTATTACCAACTATTGTATAGAAAACACTAAAAATAATTTGTTTTGGAATAGAATAGATGTAGAGGATTGGTGTAATGGGAAATATATTATAATTTAAAGATTAAAAAAGTATGATATGATTAAACCAAAATAGTATATTTCTCAATCAAAGAGAAATAAATATTTATAATTTGATTAATAAAAGTTATAATATATAAATTTATTTTCGATTGGAGGGAAGATTTTGGTGTTGTTGAGTGTATAAAAACAATGAAATTTTATTTTTTTATAGTATATATTTTCCTTAATCATGGATAATTCATGATTCAATGGGGGTTAAATCTAAAAATTAAATAATAAAGACAATTAAATATATTAAATAGAAGGGTAATGTTTAACAAAGACACAATTTTCTTGAAAATAGTATGAAAATTGTGTTCAAAAAGTAATTTTCAAAAAAATGGGACTTATAATACTACTAAAGTAGCTATAATGGAAATATGAAAATAATAGGTGTAATACAGAATAATAAATAGTGGTTGGGGTAATAGGAAAATCTTTAAAGGGTAAAAAATTGCAGATCTTAGATAATAGTTACTCATCATATATTACCAGAAAAACAAATATTTGGAAGGATATACATGAATCTGATAGAGGTGATGTTACTTTTTGGAAATTATAGACCTATGAATTTGAACATAATTTGAAGCAAAAATATTGGAGGTAAGAAGATTACATTGATAAACATTTTATTTATTGATGGGTTGAGACACAATTTTTGGAATGTATCTCAAAATTATAAATGTGGTTAAATAGTATTTTATTCGTGGAATGGGTATTTCATTAGTTTAATGAATGATTTGGAAAACAATCATGATAGGACAATGACTAAATATAAATCTATTTTATATTTTTCAATAAAGGGAATGAATTTTGTCTGGGTGTTAGGGAATAAAATGAGTTATCAAATTGAATAAATATTCATTTAAGCCAAAATAACATGGATATATTTTAAAGATACAATATTGAGATTAATATGCTAATATTGAATGCATAAAGTAGAAATACTATTGATTTTATATCATAAAGTATAAAAAGTGATAAAAATAAATAAGAGAGTATAGATTGAAACCAAGATTCCACTTAAACCCATGAACTTATATGCGTGGGACCTAATGAGTTCAATTGAAATAAATGGAATTGTATATTTCATGACATTTTTAGATTATTTTACTCAAATTTCATCAAATTATTTAATGGTGAGTAAATCAAATGTTCCTGAATGGTTTAAAATATTTTGATTAGTTATTGAGATTCCAACGAGCTATACTATGAAATGGTTTTAAATAAATAATGGATCTAGCTATGACAATAATGATTTTTAATAATATCATGAGAAATATAGGATTATGAATGAATATATATTTCCCTACATGACTCATAAAAGTGGAGAAGTGGGGAGTAAGAACTTGAGTTTGGTTGACATTGGGAGAAACATGTTAATAGGAAGTGTGATATAAAGGGTAAAAACACTCATTACCCTATTTTTTTTGACTCCTAAGGAATATAAGTACATTAATAAGATATATAAATTTATTTAACATATATCCATAAACTTATCAAATTCATTATATTATATAATATAAATGGTTATCCATTACATTTCATAATTGAAAATATCAAGCTACATATCAATACATTACTTAATAACCAATTACTAAATTCATATGTTATACCTATATAGAAGAAGTGATAAATAGTAATGCCAATAGTTTTATAGAGTCAATAAAATTCTAGGGATATATAGGTGAACAACATAAAATAAAATAAAATAATTTTTTTTGATAATTCATACTAAATATTTCTTGATAGAAGTGAACTCCTTGACTCGATAAAATTTCAATAGATATTAACAATTATTTAAAAAAGAGCATTGGTATAAAATTTATCATTTTTATTGGATTATAATTTAAGAGGGAATAAGATAAGGGATGAAAAATTAGTAATGTACAAATCCCCACCAAAATTTAGAGTATATACCTGACATGATTCTAACAGGTGATTCAATAATTAGTTAAAAAACAAATTGGTTTGTTATCATTGATATATAATACTAAATTGTGATAATATAAAGTGTATTTTTGTTTTAGTTACCTATGAATTATGAACCATATATATCATATCCTTAAAAAATAAACACCTATCTTAGATATACTCTATATAAAATACCAAAAATACCTAACTCTCATTGAATTAATAAAAAAAGGTATTTACTAGGACAAAGGGAAAAATATTATTTTAAATTATAAGCTCATGAAAGAAGTATATGGGAAGAAATTATAAAAGTATGACACATAGTATAACAAACATTAGTATTATAAAGGTTAAAAAATAATAGTATTATACGAAACTAAAATTTTATAGTAGAATTATACACTAGGAGACATAGATAAAACAAAGATACAAAGAAAAAACCCTTAAATTTTTGGAAGATTTACTAGAACTTGAGAGAGAACCACTGAAGCCTATGAATATTTTTTGAGATATCATTGGGCATGGTTATTTGAGAAAAATAATTTCACATGGACTTGTATTGAATTTTAATGGGTGGATAGGTTGTTATTTATTATGAAACATGGATTATAGATTAAGGTATTTTGATTGGAACCATAGAATATTGATATTCTCTTATTCTTAATTGAAAACATACAATTGGATTCCCGAACATATATTTTAATATATAAAATATTATATTTGATTCAAAAACCGCATGGTCCAAGGTTCCTCGCAAATGCAATGGGAGTTTCTTCTATCTTCTCCAGTGGACGTTCGATTTCCATATGAACCGAGACGCTCCGACTGTTATGTTATGGGTAAGTTTCCCAAATATCCCGCTCCCCTTCCAAAATCCTTCTATTTTGTGGATACTCAGAAACCTTGTTGGTCGTTTCCTATGCTCCAACAGTAGAATGGAGGCTGTGAGCCATCCTATTTGTCCTCGAATTTGCGTGGAGGTCGATGTTTCAAAGGTGCCGGTGGACTGGGTTTGGATAACAGTTGGAGAAGAGTTTAGGTGGAAACAAGATGTTGTCTTCGAGTCATGGTCTGATCACTGTGCATCTTGAAGGTGGCTAGGACATCTTGCTGCTGCCCATCATAATAGGCATCAGATCAAGAAGGTGCATCCTCATGGGGAAGTTCAGATGATAGATGAGGTTAGTCCAGAGTTTGGAACACAGGGGAATGTATCTGAACAGGAGGGTCTGGGTCTCCCCTCGTCTGATAATCCTATGGCCGACAATGGGTCAACAAAGGTTATGTTTGGTAATAACGACCCCGCTCTGGATAAGCCTCCTTCTGGAATGGCTGGACCAAGGGTCGCTGATATTTTCTTGCGTCTGAGGAATGAACCGGATGGTCCACAGCTCCGGGGGTATTCTCCTTTGGTGAATAATATGGTGGGGAGTCCTATTTCCTATGCAGGGGTTCTGTGGTCTGGTAGTGTTAATTGTCCTACAGTGGTTCCACATGAGGGTGTGTTGAATGGTGGCAAGGGGCGCGGGTTCCCGGAGTTACGCCTGTATGAGGAGGGTGAGCTTAGAAGGAGGCTTAGGCGAAGCAATCCATATATAATGTTAAGTAATCGGTTTGATGGGTTGGATGAGGAAGGGTCTGAACAGGAGCTATGGCCGATCCAGGGGCAGGAGATTCAAGAGGCAGTGGAAGTGCATTCAACCCTTTTATCAGAGGCTGATTGTGAGGAAGATCTCTCTAGTCATCTCTCAGTGGATTGTGAAGAGTGCACTCATGTCATAGGGCTTCTTAGTCCAAGGAAGAAGAAGGGCCGCAAGGGGACTAGCGATACATGGGGATGGATTGTGGTTGAGGGAAAGAAATCCAAAGGCCGTAAGAACTATTATCAGCTGCTGAAGCTGATGGAGACAAGGTCGGTCAGTAGGTCCAAGGTAAAGGTTGATGCAACTACGGACCAGGTTCAAGGTAGTAAGAAAAGCATAGTTATTCAAAAAGGAAAACAGAAAAATGAGAGTCGGACTCCTAAAATACAAAATCAGGGGGAGGAATTGGGAAAGGTGGATGAGGAAAATGAGAAGGAACTTCTAGAGCTCCTCATATCTTCTAATGAAGAAATGTAGGAAGATTCCATTAAGATCATGATCTCATAGGAGGATAAGAACAAAATCTTAGAGAGAGATCTTCAAGGTGATTTCAGCAAAAGTCAAAGGGATTGGATCTAAAAACAAGACCTTCTTTTAGCACGCGACTTCATTGAAAAAAAATCAATGCAGAGGAGAACATCCAAACATGGGACAAGCTTGTCAACTACTTTGATGACCTTATCAAATATGATCCAGATACAAAGGAACACTCACTTCATTGGGGGCTATATCGGGTAAGAAATTCCAATATCTTTAGTCTCACTATTAACAATTTTGTGATTTCCTACTATGTCTAAAGCTTTTGGCCTTGTACTTGTATGGTTTCCCACTTTTCCTCAAAAGTGCTTTTGCAAATAAAAATTTAATCTTAGTAGTATATTTGATTCAAAAGGTTGTCCTCAGATTTTAAAACCCTCTATAATGGAATTAATTATTTTTATTAATTATATTAGTTTAGGAAATAGGTAATGTTTTTATTATAATAAATTATGATTTATTATTTTAATATATAAATTATGGTTGATAAGTTGTGTAAAATATTTGAAAATAAAATTTTATCTAATAATTAATATATTAGGTCATTAAGAAAATGAAAACAAACCAATACACAATTCAACAATACAATACCTTTATACAATATATAGTATACGTGCATTATTTTATTGTATTCAACCCAACATTCATCTATTTTAAAAAATTATCTAAATTTGACTATTAGCTAATTTTGATGTGATAATTTGAAATGTGATATTTTTTTATTAAAATACACCTATGAAATTGGGAATTTTTTTTTATAAATAAATACTTATAATAATTATTTCAGTTCAATTAATATTATTCATAATTACTACATTAATATTCAAATATCCATAGTACATTTATAATAGTTAACCTATCTGAATCCAATGTAAATTTAAAATATAATTACTAAAATAATGTCTAATAAATTTCATCCACCCCCAAAGTACTTTTCATTTTCATTTCATTCCTCAAAATTTCTATTCCCTGGATTATATTTTTTTGTACCATAATTATTGTTGGTGTGATATTCATTGGATATTTCACACTAAAAAATTATTCATGTTATGAAATTTTTCAGTATTAGTTATCCATTATTAGTCAAACAAGTATTTTATATTATTTTAATTTGATTTGTAACATTAAATGTAATAATGGAATAATGTTTAAGGTGTCATGTTTATTTATTAAGTTATTATTATAATTAGTTTTTATAATTATTAAAATAATAAATTTTAATTATTAATAATATACTAAAGAATGTGGATATATAAATACTAAGTTTTTTGATAGGTTATACCAAGGATACGATATCCCACATCATGGTATAACCTTGTAAATCACATGTATCCATTGTATTTTCTAAAAATATCATTCATAAGAAATAATATAAGTGTTTTATTAGTTGGAATATATTTTAACATTAATGGATGATATAGATAAATAAATAATAATACTACAAAAATAGAATATGTTAAAAAAAATTCAACAACACATTCACCCCAAATGCAATCTTAGTGGATCATTCATTGTCACTAAATATTTATTTTTAATTTGTTTACTCATAATGATTTTTTAGGATGTATGTGATGCGTGAGAATGAATTTTTCCTATAATTATTAATTAAACATAACTTGAATAACATTAGTAATTATGTTTAAACTATTTTTTATTCATCACATTCTTTTTTCAAATACTCAATTGAGATGGTCTTACTCGGTTTCATATTGGGTTTTTTCTTAATGGAATAAAAAATATGTGTGGGGGATTAAATAAAGTAATTTTTTTGGAATATTTTATTTATAATTAGTTAAATATATTTTATAATTTAATATAAATAGTAAATATATTATTAATGTATGTAATTATTGATTTTATTTTAAAATTAGATGAAAATTTTAGTTTTTGACCCCCTAAATAAGAAGTATTTTTCTACATATTTTAATGAAATATCACTTTTAAAATGAAATTTAATGGAATTATTTTTTATTACCCCCTCCATTATTACACCTCATAGACCATCAATGAAGAAGAGTATCCCCCAAACCCTGTATCCAATTTTCCCTAGGTTGGAGAGTAGTTTCAAGGGTATAAAACTTATAATGGGGGAATTTCCCTCAATAATTTCAGGAACATAACACAAAAAACACTAATAAAAACCATTTAATAAATATAAATTACCATAATTACATTATAAATGTCAAGAAATATAAATTATACTCTATATGAAGATGTAAAAAGGGAAATTATATGCTATAAACTCTATAGAAACTTCCTCCTCCATGCTAGTAGTGTCTAGATCGGTCTATGAAACCTCTTAAAAAACTAAAAAATAGTTTATGTATTTTTAGTTTGAGAATAACATGAATAATAAGTAGGATCATACCCAAGGTATATCTTCCAAATGTAAGAAGAGAATACTAATTCCCCAGTGAATAAATATAAGAACTAACATAAACTTAAACATGTCATCTAAAAACCCCAAAACTCACCAATTATCACTCATTAAGTAACAAGTACAAGTAATAAGATAATACTAATGGAACATAATTCAAGGAACCCTATAACCGCTTCCAACCCATTTTTTCAATCTCACACCCAAACATAAAACATTATGTGCTCCCATCCCTTTTGTAATCACTGATCATATATAAAAGGTAGTAATGTATCATGAACATGAAGGAAATCAAACTCACTCCCCCATCAGCAACACATGACCCTAAAAAATCATATAAAGTACTTACATAAATTGGTAATTCATCATCACTAGTCATCACCACCAACTAATACATCATAACTCAGCATCATCACAGAATGATTTTTTATCCCTTGGAATAAAAAAAACTGAACCTCAATCAGTAGGAATCACCACCAACTGATCCATCATCACTAGGTACCTCAAATGAAGAGAGAGTGGGGGGATATATGTAGTAAAACATCCACCATTAAAAACTATGATGTTTGGGAAAACACCCATTACCAAAAGAATCTGGGATTTGATAAGGATATAAAACTCAGGTGGTTTTGGATTAGAAAATCAGATGAAAATAAAATAATAGATATTCTCACACAAAACCAAATATTTACTCATTAAAAAAGTACCATTTACTAAACCTCCCAATTCCAGATTTAATGACAACCCACCCCCATATACAACCTGTATTTAAATTTAAATAATTTACTACTTCATTATAACCATTCATCATTATTGAAATCTTTAATCAATCACCACTTTTAAATTCATGACCATTTTATTACCTTTGTATCACTACATACCTCATCCCATAACACCCAAGAAACTACAAAACATTCCACCAAAGAATATCCCAAACAAACCAAAATAAAAATTCCACAACACACATCAAATCCATTACATCCGATCAACCATTTCACAAAAATTTACATCAACCAACCACCTAAAACCAACAACAACATATCTCATTCTAAAGAAAAAAAATCATGTTACCCGTTACATCTCATTTTCAAACCATTCACCGACATCACCATACAAACCCCCAAAAATACTATTACACTAGAAGGTAATTACGACCAGAACATTAGAAAACATATAATCATATTTCAACTCTAATAGTTCCCTCTATTTTAGTTTAAATAGGACTATCACAACATTTCATTATCAATTCCACAGGTAATTTAATAGAAATTTCATTTTCACCCACAAAAATTTAATTTCAATATTTAAATAGTATTAATGTTTTATGGAAGGTAACAACAATGAAAATAGCATAAAATAGTTACACATAAGTGACCAGACACTTACCCTTCCATTTCATTCATTTTGGAAGATTATGTTATTCACTTAGTCCTTACCATTCAACCAAAGAAAAAAAATCAATATAATTTCACAGATTCACAAACTAAATAGATATTAAGGATAACCTACCTCAGATAATTTTTTTTATGAATTACTACACAAGAATAAAGTAAGAGAAACATGGAAACTGAGATCAAGATTCAACCTAGACCATATCACAAACCTAGAACATAGAATCCCCCATTAATCTATACCCATAACATAACTCAAAACAACGATATAAATAACCATATAAATATCTATAAAAATAACATGAATGTAAAAAATAAGTGAAAGTAATTGAACATAACCTAGATTTAAAAGAATAAATATCCTAATGTCGAGAGTTAAAGATAAGGAAGAGGGGATCAAAGACCTCCCAAAAACACACCTAGTTAACCTAAGAGTCAAGAGGAAATTTGAGTTAGTGGTGAGTTTCAAAGGGGTTATATAATTTATACCCAACAGATTTTTAAAGATACCATGGTGTAACACCAATGGATACACTATAATTGTTAGGTTCTCACCCAAAAATATGCTGAAAAAAATATTTTTTACTATAGGGGGTCCACGGTCTAACCTCTACCAAAATTCATGATGCGGTCAACAACATGATTCTATTTACTCAAGGTAACACAATGGTACAACTCATGAACTATGCTACAACTACCATCCAAATTGAAAGAGACTTAAAAATTATCCACCTCATACCTCCACACCATAAGGGCCTATTCTATGCCACAAAATATCTATCGACAACCCCTTCAAGCTACAACACAAGGCTATTGAAAAACTAAACTTGAAATAATATGACCTCTAAAACCTACCTCTCAAAAACTACACACCAAATTTCACATCAACATAATAGCCATTCTATAATTAAAAGATACACCAAAACTCATTATCTCAAGCCTCTATTCTAAAATACCATTGTTACACTATAAAAGCCTCTACCATGCTATAAATCATATCCCCACAGCACAACCTCCTCCTCCAGTTGAGATCTCATATTAATCTCAATCAGCTTCTCCTACAAACTTATCTCAATGCCTCTATCATCAAATACTAAAGAATGTAATGATATGGAGGATTGAAGACAATAAATTTCATAACCCTCAAGCAGTTTTCATCCTCAAAAATCAAAATTAAACCTATATAGGAGGGAATAATAGTAATTCTGAACAAATATCCCATGAGATACCTCTCTAGAATCACATCACATAGAAAATACAACCACAAACCAAACACACATATCAAGAAGAAAGGAATAAATTACATAAAATAGAAATAATTCAATAATTACATCATAAAGGTAAAAAAACTCAAAAAACCTAGAATATTTAGCATACATCTATATCTCACACTACCATATACTTTATTATAAACCAACACGCCTCTAAATCACACAAACCAAGGGGAACACTCACCCACATAACACCTTATCTTGATAATTGTAGATCATAATCAATTACTCCTTGATTTTCATGTCATCTGGATATCTATCTCTCCCCTGTCATTGATGCGGGACTCACCATGAATATTATGAAAGATATGGGACAAATGGAATACTTATTGGATCCTTTCAAATCATAGATGAAGAACCAGCTGATACAATGCATTTCTAGCATTCATCTTCACCTTGAAAGGCCTAATAAACCGGGTAGAGAACTTACTCCTCTGACCACACCTCAAAATCACCCAATGAGGGTAAAACCTCAAGAGCACATGGTTGCAAACCTAAAAATATACGGGACTACACCTATGATCAAAATAGGCCTTATGGTGGGCTTATTTTGACTTTATCTACTAGTGAACCATCCGTATCTTCTCTATCATACTATGAATCACATCTAGACCAAGGATCATTAACTTTCCATACCCCATCCAAAAAATGGAGATCAATATAAAAACCCATAAAATTCTTCAAATGGATCCATTCTAGTGGATGTGTGAAGGATATTATTGTATAGAATATCAACCAAGGATAAGTGCCTCACCCAAGATCTATACAAATCCAAGAAGAAAGTCTGTAATATATCCTCCATCAAATGGATGGTTTTATGCATTTTCTTATACATTTATGGATTAAAGGAAATACTAAGGTATAAATAGGATCCAAAATCATGTTTCAGTACCATATAGAGTTTTTAGGTGAATCATATATCGTGATTAGAAATTATGGTCCTCATAACCTCATGGATCCCCAACACTTCATCCACAAAATTCACTTCTAAAAACTTCTAGTTAGAACTTCCAATGCACTCAACTCCCTAATATTCATAATATGGGATGAATTCATTATAAAATCCAATATCTCCCTAGAAACATCATATATTACCTTTTCTGGATGTAAAAAACTGAATAAATCCATCAAGATATCCCCCACTTCAATCCACAGACATCCAAAAGATGGATTGACTCTCACAAGACATAATGATCTTCTTTCACCTATTGATAGACTAACAGATATGGCATAAACTCTGCTAATAAATCATTAATCTAAAGAAAAAAAAGATAACTCCTCAAGAAATAATACAAATTAGTCACACTTGGATGTACTAATAAGTGTTACCAGTAAAACTAATGGAGAACTCACTCATGCATGATCAATGGAACATAAAACCTCTCAAGGAACAACATATGATGATAGCCATTCAATAACCACCTTTCTAGAGCATCCCCATGACTAACACATCACACCATCAACTCCACCAATGTGTCTCTCCATTGAGACTCCTTCACTCACCGCATCAATAAAGGTTCCACAGTCAACTAAAAATAACACCCTCTATAATTATCCTCCCCTGCCCTAACAAAAAAAATACTAACTCTTCTATTTCCCTCTAATAATCCTTTGAATCTTGAAAAAATATCTGAAAAAATTCCTTTTCAGTATGTTATCCATAAAATTTCCTATTTATGGTGTATATGAGATTATAAAATCATAATTTTGAAGAAACTACATCCATCACCATTGATGTAGATCCAGATCTCACTATATGAAAAAAAGACCTCATGCACTTATGGTTTATAAATACCAAAAATTGATCTCCTATGAGATAATGTCTCAATTGTTACAAGGAAAACACTAATTACACAAATTACTGATCATGGGTGAAAGATTTATTCTCATGGGGACATAAATACCTTGAACCATAATAAATAACTTCCCTATTTTACTTCAAAATTAATCCCAAACATAGATATGAATCAATATAAAAGACATCAAACATCACTCCCTCCTTTGAAAAAAAAGTAATGAGGCAGTAATCATCCTTTTCTTTAAGTAGTCAAACAATGGATAATACTGATCAATCTAGAAGAAATACTAGTCCTTCATAGTAAAAGGTTTTAATATGGATGAAATTTTAGAGAATTTAGACAAAAACCAATGATAATAGTTATAAAGGATAAGGATGTTGTGAACCTATACCATGTTTTTTGGTGGTTCTAATGAAATTGTGACATTAATCTTTGTCAAATTCATGGAAACACCTTACTGAGATATAACATGTCCAAGGAGGTTGACCTCCCACATCCAAAAAATACACTTTCATAGATACCCATAAATCATATAGTGTTAAAGAACCTGCATGATATCCCTACAGTATTCAAAAATATCCCCACCCTACCTCAATAAAATGATGATTTTATTAATGAAAAAGGCTACTAACTAATCTAGGAACTCATAGAACATGGATTTCATGATCCCCATGAACATAGCTCGAGTGTTCATGAAATCAGACAACATAACCACAAACTCAATTAATATATAATTACATCATAAGGAAGCCTCCACTATATCCTTTTTATTTACCCACATTTTTTAATATCCAGACCAGAAATTGATTTTTGAAATACGTTGTGGTCCCTTCAGCTAGTAGAAAAGATTTTATATGCTAATAAGGGTTCTTGATCCTCACATGATTCAACCTCCCATATTCCACACAAATCCTTGTATTATAGTCCCTCTTTATGGAGAATAACATAGGATCACCCTAAAGAGATAGGTTGGGATGGATAAATCCCTTATATAGTGAATCACCATTATGTATCCTCAACTTTTATAGATTTTTGTATGAAATAATTTAAGGAGTTATTGAAAATTGATATTATACCTATTGTAACTATATCTTGGACATGAAATTGTGTCAAGGGGGTATTTTCACAACCACATCAATAGAGGAACCACATACCTATCACCAATTTGATATTTTTTCTTTCCAATGAATACAATCATTGGTCTTTCACATCATAGAAAATTAATCTCCACCAGAAGGCCCCAAAAACTACATGCACAAAATATATCTAATCCATTACAAGGAGGAAATTATATGATTTTATCAATAATGATAATAAATTATCCAACAAATGATGTTTCCCCATCATCAGTCTACACCACTAGCACACATTAAACAACCTGTCTTGACCTTATACTGATGTAAATAACACTAGGGGTAGTAGAAGTATCTCCACATCCATTCCCAATGTGAATAACAAAGAGAATAAATGAAATATTGAAAATATATAAAATAAAACAGGAAAAAAAACTAATTTAAACAATAAACTGATCATACCTTGAACATCCTTTGGACCCTCTGGTGCTGGTGCCTCCAAATTATGGATCTCACAATGATCAGATCCTCTTCCTCATTACTGGGGGACTATATTAACACACACCAGTCTAAGTCCCCATGGATGAGGACTATCACAATACTGAACTATAACATATTTATCCCATATCAATTTTGGATAAACCTACTAACCCAGATTCTAAAAAATTGTTGGTAGTCCCTATTACTAATACAGTCTCAGGGGTGTTGTTGTCATTCTTTTCAAAAAATGGGAATGATCTCCCATACCATAAATACCTCCATATGAAGTTAGAAAATGATATTTATAGTTACCAAGACCCCTATAGGCAAATAATGAAAAAATAAATCCTATAGAAGATGCTCAAAAAATGTCATCTCTAGAGTATCGTGAAATAGAATGTTGATCTTGGATTCATTCTAGTAAAATCCTTAACTTACCTAATATCTTTGATCCCCTTCCCGATGCATTTATCCTCAAGAAAATATTATAAACTTACTCTCAAAGAACTCCTCCCTAGAAATACATCTTCCTAATAAATTACCCTTTTATTTTCACATGCATGCAAGTGGGAAGAATAAAAGGGGTGACTGCATATCAGATTGCTAGATATAGATCCTCCTTGAGACATCATTATCAGGACTTCTCAAATTGAAATAGGTTAATAGAAAATCTGATAATGTATTTAAATATGATCTCGAGCTCTCAGAAATTCAAAATCCATTGCTGAATGGAGATAAACTTTTACATCTTTGATTCCTCAATTGTTGATTGAAAGAACTAAAAACAAAATGCCTTCTACAAATTTTCCCTAAATTTTTTTCTCCATTCCTACTTTAAAGTACTACATCAACCACTAACATACTAATCCTCACATCTATATGATCACCAATGGATCCCAAAACCCATATCTATCCTGAATCAAACTGAAAGCAATCTCAAGTTCCTACTTCTGGTATTCCACCTCTAAATCAGAGATGATCCACTTGTACGTCGATATTATTAGGTGCTAGAACGAACAAAATGTGTCCTACTAGACCTCATTATCCTAAGTCAGATTGATCCTTAGATGATGGATTGGATCATCCTACTAAATATATCCTCCATGAACTGTATAAAGATGACATATAGGATCTATTCATGAAAACAAAATTGACTCTCTTAGCTTAGTAACGTGGAATTTATTATGATTATTTTGATTTTGTTAAATTTAATTTCTCAACCCCACTTCATTTAATCACATGAAAAAACAAACACGACACATATAAATCTCCAATGTTCCTATCCCACAAGTAGTCTCACTATTCATACCATGTTCAAAAAGAATAGGTTTATTTTATTGGATCATAGGGGGCCCTAAAATACTTTTCACTAGTTCGTCTCACCATCCTATATCAGAATATAAGATCAATTGATGTATTTTCCCTACCAACCCATGAAAGCATCATAAGTGATTAACCCTAATCTCTTTCCTATTTATTAATTGAATTTTTTGATACCACTTTATCATGACCCCCCATAATACACCTCCTAGATTGGAAAAGAAGAGAATGGGTAACCCCCCAAAACCTCCACTAATAGGCCTCAAGATTTTTTAGAACTGAGGATAGAAAACATACTATGGGAGGTATTATCCTAAATAATATGAGTAACATAATACAAATATTATTGATCAACTCCATGTCCTGAATTTAAAATAACCAAAATCCCATTATAATTTTCAAGTAATACAAATAAAAATTGAGATAAAATATTACCAAGGGAAATTATAAGGTAGAAAATACATAATAACTCCCACCTCTAAGCTAGTAGTTTAATGATCCTTATGTAGAATCCAATAGCCTTAATAGACTGAAGGCCTTCATTTTTATTTATTTTGATAACCCCCCTTTCAAGGGATGAGGGGGAACCCTTACACGGCCCGTAGGATCAGAGATTACAAGGCCCGTAGGCTTAGGAGATTACATGAACCAAAGGTCTTAGGGAATTCAACCAGACTATCTACAAGGAAATGCCCCTCCCCAACATCTGCATCATGATAGTAGCTCTCCACCTTTGCATGGCCATTTTCCTAGGCTTCTCGTGCAATCACAGGCTGGTCCCGATGAAAAATCCATACCCTCTAATTCTGATAAATCCATTTGGCTATACTATGGTAAGTGCACCTACTCTGAATCTTCTTCTGGGGATGATCTTTTTTTGTAGCGTGTTTAGGGAAACTGCATGTGGCCCGAAGGCCTTGAGGTGGCCTGAGGGCCTTAAAGGTGGCCCGAAAGCCCTACTGACCCGAAGGCTTGGGTGTCCTGAAATCCTTAAGGACTCCAACCCCAAACTGGTGGACCAAGGTGAATAGTTCCAACTATTACAGTACCGAACAATACCTGCTACAGTAACTAAACAGTGCCTAATACAGTACCCGCACAGTGTACGGTATGTTACAGTACCTGTACAGTGTACAGTTCTGCTACAGTACCTGTACAGTGTACAGTTCTCCTACAGTACTACTACAGTGCCTACTACAGTACCTAAAAATATTCCTCTACCTAGTTTTGAACCTGGGTCTTGTGGATTCACTTAAGGATACCTCACCAACTGGTCTAAGGCTCATGTTCTAGAATCCAACAGAAGTCATAAAAATATATTATATTTATAGGGTGATCATACCATGTATACTCAGTAGGATCAGACCCAAAATCTCTCATGAAATTGTGAGAAAAGCATACTAATGCCCCATGAATAAAAAATTGAATTAAAATTCACCTAAACAAGTTATCTAATCACTCTAAACCACACCAAGTCTTACTAACCAAGTAATTCATAGTAATAAGATAATATTATAAGGATATAATACAAGGTTCCCAACAACAACTTCCCCACTGGTTTTTTTCTCTTATGCATTGACATTGAATATCCTATTATACCATCTCTTCCATATCTATTGGTCATTAATAAAGGGTAGTAGGGTATTATAAGAATGAAGGTAATCAACCTTATTCTCTCCTCCTATGATTAATTTCCCCCACCATAAATCATATCAAGTACTTCCACCAACTGATAATCCATCATCACTAGGCATCACTACAAACTAAGTCATCATCACTAAGTATCACCAACAACCATGTCATCACCACTAGGAATCTCCACCAAAAAATCCATCAGCACTAGGAATAAACACAAACTCAGTCATCATCACTAGGAACCTTGGCTAAAAAGAGAGATATAGAGAGGGGGTCATTATCCATGTATCCTCTCTCTCTTGAATGTTAGGGAAAACACCTAGAACCAAAAAAATTTAGGTGTTGCTAAAAAGATCCAACTTGGGTGGTGTAACACCCTAACCCTGGAGCCACTCAACCTATTCCCTAGGTAAGTGCACCACATGGCCTCATGCATATATCCATATATTACACAACCTATCAACTATAAAAAATGGAATATAAGGACACCATGGGAAGACTATACCCTATGGATAGAGTATCCAAGAATAATAAATAATAGAAATCATATAAAGAAAATCAAATAACAATCCATAATATACCAAAAAAAGTGTTAAAAAAACTATTATATCAAAATTCTACAATAATTAATAATTTAATACATGCTATAACCAATATTCTCCATGGGTGGATCACATATAAAGGAACAATAGAAAAAAATAAAAAATAAAAAATCATCCCCATCTCAGTCTCGAGTCTTACCTGATCCTAATGACCATACTCCATTACATCCTTTAAAAACCAAGAAATAAAAACATATGACACTTTCCCAATAATGTACCTAAAATAAAACAGTCTTATACTCAGGTACCCTAGTTCTATGGTGGCCCAATAAAGTTGTGAGTAAAATTTAACATGCCATTTATAATGGTGTCCTTAAAATAACTAGTTTATAAGAGAGTTCATTTAGGCATGTTATAATTTAAAAATTTATATAGGTTCACTATTTTTTAGTTTATCAGCTACAAGTTAACTAATTAATTAAAAAGTGATAACAAAACCACTAATTCCCAAGCTGTATGGGGACACTAGACATTAGCTCAAACCTTGTTTTTTTTCATTGATAGCAAGTCTCTGTACATGGCATAAAATATGGCACTTATCATTCCAAGGTGTAAAACCATTCAACCACAATCATTAAGGGAACATGGGAAACTATGTGGGATCCAACATGAATTCCCATCCAATGAAGTCATCTATAATCCTTGTAATTATTATCAATTATAACAAATAAAATCCAATGAAAACCAACCTTGTCATTTTAAAAACTGATTATAAGAAACTACCATCCTATGGAATTTATAGTATTTGTATTGATCATAATTCAAGTACACTCATGAATCATTATGTCTTATATAATCAAGTCAAATCTGGGGAGATCATCCAATGAAATTCATATATATAACCCAATTGAATCTATATAATTAGTCAATGGAATTCAATACAAAATATGTCACCCAAATCTAAGGGGTATCTTCCCCAAGGAATTCATAGTGATGAATGACTGAGGAATCCATGGTAGATAATTGAGTTACTTATATTTGGACATAATTATATCTAATAAGTCACCCCCCATTGGATCTACATAATTTCCTTAAAAAATATATGATCACTCAAGGAGTTTTACCCATTTCATATCTAAAACTGAATATAAGGGGTTACCCCCAAGGCATTCTATGAATAATAACCATTTATGAAAGAATAATCAGTTACCAAAAACCCATAACCAATATTAGATACCTTTACATTAAGTCATCTCATAATAGCCTTACCATTTTCCAAGGGATTGATTAAATTGGGAACCATTCACAAGATATAAGGGGAAATACCTTTTAGGTTTCTTACTGGTAATCTATTTAACCAACTTCATTATTTATAAAATATAAATAATTGAAAAGATAAAAATTATCAATTTAAAACACTTCCCACCCAATTCATAGTTACATTTTACAATTTCACTCTAATTAGGATCTTTCCATAAACTTATATACTTTTCAAAAAAATCCATTTCAACATAATTACGCATTTTCAAAAAATAATCAAGTAATTCCATTAGACTCATATTAATGTTCAAAACTATTTTACACCTCAACAATAAAATCATTAATTTTTATAATGAAAGTTTCCATCCCATTATCCAATTATGAATAGTTGTTAAATTCCATTTCACAACGATGAATTTAAATCACATATTCACATTTAACACTTAAACATATGAAACCATTTCCCACCACAAGATAGTTAATGTCCAAAACACAGCATGTGTTATTACCTATGAAACTAAAATTTTATATGGATCAAGGGATATTTAAGAGGGAAATTTAAAAATCCAAACTCCAATTAAATCATTTATTTATCCAAGGGCCAATACACACCATGAATGGATTGATAGCACCAAGAACTCACTTATAAAAGTTGTAAGGTTATGGGTTAATTCATTAGGACCACCTACCTCATGCTAATAAAATCCCACTTTTCAATTATCAGCTACTAGATTGGTATTAGTTATAAGAAAAAGTAAAATTAGAAAACAATAACAAAAAATTGGGCATATTGGACACACAAACAAATGATTACTAAAAAATTAAATAACATAACAAAAGATAAAGGTAAAGTCATATCCTTACCTAATGCTAACAAATATTATAGAAAAAAGTGAAATTGAATAATTTGAAAGGGAGATCAAACCATGGCATATGGGAGAGGGTTTTTGTAAGAACCCGTATCTTCTTTTCAGGTATGTTTTTTTTCTTTTGGTCATTTTTGAGAAAAAGGGGAATTTCTAGAAATTTCTGAAGTACACACCATGTACTTTATAAGTACATGCTGTATACTAGGTTTCCACAAGAGTCCATGTGCTGGCCACACACACGACCATGTGGGGGTGACTTGGAGGCCCCCTAAAGCGGAGTACAACAACAGAAAGTACATGCTGTGTAATTCAAAAGTATGCACCGTGTATTTTCTTTTTTTCATTAAACATACCAGGGTTGTGTCTAATCACCAGAAAGGCCTTCTTCTCGACCTAGTTCATCTGAGAGCTCCTGTACGGCTATGATATTCCTCTGAGCCCCCAACCAAGCATCCGATCTTCGAGTCTACTACCGTCGATTGCATTGGGATTGCCTCGGTAAGCTCTTACTTATACTTGAGCCTCGTTTATTGATTCCTCCTCTTTCTCAAGGTATCCTTTATTAAACGTTTTGAGCATTTTTGTAGATTTACAGTGTTCTTGGGTGATTCAAGGATTGAGGTTCATGTATAGCGATCTCCCAACACCGAGGTAGGTGGTTTATGCCTTTCCATTGAGAGCCATTGAGTTATATGTGCAATTTTTCCCAATACCCATGAATGGGGTATTGTGTGTTTACCATTTTAGCCCAATTTGTTTTCTTGTTATGCTTGTATTCTTGAGTAGAGGTTAATTTTTTGTGAATGGGTTAATTTCTATGCTTTGGATGTGTTTTCCCATGCATGTTTTGCTTGTTTTAACCATTGGGTCTAATCTGCATGTTAGGCTATTGTTTACTTTCCCATGCCTAATTGTAGGATGGTGTGATTGTTGTTTTGACATGATGATATGCTGTAGACTATTAGCCAAGTAGTTCTTGTGGTTTCCTTTGACCGATACGCACTTCTATTCTTACTTGACTTACACAGGGCTATGAGAACCTGGTGTAGTAGACCATAGGGAGAATGGAAATTGAGGGATTCTCTAGAGTGTCTATTTTACTTATGATGAGAGAACCCTGGGGGAATTAACGTTGAGTGCTTCCTCAGAGTGTCTATAGTTCCTCGACGTGGGCCACAGAGGGAATGAGACGTAAGTTCTTCCCTTGAGAACCTTTAGTTACTGATACAAGACTATATGAGGAATTGATGACAATTGCTTCCTCAGAGATTCTCTGATTAAGCTGAACCAGAGGGGTTAGACTGAGTGTACTGCCTAGAGGGTTTCTTGTACTTGTTATGTAGGACCAGAGGGTATGGGCTGTGAGTACTTCCTAGAGGGTTACCTGTTTGTGTTTAGCTACTTGCTTGTATTACTAGGTAGGACTAGAGGGGATAGGTTGTGGGTACATTCTAGAGGGTTACCTATTTGTGTTTCTCTGTTTTGTTTAGTTATTTCTTGATAGTTGAAACAATGGATTTCTTACTGCTGAGTACTTCCTATTTACTGCTTTTTATACTTTTACCTACCATATATTCACTGACTGTTAGACACAGATCTCGTGGTGGTTGCCTACTGGAATTTAGTCTCACACCCTATTTGGGTTATGCTTTTGGGCCCAAATAGATTATATTGTCCTAGGTATAGATAAGGGAAAGCACCCTTCTACTTCAATTACATGATTTTCTATGGAGCTGGAGAGCATGGGACCAAGCTATAGCTTGAGATGCTGAGGAGTTTTTTACTGCTTTTCTTTTGTAATTGGCTTATTACTGTTGTATTCCAGCATTGTGATTTGTTTGACTGCTTTCCTAGACATATGTATCATGAATCATTTATATATATAAATGTGTGTGTGTGTGTGCTCTGGTTTATTATTTTCCAGTCTTCTGCTGTTTACTTTGTATGGATTATTACTACTTCTGCTATTGCTATTTCTTTCTTCTATTGTGTTACTCTGCCAATGAGGGCATAGTTTCCCCACTATTACACCCAATGCCCTCACTTCTATTTGGTAGCCTCTGGTATTTGGAGAAATTCACTTGAGGTCATGTGACCAACCAGGTACGGGGCGTCTCTAGGTGGCTTTCAGAATTAGGATGTTATAAAGTGGTATCTGAGGGTTATTTTCTTCTTGACTTACTGTTTGGAGCCTATAGCCAGGGATAGGATGGAATAGGTACTTGGAAATAATTTGTTCCCAGAAGTAGCTAACCTGTGTATAGGGAAAAGCCAATCTACCTCGTTTATTACAATTTTTCTAGTTTTTCAAGTTTGCGGTTGATCTTATTTTCACCATTGGGTGAAACACATGTATTGTGATGTTATTGTTGACGTTATTCAGGTTTTATTTCTATTGTAACATGATGAGATGAGGGTATTCCATCTCATGCATCATTTAGGCACTTTTTAAAAATCACTTGTCATGAATTCTTTCCATGTCATTTAGGGGGAATTAGAAATTGCATGTTGTGGTGAAGATGTTGTGCCTGAAATCCATTATGTTGTGATAGATGCTTTGATAGAATATCTGCTGTGTGAAATAGTATTGTTTGTGTAAGGTTTTGTTTGAATGGACACCAAACTTTGGTTCTTGAGGTGTTATGGGACCTCATTGACTAGAACTTGGTGGATCATTGATTTTTTACCTTGTTTTAACATGTGTAAGATGCCAAAATTTGATTTGCGGGGAGTATAGGCCCTCAAGAATTGGAATTTGGAACTTTAATGTTTGTTTCAGTGTTTTTTTAGGCTCTGGAGTAGTTTCAGAGGCTTACTATTTTGAAAAAACCAGAATACACGCCGCGTAGTTTTGACTACATGCCACGTGTTCTTCTATTCGGGAGGAAACTGTTTTTCTTAAGTACATTCCATGTACCATATGTACATGCCATGTAGTCCCTAACCATGTCTCAGACTGTGTGGGAAGAGACACGGGGTTTGGAATCTTTGGTAGGACATGCCATGTACTAGGTGTACACGCCGTGTTGTAGAACCGTGTAACCAGTCGTGTCACTAACAACACGGGTTGGCTGAGTCCTTCCTAATAAATGTCGTGTCTATCTGGAACACACTGTGTAGAGTAACCTGGGTACCCATATGTGTAACGAACAACAAGGGTCATAGAAATCTTCCTAGTACATGCCATGTCCATCCAGAACACATCGTGTAGTGTGAGTTGTGTATCCAACTGTGTCACTAACAACACAGGTCGGTGAAGGTCGTCTAGTACACGCCGTGTCTATCACGAACACGCTGTGTCATATTCTTCAAGGAGAACCGTGTGTCTTATCCCTATAAGGAGACCTGGGTAGGGGAAGAGGATTAAAGTACACACCATGTGATAGGACAACACGCTGTGTGTTTGGGGTGTTACAGGATCGGTTTGGGAAGGAGTACACGTCCATGTGTTTGGCTTATGGGAACACGCCATGTTGGGGACGTAAAATTTGTGTAGTCATGTTCTGCAAAAAATGAATGTTTTCTTTATCCTGTTCCCTTCTTATACTTTTGGTTCTCAGTCTTTGATAATCTCGATCTAAGGTGTGCATTTGACCTTGCAGATTCACGCCACTGAGACGTACTCCTGTTGTACGCCAGTTGCAGGGTACTGATCGGACACCGGATGTGGCTGATCAGGGGATACCTGTAGATCCTCCTGTTATTCCAGCCTTGGAAACAACCATTATACTAGACATGGGTGCTGATTCATAGTTCAAGGAAGGCTTTATGAGGATGATGCAGACCTTTCAGGGAGCATCGCCTCCTGCCCCATCGATGGAATAATTGACGCAGGTCTTTCAGTAGCAGCATCCTCCCACTTTATCAGGGGATGGAGGACACCAGGTTGCTGAGTCATGGATAGAATCCATGATTTTGATCTTTGAGCATCTGGAGACGCCTATTGAGAGGATATTCAAGCTTGCTACTTACATGCTTCGGGACTCCTCCAAGAGGTGGTGGGATGTGATCTCACAGGAGGGTCGCCAGAAGGTCATGGATTGGGATGAGTTTCAGTGTATCTTCAACTACTACTTCTATCCAGAGACCTTGAGGGCTGATCAAGCACTAGATTTTATGAGTCTAGAGCAAGGTACTCTTTTGGTTATGGAGTATTCCTCTCACTTTACCGAGCTGCAACACTTCATGCCTACTTCAGGAGGTGATCAGTTATTCCTGGCAAGGAAGTTTGAGGATGGTCTGAGGCACGATATCCGATCGCAGGTGAACATCTTCCAGTTGACTTCTATCACTTCTATCGTCAACCAGGTGCTGATCACAGAGCACAATCTGATGGAATCTGGAGTTGTGAGCCATGACAGCTTAGAATCCAGAGTTAGTATCCCCCCTACTGACAGCAGAAAGCGCCGCATAGAGTCTTCACACAGTGATCCAAGGAGGAGAGACACTTATTCTGGTATCCAGGTGGTGTGCTAACAGTGCAGGAAGAGCTGGCATACAAGGACACATTGCCCAAGAGACCTAGTAGAGTGCACATCATGTGGCAAGATGGACATCTTCAACATTTCTATTGGATCTTTTCACCAGCAGCTGGTGATAGGGGTTCTTCTATGACTCCTCATTCAAGAGAAACACCCCCAGTTTCTCACCAGTCTGGGAACTAGAGTTCTTCTAGCCGTTCTAGCCAAGGTGGAGGTCATGGACATGGTAGTCAGTCACCAGTTTTTCAACGACAACAGGGTGGATCAGCTCTGGGTGGCCAGACAGGGTCACAGGGCCGCGGTGCATGTTAGACTTTTACAGTGGAGCAGACCCAACAAGAGAAGGATCTCAAACCCTCTATAGGTCAAGGTATAATCTTAGTTGCCTCAGTTTTAGCTTCTACTCTTTTCGATACAAGGTCTTCCCATAACTTTATATCTGTTGTGGTTGTGGAAAGCCTTGGGCTCTGTATCTTTTTTTTCTGCTGATATCTTGACACTAGACACTCTGTTGGGGATTGTAACGACTAGTGTACGTCAGTGCAAGGAGTTCCCTCTAGAGGTTGGTGGGTGTCACTTTTTATGGGACCTCTATGTCCTAGAGATGACAGGCTATGATTTCATTCTCGAAATGGACTGGATGGTTCCCTTCCAGGCAGTCGTCCACTGTTATCACTGTAGGGTGAGTTTCATATCACCAGAGGGTGGATATTTTCTTCATAAGGGTGAGTGGGATGTCCAAGAAAGCAGAGTGGGACCTGAGCATCATGGGTTGTGAAGAGTTACAACCTAGATTTCTAGTCTATATCTAGATGACCAGGGGACTTCATAGGTGGACTTTCCTCCAGTGGTGGATCATTTCAGAGATGTCTTTCCAGAGGACTTTTCAGGTTTTCCTCCGAAGCGAGAGGTGGAATTTTCTATTGAGCTTATGCCATGAGTGGAACCAGTGTCCATTCCTCCATATAGGATGGCTACACTGGAGTTGCAGGTGCTCAAGAAGCATTTGGAAGAGTTTCAGGCAAGGAGTTTCATCCAACCCAGTACTTCTCCTTGGTGTTTTCCTGTCCTATTTGTGAAGAAGGAAGATGATACCCTCAGACTTTTTATGGATTATCAGAAGCTGAACCAGTTGATGGTCAAGAACTGATATCCTTTTCCAAGGATTGATGATCACTTCGATTAGCTTCGAGGATCTCAGGTGTTCTCGATGATTGAATTGAGGTCTGGTTACAATCAGTTGTGCGTTAGACCATTAGATATACCTCTTACAACCTTTCATAGTAGGTATGGTCTATAATAGTATGTGGTTATGCCGTTCGGTCTCACGAACCCACCTACAGTCTTCATGGAACTGATGAACCGAGTGTTCCATCCATACTTGGATTCTTTCGTGGTTGTCTTCATGGATGATATCTTGGTGTACTCCCATACTCGACATGACCATGCCACACATTTTGAGATCTTTTTGAGTACATTAAGAGAGCATCAGTCATATGCTAACCTCTCAAAATTCCACTTTTGGATAGATCAGATTCACTTCTTGGGTCACGTTATCTCTGAGACAGGAGTGTCAGTAGACCCAGAGAAAGTGAGAGCAGTAGTATCCTGGGAGAATTCGAAGAACTTCTTTTAGGTACAATGTTTTATAGGGATTGATGGATACTACATATGTTTAATTTAAGATTTTTCATGCTTAGAAGTGCCACTGACGGGTCTGACTAAGAAGGGTGAAAGTTCTTGTGGTCAAATTATTGTGAATCAGCCTTTCAAGAGTTGAATGGGAGGTTGAATTTATCACTGATACTAGTGTTTCCAGAGCCGGGAAAGAGATATACTATGTAATGTGATGCTTCAGGTATCAGGCTGGGAGCTATTCTTATGCAGGGAGAAGGAGTTGTTGCATATGGGTCTCGATAGTTGTGGACACATGAGAAGAATTACTCGATGCACAATCTTGAGTTGGCTGTATTTGTTCATTCCTTACGCTGTTGGAGACATTATCTTCTGGGAGAAAATTTTGTGGTTTTCACTGACCATAAGAGTCTCAAGTACATATTCACTCAGCATGATCTGAATTTGAGGCTACGAAGGTGGGTTGAGTTCCTTTAGTATTTTGACTTTGAGATTGCCTATACACCTGGGAAAGGAAACACATTGGCTGATGCATTGAGTAGGAGGACTCAAATACAGGTAGTTCAGGAGGCCAGAAATGAGTGGCAGCTTATGGATCTATTCTCTAAGATGCATGTGGAGGTGAATGATAGTGAGGGTCATATTTTTCATTCTTCTGAAGATGTTACATATACTCTTCTTGATTGACTGTGAATGATGAAACTGTCAAATTCCAAAGGCCTAGTCCTCCGGGAAAGTGTGTTAGGAAAGGACCCTATTCCTAGATGGACCATAGGCGAGGATGTGGTCTTTCATTTCCAGGGGTGCGTATGGTTGCCAGTAGACATACACTAGGAGATGATGTGGGACTTTCATTCCTCAGTTTGTGAAGTTCATCGTGGTGTCACCAAGATGTATTGTGATCTAAACTGTCAGTATTGGTGGCCAGGTATGAAGAGATATGTTGCTGGTTTTTTCATGAGGTGTTCTACCTATCAGCAAGTGAAGGTGGAGCATCAGTTACCAGTAGGGATTTTACAGTAGTTACCCATTACCGAGTGGAAGTGTAATGATGTCTCAATGGATTTCATGATAGGTTTACCGAGGTCACCTCGAGGGAATGATGCAGTTTGGGTTGTCATTGACAGACTCACGAAGGTTGCTCATTTTTTAATGATCAAGGAGACTTTCAGTGTTGATGAGATGGGATGGTTGTACATCCCTGAGATTGTACATCTATATGGAGTTCTACACTCCATTGTTTCAGAAAAAGATGCACATTTTACTTCTTGGGTATGGAAGGGGATACAGAAGGCGTTGGGTACACAGGTACGTTTGAGTACAACTTACCACCCCCAGACAGATGGAAAGTATGAGTGTACGATTTAGGTGCTTGAAGACATGTTCCGAGCATGCATTTCGAATTTGTAGGTTCTTGGGAGAAGCATATACCATTTGCGGAGTTTTCCTACAACAATAGTTTTCAAGAAACTATTCAGATGGCACCTTATGAGGCTTTGTATGGTTGGACAGGCAGATCACCCTTATGTTGGATGGAGGTATGAGAGGCAGCTTTACTGGGACCTCACCTTGTTCAAGAGACCGCAGAGTAGATAGAGTTGATTCGGAAGAGGATGGCTACTGCACAGTCTCGACATAAGTCTTATACTAATCAATGGAGACAACCTCTGGAGTTTGAGGTCGGGGATCAGGTTTTCCTATGTGTCCCACCAATGTTGGGACACAAGAGGATTAAGAGATAGGGAAAGCTTTCACCAAGTACATTGAGCCATTTGAGGTGTTAGAGAGAGTTGGGATTGTTGCCTATCGGTTGTAGTTACCTCAGAGGTATTGGGCTATGGATGATGTTTTCCATGTTTCTCAGATTGAATGTTACTTCTTCGACCCGTCTCATGTTTTCCAACCTAAGGGGGTTGAGTTATAAGTGGATGCATATTTCGAGGATCATCCTATCAGGATTGTTGATCATAGTACAATGGTTCTCCATGGCCATTCAGCTCATTTGGTATGAGTGTTATGGTAGGACGGGCGGGTACAAGAAGAGACTTGGGAGAGGGAGGCAGGCGTATGATTGTAGTGGCCAGAGCTGTTTCAGGTTTCTTCTTCTATGTCACATTGCTAGGGAAATTTGGGGATGAATTTATTTAAGGGGGAAGTTTTTAAGAACCCGTATCTTCTTTTCAGGTATTTTTTTCTTCTGGTCATTTTTGAGAAAAAAGGGGAATTTTTGGAAATTTCTGAAGTACACGCCGTGTACTTTATGAGTACACACCGTGTACTAGGTTGCTGCAGGAGGCCGTGTGATGTCCACACACACGACCATGTGGGGGTGACTTGGAGGCCACCTAAAGTGGAGTACGGAAATAGAAATTACACGTCGTGTACTTAAAAAGTGCACACCATGTATTTTTTTTCATTAAACGTACTGAGGTCGCATCTAATCACCAGAAAGGCCTTCTTCTTGACCTAGTTCATCCGAGAGCTCCCGTACGAATGCGATCTTCCTCTGAGCCCCAGAACGATCATCCAATCTCTGATTTGACCACTATCTATTGCGTTGGGATCATCTCGGTAAGCTCTTCCTTTTGCTTGATCCTCGTTTCCTGATTCCTCCTCTTTCTCAAGTTATCCTCTGTTGAACTTTTTGAGCGTTTTTATAGATTTATGGTATTATTGGGTGATTCAAGGCTTTAGGTTCACGTATAGCGATCTCCCAACACCAAGGTAGGTGGTTTGTGCCTTTCTGTTGAGAGTCTTTGAGTTATATGTGCAGATTTTTCCAATTCCCATGAACGAGGTATTGTGTATTTACCGTTTTATCCCTATTGTTTTTTTCTATGCTTGTATTCTTGAGTAGAGGTTAATTGTATGTGAATAGGGTTACTTTTTATGCTTCGGTTGTGTTTTCCCATGCATGTTTTTCTTGTTTTGACTGTTGGGTCTAGTCTGCCTATTAGGCTGTTGTTTACTTTACCATGCCTTGTTGTAGGATGGTGTGACTATTGTTCTGTCATGATAATATGGTGTAGAATTCTATCCAAGTATTTCTTGAGTTTTTTTGGCCGATAAGTGTTGCTGTGCTTACTAGACTTACACAGGGCCATGAGAACCTGATGTAGTAGACCATAGGGAGAATGGATGTTGAGGGCTTCTCTAGAGTGCCTGTTTTACTTATGATGCAAGACCATAGGGGGGATTGACGTTGAGTGCTTCCTCAGAGTGTCTGTAGTTCCTTGATGCGGGCCAGAGAGGGAATGAGAAGTAAGTGCTTCCCTAGAGCGCCTTTAGTTACCGATACAAGACTATAGGAGGAATTGATGGTGAGTGCTTGATCAGAGAGTCTATACTTAAGCTGAACCAGAGGGGTTAGACTAAGTGTACTACCCAGAGGGTTTCTTGTACTTATTAGGTAGGACCAGAGGGGATGGGATATGGGTACTTCCAAGAGGGTTACCTGTTTGTGTTTAGCTACTTGCTTGTGTTTCTAGGTAGGACCAGAGGGGATAGGTTGTGGGTACTTCACAGAGGGTTACCAATTTGTGTTTCTCTGTTTTATTTAGCTGTTTCTTGATATTTGAAATTTTGGATTATTTACTTCTAAGTAATCACTTTTTACTACTTTCTGTACTTTTACCTAACATATATTTACTAACTGTTCGGCACAGATCTCATGGTGGTTCCCTATTGGGATTTAATCTCACACCCTATTTGGGTCATGCTTTTGGGCCCAAACAAATTATATTGTTGCAGGTACAGATAAGGGTAAGCGCCCTTCTACTTCAGGTACTTGATTTTCTATGGAGCTGGAGAGCATGCGACCAAGCTATAGCTTGAGATGCTGAGGATTTGTTTAATACTTTTCTTTTGTACATGGCTTAGTACTTCTGTATTCTAACATTGTGATTTGTTTGGCTAATTTCCTAGAAATATGTATCATGCATCATTTATATATATATATATATGTGTGTGTGTGTGTGTGTGCTCTATTTTATTATTTTATAGTCTTCCGCTGTTTACTTTGTATACATTATTACAACTTATTTTATTTCTATTTCTTTCTTCCACTGTGTTACTCTTCCAATGAGGGCATAGTTTCCCTACTATTACAACCAATGTCGTCACTGCTAGTCGGTAGCCTCTGGAATTCGGGGAAATTCGCTTGAGGTCATGTGACCAACTGGGTATGATGCGCCTCTGGGTGGCTTCTGGAATCAGGACGTTACAGTTTTGTAGATTTGGATAGGCCTAATAGCTCGGGGAAACCATAATCCCACAAAAGAAGAGATTGGGGTGGCCCTTGGTCAAATAAAATGGCTTCCCACATTAAAAATATCACAAGGGGCCTTTAGCAAGCTAGGTTTCCCAATAAACCTTACTGAGCTACTGGATACAACACTATTTAGCTAGTGGCTCTAAATGGCTAGATAGTGGTACTGCAACAACCTTTTTGTAGGCCCCAAATCCTGAAAATCCCTAAAAGAACCTCCTCAACCACCACGAAGCCCCGTCAAAATCTAAAAAAACTCTATTGAGGGGTTCAAACCCTCAGAATATGGTTTCAAAATCTAGATGAAAATTTTACCTTTATTGTAAATAAAAAACCAAAATTTATCACCAAGACTGAAATCCCATTCATACGCCCAAGCCCAAAAAACTCACAATTATCATTGAACGTCATGATGATTCTCCATAGATTTCATCTATCCCAATTCACCCATGTGTTATATTTTAGCAGATCACATGGACTATAGTGCTTCCCACCAAAAGAATTAAATCATTAGACCAATTCAAAACCTTAGTTTCATTCACCATTAGAATATTTTAAATGAAGCCAATTCTTAGTGGTCCACCGAAACACTTAGCATGGTTCCTGATGAACCATATATTAACATTAATGAGAGAAACAATCAATACCAGTATCAAATCTCATTTTTCACCATTAAAGCTAAAACAAACATTTATCCACTATCTATGAACAACCCAAACATGCCAGTTTTCCCTTGATAATACTAAGAAAATAGACCAAAAAACTATTATATCCATATGGATGTGCTCGATGTAGTTCCAAACCCACTTTATTGAATTCCACACAAATTAAATGGTGAAAACTCCTACAACCAACCTATAAGAAGAAAACATGGATTTATCTAATGACAAATTTATACAACACCCAATCTCAATACCTAACTCTAATGTAATCCTTAGACCACAAAATCCTACATGTCTTAGTCCAAACATGATTCCTTGTGTCATTTTTTTATTTAAAACTTACCAGAAAAAGCTCAAGGATTTTTAGGTTCCACCACTATTTCACTCTCACATCCCCTGACTATGATACCATTATCTATAGAGTTATATCATGGTCATTCCAACCACACCTCAAGGTTTAACCCTAACATTTTGGAATAATTTCATGGTATAAAAACCAACCGCTCATTCTATTCACTATTTTTTTCAACGAAGCACCAGCATACACCCAATAAAATCCTACTTGGTTCATATCACTTTATCTTAATCCCAAAGTATTCAACCCATTCTACAAGGGTATTATCCTCAGTATTCTCCAAATAAATCAAACAATGAAGAGATCAACCTTGCAACGGGATTCAGTGTCATCAAAACCATCCAAATTCTTTTCTTAGAAGTTGAAAACCCTTCTAACATGAAGGTCCCAACCACTTTATTATCAGTAAATGATATAACATAGGTGAAAATAAATATGACTAATATAATTTGGAAAATATGATGGATAATTAATATATATCATTAGAAGTAGGATATTGACAACTAAGACCCATTTCCTTAGCATGATGCATATTGTATGAATCACTACATGTCTTAAATAATTCATGAAAAACCAACACCCTATTTCCATTCTGGGTCAATACCAAATATCCATAATCAATAAACCTTTGAAAGTTCTAAAAAGAACTACAATATCAATATTTTATTGTAATGAATAATGTTATACATGCTATAACCAAGATACCCATGGTTGGATCACATATGAAAGTAAAAAATAAAAAATAAAAAAAGGAAACTCAGTCCCATGCCAATACTAAGTTCAACCCAATTCCAATATCTATACTCCATACATGCCATGAAAACCCACGAAATCCACAAATTAGGTGTTTTCCCAAAACAATCCCTATAATAAATTAGTCCTCTACTAGAGTACCCATATTCCATATTGGACTATGTAATATGTGAGTAAAACTCAATAGGCTACCACCAATAGTGTCCCAAAAAAACTATCCCATAAGAGAGTTCATTCATGAATTATATAAATAAACATTTTAAAGAGTTTTCTAGTTTATTAGTTTTTAGTTACAAATTAACAAATTAATTAAAATGGGATACCTGGACCACTAACTATCAAGATCCACTATGACACCCAAAACTATCCCTGACATGCTTCAGACATCACTTATAAGTCTCTTTACATAATATAACATATAGCATGTCCAGTTCCAAGGTATACTACTGAGGAAACCAAAATCATGAATGACACATAGAGATCTATAGGGGATCCACTGTGTATTCCCATCTAACAAAGTTATCTATAATTAATGGATTTAATTCATGAACTATACTAAATTATATCTAAGTGAATAAAATGAAAAAAATTGGAATTCATTAAATTGAATCCTAATAACAAACATTCAAAGGAATTCAGACTATCTGGCTTGCTATAATTTATGTTCACACCAATAAAATTCTATATCATATAATCAAGATGAACCTAAGGAGATCATCCTACAGAAATAAAAATGGTACCCCAAGGGAATATATGACATTAATATCTAGAATTTAATACATAATATAACACTTTAATCCAATGGGGATCCAACCTGAGGTATTCATAGTTATGAAATAGTGATGAATCCAACATAGCTTATAGAATTAATTTGTGTTGTACATACTTGGATCAAATGAATTATTCTCCCCTAACTTCCAAGTTAGTCCCCTAATGGATTCTACACTAATCTAATGAATTACAACAATTTTATTTCATGAATGGAATCAAAGGTGTGACACCCAAGGCATTCCATGCATAATAACCATTTATAAAATAAAAAACATTTACCAAAAACCCATATCTAATATTAGATCCCATGAAATTAATCTATCTCAATAGAACATTACCATTTTATTAGGGATTGATTAAATAGGTCACCATTCACAATATATAAGGGGAAAAACCATTTAGGTTTATTATTCGTTATATATTTAACCAACAATATTATTTAACATATTTAAAGAATTAACAAATTAACAATTACCAATTTAAATCTTATTCTACCCAATTCATAGTAAAAATCCACCATTTTACTCTAATTATAGTCTTTAAATAAACATATATACTATTCAAAAAATCCATTTCAATATAATTATTCATTTCAACAAACAACACATGTCATTCCATTAGACTTACCACAAGGGTGAAAACTATTTTACACCTCAACACTCACAACCTAAAAAAGTTCAATTCAAAGTTCCAACCCATTATCTAATTATTGACAACTATGAAATTCACAACCATTAATACAAATAATTCCTTCCCATTTATCCCTTGAACTTAGAGTACTATTTTTCACCCTAATAATGTTCATGGAAAAAACCCAACTCGAGTCATCCCACAATAAAATAACATTTTCTATGATTCAAGACATATTTAAGAGTGAAATTAACTAATTCAAACTCCAATTGAAACATTTATTTATCCTGGGGTCAAGTTACTACATGGGCATCTTTCCCGCATCATGAAAACACTTTGAAAAGTGATAAGACTATATGTTAAGTTTTAATTACCATTTACATTATTCTTAGAGAAGCCCACTTATCCATTATCAGCCTCCATTTTGGAATGAATTGGAAAAAATAGAAAACCAAAAAAAAAGAACAAGAAATAGGGAATATTATACAAAAAGGAAATGGGATTACTAAAAAAAATGAATGAAATAAATAAAAGATGAAGGAAAATTCACAGACTTACCCAAATATCACTAATTTCTCATAAAAAAGTTAAATAAAAACTAAAAAATGGAAATATATCCTTAAAATAGGGGAGGGATGTTTTATGCATTTAAAGAGTCCTACATGCCACGGGGGAACCTAAATTCCTACATAAAAGATAAGGGACAAACCCAAGTGAAAATCTGGGGATACCAATCATAAAAACTATCCTAAGGGGCCACAAAATAGAAGATGGGCCACCATCGGTAAGCTGCTGTGTCCATCAGACCTTATTGGGTTACTAGACACACCACCAACTAGTTCATTGCTCTAAAATTACTAGTTGAGGGAATTATAGTATCATTGTTATAGGTCTAGGCTCCTTTAAATACCTTATAGAACCTCTATGACCACCAAAAACCCCTGTTTCATATCCAAAATGAATCTTTTAAATGGTTTTAACCCTCATAATCTAGTTTTTAAAGATGAATGAAAATTTTTCCTTACCAGTAAATGAAAATTAATATTTCTTACTAATACTCAAATATCATTTATACACCTGGGAACTATAGGAGGGGTGAATTTACAAAATCACAAGAAAATATAAGAAAATATAGTCTCATAAAAAATTCATCCTAAGTGTCGACATCAAATAATGATAGCATCACACAAAATACTATCACTTAACCCACAAATTCCACCACAAATTTCTTCCACAATAAAAATGAAACTAACCAAAAAATAGTTGTAATTCGTCTCACAATTCCCTTCGTTATTCACATATTCATCCATTTCAATATTTAATCGCTAGTTACCAAGTCCCATTTATTGTAACATCTAATTCTAGATTTAATGACCAGCCACTCTTAGGTACATCCCATATTTAGATTTTAGATATTTCCATTTTATTTCTTACACATTTTTAAATATTTAATTCATTAATAAATTACAATATATTCAATTATATCTAATGGTTTTACCATTTTATCCTGAAAAACCACATCCTATAGCTATCAAGAAACTACATCACATGACACAACATAAATACCTAACCAAATAATAATAAAAATTCCAAAACATATGTTAAAACCATCAAAACCACTCAAACCTTGCATATCAACAGGCATCAACCCACCACCTCAAACTATCTACCAATATACCCATTTCTAAATAACCACATCCCCAAAACCCATCACATGTCACATTTAAAAAATCCACCTCCATCAATATAGAAACTAAAAAAAACATTAAACCAAAGGGTAATTTCATCAAGAACATCAATACACATAACAAAATATTTCAACTTCCATAGTTTCCATTATTTTATTTTATATAGATCTGTCATAAAATATCATTATCACCTTCCTGGGTAATTTCATAGAAATTACAGATTCACACAAAACCTATTAATTACAATTTTTATATATTTAACTATTAATTAAAATTGAATTTAAACATCAATCATAGAAAGGGTTCATAATTCACAGTATCTACAAAACCTATGTCAAAACAGTATCAATGTTTCACGATATAGAAGAGTAATTAAAATAATATAAAATTAGAGAACCAAAGTGAATAAACCCTTCCCCTTCTATTTTATTAGTTTTAGTTGGTTATATTATTTAATCATTTTTCACCATCAACCAAATGGAAAATAAAATACTGATAATTTCATATATACACAGAATAAGAGGAGAAAAAGGATTCCCTACCTCAATCAAGGATTTTCATATAACCTCACAATAATGAAGTAGAAAAAATATGACCACCGAGAGCAAGATCTCATAAAAAGTATCAGTAACCAAGAACAGAACATCCCCCATTATTCTCCAACCACAAAATCACCCAAACTAGTGATTCCCATAACTAAAACCCTCTTTAGAAAAATTATGAAAAATAAATAGTGAATATAGTGACCGAAGCCTTAAAAATACTTTATTTTATAATTTTTCATATATATTTACAATAAGTACAAAACAATGATCTAGTGGTCTAGTGTTTTTGGAATATTAGACACATAAGTATATCATATTAAATTTAAATACAACATCATTATCTATAACTATACATATTCCTCATAACATGCACATATCTTATAAAACTATATAGGATACCATATGGAAAATACATAAGTTAAAATATCGATCTCAAAATTCTGGTAAGAGAATAAATAGGGAAATAAATCATAAAATGAGAATCAATAGGTATAACATCATATCATAAAGATAATGATCATATGAATGGAAAAATGGAATAAGGAAATGAAATCATAATATTATGGAATAATTGAATATGTGGGAAAAACATAAGATATAATATCATAAACATAAGTCAATGGTCACTCACAATACAATCATTATAAATTAGACAAATTCCCATGGTGGATGGGGTTTACTCCCTAATTACTTACATATCATATCATGAGATACAATGTTTTACATGATTAATTTTAGGTATATATAATTTTATGTCCACCCATTACATAATTAAAATCATATATATTCTTTCCATATGAGAGAAATAAATACTTTAAAGATTATAATCATGACCAAACCTAGGAAATGGAATTTTGTTTCATAATTCTAATTTAATGAATAACTGACGGATAAATCTTAAGGATTACTAAAAGAGGGAGGAAATAACTTTTTTAGACTTTAATAATTAAAAAGGGATATAAGTATTAAACATGTAATTATAATATAGAAAATTAATGATAATGATCTAAAGAAGAAATAATAAAAATGAACTAATTGGGAGATGATTTATGGAATTAGTAAAGGATTCTTTAAGGAATTAAATTGCTTATTTTTTTCCATAAAAACCAAAATTTAACCAATAGTGTTCTCCATGAAATGATTATATTTTTTAGAATATATTAATTTTTTAAAATATATTTGATGGGGATGATGATTTGTATTAGGTTATTAGTAGGAAAGTTCAATAAATTAGGTTTACATTAAATTGGAATTTTTATAGGGAAATAAAAACATGTATAACCTTATAGAATAAAATTATATTTAACTTGTTATATATTTAAAATAAATTTATAAAAAATATATTGAGTTTAATATAATAAGGTTGAGTAAAAGGGAAAAAATAAAGTGAACATGTAACCAACATGTAATGAGAGTGGTATTGAAGATCATATACCTTGGGTACAGATTCACTCTGTCTTTTTTATTAACATATTGAATAATTAAATTATGTTCATTAAAACATACATTTAACATCATTAATATATATTTAATTTTATAAGTTCCATTTATTATATTTTTCAAATTTAGTTTTACTATAGTTTCCACTTATGTCAATTATTTTTGGTTGTTTGGTTAATTTTTCTGTAACATTTTTGACTTACTGACTATGTTAAAAGGTGTTGTAAAATAAATTCATGATGTATAAAATTTTGTTAGATTATTTAATTTATTATACTATCAATATAATATTTATATTTTTTCAAGGGTTATCCCAAAATAGACCCAAATTAATAAATGTTCCATGATAATCCAACTTAAGGTGATTAAGTTACTTCGATTGTTTTTTGTTAATCAAGTAAATGGAATACAAAATATTATTTTATATAATATTAATGGTTTCAACAATATAATTTTTACATACTAAATACATTTCTAAACTCATATATAATATGTGGTCATGGAAAATGAAACATTTCATTACATGGATGCAGTAGTCAATATATATGCATGAAGGATACTTTCATTTAATATAGAATTAGAGGGGGGAGGAAATTAAATAATTATCATTATAAAATTATAATAATTTTATAAATATAAAGTTATTTAATTAAAAAACCTTTTTGAACATTCCATTTAAGGTGGTGACAGAAAATTAAACCTTTCGTTCATGGAAGCGGTAGTTCGTACATACAATTGGAAAAGATTTCATTTTTTCTAAATGGTTTTAGAGGAATAAATAAAATGGATATTTTATTAGTATAATAAAACTTCTTCATATGAAATATTTTATTTATACCTTCATGGATAGAGGGTAATTGATGGGTGTAGAAGAGTAAAATAACTAGAAATGTTGGATTGAGAGTATTACCTCTCCATTGGATGTTCTCCCTTAGGTAACTCCTCAAAGAAAATTTTCATTGTATTTTGGCGAGACCAAAATTAAAAAGAAATGGGGGAGTGTGTTGAAGAGATAATAGGAATTATTTTACACTTTTAAATATTTTTGTAATTGTTGGATTAATGGGGAGGAGTTGAGATCCTTTTATAAGTAAATAGAGTAGCATTTCTTTAAAATATCTTTACTTTTCAATAATTTCAGCCCATTATTCCAGGATAAAGGATCAAAAAATGGAATATAATGGACAAGATAAAGAGATAAGGTCAAATATACATACAACATCTAATATAATACATAGTTTTTACATGTTTATCCTTTTACACATTATTGAACTACTTTTTCGTTATTTTAAACCTACCATGGTAACTCCACTTTCACCCTCTATAACTAGTTTTAATGGAAAAAACTAAAACTGAAATTCTTTAATAATTTTAAAAATATGATTTCAAATATGGAAATAATAATTATAATACAAAAATTATTTGAGTTAGTGAAATTAATTTTATTATTATTCCCACATAACGTGAAAAAAATATATATTAGAAAAAGTTATTTTTATGATTAAAATTTATTTTTGGGATGAGATCATAAATGTATTTGGTTTTTAATAGAAAAAATTTGTTTATTATCATAAAAATTAATTCGTTGTGTCTTTTAAGAATAACCCAACCTGAATTTCAGAAAAATAATATTTAATTTAATGTAAAGAAAAAAATAATTTTCATATCAAGACTTAATATTAATTAAGTCCAAAAATATATTAAGCATACGATTTCTAAGTTTAACATTATATTTTATAATGAATAATTTTTATTCCTTAAATATATCTTCAACGTTTATAAATTTTAAATTCAATATTATCTTATGAAAATATCATAAAAAGTTACAATTTTGGTAAAATATAATATTTTTCACTATTCTCTCTAAAAATAAACTATTTTAGAAATATCCCAAGGATTAATCCTAATATTTTTTTGACATGTTGAATAAAAAAGTTGAATTAATTATATTATATTCAACTTATATAAATGATAAGAATTAATTTTATATATAAGTTCTTAAAGCACAAAAAAAATAGTTTTTTTTGAAAATTCATTTTAAAGCACGAAATATATTTATATTATTACTATAACACAAGTTAAATTATTATCCAAAATGTATTATTATTAACATATTATGTTATAAATAAATTATAATGTGGTGCTTGTTATTATTATCTATATTAACATATATGACACATGTATATATTCCAAAGAGAAATTTCTATATATAAATTCTAGGTTGTTACAGAAAAGGGAAAGGAAGGAAACTCACCTTAGATTAGAAATAATCAATATATCAATTATAGAGGTTAATTCTAAGGAAGGGGGGATAAAAAATCCCTAAAAAACATAGGTCAACCAAGATTTGAGAGACAATTCGGGTAAGTTGTGAGTTTTTAAAGGGTTCTAGAGTTTATACCAAGCATATTTTTATAGGTACCCCAACACAACACTAGATGATACATTATAATTGATAGGTTTTCACATAAAAATATAGAAAATTGATGGATATTATACCATAAAGGGACCCCAATATAACATCCACTAAAATTCTTAGCATAGTCAACATCGATATCCTATTTTCTTGGGTTCGGGTTGCATCGCACCTCAAGCACCACACTACAACTACCCTCAAATTGATTGACACATCAAAACCAGCCACTCAAAACCTCTATACCACATGGGCCTCAGCTATGATGTATAATATCAATCAATATCCTCTCAACACTATATACCAATAACACATACAAACCACATTAGAAACCACCAGACCTCCAAAACCAACCTCTCTAAGACTCCACACTGTAGCTCACCTCTACACCGTAGACACGCCAAAATTATAAGAGCCACTAAAAACGATAATATAATGCCTCTATATTGTAATACCTTGGCTACGATGCAAGGGCGTCCACCATGTTTCAGCTGAAAACCCCTATTTGGAAAATCCTCCTCCAATTGAGATCTAAGATCAATCTCTAATAACTTCTCCTAAAAAATTATAACAATACCTCTATTACCTAAAAACTCAAAAAGTAAAGGGATGGAAGATTGAGACCTTTCCATGATTCCAAATTTTAAAATATAAGTTTTTTATGTTCATACAAACCATTAAATCACACATTTTTATTGGGGTAATATATACTTGATGTCCATCCTATTTTTCACATTTCACTATGTATTTGATCACAAAATTATATTATAAAATTTTTATATGGGATTTTTAGGATAATGATTTTATAAATAATTTTAAAAATATAATTATACATTTAATCATTTGGAATCATAGATTAATACTTCATTAATGGGATCTTAAAAGAATATGATAATGGATATAACTTTTTGTTAGGGTGTCCCCCATTCTAGCTAGGTTCATCACAATCTCAACAGACCAGATATTGTTTTAATATTATTTATTGAATTTTGAGATTATATATTAATTTGATATATATATATATATATATTAGGGTATTGGTGTCATATATCATAATTGAATCCAAATTATCACCAATAGAATGTTAGATTACTCTAGTGAAACTCTTTGTTGTACCATGTAGAAATTTTATTATAAAAGATATATCTAATAAATTTATTTCATTATTTTAATGAATAATTTTTATCATAGAAGGTATATTGACCAAGATTATTCAAACTCAATTTTACTTATCAAAATAGAAATTTGATGCATAAATTTATGGGGTTTGGTTCAATTCCCCCAAAATCTACCTCAATTATATTTTTGGGATTGATATTATAAAATATTTCATTAAAGGAAAATTTCTAAAAATTAGGGAAAATATTAGAGAACAACAAAAATAATATTTTCCCTAAATATAGATCTGGTTAAAATATCATCATATTGTATATTATAGTTAATGTTTATAATATTTTATAAATAATATATTAATAAATAAATATAAATAAATAATATCATTTGAGTAATGAGGATAAAAAAATGGTCAAAGTAGTATGTTAGATAGATTATGTCATTCTAATAAAAATCAATCTAATTTTTGGGTTTTTTATTTCTCCCCAACTGCACTATTTTTTTCTTAAATGTTAAATTTTTTAGGAATAAAGTCCCAAGTTATTTAATTTAATACATTATTAATATCTATCATCCAAATATAATATATTTTTGGTGAAATGATTCTTTCTTATGAGATATCCATGGTTGTGACATATATTATAAATTTTATAATATTAAAATATATTTTTTCCCTTTCATATTAGTACATTGGATAATTATGCATTGTATTTGTTTTTATTAAATAGTGATGAAAATATGTGTCTATAAGTGAAAATATAATCAAAATTTTTAATAGGTTTTGAGTTGATAAATACTAGATACCACATTGAAGCTTAGGGAATGAATTACCCTCTTGGTTGATACATTTTAATGGGGGACACTCAATAAGGGAAGAGAAATGAAATATATCTTGTAAATCTTATATATTCTATATATTTATTTCTACTAATGGTCATGATACTAGATATCCATTCATAAATTTGAAAACAAAGAATGTTAATGAATATGATGAGTTGAATTGATTTTTTTCTATTTAAGTAATACATATTATTCTATACCAAAGATGTTTGATGTTCTAATGAATTGAAAACTATGGAAATCTTACAACTGTTCTTTTATATGAATTTTATTAATCTATTAAATATTGGTAAATATGGTTGATGTTTACAGATGTTGTAGTATTTATTTTGAGATTATTTCATTATCTTGTTCTATAGAATCCATTTTTCATGATATTTTATCAACTATGTTTTATAATATTCTATGATGATATCCATTTTATAAAGAAAAGAGATTTATGGATATTATATCTCAATAATCATTAGACGCTAGCTAGAATTCTGATATCCATTATTGTGTTATAAATAATTAAGGCTATTTTTATATATGGATTTTACAATTGGATGATTATGTTTTAAAAAAACTAATCATTATAAATGTTGACATAGATTTTGAATTGATGAAAATTATCATTGAAGAACCAGCTGAGTTTAAATAATATTTAATAAAATTGAGGAAATATAAAATCATTTAATTGCTCAAAATAATCTTGAATGTGATACTAGTTCTTCGATATTATTATTGTGTAGATTAATATTATTTAAAGATATCCTAATGTGATTTGAATTGTATTGATTTTATTTTACTAGTTTGGAGTTGGTTAGAGAAAATATACAAATATCTGAAATATTATAGAAGTTCTTATAGAATGTGGAAAATTGAAGTGGAATATACAATATCATTCATAATGAGAATTGAAAAAGTACAAGGTACTACACATATTGAAAAATAACATCTCATTAATGACACATTAGATTAATTTATTATCATTTAATATTCCCTATATCATATGTAAGAATAAATTTGTGTTCACACAAAGATATATAAGTATAAATCTATTATAAAGTAAAGTATGTTCTTATTTTATTTGGTTCCCTATAACCAACCTCTAAGTACTTTATGACTAATCATATTCCTGTTTCTAAATAATTAATAATGTTTTATCATATCATGATTTTTCTTCTATGCTACATAACATTTGATAATGTATTAAGTGTACATGTCACACTGAAAGGTCATAGTAGTTCCCTACTAGGATGATAACCTAAATTTTCCAAAATATTATCCTAAAATATAATTTATATAGTTATATGATATCATTTTATAAGACAAAAATAATGCAGGATATCATGGGTGGATACACATAGGACTTTGAGACACTTTCTCATGGTTTACACCCTTGGTATTCTTTGGTGTAGGATATTATGAAAATAAGAACCACTGAAATTAATTCCAAATTTATATATGTCATATGATGTTTCAATAAAAAGAAATGTTTAGTGATAGATATACTTCATGGTTTTTATTAATGGATTCTATGAGTCATGTACTTGGATGTACTAACCAAAACCATAATGTTCAGTGTTTGATGGGAGTAGGGTATATTGGGTGTAGCATGAGTGATATTATACTGATGGAAATGAAATAAAGTATTTTTACCTTTTTTCTATAATTGAAATTTTCATCCCATTACCCTTGAGTGGAATGGAACTATCTAATTAATTCTATTTACATTGAATTCAATTGATGATCTCATTTTTTTAAAAATCAATGAAAGATTGATCGGGCATATAGGTTGATGAAACTAGTATTAAATCTTTTTTATTATAGATATTGTTATAAATGGATTATATTTCATATTTAATGTACATAATAAGTTATATATATTTGTGAAAATAATTTATTTCTCTATGGGAGTGTAGCATCCTGACCCAAATCACTCTATGAACAATAACCAGATCTGTTCCCCATATGACTTTAGGAGAACCTCCCCGCATTCTAGAGGCTAATGACTAGTGGTGAGGGTATATAAGGATATTTTGTGAGACTATACCCTCTATCCATAGTAGTAATATCCATGGAAATAACAAAAAAATATAAAATTTATAGATAAAAATAATATTTAAACATAATGTGTTTATGAATTGAACCAAGCATCACAATTTGATAAAGAAAAAATGTATGCCATACATGTCTCAAAGGATCCCTAGAGGAAGGATCATGTACAATGATAAAATAATAAACTAAACTAAACTAGAGTGAAAACCAAACTAGTCCTGATCATATCTTAGTACCATCAACCATACATCATCTTAACATGCTAAATTCACTCTCATGAAACATACCCTTTCCATAATCTCTGTTAGGAAAACATTGTCTTCTACTCAGGTGCCCAAATTCCGTGGAAGCTCGAGTAGGGTGTGAGTAAAACTTAGTATTCCACCACCAATGGTGTACCTAAAATGACCAGTCTATAACAATAATGAATGAAGTAGTTCTCAAAATAAAAAATTATAAATACAATCATTTAAATTTTTAAAACTAATTTATAAAATAAACATTGAACCCAAGGGTGGGCTCACCCTGGGAATCGTACAAACTACATTTGAATAGTGTTGGTGTTTCTCTAAGAACATCCCAATGACCATGCTAACCCATCTCCCAACCATGTGTAATATAACTCTCCCTGATCCCAATGTATACCTAGGGAATATGTTCACCCAAGTTTTAAACATAAATCTTAGAATCTCCCAGGGGAAAGTTCACCAAGGTTAACCATTAATACCTACATTCCTTAGAGACCATGCTCACCCAAGGTTAACAATATATCCTTGAATCCCTTTGGGGTCATGTTCACCCTTTATTAACCATAAATCCATGAATCCTTCTAGGGTTATTTTCACCCATAGTTAACCAAAAATCCATTTACATTTCAAAATATAACTTTCACAAATTAAAAATAAATATGAAATAAAAAGTCACAAATTAAAAGGCTATTTTAAAATTAAAATTTATAAAATAATACTACCACCACCCTGGGGTTATTATCACCTATAAACACTATGAAACACAATATCATTATTTATCAACCAAACCACACAACTTTAATTCTAATTCAAAATCAAAATGAATTTCTAAAAACCATTTAATCCACTTTATCCCAATAAAAAATTCAGGAGTTTCATACCTAATTTTATAAACCAAAATTTTAAAAACATGATTATCAATTCCATAAACCAAAAGTCATGGAAAACCACAAGAGATAAAAATCATACCATTTGAAAAAGAATTTACCAATTCTTTTTTGTCAAGCCATACTAAAACCCACACACAATCATTTTTCAAAACCATGTTTTCTCTTTCAAAGTCCGAATTAAAGAGAGAATTACTTTTGAACATAACTAATTATTATGAAATTCAATTTCAAATCATGTTAGATATTTTTTAATTTGGATTAACCATATATGAATGTCTAGGTAGACAATGTTAACTAAAAAAAATGGGGCTATACTAACTAAGGAAAAACTTAATTTAAACTCTATAAGTAAATATAAGACCCATTCATGGAAGACTAGTGAGTCAGCATAAAAAATGAACCAAAAAACATAAGCAAAACAATGGATTAAATTATGGGACCACCCACCTTACCCTTAGATGAGTTCACATGTTGAGTATCATCCACCTGTTAGGTCTGAAATGAGATAAAATTGAAAATTATAAAATTGAATTGAAAATAGGGAATATTATCTTAAACAAGTATAACATCACATGAAAATGAAAGAAAAAAATATAAGTAAAAGTGGATGTATACTAACCCAAGGCTCTCAAAATCAACTGACATAAGCTGAAAGAAACACTGGATGAGAGTGAATCATCCAAAAGGATAATGGAGGGGGAGTCCCAAGTGTGAAGGGTTTCAGTCAAAGGGGAGGAGAAAATAATGGTTATGAACATAAAATTTATAATGGGTAGTTTCATAGTTTGATCACTATTAAATTGGTTCATGGTGTGTCCACTTTATTTTCTAAATCGAGCTTCATCCATTCTCAGCTCAATTTCCAGTACACTCCACTTCACATGGTTAATATGAACTATTTGGAAAACCACACACAATCCATGTGAAATTAAACTATAATTTGCTACAAAGATTTTAAGGTCTCCCAGATCCCATTTCGTGGTTTGAACAAATAAAGATCCTATAAAAACCAAGCCTTATAGTTTGGGTGCAAGGTTATCATGAATTGTTCTCTAACCGTGCACCCCAGGTTGCTATCCCTAAATCCACAATTTGAAAACCTAAAGCTCTTAATACTTATCCAAGAACCATAGACACCTATCAAGCCTCAAAAAACATAAAAAAACAATTTATACATTTCAAATATGATGTTCTCGATCCTCACTTGGTTTTAGCAGTCTCTTATCCGCTAATTTAAAATTTGATATACTCCTCAAATTTCAAATTCCCGTATTGGTAGGGGAATTAAGAAATCCCCATCTTATCAATTACTATCATTGAAAAGACTTGGTGGAAATATAGTTACAAACATATTCATTCTGGTCATGAAACCCTATTCTAATGGGTATAATCTATTCTCAAACACCCGATGCATTTCAAAAAAATATATTGTAAGGATCATGTATTATTCTTATCAAGACATGAGCCACCACTATCATTAAACCTCAAAACATTAAGATCCCTCTTATTGAAACCCAGGGGTTGTGTCTTCCACTAGAACCAACTTACAAAAACCAACTCATCATCCCATGAGTTAAGTGTTATGAATCCTAGTCTCACCCACCCACAAAAAAATAGAACATTACAATTTCATATCACTCTAACAAACTAGATGCATTCTATATTCTATTTTAGAAAATTACCAATAACCTTAAAATAATCAATTCTATGATAATGACTACCCATCCTCTCAAGATTTATTTTTTGGATCTAAGAATTTATCTATGCCAAATTTATAGAAAAAATTAAGTCCACAACCAACAAGGTTAGGCATCCAAACCATAATACCCTTTTAAAATGACCTAGACATGAGGCACTATGTAATGACCATACTTTTCATAAATGGAATTCACTCTTTAAATAAGTAAATTCTTTATTAATAAATAAAATTATATAAAAAAAATTAGTACTTTGGTTATTTTAGAAAGTTATAGGCTATATCTTATCTAAACTAAAATAACATTAAGCATTATAATCATTAATAGTGTAGTCATTATACTGTGATTGTATGATTATATATACATATATATATCAGGTAATGATAATTACAATTGACACATACAAAGTAAGTGACGACCTCAACCTATTGCATCATAATATATGAATCCTATTTATTAGGTCATCTGATGGAGATAGAATCACTACGATTTTCCCATAACTAAGACCAATCATAGATTCAATAACTTAGGCATGAGTAAAACCGTTTATGGAAAAGGTTAAAGCTCATTGATATCATGGCACAAACTATGATCATCAAACCATCCCAAGAGAATTTTACCATCGCACACCTTACCCTTAGGGAATTTTATGGTGTAATAGAGGGATTTGGATCATGATCAAAAAATTATAATTTTTTATAAAATAATGACTATATTAATCTTTATTATTAAATTGTAGTGATTAAATAATAAGTTTGATAAAAATTTAATTTTGATGTGATGAAACACTAAATGTATTTTTGGGAAATAAATAATTTCAGTTAAGAAATTATTTTTGATGAATTAAATAATTTTTTTTAAATAAATAATAATTTAATAAAATATTATTAGTAAATAATATGTCTTAAATAATAATTATAATATAATCTTATGAAGTCAAATGTAATTTTTATAAGGTTTAGAAAACTCTTCCTGTTAAAAAACCCCAATATTTTTAATAAATGGGGATTTTTGATTTAAAAGAGTAAATTATAATATTTATAGATTTATTTTTATAAAATATATATTATTTTTTAAAATGAAGTCATCGATATTATCAAACAGTTAATTTTTCATAATTTTATGAGACAACCAAATTTTTGGGTAAAAATTCTATACTATTTAATTATACTGTATGAATTATGATTTTATAAAAATCCCAAAGTGATATCATAAACACTATAAAGAGTCTTCATGACCAAAATAATGTTTATCCTTTCAAATAATACCTTTTAAGAAATTTTATTAATTATATAAACCCTTAATTAATCCTCAAAAACCTGTATTATATTTTAAGGTTTTAAAATCAATTCATTATAAATATGACTCACTTACACATCGGTAAGGGAATTATTTTAATTATTTAACTATTATAATTATAAAATAATTAAAACCATTCCTCTTGGGTAGAAACCATGGGAAAAGCCATGGTAAATTCTATAGTTTTGATTACTTTATAGTATAGAGTCCAAAACCTTTAGTTTGGAAATTAATAAATAATCATCCTCTCTTTTTCTAAAAAAAACCCTCCCAACATCCAAAAAATATTAACTAAAAACCATTGGATCATGAATTTACTCATAATTTACCTATATATATCTCATTAGGTTTATTGAATAATTTAAGAAGATCCAGTCAAGCTTTTAGAAGCACTCATTCGAGGTAAGGGATCCTCACTTTCTCCTCCCTATTCAAGCACCTAAATTTTATTATTCCTTTTTTTTCAATTTTCAATGTTTTGATATGTTATTACACACATATATTACTATACTTATTATGAAAAAGTTATGAGATATTTCTTTTTCTCTCACTAGACTCTTCCATGAATCCTTACGTACACCTGTTATATTGCTGAAATTATTCTGTGATTTTCCGTGCCAAAATATTCTATTGTGAATAACCATCCCTATTTACACTATTGGGTATTAAACTAAATGTATATTTACTTAATTTATTGGTGAATTCCATGTACATAACCCACACTCATTATTCATGGGATTGAAAGTGATGAAACATGATCTTATATTGTATGACCTATGTGGAAAACTTTGGAATGTACATGATATGAATTTGATGAGTGGGATCAAAATAATATAGTCCTCTAATGAATTGGGTAATGTTTTTTTCTCATGGGATTACATGTATAGTTTAGGAGAGTTTATCCTAATAACACTATGTTATGATGTGTAGGCATTTTTCCCGACAGATGTTTATGATGACATGTTTTATGTTGTTTCTACATTTCTATAGTTCCTTCATGTTATCACTATATATCATTATTTGAGGTTAATGTTTACGATATTCACCTATTTTATGTATTTTTTACTTGAATATTGACTCAAATGTATTACTTTCATCATTTTATTCTTTTATTATTCCCTTACTATGCTTTATAGCTCACCCCATTATTATATACACCCCTTGGTTATCCATTGAAATTTTTAAAGATCCAAGGAATATAAGGGCATGTTTCAGAGTTTTAAAAAGTTGAGGATGATGCCTAAATTTATTTGGGAAATGGTATATAGTGCAAATAAAATCATAAAACAAGATGTACAAGGATTAAATCAGTGAGACAAAAACTCTAGATCTCACTGAGACCCATAGGGGCAGCTACCAACTAAGATGCACCCTAAGGGAATGTTTTAGAGTTTATAAATACTGATATTGTACCCATATTTTAATTTATTGCATCATTTAACAAATTTTACAAAAACATTAGGAATCACGATCTTATGGGGTTTTATTATGTCAAATTTGGTGTCAAATAAAATTGTAGTTATTTTTTTTGGATTAGTATTAGAAAACTCTGGTAAAATATTTATGGATAAGACAAAACAATAGAAAAAATCCCTAAATTTTGGTAAAGTATCGAATAAGTGTTTTCCAAGAAAACACATCACTATCTACATACTATAAGTTCATGTGGATTAATAAGAGTTTTAACTAGGGGTAATAACCCAAAAATGGTATTTTTTGCAGGAATGAATTTCCACTTTGTGTATAACAAAGAGGCCTTACTACACACCCAGTTTTCCACTTTTTAGGGATATGCTTTGTTAAATTCACTAGCTCCTTACAAAATATTATTAAGGGAACAAAAATTATGATAAGATTTTATGTCTAGAAATAAATCGTGGATAAATTATACTGAAAACTATAAATTCATTTGTTAAGGAATATATGTTATTTATGAGTTTTATATTAAATGTTTGTATTATACATTTCCATGATTAAAATATTGAAAATTCTCACATGTAAGTCTATTTCAGATGAAGTAAATTATTAAAAATATAATCAAATATCAAAATTTATTATTATTATCCATTCATGAAATTTAAATGTCTTATGTGAAAATGGTTATATGAATTACTTCATATCCCACAATTTTAGTAGAACTATTCAAAAACCACCTCAAAATACAGAAGTCGAGTTATTAGTGGAGTTGTAAAATGGGACAATTGTTGAATCCCTAGAATATAAATCAACCTATAAACAATTTTTAAGTAACCTTACTATATAACCTTGTCATAATCCCTCTAGAATAATTTGGTTAAATTATGGGTATGGATTTACTTTCATTAAATGGAGCCAATATAAATTATTGAGAAAATTAAATCACCCTTCGTATCATGTGTCGTCCTCTGATTCTATACAAATTCAAGGAACGTGATGAATATCCTTTGGTATCATCATCTCAATTATGGATATTATTTTCCTATGAGAAACAAAATCATTCTCAAATGAATGAGACTAATGAAAAACCATCCTTGAAAAAAATCATATTTAGAGGGGATATGTGGAGGCGTTTCCCAAATAATTTTATAGTCTTCCTCCAAATCAAGTGGTTGAATTTTCCATTGAGCTTATATCTAGATATTTGCTAATATCTAAGAATCTATAAACATTTTCCACTGTTTAACTTGAAGAGATGAAGAAGTAACTATAAAATAATCTAGATAAATGGTTTATACACCAAAGTGCATCACTATGGGGTGAACTAGTCCTCTTCGTCAAGAAGAAGGATAGGTAATGCGCCCCTTTAATAATTATTGTGAGATTAATAAGATCATGATAAAGAACATGTATCATATAATGTATATTTATGACTTGTTTGATTAGCTATGTGGATCACAATACTTCTATATAGAGGATATTTAGTTGAGATATTATTATTGTATCATCCATGACCCAAACAACCTCCCAAATAGTGCTAACAAGCCGGGTGCCCCCGGACTTAGGCGCACCTCCCCAAACACTAATGGATGCCAACTAATAGAAAGGGTGTAAATAGTTATAGTGTGGAGGATATACCATGTAGGAATAGATAATATAATGGTATGAGCATAATAAAATAACTTACATCAGAAATAAATGACTTAGTAGACTCGAACTAGACCCACAGAGCGGAAGAACATAAAAAATCAATAAACAACAGAAGCAATATAGAAAAAATTAAAGTGGTGGAAAGTAAAAAGAAGAACATGCTAGGAAATAAATTTTATCCACAAAAAAAAAATAAAGCAATCAATCATCCCATGTTAGGTTGTACAATACAACATCCAATGTGCTTCCCATAGAAGACCAAAGTATCTACATATATTGGAAAGATGAAACTAAAAAGGAAACTAAAAAAGTAAAGATGTAGCTAGGAACGACCACACGGTCCATACCAATCTCTATGAAAAATGGTACTACGATCTATCTCCTGAGGCCGATCCTTTACATTTACGTAAATCTATAAAGTCTAAATGTGTCTCGAAGGACCTATGTAGGTTGTGAGATGAATCTCAGTAGGATACCACCCAATGGAGCGTATGTAGTATAAGTGTTTAAGAGGATATTCATATCTATCAAAAGTAAATAGTATCATGCAATAAATAAACACAACCTCCCCTAATGCCCAACAACCACCAGGGAGTATTTCCTGCTTTAGCAAACTCCAGAATCATAGAAGTAAAGAGAGACCTTGACCCATGGCCCAAGGTACACTTGTATCCACAAGTCCTGGTGAACCCTAAGGTACCACCTCAATCATAATCTCAACACCACATGCCTCCTGACATATTGAAACTCAAAGTACTGATGTCCCAATGGCACAACCAATCATAGTATTCTAGTCTCATATATCCCTACTCGAAAGCTCATGTTGGCCCAAGGCCCAATAACCAGAGGAAAAACGATATTTTCCCTCAAATAAATATCTAGGTCCACAGCCTCAATCAAAAATATCCTCAGCTCCAAACTTGATAGCCTCATGGCTACCAACTGAATGATCTTTACCTTCCATGTGGTTTTTTATTGCAAGAATCCATAAATCAGAAATATATAAACCAAAACTATCTAGGGCCTCTAAATGTACGAGTGGCCAAAAAAATGTCATTAGAGATTCAACCTGTGTGAACATGACTCAATTAGCACTTTTTCCATCATAGGTGAGAAGAAATCACCAAATAAAGGACCTATAACACAATGTCACCTCATGCCCCTGTGACCATGTCTCTCAAATCTGATGGCCATTCAATCCAAGTATTATGCGACTTTCAAAACATGATGGGATTTCCACCTAAATCTGACATTAAAAACACCCATTATTATCGTCAAACCAATCAAGTATTTGGGATAAGACCAAATAGTGATCAACATCACTCAATCCTGATGGCCATGCCATCCCAACCTCATATTGGGCTATACCAGCACAACCTCTTGGGTCCCATCTCATGCAATTCGAGCAATTACATATAAACAATTTAAATATAAAATTTTACACAATTAATTCAATTTATACAATTTAATTTCATATCTTAAATAATCATAATAATATAACATGGAGGTCCTGAATGCCTAATAATTGAATAACCATCTTGATTTAATTTAAACAATTAATTTATTGGATTTAACACCCTAGGATAAAAAACCCATGGAGAGACAGCTTCTAACCCAACCTTTCTCGCATAACCCAGGTAAGGGAATACCTGAAGACATCCCACAAGGAATATTGTCCATTAAATATAAATAAACAAGGGTCTTGCTCAAAATCCATCAGTTCACTAAAAATTTGAAACCCCCAAAAGTCTAAAAAAACTCGAAACTAGGTATGAAACACCTACCTTAGACTAGTAGGAAAATGCACGCCTGATATAGAAGTCCAATTATAAGTATATTTATGTAGATCTAAGTTTTATTATAAAACCCTGAAATTGGTATGGATGGAAAAAATATTTTGTAAGGAAAAAGATCAAGGAAGAATAGGTATGCGTGTGGTTAACCTTAACAAGGCGATCCAATAGATCCCGACAGATTAAAGAACGAAAGTCAGATGACGAGACATGATCAAATCTGATGGTAGGAGGAGAAAGTGGTGCCCCAACCCTACAATTTGTGTTACCAAGAAGGAAAAGGGATAAAAGAAGAGAAAAAGGAAAAAGAAGGGAAAAGAAAAAAATTCCCCAGCACTAGCCGCATGGTTTTCTAAACCATGTGGAAACCATGTAGAAGCCACATCCTAAGGATGAAGGCCTAAATGGAACCCACATAGTTTTCCATACCATGCACAAACCATGAACAACCCTCTGTAACTTCTGTAGATGATTCTGCACGACCATGCGTCATGACTTGCACAGTTTCCCTAAACCATGCGCCTTTACTTACTTCCCAAAAACTAGTCCTTCATTCCTACAGCACTCCCAAAAACCTCTGAACACCCAAGGAACTACCTTATCCTCCAAAATAACCCAAAAACACTATTTATGGCCAAAGTAACTCTTGGAATTGAGTTCATATCAACAAAACAAAAAGTAACTTAGCCATTAATTGAAAAATTTAAATCTATTGGGGATTTTGACCCATTCCTAAAACCCAGGTCATTACAGTCTCCCCACTATAACATAGATCATCCCCAATCTATCAAACTAAACTTGAAGATGGTACCAAACACATGAATTCTGGTACAAGGAACCCAAACTACCCCCATCTCAAGGGTCGTGGAAAAAATTCTCAAGGGCATCCCCACCTAGGAATAGTCTAACTCAGTCTCAAATCAATGAAAACTAAAATCACACAAAGTTCCATCAATTTGTTTCCAGACCTATGGTCATCCTAGGACACATCATCATCCCTTCACCTCATTAGGTGCTCCTGTGTCACTCCTGACACCAAATCACATCCCTCACCACATCTGTGCCCACATCGATCCTATAACAACCATGACACAACGAGGTCCCACAGCCCATGTCACGGGGGATTTATCCCTGAACCAAATAATCAATATACACATAAGAGAAGTAAAAATACTATATGGAGTGCATCTTTCCATTATATTTTATTGATATTCAAGGTTTAGGTAGAGATTCTAGGGAATCCTTCGTTAATCATTGGATACAGAGCTGAGTTTCGGTACTGGTTGTGAACCTCAAATGGATGTTCAGTCTAATAGGTTCATTAAAACTCTTAATGATATGATAATATAATGTTTAATGTATTTATAAGAATCTTGGGATTACTAACTTCCCCTATTAGTGTTCTAATTTAACAATAGTTTCAATTCTATCATTAAAATGAAACATTTCGAGGCTCTTTATGGGAAGAGGTTTCAAACTCTGATATAATGGGATAAAGTTTGAGAGATGAAGATGATGGGATCTAATATTATAAAAGTAATGATTGAGAAGTTTAAATCTATTAAACTTCATATTAAATATACAAAAATATGATAGACAAGCTATGTATACAATTATCGATGAGACTTAGAGTTCAAAGTTGATGTCAAATTTTTTACTTATTATATCACTGTGGAAGAATATCTTAAGGTTTTGGGAGAAGGGAAATATTATTCATAGATACATTGTTTCCTTTGATATCATTTATCACATCAGAGTGTTGGAATATCAACTAGAACTCCCACATAACCTATATCAAGTACATGATATGTTCTACATATTCCTCTTGAGGAAGTACACATGAAACGCCTCACACGTATTGAATCCAGATGTGTTACCATTGGACAATGATCTTTCAAATTAGGTGTAATCAAAAAAGATATTATATTGTAGAGAAAATGTTTTATGAAAAAAGATAACTAACCAAGTCAATGTTTTGTGGATGAACCACAAGTTTGAGGAAGTGATAAACGAATTAAATGATGTGATGAAATAGGCATACCCCATTCCATTTTAGTGTATGATATGGATATTTTGATGGAAATTATTTTTAAGGGTGGAATAATTTAAAGACGTAAACTTTTTTAAATGAAATTCCCTTTTTAAAGGAGCAAATTATTTATTAAGAAATTAAATTATAGAAAACATATGCACTACATTATTTATTTTGGACATTTATAAGTTATATCATGTTATAATTAAAAGAAAATTAAGAATCATAACCATTTATAGTATATCCATTATTAAATTATTGTATGATTATTATATATATAGGGTTATGATAAACCCAATTAACTCAGACACATGAAGTGATGGCCTCGACCAGTAGGATCTTACTCTATAAAACCTATTTATCAGATATTCTGATGGAGATAACATGACATGGATTTTTCCATAAACAAACTAAGACTAGATTAAAAAAATAATGAACAAGTAAAATCATTTAATAAATCATTTCATGGTTATTGAGATCATAGCCTAAATCATGTTTGTCAGACCACTCTATGAAAATCTCACCATCACGCACCTTACCCTTAGGTAATTAACTGGTTTAATGAATGGTTTTGTATCTACACCTTAATAATATGAATATGTATATTTTTTATAAAATAAAAATTATATCTATCTTTTATTTGTAACATATAATTATTAATGAATAATTTTGATAAAAATTCGACTTTGAAATGATGAAACACAAATTGTATTATTGGGAAATATATAGTTTCAATCAGGACACTCTTTTGGATGAAATATTTTTTTGATATATATGATATTATAATAAATTAATTTTATTAAAATATATTTATTAAATTTAAATGATAATATAATTTTATGAAGTCAAATGTAATTTTTATAAGGTTCAGAAAAATGTTATTGTAAAAAACCCAGTATTTTTAAAAAAAAGTGTATTTTGGAATTAAAAGTGTAAATTATCATAACCAGGGAATTATTTAGATAAAATAAATAATATTTTTAAAATTAAAATTTCAAAATTATATAATTGAAATATTTTAAAACTTTTCCAAGATTGTCAATTTTTTTGGTAAAAATTAAAATAATGTATAATTATATGGTATATATTATGAAATAGCCCAAAATTGATTTAATAAATTTCATAAAGAGTATTCATGACCAAAATTTTTATTCCCCTTTAAAATAATTTTTTAAAGTTATTTGATTGATTTTTTAAATCCTTATTGAATCCTTCAAAACCTATATAATATTGTAATGTTTTATTTTTTATTCATTATACACATGACTCACTTAAACATCACAACGAATGTTATTTTATGGAGTTAGGTTCTTAGAATTATAAAATAATTTAAACCAGCCAACTTTATTATAAATCATGTAATGTTAACATGGTTAGTTTAGCAGTTTTTATTACTTTCTCATATAATGTCCAAAAATTATGTTTAGAAATTAATAAAGAATTCTCCTCTATTTTACTATAAAACCCAATAAACATCCTATTCCACTTCACTAAAAAAACTTCGATCTTGAATTTTGATATTCCATTCCCTCTCTATATCCCTCCCATGGAATCCCTATGATCTTAAGACACCCCTCCCAATTTTTTAGATGCCCCCTCTTTGGGGAAGAGACCCTATTCTTCCCCCCTTTATTCAAGTACCTTCTTTATATTATGCCTTTTTTCCAATTTTTCATGTTGGGATACGTTCATAAACATCCCTCTTACTATCCTTTAGATTTACAAGTGATGATAGAATCCTTTAAATCTCATTAAACCTTTCCATGAACCTTAAAAAACACCCATTATGTTGCTAAAATTATCCTGTGATTTTATATGCCAAACATTTGTATTATGAATACCCATCCCCATTTCCATTCAAGGATATTAACATAGATGTAACTATCCTTCATTGATTGGATAATTCCATACATATAACCCACACACATTAATCATGATATTGAATTTGATGAAAATGGATTTTTATTGTTGTATGATCTATGTGCACACTTATGCATGTACATGATAAAAATGCGATGGGTGGGTGTAGAGTTATATATACCTTCAATGAATTCATTAATGTTTTTATCACATGAGATTCCATGTATGGTGCATGGTAGGTCATATTAAGCACACTATGTGATGATGTCTTGGTAGTTACCAAGGACTGATTTTTATGATGTCTTGTTTTAGGTTGTCACCACATTCCTATATTGACTTCATATTATCATCGTATATCATTCATCAATGTTCATGTTTATGATTCTGAACCATTTTATTTCTTAATTATATTTATATTGACTCACATTTATTACTTTCATCGTGTTAATACTTTATTATTCCCTTATTGGGATTTATATCTCACCCCTTCCATATTTTCATCCCTAAGTTTTCTAATTTAGTATTAAAAGATCCATGGATTATAAAAAAATGTTTTGTAGTTTTTAATTAATGTTTTAACCATATTTTAATATATTGTTCCATGTATATAATTTCCAAAAAGAAATAGGCCTCATGATCTTCTAGGGCTGTATTACGTGTAGATTTATGTAATAAATAATTAATTAACGTATATTAAAGATATGGACTGTCATACCCTAACACCATAGGTACTCAACCAAAACTACACAAAAACATGGTTGAAATAAAAGTGTGTCAGTTACATAAATTGAGTTATATATCCAAAATCATATATATAAAATAATTCCAAAGAGATATTGGCTCCATAGTGGGATACCATCCGATATATCTAGTTAAGGTATCACTATAACACTAAGTTAGATCAGATTGGTCACTAGGTACCACACCAACTTTATCAATCTAGGTATTACTAAACCATGACTCATCGGACTACACTCTACTCACCACCTATCAAAACAACATAAAATATAATGGATCAATCTAAAAACACATTAGGGGTAGAATTCACAATGCAACACACCACACATCAAGAAAGGTTTAACAAACCAAGTTCCCCCTCTTGCCCCCATCCAAACTTACTAGGGTCAAAACCATATTTACTATTATTCCACACCCACAAGGGTATAACTCAACATATAATACTAGAAACTAATAACTCATGAACTATAAATTTTTAGACCACCCACATAGAAAGTTAATCCATATAATAAATAGTTCCAACACCATAACCATGGGGTTCACATAATCTTTTATTTTTCATGGGGATTCCCATTACTAAAAAAACATTAAATCCAATTTTACACCATTTTTTCCTTTTCATACTTCTAAGAAACATATAAAAAAACTTTTCAATAATAAAATAATTAAAAAACTACCACATTATAAAACCCACATTTCAAATTTTATCATTTTAAATAGAAATAGTTTCTATAAATTCCCATGGCCCATAGGATTCAAATTTCAAAATATTTAATGTGTAACAAGATATTAAATTTATCTAAGTAACGGTTAAATAAAGATTCCATTCAAAAAATATAAATTAAATAAATTTATAGGTTTCTTACTGAAACTTTATTTAACAAATAAAATATTTTAACAACCCAATTATATATTCCTTTACATATAGGGATCATTGAGGGATTTTTTCAAGAAATATTCCACCATAGACTTATATGGGAAACACATATATGCTGCTTTTAACACTTTAAATGAACATCCCATTCTTTATTAATAAGTAATCATAACATAGTAAGATATAAATATGATATATATTGGTAATAAAAAACTTATATAAATCACATGAGGTATGAAATCGATACTTGAATCTCTAGTATCTATAATAATACAAGTCAAATGATTCCCTTTATTCATAAAATGATGTATGAAGATAACCACACCATCTTTCCATAATGGTCCAAGAGTTAAAATACTATAAATTGATAGAATCACACACCAAGTGTCTCTCTTGAGGTGAAAATAAATTACAATTATAAAAATGAACATCTATGAACAAAAAATACCATCCCTATAAACCTAGGGTTTCCCCCAGGCATGGGTTGATCACTCTCTAGAACAACCTTATTACATAGTCCTTAAACATTCCTATTTTCATGTATAATATTTTGAAATTGTAATAAAAAATAAAATAGCTATGACAAAAAAATTTAATGTTATATAACTGCTCACTCTATGAACAATAACAGAATCGGTTCTCCATGTGACCTTAGACAAGACTCCCCATTTACCAGAGGCATCCAACTAGCAGTGAGGGTCTATAAAGATATTTGGGGAGAATACACCTTATTTTCAGAGTATTAATATAAATATAAATAATAAAAACTTATAAACTAGTCTAGATAACAATCATAGATAAAAAAAAGTGTCGATGAATTAAACCAGACACCATAATGCTTTAAATAAATGAGGTGTACCATACATGTCTCAACAGATCCCCCAAGGTAGGATCATGAACAAAAATAAAATGAAAAATTAATTTTAACTATGGTGCATCCTCAAGTGTTCCCAAGACCATCATGGTACCATCATCCATACTATTACCTAAAATTTTAAATTTTCCCTCATGTAACAATCCCTTTCCCTAAACAATGACCTATAAAAAGATAGTCTACACATACCCAAGTGTAATGGAAGCCCTTGTAGGGTGTGAGTATAAATAAGTAAGAGATAACCATTGATGTATCTAAAATAAATAGTCTATAATAATAGTGCATGAAATACTTATCAAGGCAAAAAATTAATAATACAACAATTTAAACATCGAAAACTAAGACATAAAATAAACGCCAGATCTGGGGGATGGGTTCACCCCCAAAATAGTACAAACCTACTTCATCTAGGGGTGAGGTGTATCTAAAGATGTCATAGTGACCATGCCAATCTATCTCTTAGCTAAGGATAATATAGCTTCCCCTAGTCCCAATGACCACCTAAGGTCCATGATCACCCAAGGTTTAACCACAAATTTCAATATCCCCTAGGGGTCGTGTTCACTCTAGGTTAAACATAAATCTATTCATCCTCTAGGGGACATGTTTACCCCAGGTTAAACATAAATTCTTATATCCCCTAGGTTCTATCTTTATCATAGGTTTTCTATAAATCCATGCATCCATGGGGTCCATGTTCACCACAGTTTAACCATAAAACCCTTTACATTTTAAAAAAACATGAACAAATAAATAATAAATATGAAATAAACAATAAAAAGGAATAAGTGACTTATTATATTACCATTCACAAAATTATTCCAACCCCCGAGGGGTATTTTTATTACCTTTAAACATTTCAAAACACAACATCATTGTTTGTAAAATAATTTTATTATATTTTTTTTCCAATCTACAATCAAAATTCATTTCTAAAACCCATTTCGCCAACTTTAATTCAAAAGAAAAAACAGTCATGTGGATCATACCCATTTTTATCAAAAATTATTTCCAAAACATGATTTATAATTATGTAAACCAGAATTCAGTAAAAAACACAAGATATAAAAATTTTACCATTTGAAAAACCATTTATAATTTTTTTATCAATATAAACTAAAACCAAAACATTAACAATTTTCAAAACCTAGTTTTCCATTTCCAAACATTGATTCAAGATTGAATATAATTTTATAATAACTGATGATTGTGAAGTTCCATTTTAAAATCCTCATTTCCAAAAATAACCCAAGATGGATCAATTTGAATATAACTTAACCTATATATAGTTATAGATAAATAGGCCAAATAACTAAAAATAGGGTGTAATAACCAGGAAAAAAAATTTTAAACTCTCTAATTAATATAAATACCATTTCATGGTATATTTTTGATCCCACACAACATATTTTTCAAATAAATAAGGAAAGACTATGGGTTAAATTGAATAACAACCTACCATAATTTTAGACCTGTCCACACATTGGGTATCAACTATGGATTCATCTTGAATCAAGAAAAAATTGAAAAGATATGAAACACCCTAAAAATAAGGGATATTAGATAAACCAACTAGAAAAAAAACAAGAAATTTAAATAATATGAAAATCTAAGGAATATGAGAGTTATACAAACCCTACTATTTCCAAAGGAAGCAAAAAAATTAAAACATCCACCAAATGAGAGGGAATCACCAAAAGAAGAGGATATGGAGGGAGTCATGAGTGTGGTGGATTCTGGATGGGGGGGATAAAAGGAGGGGTTATTAACATAAATATCATAGGTTTATTTTCATAATTTTGACTCTTTCAAAGAAGATCACCATATGTACAAGTGAATTTCCAAAACCTATGCCAACCATGCAGACCTTACATTTTGAGACACACCATTTCATATGGTTAGTGAACATGGTTTAAAAAATAATACACAAACCATGTGAAATTCCTATTTTATTCTCTTTAGATATCATACGGCCTCCCAGATCACCTTGCATGGTTTGATAAAAACATGAACCTATATAACCTAAGCCACATGGTTGGGGGGCACAGTTAGCACTTACTATGCGTTAACCTTGTTCCATAGGCTTATCTACCTAAACCCATAATTTCAAACCCCAAAGCTCCTGATACTTATTTGGGTAACCAAGACACCTCTTGTGCCTTAAAGGATATACAAAAACATCCAATTTATATTTTCTAACTCTTCATTTCTTGATCTAACCCTCAGTTTTAAAAATATCTGTTGTACTAGTTGAAAATTTGAGATCCTCCTCAAATATTAATTACTTGTAAAAACATGGGAATTATAGAGATTTTTGGAATGTTTTTAGAGTCTAGCATTAGAATATAGGTACTATATTTTAGTTATAGGGATAAAGTGGGCTTGAAAGTCACACAATAATCATATTATGAAACTAAGCTTAATTCTAAATGAATTTAACATGTTGGATTAATATTATTCATGTACATGGTTTAATAAATTTTCAGGTTATTTTGGTCACAAATATTTAATCATCAGTAATTTGAGAGAATATATATTGGAGTTGAATATTTAATAAATATTTATTCACCAGATAATTTTCTATTTAATTATGTGAAAATGTATTATTTTTTTATTCCAATGTATTCACAATGTAAAACAATATTTAATAAATATTTAATCACTAATTTAGTGAATATAATATTTATTTATTTATTAATGAATAATGTTGTGATATTTGTTTAATTAAAAAATTGTCATTATTTAAGGCCCAGTAAAAATTTAGGAGGGTTAGCGGACCAAGATTGATGGTCCGACAAGAAATGTCATCACAAACATTATTTGAATAAATATTAATATATTTATTAAAAAAAATGATATTTATTTTATTTTAAAGTTTAGTGAATGTCAAGTAAATAATAATAATATTATTATTATTTGGACATGGGGTTCATTAAGGGTTAAGAAACCTATAAGGTCCCTTGCACAATTATTATTTTCTAACCCTAGTACTATTTAAACTTGATTGTGACATTTTAGAAACCCTAGCCACATACTATCATTGTGAACAACATATTATAAAGAGTAATCTCTAAAAACATTGCTATAACTCCCATATAATTATTTGATGAGTATGTATCATTTCTCTTCCACCACAAAAAAAATCATCCTCTACTTGAAGGATTTAGTTTTTATCAAAAATAATCACCACAAGTATTATATCCATATATTATTTCACCCAAAGGATTATATGATGATAATTGAAGGTTTATGAAACATTTTTAAATCATCCACAATGGAAATCCACCCTTGATTCCTCTAGCATAACGATAGTATGAAAATAGGTCTTCACGAGATCATTAAAAATGAAGAAATAATTAAATGTAATGTAATTATTTAATTAAAAAAATAAATATAAATTATATGTGGGAAAATCCCTTATTCCTAGTTCTAGGTTCCGATCAATTAATATTAATATTAATTTCATTGGCCATGATGATTCATCATCATGTAAATCATGATTTATTCATTGATTAGCATAAAAAGTTGGGTTGGTTATTCCCAATTGGTACATCTATTGTGCTAGGAACCTTTAAGTGATATTAGAGAATTCACATAATAGATTATACTTAATTATTATTCATTGATTAATTATTCACAATTTTTAATTTTTTTTCATCTATATTATTTACTTTTAATCTAATGTTTAATTAACATGTTTTAGATATAATATTATTCATCTTTTTGATTTCATACAACCTTAAATATATTATAAATAGATAAAGAATTATTAGAGGCATCACCATGAGGTGCTAAGAATTCTAGTCGGTAGACATGGATACAGAGACTTTGACCCAAAGTACATGTTGAATACCTAAGTTCACTTCACCTAGACATGTCATGGGATACATGACAAACCAAGTAGTAAATAAAAAATGGTGAATTTAATTCACACCATATGTTGATATGGCTAACCTAGAACACCGTCTGTTAGACAATACTATGTGCAGCTAGCATACAAATTGTGTAATCTACATGGTTTAGTGGTGAATCTTGTTCCAAATATTTGGTACAATATGCTATTATGTCACATGAGATATATTGGATGTAAAATTACTAAGATACACAACATGTAACTGAAATACATATCATATGACTCATTAATATCGATGTTCGAAGAACACAAAAAGTCAAAAGGATGGTTATACGTACACACGGTAAGGAAAACACATAGTGTGTAGCTCATTTTCACAAATTGTGTATCCCATCCATGATACACATAAATTACCCATGTGACTATCCCAGATCTATGGAAAGTGATAAACATACTATGTATCTAGTTAGTAAATACTGTATAGTCATCTAATAAACAACAAAATTAAATTACATAAAATATAATTAATTGTGGAATTAAAAACTTATTTACAATATTCGAATATAATTTATTGAAAATATAACATGGTTTTAAAGATTAATAAATCCTCAATTAATTCCATGTAATAATCTATAAACATTGGTCAAGCCATTTATTTTCTAGGTTGTAATTAATGATAGGAATCTCGAAGACTTTAGATGGTCATTAAGATAAAAAATATTAATTAATTGATTAATTAATTAATTAATTATTTAATTAATTTATTGAATTAATTCAAGAAAGTTTATCTTAATGATAAAGAACTAATTAAAGAAAATTTTATTTAGTGTACTCTTGTGTATTTTTTTCATATATGTGGGTGAACATGAGCTTAAACCATATTATGTATGTGATTGGTTTATTTAATTTATTATTATTTCATTGTTTTTTAAATACAATATTAAACTAAAAAATGGAATGTGTTTCATTCCACCATCTCATTATATAATGGCATGTGTTTCCATAGATGGTTTTATATAAACCTCCATTAAACAATACTTTTGTCCCCCTCACCTGCATGTGAGTAAAATCATATATAATGGTCGAAGCTCCCCTGTAAGTGGATTCATTTCAAGTTTAGATCTAAGGTGAAAAAAATCAAGGAGTTTCATAAGATAATAGGTAAAATTCTTTAACTTGAACAATGAATGGTTTTAGGGGTTAATTATCGTGGGTCAATGGTTAGTTTATCATCAACTAGATAAATACACTTTATTTATTTTATTTCTTTTAATTTCATGGTTAAATATTTATGGATGATTAAATCATTTATGAAAATAATCTACAAGAAATTAAGATGGAATTAAAAGAAAACTAATGTGTGGGTAAATTTTAATTAAATGTGATTAATCACTTAGGTAAAATCGATTAAATATTAACAGGTATTCAATAAGATGAAATACGTAGCTTTCACATAAATAAAAGAAACTATGAAATAAAATATCAAGTTATCATAACTTTATATTACCTAATATTTAATAAATACAATAGATCATTGTGTTTGATCAAGCCCTAACTAGGACACTACACTTTGACAAGAAGTTATAAATGAGTTCCTGGGTTGAGTTAACCAATTTTACATCAAGAGGAGTACCCTTTAGTAAAAATGGTGTAAATTTGGAGGAAATATATTGATGATATCCAAGCATGGGATTTTATGATTTAGGAGTTCACTCAATAGGTCAAGGAGTTTCTTGTTAATATAGTTGTAAAGTTACACCCAACTAAATATCTTTGAGTAACTAACCAATACCTTTCTTGGGTTGTAAGAAGGGTCATAAGGATCCTTTCCCCTAGAATATCCATGTGATGAGATATTCTGTAACCAACGGTGAGGGATATTGGGATTTGATAAAATAGTGGTAGATTGATAAATCAAATTAAAATTATTACCTAAATTAGTAATCTAGATAAAGTAATAGAAACCTACGATTATTTATCTTAGAAATGGAAACCCACATAATTTCAACTATATCACTAATATCCAAATTAAATAATGATTACCTTATCATTCGCTTGAAATTATAGGAATTGTATAGGAGTTTTCGCATTATATTAAACCATTAATGAAAATTATATATTAAAAAAAATATTATTGATCCACCGAGAGAAGAGTCTATTAAAGAATAACTATTTATTTATATGAAATGTCTGGATGATTCCATATATTTCCAATGTTTCATTATAGCATCCATGTTTAGTGATTTTTAAAGAATAATGTGGATATGGATTCATATAGAACCATGTCTCACATTTATGTTATTTTATAAAGGGATATAGAGAAAAGAGTGATATGATATCTCCAATTAACTATTCAAATGAAATAATTGATTTTTAGGGCCATATGGGCCTCATATAGTCAATATTACTTAATAAATTGATGGCTTGGACATCTTGGGATTTAAGATCCCTAATGAGCTATGCACATTTCTAATTTTAACCTTACTAACCAAGAGCTTCTCTAGTTTAATCATTAATTGTTATATAAGAAATATTGAGAGGCCTCTTTCATAACACCTTAAATTGATCCAAAAAGTTATCAAGTAAATGAGGATAAAAAAACTTATGGTCCTTATAGTGAATAAGAGGGAGAATAAGAAAAATGATATAAAGACTTATTCTTTATCTATGGATCCCAAGCACCATCCTTCCTAGAATAGAAATATCCAAAACTAGGTAAAGGAAAAGGATGTATTATGTTTTTCATGTGGCATATTGGGACACTAGATAAAAAATTGATTCCAGTTAAATAATTAATGGGAAGTTTTAGGTATGTTTTTATTGAGTGAAATCTACCAATATCTACATGTTGGGAATTAGATACAATTTTTGGATCTCACATCTATAGTAAAATAAAAAAACCAAGTACATATAATATTTTTTCTAGAGGATAAGGGGATTTTTTTAATACCCTAATGTTTTAAAATAATACTATGTTTAATAGCGTATAAAACAAACAACACCGAGCTAAAATAAAACATGAAATGTCATTACTTAAATATTACTGTTATAACCTAGCCATTGAATTGGAAGATATGACTATGAGTAACTAAATTATGAAATATATATAAAATGGTCTTACTCAATAAAAAATTATTTATTAGTTATTTGGAAAAAAGCACAAAGTTTTTAGTAAAGTCATTTTATTCTTTAAAAATATGTTTTCTTTTAAAATTGTTTATATTTCTTTTTTGAGTGATTATTATAATTAAATTCTTCCAATTTTGGAAAAATTATTTTATAAAAATTATATTTTTTATTAAATAAAAATACCAAAATTATATTAGGATGTTATATTGATATTTTTCTAAAACATTACTTTTTCAGTGAACTGTGAAAAAATACTGATTTAATAAAATAATTTCTTTTCCATTCAGGTATTTAAAAATTAATTATTTTGAATTGGTTTTAAAATTTCATTGGTTACTTTTTATTAAATATAATAAATTTAGTTTCATTTAAATTGACATTATACTTAATTTTTATATAAAAACAATTTTATACTTAAAAATGCATTTTTCCAAAAAAATGTTTTTCATTTTATTTTACGGGTTTATTATATAAAATATATCTTAAATTTATAGGGATGGAAATTTATATAATGTATTATATATTCGTAATTTTCATTTCCAAATTTTTTAAAAAGTTCAACTTTATTTTTGGTCATAATGAATTGTAACTGTGACAAATATTTGTCTCCTCAGTAAGGTTAAATCAAGTAATTAAGTTTGAAAATAAAGTGGTATGGATTTAAAAATATATCTAACACTGACCTTATTTATATTGAATGGTTTTATTTTAAAAATACTTATCAAATTTTCACTTATATTGTAACTTGCCACAATTTTTCTTTGATAATGACCATACTATTTTTTTTATTAAAGAATAAATATAATATGCTACTCTCTTTGTTTTAATATTATATTTTTTTCATATAGATAAAAAGAGGTCATGTTCAGTTCTAAATGGTTATTTGAAATATGAATTAATTTTTTAGTTATGGTAATTTTTTTTATTTTTATTGATGAAATAATTACCTTAAATTATTACGCAACACTGACACACTACTTGTGGAAGTAGTAGACAAATCAAGTAAATGGATTTAAAATCATTAAAATTAATACAATTTGGATGAATAATTGTGTTCCAGGATTTTTTGGATATATATAACCTGTTATTTATTTTTTAAAAGTTTATATTTGAATTATATTACTATGTTGATGTCTTTAAATTCAAACCATGTGAATAGTCTAGAAAATGGATTTAATGTTATTTTAACTTAAATAAGAAATTATTAAAATATTTAAAATTCATAAAAAACTTATATTTTTAAAAATTAATGGTATATGTTCTATATTATAAACCATTATCCAATTATGAGACACTTTTTCTCTTACTGTAACTTTCTTGAACCCTAAAAATTGAAAAGCATTGTTTTTGTAATAATCATTGAAAATGATAATGTGGGTTTAAACTGATAGATAAGGGTTAAAACATCACCTAAAAATGTTTAAAAATTAATTTATGAGAGTATTTTGACTCATACTAATAATATATTTTTAATATATCTATTTTTAGCAACTTGAACATGAAAACTAAATAATATTAATTTAATATGTTATGTAATTCCAATAGTTCCCCCTCCTATCATATATAAGGACACCACCTATTTTCTCTTCCTCACACTTATTGAGCCACTTATATTGAATAAAACCAATCAAAACATCTTATTAAATAAATTATATACATTATAGTGGTGTTTTTGTCTCCAAAAATACCATCCCTAGGGTCCTTAAAGAGAGATCCAAAGGTGGTTCTTCAAAGAGGAGGTAATTGTCTCTATAGATCATTTTCATTTTACATATCCATCTTCATCCATAAATCCAATCCTAAAAATTCCAATATAATAAAATCAATTTCTAACATATACTTATATATTATTATGTTAATTTAATAACCTTAGTCATCTCATTTTCCATCCTATGGGGAACAAAAACATCATTTGTGTGTATATATGGCCCACCACCTCCACAGAGTGATGTGTTTTGTTTATCATCACCACCTCACAATTATGGTTATTATGATATATTTAATCAACAGATATTATATTTAATAAATAATTATAATTCTATAAAATAATATATCACTTACCTTCTTACCCTTCAACCTGTTAAAAAATTATTACATCACTCATGCATAAATGTTGAATACCACCTCCACGAAGCGATGCATTTTTTTCTTGTCTTCCATTCATGGGTGATTATAAAAATATTTTTAATGAATAAAAATAATAATTATTTAATAATTATTATTTATTATATTATTTATAAATTAACTCTTTGACCATGGTCAACCTACCAAATTCATATTGTAATTATGAACTAAACATCCTCAAAACACCCAATGTGGACTTAACTTATTAAGTAATTAAATATGCCATTGAAATAAATAAAATTAATGGTTTAATGATGCATTAATAAACCTAAAAACGGTTCTTAAACAAGTACACAATTAATATAGTTTTATTATATGGGAGTTAAAGAATGTATGTAGCGAGTCAGGACTCGAGGTAAGATGTTTCTTCACATAATTTTCATTGATCAAGTTATAATTTATCTTAATTTAATATATTATGAAATTATTATGTGTGAAACGAACTCTGATTATATTATGTTGTATTTTCCCTTATTTTATGTGATTTTACAATTGTTACACATAATCACCTAAATGATTTATTCTCACTCCAGTGATACGATCTATGTAAGGATTATTCATCTCAAAATTGTTTCTTTGAGAGATGTCTTTTATTTTTAAACCACTACATTTTATAAGGATTATATGATACATATTGAGATATTATATCATTAATGACTCTTTTATCAGGATATTTATTGTTCCTTTTATAAACTATCATTCACGATATGTTGATTCAAATGTAATAAAAGTTTTATTGGTTTTCATTGTGTCAATTTGAATTCTTTGAGATATAATTCATGTTATTTACCATGGTTTGTTTTATATGGTGTAAATAATACACAATTAATTCATTTTAACATATAATTTCATGTAAATTATGGGTGTTATATAATCATGTTATGTTCCTTCATTCAATTGATTTTTTTATTCAATCATTACCCAAGTTGAATGGGTTTCCCATCTCAAACTTCATTCCCTGAGACATGTTTTTGATTAATTCACTTATATATATTTATATGACGTATAAAATGAATTTTAAAATATAATATCATCAATATTTTTGTACTCATGGAATTTTATGTTCCTTATTATTTTATTTCATTCAAGTTTTTTTTGTTTTAAAAGGTCATAAAGAGGTATTTCTTTAAAAATAATGTTTTAAAGTTTTTAAATATTTTTAACCAAACTCTTCCCCCATGTTATTTTTATAATTTAAATAATTATATTTTAAGAAAATAAATTATTTTCTAAATTTATTTTACACAATATTTTAACTTATTTTTAAAAGGTTTAAAGGAAAATTTCTTAATTTTTTTCCCACAATTTCCACTTTTAAATCTCATTACAAAAGCTTAAAAATAATTCTTATTGTAAACATTTATGACATGAATGGATTTTACCACCATCATGAATTTTAATTTATTTAATGAATAATTTATAAATTTCAATGTTTATATTCAAAGTAAATATTTCCCCCAATATTCTAGAAATTTTTATAAAATATTATCAAAAGAAAAGTTTATTTTTCCATGTTTTAAAAGAACATTTTTAAGTGTTATTTTAAAGTAATTTTAATTTATTTAAATATAATTTAATGATTCATATTATTTACTAAGAATATGATCTTATTATTCCATCCATATTCTTTTTTTTGTATGGATCATAATAATTATTTAAAGAGATTATCATGGAACATGTTTCTTTTCCATGGGTTAATCAAGTTAAAAAGGAATGATGATTATTTTCAAGGGTGACATGTTGAAATTTGAAATCTTATAAATGTTTTATTAATTATATAGTAATTAGACATATGTATAGATGATTTATTGGTGTTTCTGTAATAAACCAAAAATATGTGGTAACATCATATACCAAGGATAAGTGGTTATATTATAAACCAAGGATGGGTGGGTCTATTATAGCCCTTCGATGCATTGGGAAAATAGATATAGATAACTAATTATACTTTATTCTTAAGATAATATGAATTTTACCAGTTACAAATTACTCCTATGAGCTATGGTAATTGTCTGATCATGTTATTATGTGATGAATGTTCAATGTTTCAGGATGTCAACCCATTTTCTCTTTGATTTCAATGAGGTTTTAATGTCTCCTTTGATCAGGATTGACATTAAATGGATCGTGATTATTTTTTATAATGATCCTTACCTTTGATAAATCATTATTCCACGTATCATGTTTAATGATCCAGGTTTTTATAGTTATTAATTTTACTTTGTTATGCTCATTCATTTTCATATTTCATTATACCCTTACAATCCTTTTATTATAAATAATTATATTCAAGTGTTTCTTATTATGTTTACTAATAATGTGTGTTTGATCTCACCCTTATTATATTCTTCAATTACACATGTTATGAATATATATTTTAAATGAATTATATCTATAATGGTTTTATTTTTGAAAAATTTTATGGGATATATTGAATACTTATTACGAAATAAGAAAAAATATGTATGTTATAAATAATTATTAATTGAGGACATGGGTACTGTTATTTAATAGTTTTTTATAATTATCTATAACTATAAAACTAAAAGGTATTTTTGAATGTAAGTGATCCAATATTTTAAAATGATGTTATAAGTTTTAGATGACTAAAATTGGGACTTGTTTTTTGGGTATCAAGGCCAAGAATGTAAATATTATGTTTTTAGTACTAGATATGGGATTGTGGTTTTGGGGTTGTCATATTTATGGATTGATAAAGGTGTAATGTTGGATGTATTATCCATTATAGACTACCACTATCAGCTTCCAACTAGGATGGTCTTGGTTTAAAATATTTTTATTATGTAAAAATAATTACAAAGAAGATAATTTATGTATCCTTCCTAGATATAGATGGTTTTGTTTTCCTGTTCAAAAATAAATGTTTTATCTTTTATAAAGGAAATATATGTTATGGTATGGTGTGTTTAAGTAATGGTATTTATGTATTAAATTGAAAAAAATAAATATTTTTAATTGATAACCAATCAAGTTCAAATGACTCATTTTTCATCTAGTTATGGAATCACAGTCTTGGTCATGTAAATGAGAAGAATTTCACAATGATATATAAATAATGTTACTTGGACTCTTTGATGTTAAAACAACTTTATACATGTTACACCTGTTTAAAAGATAAAATGACCAATCCACTATTTGGTGGGAAATGTGAAAGGGCTACAAAGCTTCTAGAATTTGTACACACTGATGTGTTTATGACTTTTCTAGTAAAATATAGAGGTCAATATTATTACGTTATTACTTTTACTTATGATTTAATTAAATATGGATATATTTAAATAATTTGGTATAAGTTACAATCTTTCATGAAATTCAAATAATTCATGAATGAAGTGAATAATCAACTTGGAAAGAAGATAAATAATATTCGATTTGATCGAGGTGGTGTGTATTTTAATAAAATGCTTATTAATATTATATGGGAGTATGGAAGTCAATCTTAATTATACCCAGATGGTTTCATGTTCTATTATTGAGTTAGCTGTAAGTGAGAGTGTTTGTAATTCCAAATTTACTTCCTGTTTGATGCTTGGTACTCTACTGTAATAGTTACACCATGAGTAAAATCAAATATGATCTATGTGCTAAGAATTTTGTGGAGAAACTCAAAAAACTCATATTCAATAATCATAGCAGGGTGATGTAAAAATTCTAAAAAGTCAAACATGCTTATCGAGATATGGGGCAGAGGAAGTTATTTATGGCTTTAGAAATTAGATAGCTTGATCTCTATATATAATGCTATAGTGAATGATATGATAATCAATGGTGGATTCTTCTTTCTCATTGACATGATCACTAACACAATCAACCTTATATGATGATATGTCCAAGAGACTTTTAAGAACTAGTTCAAGGTTGCTACTTAATGAAGATTCACTATACCTTATAAATTAGAGTAGAATGGTGATAGTGAATTGAGGAACCATAAAAATCCTAAAATGGTGTGGTAGATGATGAGTCATGCAGATCATCCATTATCCTATTAATTATATTCAGTACACACTAAAATATACACACTAAACCATGTACTAAATAAAGTAGAAAATGGAATACCATATGAGTTAATTTATGGAAGGAAATATGTGGTGTCGAACTTACATGTATTAAAATATTGTCAATAATTTTATAATAAAATAATGAGATATTAAGAGAATAAATGGTGCTCTAGTGATATACTTTTAATATTTAATAATATAAATAGTAATAGAGAGATATTGTTATATATTTTCCCATATTTTGAAGACTAATCATGTAAAAAATGAATAAATGTTCCCATAAATAGATTTGGTGAAACTATAGAAGTATATCAATTGTGATTAAGTAATTTGATGACTTTTGCTTACCTTGGTGATATTACTTCATGAGGTCCCTACCAAATCACGATACAAAAGAAAAAGGGTGTTTGGATTAGTATGTGATAATTGTATGTGGATTGTTTCTAAGATAGTTTGTGTTGTACAAGTAATCTAGTTGGTTCCAAGTATAAAGAGTTCTAGGCCATCCCCTTTCCGATGAAAATTATTGATAATAAATGTAATACTTAATAAATTATAGTATTGAATAAGAATGTTTTATTAGAATGTAATAAATAAAAGTAAATATTAATATAATATGAAACTAGGAAATTAGAGTTACAATAATAGATGAAACTAAAACAAAAAAACAAGCATGACCATGGGGAAGCACCATAATCTTGTAATGAAGTTCCAAGGATTGAATAACAGCTGAGGGGGGGGGGGGGTTGAATCAGTTGTTCACATATTATAAGTTTGAAAACATTTAGAAACTTTACCCCTAAAACTTTTTAATATTTATATCCTTATCAACTTTTAGTAAATACTCATGCATGAAAAATAAGGAAAAAAAAGAAAAGAACATGACATTTACAAGGTTTGACCTCTGTGTGAGAACCTATATCTTTTCCATATCCACTCCCATGGGTCTATAGAAATAAACTATTGGTAAGAAGTGAATACAACTTGTCCTAAATCCTATTAGGCACATTTTATCTCCTTATTAGAAATATTATACTAACTCCCATCAGTTAACAAATTTTTCATTTAAAACAATTGAGCCAAAAAAAAGAATAAATAATTTGTTGAAACTGCTCTACAAATTCTCATCTTGAATCCATAGTCTGATTTGGATGGATCTGATTCACTCAATCCAATTTTGTTACATATCGATGTTGAAAGTGGGTTCCCTAGACCCAACTTGTTTTGTACTTTTATTACTGCTACATCTATTCAGTTTGTTATAATAATTGTGTTTTTCTCACCATAATAGTGTAGATACTTCTACATCCACTTTTTTTTATGGAAATGTCCCTATATTACCTGTCACATCAAAGGGTTATAGTAGATCCCATGATATAATGAGAACCCTGAGATGCCGTGACAGTAATATTAAAGTAACATCCTATGGTCCAGTTACATGATTCTGAAAGGACACAGATGATGTGTGACCACCAGGTGTTGGGGCTCATAAGTATTGAGACTTCTTCTCATGAAGTTCGCTCTTGTTGATCTTTAGTAGTTGAGATCATGAGGACAAACCCGCATAATAGAAACACCACATGTTTCGGGTGTCATTGGTCGTTTATATCTACAGACATGTGTAATGGTCTTTAGACTTGAGATCATTGTCAATGGATGTCATTTAATTACGTACATTTGATGCAAGGAGAAAATCATGGCGACAAAGTCATGGCGAGGTAGTTTGTGTCAGGTATGTCATTAATGGAATGGAATAGATTGAATGATTGAAAAAGTATTTGTTGCTTCTGAGTTTAGGAAGAGATATCTCGGGTCTGGTTTATTAGGATGGTTGCAACTTCATTAAATCCATGGCCATGGCAGTGGAAGGTAAGAACGTCCAGACAAATAAACAAATAAAATAAATAAAGATGAAGAATGATGACACTAGTGTGCATTCTAATTTATTGAGATATCGATGATGAAGAGATTATATTACATGGACCATGTTCGTAGGAAGGTAGTCATTGCTCTAACTTTACCTTGTCTCTATAGGGGCCTCGATGGGTTCCTAGATCCCGCTCTTGGTGGGTGGATATTATTCACTGCTATTGAGATAAGGACCTAGAGGGACACACACAATAACACTTTAATAATCTTACCTATTCTGGGAATAAGAATATAGAACTTGGTGGGGCCCACCAAAGGGTCTGAGTACTATCCAAGTTCTATTGATCACCAAAGATAAATAAATTCATTAATTATTGAAGTTTAGAATAATTCGTTGAATTTATTTATAACATGTATTTACAAGTTATATAGTAAATACAAGTATTAATATTATTCGAATGGATTTTAATATCCTAGATTCATTCAATATTAGCAGGAGGTGTGAGTTGAGTAAAAGACTCAAATTTATCACGTAATATATTACGAGTAAGTGATAAATTATAAATATTATTTATGGAATAATTTTATTTGTTATAAATAATTATTTATAACACTTATATAGAAGATGATTATTACATGAGGGCTGGGAATCCATACCATGTGTTTTAAACATTCCCTATATAAGTAAGATAGAGGCTTCTCTCATGTAACTATTCATGTGTTGGGATTGAGAGATTCTCTCTCCTCTTGGAATCTTGAGAGAGAGTCACTCAAGTAAAAGAAGATATTCAAGTTCATCCATGTTGTATTAAAGGATCTTTCATTTCTTTGATCATCATTGCGCTGAAGTGAGCGTTGAAGATCCGTGCTAACACCTGGATCTCGGCAAACGACACGTGAGCAGATTCATGAGGCATGTGTGGATGATCTAGAGGGCTTCGACGTTAGAGTCTTCGAGAAACGATCTCCAACGACCTGTGGTGGAATTGCACATGATAGAACCGAACTGGGTATATGTTCAATTTATTTGTGCTTGGTTTAAAACCTTGCATGATCCTCGGACTGAACTGGGACAAGATCACCAGTGTTGACAGGGTTATGTCACTCTATTTATGTAGAAAATTTTAAATTATCAGCCCACCGGCTTCCACTGTGCCGTTCCGGTACCTTATAGTGGTATCAGAGGGACCGCAAGGTTTTTATGAGTCAACAAAATTAAGATGCATTAAATTTAAGTTCGGGGTGTTAAAATGGTTCATTTGGATCTGACTGCACGTCATTTTGTTTTCAAATGATCAAGATACGATCATTTAGAAAATTTAATCAGATCGACATCATAGTTTTTTGTTCATCTGATGTTAATCTCAATCCTTATTGAGATAAAATTAAATGTAATATTTTATTATTATAAAATATAATATAATATTTTATTGTAAAATATTTTCCAAAGTAAAGAGGTGTGGAAAAATTTTTTCCACAAAAGGGGTGTGGAAAAATATTTTACACAAAGTTTATAAAAAAGGAGAGGAGACCAAGACCCAATTTTGGGGTCTTTCCCATTTTATTTAATTTTTTTAAAAAAGGGCACATGGAGGTGGTATATTTCTCTACAGAAAAATTTAAATTTTTTTAGGAGACCCAAAAGAGGGTCTTCTTCTTCAAGCGGAGGCTGTACCCACTAAGGGATGGAACCCTAGCCGGCCTCCCGGTCCGCCGGACCTCTGCCCCGCAGTGCCCTCCTACTTGAACCATGCCAAACCGACATCCCGAGAGCTTCCCAGGACAGCGTTTCCCCGCTTGGACCGAGCCCCGCTGGACAGCCACGCCACACCACTCCCACCTTGGCCTGGTCGCGCTGCCTCGGACCGAGCCCCACTGGACTACCGTGCCACGCCGCTCCCACTCCGGCCGTCCCTCATTCTCACGTAGGCCGAGCCCCGCATTGACCACCACTGATCCCGGCCACACCGAACTAGGCCGCCGTCGGTCTAGGTCATGCCAGACCAGGCTGCCGCCCCAACGGCTGGCCGGAGCAGCGGTCTGCCAACCATGCGGCTGGCTGGAATATTGCCCCACCTCCTCCCACTCCCTTTGCTTCTGGACGGAAGATGCTGCCCCGTGGATGTTGCTGGACTAGACCAACAAGCCGCGGTCCTGCCATAGTCACGGCACAGTCAAGTTGTGGTGACGCCACATTCATGCCGTGGTAATGTCGTGATTTGGCCCTAATCCAAGACGACACCCCGCGGTGATTCACAGTCTTGCCAGAATCCTCCCCAAGTAGAGGTAACCTCATCTTAAAATTTTTTTAATTAATTTATTTTTTAATTTAATTTAATTTGAATTAATTTGGGGGTTTAAATTTATTTTAATCATAACTTTTATTTTAATTTAATATTAAAATTAAAATAATGGTTTAATTTAATATTTTATAATTAAAATTAAAATAAATAAAGAAAACTGATAAATAAATTATTTGATTTTAATAAAATTCATTTAATTTATTAGAAAAACCTCTCACTATTTATATTTATCGGAATTTAATTTTATTTCTCATTTTTACCCCGACTGGTCTTGAGCTAGCGACTGACCCGTGCATGTCTGACTTTATTTATTTAATTATTTATTCAATGTGTGCGATGATTGTAATATTTAATTAGATAAATGACTGTCTACAAATCGTGTTTTAATTAAAATATGTATAAGGCCCTGCGCGTCCATTGCACTAGTTTTATTTTGTACCCCAGACCCCCTCGCCTACGTGTGAGTATATTTGTAATTATACGGTGACAATCCGAGATGCAGACCCCGCCATGTCGAGGCGGTAGTTCAGACAGGAGTTGAGCGCTTTGCATTGGGGTCAGCAGTGACATGAATCACGTTTTGACTCATGTATGGATTCCCCTAGGTAATGATTGATCATTTATGGATCGATCATTATAGAATTCTAAAGACCAGTCAGATTGAAATATTTACTTTATGCATAGTTTATTATTTTATTCATCTTCAGGATTATTGAGTGATCATATAGAATAGTAAACAAGATAAAATGTATAAAGATGTGACAAATTTTATTCTATTTCATGTTAAGTTGTGGGAATGACAACCTAGTTTGAACATAATAAATAGAAAATGATTATATTCATCAATAAATATTAAAAATCCCTCAAAGATATATTAAGTCTGATAAATGCCTCTATATCTCACATTTAAACAAAACCGGCTATTTGGGGTGCTTTCCAGCCATAGTTGAGAGTTCCTCTTACTACCGGGGCATTTTTATGTGAGAACTGGGCCGACTTAACAAAAGTTAGCAGTCAAGGATTAGCTTTAGCTAACTTTCTATTACTTTAGAGGCAAGAGGTTGAGGGAATCAAGTTCAGATTCCAAAATCTGGGACTTTACTCAACAACACAAGTAACTGCAAGCCAAGTGGTTGGCTAGCCTAGAGTCTACCTTGAAACCCTACAAGTAGTGGCATAGCCATAGCTTGTAGATGACGAGGGAGGTTTTGAGGATCCTTTCCACTAGAATAATCAAGCAATAGAGTATTCCAAATATAATAGTGAGGGCTATTAAGGTTCGCTAAAATAGTGGGAGACATTAAAATGATATAATTATTTATTAATCATAAATGTAAAAAGGTAATCAAGACAAATTACTAACAGCTAAATGTTTATCTGATGTAGATTCAAAATGGAAATCACCAACACCAAAAGTACTTTATCACTGTGTTTGATTTTGGATAAAGAAAATATCCCGACCGACAATAACTTCCTGGAGTGGTACATGAGGTTTCACATAGTACTATGCCAAGAAAGGAAGTTATATGTGTTGGAATCTCCAATTCCTACTAATCCTCCACATGGAGCAAGAAAGATGGAAAAAAGATAAATGGAGAAAGCATGTAGACGATGCGTTGGATGTACAATGCATCATCCTGTCATACATGTCCTTCCAATTGCAAAAAATTCATGAGTATGAGGACGCCTATAATATTCTTTCACATCTCCAAGAACTATATCAGGAGAGGTCCAGACAAGAAAGGTATAAGATCTCAAGTGCACTTTATAAGTGTAGGCTATTAGAAGGGCACCAATCCGGTCCTCACGTACTCATTATGATTGGGTATATTGAGAGGCTTGAAGCCCTTGGGTTCAAACTAAACCAAGAACTGGAAGTTGATCTCATTCTTTCCTCTTTACCGTCAAGTTTCATGAATTTTATTATCAATTATAATATGAATGATATGAAAAAGTCACTCCCAGGACTTTTGGATTTAGTTTTCCAAGCTGATAAGGATATTAAAAACACCAATTAATCTGTCCTTATGGTGAACAAGAGAAAAAAGGGAAAGGCAATGGGGTCTAAGGCTAAGTCAAGGCCTAAGACCCCATTGCATCGTCCTGCAAAGAATCCAAAGATTTATAGGCAAAGTAATGAGTAGGAAGATATCTGCTTTGGATGTGGCAAGAAAGGACACTGAAATAAGAATTTCAGAGCTAAGAAGAAGAAGAAAACTGATGCTTATAATTCAGGTATTTTTGTCATTCAATGCAATCTATCATTATATCTAAGTTGGGTATTGGATACTGCATGTGGATCACACATTTTTATTAATATACATGAACCAAGTAGATTCAAGAAGATTGAAAAAGGTAAACTGGATCTCTGAGCTGCAAATGGTGAATTTTTGGTAGCCTTGGTAGTGGGAGACTTTCACTTAACCTTGCCAACTGGTTTGGTTATAGTTTTAAACAATTGCTATTATGTACCTTATGTTACCAGAAACATTATCTTTGTGTCATGTCTAGACACTATTGGTTTTTATTTCAAGTTTGGAAAAAAATGTTTTCTCTTTTATAGGGATAACATATGTTATGGTATGGCACATCTTAAAAATGGTTTATATATGATGGAACTAGACAACTCAGTAATGGAAATCAATGATAAAAACATCCAACATGGCTTAGATATCACCCATCTATGGCACTTCAGGCTTGGTCATGTAAACGAGAAGTGATTACGAAGATTGCATCCAGAAGGGTATCTAGACTCGGTACAGTTAGAACCCTTATATGCATGTCAATCTTGTTTCCAAGGAAATATGATCAAAGAACATTTCTCAGGAAAGGGAGAAAGATCCAATGCAGTGCTGTAATAAATACACACTAATTTATATGGTCCATTTCTAGTAGTGGAAAGGGGTGGTTTTCTATACTTCATTACTTTTACTGATGACTATAGTGGGTGTGGATATATCTACTTAATGCAGTATAAGTCAGGTTCCCTTCAGAATTTTAAGGAATACTAAAATGAAGTATAAAAACAACATGGTAAGTAGATAAAAGCACTCCGCTCAGATTGAGGTGAATAATATCTTAACCAAGCTTTCATTGATCACTTGAAAGAGTGTCAAATAGTATACCAATTCACCCCTCCTTATACACCACAATGGAATGGTTTTAATGAAAGGAGGAATAAGACCTTGCTTGACATGGTCATATCAATGATGAGTCATGAAACCGTTCCATTATCCTTTTGGGGATACACCTTTTAGACAATAGTATATACCCTTAACCGAGTACCAACTAAAGTTGTAGATGGGATTCCATATCAGTTATGGTATGGAAAGAAACCCAACCTGACACACATACATGTATGGGGATGTGAGGAATTTATGAATACTTTACCAAGTGAAAAATTAGCATCCATAAGAACTAAGTACATCTTTATAGGTTATCCTAAGGAAACTAGAGGATACTACCTATATAACCCTTTAGATAGAAAAGTTATTGTGGCAATATATGCCATATTTCTATAAAGGGAACACATTTCTATTCAAAAATTGTGGGAGAAAGATTTAATTCGATGAAGTTAATGATCCAGATGCACAAGAGTTGGTAGAGGAACAATCTTCACAAGAACAAGTGGAAGAAGAAGTTGTTCTTTAGACATAGATACTACGTAGATCTACGTGAGTGGTTAGAGAACTAGAGCGTTATGGTTTTCTTGTCACCGAGTCAGGTGACACATTATTCCTTGACAATGATGAACCTCTAACATAAAAGGAAGTAGTAGAAAGCAAAGAAGCTACTAAATGGAAAGAAGCCATGAATTCTAATATGGAGTCCATGTACCAAAATAAAATTTGGAATTTGGTAGACCCTCCTGCTGATGTAAAGCCCATTGGATGGAAATGGGTGTTCAAGAAGAAGCTGTACATGGATGGTGAGTTTAATACCTTTAAAGAAAGACTGGTTTTGAAGTGTTTTAGGCAATGTCAAGGCATTGACTATGATGAAACCATATCACTAGTATCAATGCTTAAATCCATCAGAATATTACATCCAATACCAGCCTTTCATGATTTTGAAATTTGGTAAATGGATTCCAAAACATCTTTTCTAAATGGGATGTTTTTTGAAGATGTCTATATGACTCAACCAAAAGGGTTTGTCAAGTCAAAGAATTCCAATAAAGTATGCAAGCTGCAAAGATCCATTTATGGATTGAAAAAGACATCAAGATCATGGAATGTTAGTTTTGATGAGGCCATAAGAGATTTTGGATTTGTCAAAAATAAAAGCAAGCCTTGTGTCTATAAAAATGTTGAAGGGAATTCCATCATTTTCCTAGTACTATATGTTGATGACATATTAATTATGGGAAATGAGGTACAAGTCTTACAGTCAGTTAAGACTTGGTTAAATGAATTATTCTACATGAAAGACTTGGGTGAATCAGCCTACATTCTAGGGATCAAGATCTATCAAGATAGATCTCAAAGGCTGCTTGGGTTAAGTCAAAGTACATATATTGACAAGTTACTCAAAAGGTACAGTATGGAACAATATAAGAGAGGATTGTTACCTATGTCAAATGGTGTAAATATCTCCAAGAAAATGTTTCCACAAATACAGGAGGAGACTGACCGAATGAGTAGAGTCCCTTATGCTTCGGAAGTGGGTTCTATCATGTATTCCATGCTATGTACTAGGTTTTATGTTTCCTTTTCTTTAAGCATGGTGGGTAGATATCAAGACAATCTAGGAGAGATGCATTGGAAAACTGTTAAAACAATCTTAAAGTACTTGAGGTGAACTAAGGATATGTTCTTGGAGTATGGAGGAGATGAGGAACTAGTTGTGAGGGGATACACTGATGCTAGTTTCAAAACAGATCATGATTATATGAAATCGCAGTCAGGTTACATCTTTTGCCTGAATGGTGGTGCAGTGATCTGGAGAAGCACGAAGTAAGCTGTGGTTGCTGATTCTATAGCAGAGTCTAAATATATTGTAGCTTCTAATGTAGAAAATGAAGTAGTCTGGATACACAACTTTATCTCAGACATTTGTGTCGTACCTAGTAGTGCAGACCTTGTTCCAATATATTGTGACAATACTACTGCAATGGTGCTTGCCAAGGAGCCCAGGTCTCATTAGAGGACAAAGAATATTCTTTGGAAGCTTCATCTCTTGAGGGATTTTACTAAAAGAGGTGAATTGATAGTTACTAGAGTAGCCACAAAGGACAATGTGGAAGACCCCCTGACTAAATCCATTTCTCAGCAGAAGCATGATACACATGTGAGAGCTAGCAGATTAAAAGCTGTTAGCAGTTGGATCTAGTTCAAGTGGGAGTGTTGAAAGTGGGTACCCTAGACCCAACTTGTTTTGTACTTTTATTACCACTACATGTATTCAGTTTGTTATGATACATGTGTTTATATTTCCATAATAGTGTAGATACTTATACATCCACTTTGTTTTTGGAAATGCCCCTAGATTACCTGTCACATCAAAGGGTTATAGTAGATCCCAGACTATAATGAGAACCCTGAGATGCCATGAAATTAATCTTAAAGCAACATCCTATGGTCCAGTTACATCATTCTAAAAGGACATAGATGATGTGTGACCATCAGGTGTTGGGGCATCATAATCATTGAGACTTCTTCTCATGAAGTTCACACTAGATAACCTCTAGTAGTTGAGATCATGAGGAAAAACACACATAGTAGGAACACCACTTGTTTCATGTGTCATTGGTTATTATTATCTATGAACATGTGTAATGGTATTTATAATTGAGATCATTGTCAATGGATTCAATTTAATTACGTACATTTTATGCAAGGTGAAAACCATAGTGAAAAAGTTGTGGTGAGGTAGTTTGTGTTGGTTACATCATTAATGGAATGGAGTTGATTGAATGATCGAGAAAGGATTTGTCACATATGAGTTCAGAAAGAGATATCTTGGGCCTAGTTGATTAGGATGGTTTCACCTTCATTAAATCCATGGCTACGGTAGTGGAAGGTAAGACCGTCTAAAAAAATCAACAAAGATAAATATTGATGACACTAGTGTGCATTTTTCATTATTGAGATACTGATGACGAAGATATTATATTACACAGACCGTGTTTGTAGGAATGTAGTCATTGATTTGACTTTACATTGTTTCTATAGGGGCCTCAATGGGTTGCTATACCCTGATCTTGGTTGGTGTATATTATTCACCGCTATTGAGATAAGTACCTAGAGGTTCACACACAATAGTTCTTTGAGAATCTGCCCTATTTTGGGAATAGGAATATAGAACTTGATGGGCCCCTCCAAAGGGTCCGAGTACTATCCAAGTTCTATTGATCACCAAAGAATAAATAAATTCATTAATTATTCAAATTTAGAATAATTCATTGAATTTATTTATAACTTGTATTTACATGTTATATAGTAAATACAAGTATTAATATTATTCAAATAGAATTTAATATCCTAGGTTCATTTAATATTAGTAGGAGGTGTGAGTCGAGTTAAAGACTCAAATTTATCACATAATATATTACGAGTAAGTGATAAATTATAAATATTATTTATGGAATAATTTGTTCTTTCATAAATAATTATTTATAACACTTATATAGCATACATTTATTACACAGGGACCAGGAATCCATACCGCATGTTTTAAAAATTCCTTATAAAAGGTAAAGAGAGGCTTCTCCCATGTAACTATTCATGTGTTGGGATTGGGAGCCTATCTCTCCTCCTAGAATCTAGAGATGGAGTATCTCAAGTGAAGGAAGATCTTCAATTTCATCCACTACCAATTGAAGGATCTTGCCTTGTGGTGATCATCTCTGCGCTGAAGTGAGCATTGAAGATCCACGCTAGCACCCGGATCTCAACTAACGATGCATGAGAAGATTCATGAGGTGTGTGTGGATGATCTAGAGGGCTTCTACATCAGAGTCTTCGAGCAATGATTGCCAACGACCTGTGGTGGACTTGAACACGACAGAACCGAACTAAGTACATGTTCAATTTATTTGTGCTTTGTTTAAAACCTTGCGTGATCCTCGGACTGAACAGGGACAAGATCACTAGAGTTGACAGGGTTATGTTACTCCGGTGATGCAGAAAATTTTAAATTCCCAGCCCACCGGCTTCCATTTTGCCATCCCAGTACCTTACACCCGATTTTCTCAATACAATGATGTTGGATTATGGATCCAATTTCTTTCAATAAAATGATGATGGATTTTGGATATGATTTATTTTAATACAATTATTATGGATTCTTGATCTAATTTCTTTCAATACAATGATATTGGATCTTGGATTTGATTTCTTTTAATAAAATAATGCTAGATTCTGGATTCAATTCTCTGAATATGATGATTCTTGTTCTGATTTTATGAGTATGATAAATCAGTAGAATGAATTCAGTCTCAATCTCTAAAAATAAAACTCTTTTGAAATTATCAATTCAATTATTATTCAACTAGATAATAACATTAAAATTTTAATTATTTAGGGATCCTATTTTTTTGCATATATGAATGTTGTGAATGGACTAATGTTTTGAAGAAGTATTTATATGTGACTTAGAAAAAATGGTGGGAAAATTGGAAACTATACCTGCTTCATCAAATATCAAAGTATCTAAAAATATATCACATTTAAAACTTCAAATTTGACTTCTTCAAACCTCTTTTGATTTCTACAAGATTTATGCAAAATTGAAATTCAAGTTTGACTACCTAAACTCTTTATACCTTCATCAGCTCATTACAATCTATTTATTTCTCATATTAATTAAGATATTTTTCTTTATCAGAATCATTATGATCTACTTCTTTCTCAGATTCATTATGATATTTTTCTTTATTAGCTTCATTTTGATCTATTTCCTTCTTATCTCATTACAATATTTTTTTTTCTCAACTTCATTACAATATGTTTCTCTCTCAAACTCATTATGATCTTTTTCTTTCTCATCCACATTATGATATGTTTCTTTCTCATCTCATTATGATATTTTTCTTTCTTAGATTCATTACAATTTTTTTCTTTCTCAGTGTCATTATAATCTTTTTCTTTCTCAGCTTCATTATGATATTTTTCTTTCTCAGATCATTATGGTATTTTCATTCTCATCTTTATTACGATATATTTATTTCCCAACTAATTATGATCTTTTTATTTGTATGGATATTATTTTCAGTATCCCTTCTTCTTTCCATCTGGTTTTGATCAGTCTGGGTATGATCTTTTTCCTCCCGAGTCTAAGCATGATCATCCTTTTCATGAAATGTTTTTTATGCTTCAAATGGAATACTAAATTCTACAGTAACTGATGCTGATCACTCTAGGTACGATCAAATTCCCATAATGATGGAATTATCATTATGATGAAATTACCATTATGATGGAATTATCATTATGATGGAATTTTTCATTCTACAATTTCAAATTTCATCAAACCTCTCCACTATTTATTCAAAATCTTTTATCATGAAAGTTTTCCTAATCTATGAGAACTTTTTGATCAGCAAAGCATCATCTGATTTTTTTAAAAAGTGTTAAAACATTCTAACTCTTGAATTCAAATTATTCTATCAAAAATCCTTAGCAACTTCTTTCTTTATCTGGTTATTTGGAAATAAATTATTTTCAATGTCATGCTGATAGGGCTAAATATGATTCTCTGCATCTAGTGCTTCCCACTCCGATTATTCTGAATATTGAAAACAAATTTCTCCCCCTTTTTGTTTGGATCTGATCTTTCAACATTATTTACAAAAATATCATTATGATGAATCTGAATATGATTCCTAGAAAACATAAACATTCTTTAATAAAGAGAGTTAGTTTTGAACAAAAATGAATGTTTTTTAATACAAAACATCATAAATGTTTTTCAATCTCCCTATTTGGATTTGTTGAAAACCCTCATTTATAACTTTTCAAACTCTCAGATTTTTCACAACTCTAAATTTTGACTTTTATCAAAACATAACCTTTCTCAAAAGAGAGTGTCCCGACACAACACTACTAGATAATGTAATTTTTTTGAAGGAATTCCATCCATTAGTAACATGAATGTTTTTCGGCCATGAAAAGATAAACTTTACTCATTTTTATTTTCACACTTTCTTTTTCTCTCCCCCATTCTTTCTTTTCTCAATTTACTTCTATCCCCATTTTATGATAACCACATCTTAAGAGTCATAAAATAAAGATAATTAAAACTTATTACCAAGTAAAAAGTTGTTAATTTATCTCCACATTTATCAACATAATCCAAAGCACAGTGGGGTTACTTCCTTATGAGGTTTAGGAAGACATGAGAGGAGGCTGAACATGAAGTTCCATCCTCAATTCAATAAACCTTTCCTCTTAAATTTCTTTTTTAAACATATCAGCAATCTCATACTTTATTGAAACGTATTCCACCAAAACATCTCCAGCATCAACTTTATATTTTATAAATTGAAACATTATATCATTGTGTTTTGATCTTGAATATTGGATAGGATTATTAAAAATATCAATTTCACTTTGATTATTAAAAAGTATATTCCATGGTTTAGAAACATTTAATTTAAAATCTTCCAACTGAACATTCATACACACCATTTGAGTACAAGTTGGAGTTGCTGCAACATATTCATATTTGGCTGTGGTCAAAGTTATTGATATTTGTTTCTTACTATTCCAACTCACACAACATTCACCCCGAAAAAATGTTCCTCTGGTGGTTGAATTTCTAATATTACAATCTCCATTCTAATTGGAATTAGTATAACTAAGAAACTTCATCTGACCGTTTCTTTTGTTTAATAAACCATGTGAAGTTATTCCTTTTACATATCTTGGAATCATCTTTTCTTCCAACATATTCAATTATTTCAGATTAATTTTATACCTGGCACATCAAGACACAACATAAAAACTATCATCCCTTGAATCTATAAGTTAAAGAGGACTTCCTATCATCTTGTGAAAGTCTTTTTAATTCACAATTATTCGAGATTCATCTTTACTCAACGCTGTTCTCACATAAATAGAAGTTGAAACTTCATAGTTTTCATCCATCCCAAAATTCTTTGACAATTCCCTAACATATATTTCATTAGATAAGAAAATTTATTTTTCCTTTTGTTGTACTTGTAATCCAAGGAATAATGTTAATTTTCCCAACATTGAAATTTCAAAATTCTTTCTTCATTTCTTCATAAAACACTAAAAAAACATTTTCTTTATCCATAAGAAAAATTATATTTTCCAAATAAACAATTAAAAATAATTTTCCATAGTCAACATATTTCACATAAAAGTTTCTAAAAACCTTACCTTTAGAAAATTTACTCATTATAAAAAAATTCATGCATCGAATACCCAGAATGAGGAGATTATTTCTACACAAAAAAATATTTCTTTAATTTACAATCTTTATTTTAATTTTCATCATGTGAAATCCCACAAGGTTTCTTAGTGAAAAATTATTCATCAATCTCACCATTTAAGAAATATGACTTTACATACATCTGGTAGACTTTGTAATTCCAATGTGCAGCCACTGAAAGAAACATTATAAAAGTTTCCATACATATAACTAGGGAAAAAATTTCATAAAAATACAGTCCTTTCACCTATGAATATCTTTTGTAAACAAGTCTTTCTTTGTTTAGTGAAGCTTCTCCATGTTCATTAAATTTGTTTCAATAATCCCACTTTGTTCCTAAAAAAGTCTTACTTTCTGGCCTTTGAACAAGTTCCCATGTTTCATTCTTCTCTATATGATCTAATCCTTCATTTATACCATCCACCCATTATTTATATTGAATATCCTCTAAAACTGATTCAAGTTACCCTTTTGAGATAAGGGAAGTTTTATTTTTGTAACATCCCGATTTCGAGTTCCGCCCATAGGTTCCCCATACCCAGTTGGTGAAATGGCCTCAAGATCATTCCTTGAACACCAGGGGCTGTCAACTAAAAGCGAGGTTCTTGGGTGTGATAGTGGGGAAGCTATGCCCTCATTGGCAGGGTAATGCAACAGAGATATAAAGATAACATTTTTAGAAGAAGTAATAAAATGAAATAATTAAATAGTAGAAGATTTAAAGTAATAAACAACTCGAGTGAATATAGAAGTGATACATGAAACATATGTCTAGGAAAGAAGCCAATAAATTCACAATGACGGAATACAGTAATAAACCAAAGTATAAGGGAAAAAAGTAAATAACTATGGGAGCATCGCATGTCTCAGCTTGGTCCCATGCTCTCCAACTCCATATCAATCAAGTACCTAATGTAGATGGGAGATTTACCTTATCTATACCAGCTGGAATATAATCTGTTTGGGCCAAAATGCATGACCCAAACATCATGTTAGATAAATCCCAGTAGGAAAAAACACCAAGAACCATGCCTAACAGTCAGTGAATATATGTGGAAGTCAATAATAAAAATGAAGCTATAAACAATAAAGTACTCAAAAGTAAACAAACCTACATTTTCAATTGCATTCATTTTCACATATCTAGTAATCAACTAAAAAAATACATGTAAACCTATGGGAAGTACTCACATACTAACCCCTCTGGTTTAACCAACCAAACACAAGAAACCCTCGGGGAAGTACTCATAGTCTAACCCCTCTGGTTCAACATTAGAAAAGACTCTCTAAGGAAGCAATCACCACCAATTGCCCCTATGGTCTCATTTTAGTAACTATAGAAACTCTGATGAAGAACTCAACGTTCAATTCCCCATGTGGTCTTACAATGTGTAAATGCAGACACTATGAGGGAGCATAAAGTCTATCCCTCCTATGGTCTTGCAACGTGAAATTAAACAGACACTCGGGAGAAGCCCTCAGTATCCATTCCCCCTATAGTCAACTACACTAGGATCCCACAACCCCGTGTTAGTCAAATGTGAACAACAATGTTCAACAGCCAAATTAAACCTTAAGAACTACTTAGATAATAACTTTCAAGAACTACATGGCTAAACAACTACAAGAATATAACAACATCAGATAATATCACTCATTCCTAACAACACTAGGCATAGAAAACAAGCAGCCTAACCGGAAAAGCTATAGAAAATAGTCAATATCCAAACAAACATGGGAAACACATCCATAGCATGGAAAATAACCCTATTCCTAATCAAACAACCTCTACTTAGGAATAGAAGGCATATAATAAATTAACAGGGCTAAAATCCCTAAACATGCAATACCTAAAACTTGGGTATTGAGAAAATTTGCATATATAATTCAAAGAAAAACTATGGGATGGAACAAAACACCTACCTCAACACTATATGATCAATATACTCTGGATTCAACCCTTGAATCATCCTAGAATTACATAGATATAAAAAACATTTAAAAAGTTAAACCAAGGATATCTCATAAAATTAGAGAAATCATCTAATGAGTCTCTAGAAGAAGGAATAACTCATCATTATGATTCCAACGCAATTGAAAGTGGTCGATTCAGAGCACAGACGATTGATCGGGGGCTCAGAGAAGAATCATTACTTTTTATCGATCATGGATGAGATTGATCCAGAAGAAGGGTGTTCTACCAATTAGAAGATACCCGAGTCCATTTAATTAAATAAAAAGAAATTTAAATGGCATGTTCATTTAATGTACATGTCATGTACATTCCTTAACTGAGATCCACTTTAGGATGTCTCCAGGTCACCCCACATGACCACGTACTCGATCGTTACATGGCCTGTAAACGTTCACCCGCGACAACTGGGTAAACGACATGTACTCCAAAGTACACGACGTATACTCCTTAAATTTATAGATTCTACTCTTTTCCTCAAAACACCAGAAAACCTGGATCCATACCTAAAAAGAAGATCCAGGTTCTTACAAACTTCCCCCCTTAAAGAAATTCATCCCTAAATTTCCCTAAGAAGGTGGAAAAGAAGAAAAATCATTGAACAGATCTGACCACTATGACCATACATCGGTCTCCCTCTCCCAAATCTCATACTATACTTGCTCGTGCTACTATAGAACTCATACTAGAGGAACAGACCAACCACAAAGAACATTTTCACTATGATCAACAATCCGGATAGGATGTTATTCGAATGAGCCATCCACCTCCAACTCAACCTCCTCCAGTTGAAAAACATGAGATGGGTCTGAGAAGTAACATCTTAGCTGAGAAATGTGGAAGATGTAGTGCATATCCTCGTACCTATGAGATAACTACAACTGATAGGAAACTAGACCAACTCTCTCCAAAACCTCAAATGGTCCAACATATCTCGACAAAATATTTCCCTGTCTTTTAATCCTCCTGTGTCCCAACCACGGTGTGACATGTAAGAAAAACTTATCTCTGACCTTGAACTCCAAAGGTCATCTCTGTCGATCAGCGTAAGACTTCTGTCATGACCGTGCAATATACATCCTCTTCCGATTCAACTCTATATCTTCTATGGTCTCCTCGACAAGAGGAGGTCCCAGCATAGCTGCCTCTCCTGCCTCCAGTCAACATAGAGGTGATCGGCATGGCCTACCATACAAATCCAAATATGTGCCATCAAAATAGTTTCTTGAAAACTATTATTGTAGGAAAACTCTATAATAGGTATTTGCTTCTCCTAAGAACCTCCAAAATCTAGAAATCATTTTCAAAGCATGTTCTCCAACACCTGTATCATATGCTCAGACTGGCCATTTGTTTGGGGATGTTAAGTTGTACTCAGAAGTACCCATGTACCCAAAGCACTCTATAGTCCCTTCTAGACTTGAGAAGTAAAATGGGTGTCCCTATTTGAAACAATGGAGTTTGGAACTCCATGTAAACGTACAATCTACTAGATGTACAAACTTTCTAGCTCATCAGAACTGAAGGTATCCTTGATTGGAAAGAAGTTTTCGACCTTTGTGAGTCTCTCAACGACAACCCAAACTACGTTATTTCCTAGAGGTGACCTTGGTAAGTCTATCACGAAATCCATTACGACATCATTCCACTTCCACTCGGGAATGGGTAACTACTGCAAAATCCCTGCTGGTCGCTGATGCTCCACCTTCACCTACTCACAAGTGGAACAACTCATCACAAAACCAAAAACATCCCTCTTCATGCCTGGCCACCAATACTGACGATGTAGATCTTGATACATCTTGGGGATGCCTGGATGAACTGCCCAAATAGAGGAATAAAAATATTGAATCAACTCCTCACATATGTCTGCTGACACCCATACACTCCCATGAGAGCCCAAGATCTCATCCTCACCTATGGTCCATCTAGGAATAGGTTCCTCCCCTAACACACTCTCCTGTGGGACTAGGCCTTCAGAATCTAATAGATTCCTCATTTGCACTCGATCATGTAGATTATAGGTAATAACCATACAAGAAACAAACGTCTTCCCTTGTTTTTCGTGCACCTCCAAATGCATCTCAGAGAACAAATCCATAAGCTTCCACTCACTGATGGCCTCCTGATCTTCCTATTTCTAAGTCCTCCTTCTCAATGCATCAACCTCAATGTTTCCTTTCCCAGGCATGTTGGCAAGCTCAAAATCAAAATACTTAAGGTACTCAACCCACCTTTGTTGTCTCAGATTTAGATCATGCCGAGTAAAGATATACTTGAGACCTTTGTGGTCGGTGAAAACCACAAAATCATCTCACAATAGATTATGTCTCCAACAATGTAAATCATGTACAACTATAGCCAACTCAGGATCATGCGTCGGGTAATTCCTCTCATGTGGCCTCAACTGCTGAGACCCGTACACAATGACTCCTTCCCCTTGCATAGGCAATGCTCCTAGACCGATACCTGATGCGTCACAATATATAGTATAGCTATTTGCAGATTCTAGAAAAACTAGTGTTGGTGCTGAAGTCAACCTCCCTTTTTTCTCTTGAAAGGAATACTCACAAGGATCTAGACATAAGTACTTCGTACCCTTCTTAGTCCGAACCGTTAGTGGCGCTTCTAAGCATGAAAATTCCTATATGAAACTTCTGTAGTAACTAGATATCCCTATAAAACTCTATAGATCCAAGATGTTCTTAGGTTTCTCCTAAGAAAATACTACTCTCACTTTCTCTAGGTATACTGATACTCCTGTATCTGAGATAACATGACTGAATAAATGAATCTCGTCCATCCAAAAGTGGAATTTTGAGAGCTTAGCATATAAATGATGCTCTCTCAGTGTACTCAAAATGATCACAAGATTTGTGGCATGGTCATGTCAAGTGTTAGGGTACACCAAGATATCATCCAAAAAAACCACCACAAAGGAATCCAAGTATGAATGGAACACTCAGTTCATCAGTTCCATGAAAACTATAGGTACGTTCATGAGACCGAACGATATGACCACACACTCGTATAGACAATACCTACTTTAAAAGGATATAATAGGTATATCAGATGGTCTAAAGTGCAACTAATGAAAACCATATATCATGTCAATCTTCGAGAACACTCGGGCTTCACGAAAGTGATCAAAGAGATCATCAATCCTTGACAAGGGATATCAGTTCTTAATAGTAAACTAGTTCAACTTTCGATAATACACGCAAAGTCTAAGGGCACCATCCACCTTCTTTGCAAAAAAGATAGGAGAACCCAATGGAGAAGTACTGGGTCCTATGAAACCCTTTTCCTGAAACTCCTACAACTATTTCATGAGCTTCTATAACTCCGGTGTAGCCATTATATAAGGAGGAATGGACACCGGTGCCACTCCTAGCACAAGCTCAATAGAAAATTTCACCTCTCACTCCGGAGGTAAACCTAAAAATTCCTCTGGAAAGATATCCCTAAAATGATTGAATACTAGAGGAAATTCCATCTATGAAGTTCCCTGGTCATCTCGATATAGACTAGAAATCAGGGATGTAACTCCTCTGAGCCCATGATGTCCGGGTCTTGCATTGCTTTCATGGACATCCCATTCCCCCTTATGAAGAAACGAACCACCCTCTAATGATGTGAAACTCACCTTACGATGATTGTAGTAAACAACATCCTGGAAGGGAAACAACTAGTTCATTCTGATAATGACATCATAGACTATCATCTCTAAGACATAGAGGTCCCATAATAAGTGACATCCACCGACCTCCAGAGGGCACTCCTTGCACTGACGTACACTAGCTATTCTAGTCTTCAACGGTATGTCCAGAATCAATACATCCACAGAAGTAAATATATAGAGCCCAAGGATATCCACAATAGAAACAAATATACAACTATGGGAAGCCTCTGTATCGAAAAGTGAAAAAGCTAAAACAGAGGCAACTAGAATCGTACCTCGGACTATAGAGGGTTTGGGATCCAACTCCTGCTGGGTCTGCTCCACTAAAAAAGTTTTTCCTATACTGTGACCCTGTGACCCTGCATGACCATCCTATGTTGATCCACCCTATTTTCATTGAAATCCTACCCACTGGCTACCATGACCGCCACCTCCACCTTAGCCTGAACAGTTAGAATAACTCCAGTTCCCTGACTAATGATAAACTGTTGGTCCTACTCCTGAACAAGGAGTCATAGAAGAACCAATGTCACCCACTGTTGGTGAGAATATCTGAATGAAATGATAAAGATGACCCATCTTTCCACAATATTATCACTCCACCAAGTCCCTAAAAAATGTGCCCTCCTATGACTGCTCTTCCAACACTGTTACAACACCACCTATCCACCATAAAAAGTATTACACCTACTTGGATCTCCACACGTAGGCTCCCAGTGGCACTTACTGCAGTCAGTCGGAGGGTTACCAACTCCAGATGCTGAGCTGGCCTGCCTCACAGCTCCAAAATCCCTCAGGTTGCATTATGTTATCGACAACTTTTTGACTATAGAAGTAATGGAATTCAACCTAAATATGTTCACATGGGATCATATTTCATTCATGAGACCATACCAAAACTTCCTCATCAGGAACAACTCATCACCCCCTGGAATGGGTGTGAAACACTGCAAATATGTGAAGTGAGAAGAATACCCCATGACTGAGAGAGTACCCTACTCCAATCTCATGAAATATTAGGCTCGATCAACCATCAAGGTCTCTGAGTAGAATTAATCATAGAAAGAAAACTAGAACTCATCCCAAGCCATAACTTACTGGCGTCTCACCTATGAGATCACATACCACCATCTCTTGGCATTATATCGAAGCATGTAGGTAGTTAACTTCACCCTCCTCTCTGGAGGCATCTCCAGATGCTCGAAGAATGATAGCATGGCTTCCAACCATGAATCTGTTGCCTGATGTCCTCTTTCCCCTGAGAGTTTGGAAGTATGCTGCTACTGAAATACCTGTGTCAACTTTTCCATAGATGGGTCAGGATGAGGTACTCCCCTGAAGGTCTGCATAAACCTCAAGAATCCCTCTTAGAAATATTCATTGGCACCTATGTCCGGAATGAAGACTGGTTCCAAGATAGGCATGATGGGTGGTTCTGCTGGTAAACCCTGATCAGTCCTGTCCGGTGTCTGGTCACTGCCCTAAATCTTGCGTACAACTGGAGGACGTCACAATGGCATGATTCTACAAGGTAAGGCACACACCTTAGTTCAAGATTATCAAGGAATGAAACTTAGAAGTATGAGAAAGGAACAAGAGAAGGAATACATTCATGCTTTAAAAAACAGGGACACAAGACATGTATGACCCCTACATGGCGTGTTCCTTTAATCCTTTACATGGGCGTGTACTTCTGCCAAAACTGGTCATGTAACTCCCCAATACACAACGTGTTCCTCCCAAGGACACAACATTTACTTGAATATTTTCCCCTTCCTAAACTCTTTTACACGACTAACCCACACAGGTCTCCTAGACTGAGGCTACATGACTTGTTTTTTCTAGACACGTCATATACTAGAAGGAACTTCATTGACCCATGTCGTTAGTCAAAAAACTGAATAGATGGGTTACTCTACACAACATGTTCAAGATTGACAAGGCGTGTATGACCTAATTTTCATCCATCCATGTTGTTAGTCATAGGGGTGGACACACGGTCCCTATAACATGATGTTTATGTATGATACACAACGTGTTCCTCCAAGGATTTCCCAACCCAATGTCTCTACCCACACAAACAGTGACATAGTTAGAGACTACATAGTGTGTACATACAATACACAGTGTGTACTTAAGAAAAACAGTTCCTCCCCCAACAGAAGGATACATGGTGTGTATTCAGTAATACACACCATGTATTCTGGGGTTTTCTGGATAGTAATCCTTAGAAACTACTCTGAAATCCTGAAAAACACTAAAACGAACATTAATGTGCGAAAAAACGATCTGTGAGGGCCCGTACTCATCGAAAATCAATGTTTTTCATCTTATACATGTCATATACAAGAATAACAGTGAAATGATCCACCAAATTCCAATCCAGGAGGGATCAAAACACCTCAAGAACCAAAGTTTAGTGTTCATTAAAATGAAATCTTACACAATCCAATACCCTAATAAATATCAGGTATTTTATCAAGGAATCTATCACAACACCATTCATATCTATAATAACATTTATCCCAAAAACATGAAATAACTAATTCACCCTAAATGAAATGACAAAAATGCATGACATGTGATCTATAGAAAGTTTCTATATGATGCTTGAGATGGCATACCCACATCTCATCGAGTTGCAATAGAAATAGAACCTCAATAATATCAACAATAACATCAAAAAACATGTGAATCACCCAATGGTGAAATTAAATCAACTATAATAATTGAAAAACCAGAAAAATAACAATATACAATGTAAATTTACTTTTCCCTATACACGGGTTAGCTACTCCTAGGCACAACTTATTAACAAGTACCTATTTCTTCCTATCCCTAGATATAGGCTCTAAACAATAAGTCAAGAAGAAAAGAATCCCTCTGGTTCCACTTTGTAACATCCCAATTCTGAGTGCCACCCATAGGTGCCCATAACTAGTTGGTCACATGGTCTCAAGTGCATTTCCTTGAATGCTAGAGGATATCGACTAGCAGTGAGGGCCTTGGGTGTGATATTGGAGAAACTATGCCCTCATTGGAAGAGTAATGCAGTGGAAATAAATAGATAATAATAATAGAAGTTGTAATAAAATGCAATAAGTAAACAACAGAAGACTGGATGTAATAAAAAACTAGAGCACATATATAAGTGATGCATGATACATATGTCTAGGAAAGCATCCAAAAAAGTGACAATGCTGAAATACAGTACTAAACCGAAGTAGAAGGTAAAATAAGAAAATAACTCCAGCAGAATCGCAAGCCTCAGCCTGGTACCCTTCTCTTTAGCTCCACAATAGTCAAGTACCTAACGTCGAAGGGAACTTTCCCTTATCTATACTTATAGAAATATAACTTATTTGGGCCCAAAGAATGACCCAAACAGGGTGTGGGATGAATCATAGTAGGAATCCATCCAAAGATCTATACCTAATAGTTAGTGAATATATATGGAAGACAATAAGAAAAATGAAGCAGTAAATAGGGAAGTACTCAAAAGTAAACAAACCAACAGTTTCAATTACAATCATTTTCACATATCAAGTAAGCATGTAAACAAATACAAGTAACCCTCTAGGAAGTATTCAGAGCCTAACACCTCTAGTTCAACCAACTAAACACTAGAAACCCTCTAGGAAGTACTCAAAATCTAACCCCTTTGGTTTAGCTTTAGAAAAGACACTCTGAGGAAGCACTCACCGTCAATTCCCCATGTGGTCTCATATCAGTAACTATAGACACTCTGGGGAAGCACTCAACATCAAATTACCCCTATGGTCTCACAAAATGGAACTACAAACACTCCAAGAGAGAAAAAAGTCTATCCCCCCTATGGCGTCGCAACGTAAAAGTAAGCATACACTCTAGATAATCCCTCAACATCTATTCCCCCTATGGTCTACTACACCAGGTTCTCACAACCCTATGTAAGTAAAATGTGCACAGTGATGTTCAACAGCCAAATTAAACCATAAGAACTACTTGGATAACTGATCTTTAGAACTACTTGGCTAAGAAACTACAAGAATATAACAACATCAGATAATATCACTCCATACTAACAGCACTAGGAATGGAAAACAAGCAGCCTAACCAACAAAGATAGAACAAACGATCAATAAGAAAACAAATATGAGAAACACATCCATAACATGGAAAATAACCCTATTCACAATCAAGCAGCCTCTACTCAGTCACACAAGGAATAAAAGGCATTAATAGGTCTAAAATACCTAAACACACAATACCCCAGACTAGGGTATTGGGACACTTTGCATGACTAATTCAATGATAAACTACAAAAAGGAAAAAACCACCTACCATGGAATTTTATGATCTATATACTCCAAATTCGGCCTTTGAATCGACCTAGAACGATGTAGATCTACAAAAATGTCAAAAATGATCAATCAAGGATATATCACGAAAGGAGAGAAATCAGAAAATGAGGCTCTAGACGAAGGAAGTGCTCACCTTGATGATTCCAATGCAATTGACGATGGTTGATTTGGAGCACGGATAGTCAATCGGGGGCTTGGAGAAGAACAATCACTCGTGGTCACTCTTGGATGAGACAGAGCCAAAAGAAGGGTGTTCTGCCAGTTAGATGTGACCTCAGTCTATTTAATCAAATAAAAAGAAAAGTACACAATGTGTTCATTTAATGTACATGTCATGTACATGCCTTAACCAAGCTCCACTTTATGCAGTCTCTAGGTCACCCCACAAGACCATGTACTCGGCCGTTACACGGCCAATACATGGTCACCCACAGAAACTGGGTATACGGTGTGTACTCAAAAGTACATGACATGTACTCCTTAAATTTATAGATTATCCTCTTTTTCTCAAAACACCATAAAAACAGGATCCATAACTAAAAATAAGATCTAGGTTCTTACAATTTTATAATCACAACATTCTTATGGTATGAATTGGAGCCTTCTAATTACCAATAATATTTTCAAATTCAACATGTTTTTGTAATGTAGGAAATATCAATGTTTTTCCCAGCTTGAATTTCCTCATCACATGATTTTTCTAAATATTGATAAGAATGTTTTGAATTACATTCACTATTGTTGTAAATATCCTATTTTTTTCTCCAAAGGATTCTCAAAAACCTTTTTTAAGGAACACTGATTTTGAAATACCTTCATATCATGTGAGTCCAATTTTTTTTGTAAATGTTTGTTCCAAAATTTTTAATTTCTCCCATTTGGTGAATAACCCATGAAACTTCATTCATGAGCTTTCTCATCAAACTTTCCCAAATTTGGATTTTTGATTTTCAGAAAAAATAGATTTCCAAAATCTTTGAAGTATATCAATGAAGTTTTTTTGTTATACCACATTTCAAAAAGAGTAATGTTGGTTTCTGGTTTCAAAAAAATCATTCCTTATCATTTACAACAGTACTAACAAATTTTCTCTGATATAATTTTGAAAGATTTTATTCTACTAACATACTTCTTCCCATTTACACTATGATTGTATTCTTTATTTCTGCTACTCCATTTTTTTGTGGCATATATGGAGTAATATACTGAGTTTTGATACCATGTTTTCTCAGATAAGCTTGAAAAGCATTGTTTGTGAATTTGGTACCATTATATATTCTCAACTTATTGAGAGAAAACCACAATTCTTTCTCAACATCTTTTCTGAAGAATTTTAACATTTCAATAACCTTTGACTACTACTTCATGAACATGATGTTTTTCATTCGAGTGAACTCATAAATAAAAGTGTTAAATTATAAAACCTTTTTATTGATTGATTTCTCATTGGCCTATAAAAGTCAGAATGAATAATCTCAAGTGGTATGGAAGATTGAATCTCAATTCTATTATGTGTTTTTTAGTCACCTTTACTTTCTATAAAGTAATACAAACATCTTCAAATATTATTTTCAATTATGGAAAATAATGTAAGGCATCGACAATAGAAATTTTATTCTTGTTTTTCTTACCAAGGTGCCCAATTATTTGGTTCCATAATTTGTTTTCATATTCTGTACTCAGGTAACATGAGTTATTGAATTCTACTATTTGAAAGAGATTCCCACAAATTCTTTCTCATTTTGTAATGAATTTTTCATCTTTCACACATTTGATGATACAAGAATCCTTTCTAAAGATTACTTATTTTCCATCATCAAAAAGTGTATTTACACTATGTAAGTTATGTTTTAGCCCATAAACAGGTAAATCTTCCTTATATTTCAATTTCACTACTTCAATCTCTTATGTACCAATTCCTCTGATTTTTAATGGACTATTTTTGACGCCAAAAAAAGTCCGTAACTATCGGAGGAAGTTTCGAAATGACGAAGTGAAGTCATATTCGGAATCAGAGCCCCGATCTGAAGGCCCAGGATGTGGTTTGTGAAATAAAGGAGGATCTGCACAAAAAATTCTTCTGCGTGCATAGTATCCCTGGGTTTCGTGGAATTGAGCCGATGAGGTGCGCAATCTTTGTGCGCCCTAGTTCTGTGCGACAAGTTTTTGCGCGCCGACTATGCTTGGCGCGAAAGATTTCGCACGCCACCTGGATTCTGTGCCGGACGTCGCCTATAAATAGAAGGTGGCCCTGAATGGTTTGGGGGTTGCAGAATTCGAAGCCACTCTCATGCGCGCAGTTTGGCTCTCCCCACGCGCAAGATGACTTCCAGGTAATCCCCCATTTTGCGCAACCTTGACCCGGAGTTCGCCTTTGCGCGCAACTCCACCGGCTTATGTGAATTTTCCCCCTTCCCCGGGTTCCAACTTTGCGTGCAATCCATGTCTCGTGCGCGCAATAACCTGCCGTGCACGCAATACCCTGCACGTAATTTCCTCTCCGCGCGCAATTCCCTTGCTCCAATTGTGCGTCGTCCCGGTGTTTTGCGCACAAACCTTCCCTTTTGCGCGCAAATCCCAGGACCCCTCACCTTGACGCCCCTTGGCTGCCCCTGGCACCGGCACCTGATGTCTCCCCTGCCGGGCATGCGCGCCATGTGTTGTTTTCCCGTACGGCCTTCCAGGCTCATGCGAAGTAACCTCAAGGTGCCTTGGGCCATGTTTCCCATTGCGTTTCTTTGCCTTATGCTTCTCCGCATAGGCATGCTAATGGCTATTGCTTCTTCGCATAACCCTGCTAACGTGGACCCCCCGGTGGTTTTCCCTATGGACCCCCCTCACTATGGACTTGCTGATGCCTTCCCTACCACAAGGGTTAGAGGTCGTTGGGCATGTAAGCCCTAGGGGTGTGAAGCGAACCCACCTCGTCCAAGCTGCAGGACGTTAAACTGCTAATCACCTCATCCTTAACACATGACATTAAATTGTGGTCCGACCCCATGCTTCGCACGCAGGGTCCCCCCAGCTCGAACATTTTTTACGCCTCTCGTCTCCACGGGAATGGACTCTTCCTCACAGGGAATGAGATCCTCCTTGTCGGAGGGGCGTTTGTCCGCGGGGGAAGGGCCGCCTCAGTGAGTAAGCCCCTAGCCTCTCAAATGGATGGTTTCACCCGTGCATCTCCGTGCTTCCCCCCTGCCAAGGCCAGTGGAGTCCTTTTCCCACTGCGCTTTGTCTCACCACGGGCCTCCACCCTGGAGTAAGCCCCGACACCAAGGGCCGCTAACCACGCGTAAGCCCCTATTTCCTCTTTGGGCCTCTCAACGCGTAAGCCCCATTCCGCTTCTCACGGACGCACCTTTTAGCGACGTGATCGTCTGGTCCCTGCTGCCTCTTGTTTCCCACACCGAGCATGACTCACGTGGGCTTAGAGTGCGCATCGACCATGACATCCTCTTATGGGCCACCTCAGAGCGTAAGACCCATCCCAGCAAACTACATGGAATTTGATCCATGATAACGCACGGTACGTAGGAAGCCTCCACGAGGTTCAATCCCACCACTCGGTCGTCCCGACCTCTCCACGTCGGTTCCCTGACCACATTGGGCCGCCTCGGAGCATAAACCTCAAACCCCTTGTCCAACATGACATTAAATTGTATCTCGTCCTGCATGACGTTAATCTGTATCTCATCCCGCATGACGTTAAACTGTATCATGTCCCATATGACGTTAAACTGTATCTCTTCCTGCATGACGTTAAACTGTATCTCATCCCACATGACGTTAAACTGTATCCCGTCTCCGCAAGACGTTAAAATCGTGACATACCCCATGTTAAACATAGGAAGCTGAGGAAAACCTCAGATGGTTCACATTCACCGCATTTGGTGTGGGATGCCTCAGCTTCCGCACCCTCGAGAAGCCCTATGATGAGGGACCAAAGACATACATGCCAACGACACCGCAACATGACCATTATCCTCACCGAAGGTTGCTGCCCCGACAAGACCCCTTGGAGCGTCTTGACAGAAGCAGCGTAATTAACTGGCATCCATGTAGATATGGAACCAGGAATGAGCTTCACGAACCCATCTTAAATCTATGAAGGAGACCCAGACTAGGTGATGAGCTCCGAGGAGGAATCCACAGAAGGAAGAACCGACATCCCATCATCCTGGTTTCGATCAAGGGGAAAACATACCTGAACAAGGAACAGATGCCGCCCGCCTTTGGAAAGCAGGAATGCGGGGTAACAAGCAGTGCATCCTCCCCACAGACGGATGCGCGCGCCCCGGCGAAAACATCAGAGCAACAAAAATCGTGAACCGATGTGAAACTCTTCTCCTCAATATGGGGAATGGTAGCGGTCGGGGCGTCGGAAGATTAGCATGTCACCAGGTCCAGGTAACCCTCACAGGGACGTGAACCCACCAGGGGTCGAGGCCGTTAGGACGTTGACCACTCCATTCTGCGACGTCGTCAGCGTGGATCCCTCTCGCCGACCATGGAAGACGGAATGACGCTGGGACTTTTTTGTTGATCTCCTTTCCTGTTGATGCTAATGGGTTCATCTCCCTGCTTCCAGGAATCAGATCACTGCATTCGTAGCTCGATCGCCACCTACCCACCGGTGCAGGGGTAGGGGCAGTACCGACGCGGCTACCCCGCGCTGTCCCGCCTATTACACGGTCGCTCCGACTTCGACCGCCGTAGCAGCCGGGCGCTCACGCCCCCTCTCCCCGTCAGAAATCATCCAGCGGAGGGTGATCAATGACCTGGTTCATAGGTACGACGAGGAAGGGATCATCCCCGCGAGGGGCATGACACGTTTGGATCTAGAGGCGGTTTCACCTCACCACCATCGCTGCCCTCGAGGGCCGTGCAGGGAGCCGTCTCTCCCCACTCTGATGTTCAACCGCTTCGGGAGCCTATCCCTGGAGCGCCTTGACACATCCCTCCCCTATACCAATGAGGTGGGGGATGTTCGGGTCCACCCGATCGACAATCCATCCCAGGGGTTAATAGAAAGAACCCCTGCCAGGCTGCGTCGACGCCGCCGCCTGACTCCTCGAGCCGAGGATCAGGAAATCGTCATGCGTGCACCGCCGGTTCCGACCCATCTGACTCAACGCCAGCATCGGGCACGGGTAGGAGAGAATGCCCGTCCTGGGGCATCAACATCAGCAACCACAGTGTCCCGAGCCACTACTGACTCCTGTTACAAGATCCCCGCACACGTTGAGTAGGGGCAGCCATGTGCCCGACTGGGATCGAAACCCCGACCACCCTGAAGGCAAGTTGGGTCGAATTTCCTGGTCGCGGACACTGGCAATGGCCACTGCGGACCAACCCGCGGTAGTGCCGCTCACCATGAAGGCTCATTCCGTGCCACCGATCTGAAAAGACAAAAGCTTCTTCGCGACGGCTATGCTCCGGGTATGACTCCTACCAGCGCCCACTGCATGGGGTATGAGGTCACTCCCCCTACTGTCGGCCGCGTGTATGGAGCCGTTGTGTATCCAGTCGCTCACCCACATGGAGGTCCTCCAAATGTCCCTTTCGACATATGTCCCGGTGCTTCTCGCACCCCGGCCTTTAGTCCCCTCTACCCCAACTCTATTGTGGCCGGGGGACCCCATGAAGGAAATCTTCCTTACCCCGAGGAGCTACCCAGGGGTAGGAAGGCCGGGTGTCGTCATCGCAAGAGGAATGTCTGGGGAGTCCGGACTGAAGTTAGACCAGTCCATTTCTCGTATTTCGAGGCGGAGTACGAATCGATGATGGAACCTTCCCCCCAACCCTTCGAGTTGAGGGCAGGGATGGAGACGCGGCGTGTCAGTCTCGTACTCCCCGAATGCGAGATCCCTAAGATTCCCTCCTCCCTTCGAATGTATATCCAGGAGGACGAGGACATGGCACACCGCCAGGGATCAAGCCCGCAGTTGCCACTAGCCTCCTCGAAAGCACTTCCCGCCCCTGTTAGGGAGGGTGGGGAACTTTTTTGGGGACCGACGGAAGAGTCACAAGGTGACACACCCTCGGAGAGCACCGACGCTGTGACAGGAGGACTATTCTTCGGCCCATCCTATCATGACATGGCAGCCAGGGCACTGCAACCCCTGGAAGATGACCCAGGGATCGGCGGCCAATTGGCCTGTTCGCCGTATTCCCCGCCGGCCAGCCCACCAGCCCGCTGGACTGCCTCGACGCCATTTCCAGTTCCCCGACTACCCTCGGTGGACGAGCAGGGGCGGAAAGGTCTGGACCCCGAACCGGAGCCGTGGAGCTTCTGGACCATTCTTGCAGCAGGCCACTTCCCTGAGAAGTTTTGGCCGGTCACAGAATCGTATTTTGATGTGCCAGAGTCACTCACCCCGGGAGAGTTTGAATGCTTCCGCCAGACCCTCCGGGTGACCCACTCCCGCCTTCGCTATCAGCTAGCACCTTATCCCCGGAGCCAAGCGCATCTCGAGGAGATCGGCGAGCAGTGTCGTCGGGTCGACCTCGGAGCGCTCCTTGCGGTTCGGCATCCCGAGTAGCTGGACCACCATGAGGCCCTCCAGCAAAAATGCGTCCAGAGTTTCCATGTAGTCCGTAGAGTTATTTAGGAAGCCACCCCCACGCGCACGTCCGCAGATGGGGGCAGTACGCTGGTCTCCTCTTCTGTGCGATCCGCCGATAGCCCGATCCACTGGAGGACCCTGAGGGAATATCGCCAAGGGCAGTGGAAGTCAACATGGATGACCTTCCAGATGAGGGAAACGGTGTGGATCCCCTCGACAGGGACTCACCCCCTGAGGAAAGGCTTCTACTGGACCCATCTGGGAGGATTACTCTCCAACAGAGGAGCCTCCTAGGTCTTCCTATACCCATGGAAGCACTAACACTGGGCCGAAACATCGGCAAGGGTAAAGAGCCCGTCGGGTCTATCAAACTCGCCGACCCATCTGCCTCGGTGCAGAAGGTAGAGGAAGATACTAAGAAGGCCACACTGCGCCAACAGCTAGATGAGAAAAAGAGGCTGGTTGATAAGCTCCTGGCCGAACGCATTGCAGAGCGGCGGCCGGATTACGGTGACCCTAGACCAGGACAGCAGGGGCAGGAGCATCTACCCCTTGCTGAGATCCCTCCGGGCAACCGTGACCGTGTCATGTTCGCCGACAGGGGAGACACTGAGACCCATGGCAAGAGGGTGCGATATGTTTTTCCGAACCCTCCCGAGAAGCGAGACCACCTGGGGGACCCTGCTCGGTTTCCTCCCGCCGCCCTGAGAGTCGCTCCGCCAGCTGCCCCGCGACCCGCTGAGTGCGAATAACGTATCGAAGTGCCTGGAAACATTCTTTTGGTTAGAGATCCCCGTCGGGACAAGAATCCACATCCGGATGATCTGATGAAAGTACTCATTGCCCTCTTGCAGGCCCTGGAAACTCGGCATGTGGCAATCCCACCGGTCGACAAGCCATACCCAGCATGGGTGGATGACATGCCGGCTCCGTCGGTATTTGGGAACCCCAATTTTCCCCCATTAACGGGACCAGAGACCCGCCACAACCCTTGGACCACTTCAACTCGAGGTGCGGGCCTATGTTAGGGACTCCGGCGTAATAGGAGGCTGCCAAGATCCAGTGCTTGGTTCAGACACTGGAAGGACCAGCATTTGTCTTGTACAGCCAGCTCCCTGTTGGATCTGTGACTAGCTGGGAGGACCTTCACCGGAAATTCCTCTACCAGTTCAGTTCCACAACCCAGAAGACAAAAATTGCAGACCTCTTCAGGTGCAAGCAAAGGCCCGACGAGCGAGTCGCGGACTTCGTCGCCCGGTGGAAGGGGCTCACGTAATCCATTGACATGCCACTGACTCAGGAGAAATTACTGAAGATGTGTGTAGGAAACATCAAGGTGGAGTTGGTTCCTTCTTTGATCACGCATAATTACCCTGGAGGGTTCCAGGACTTCTCGGACAAGGCTCAGCACCTCGAAGAAGCCCTACAACAGGCCGGTCAGGCACGCCCGCTACCTCCTGTAATCTCTGCAAGGAGAGCCGCCAGAGCCGAGCCCGCTGTTGTGGCCTAGATAGAGGCCCCCAAATAGCTAGAGTTGCTGCCAGTGAGGCCAGCTCAGTAGGCTCATAAGGGTCCACCCCCACGGGCCCAGCCTCCGGCCCAGCAGCGACCGCCTCAAAATCGGCAGGCGCCTCCGCGTAACGCACTGCCACCACCTAGGCGAGGTAATCCGGCTCCGCCGCCTCGGCCTGCTCCTCCGGCCCCTAGTCATGGTCAGCCCCAAGAGCCCCCTTTCCATATAGAAGGAATCAGACTTACTCATTTGGTGAGGCCCAGGTCCCCGGTTATTTCCATAGCGCCTTGGAGTAGAGGATCGTGCAGTTGCCTGAGTGCCGGAAGCCAGAAGAGGCGTGTCTCACTGATCACCCTAACTACTGCCCTTATCACCAGATCCTAGGACACACCATCCAGAAATGCTATGTGTCCAAGGACTGGCTCCAAGAACAGATTGACAATAACATAGTCAGGTTGGGCCCAGCCCCGACACAGGTGGCAGGTGTCTTTGTGGGATCAGATGGCCGTAGTGACAACGAGGATGGGTGGGAACAGGTTTCCGACCATGGGTCCTAGAAGTATAATGACTGGATGGCCCGCAGGGCGGTCGCTCAGGCCCATGGCATCATCCGTGCCCGCCTGAGTCAGCCAGAGCTGTCGGAGTCTGCAAGCGCCGCTTTGGCATCGTCGTCCCAGCCTACTTCGTCCCAGAAGAGCAGGCAGCGGCGCAAGAAGAAAAAACGCGCCCTGCCATTGTCTTCATCTTCCCACACGCTTGGCGATTTCATGCCCCCTGAAATGGTGATCCCTCCGAGACCCCGTCCGGTAGTGGATGACTCCTCGAGTTAATGTCCGTGGTATGCTTCGGTTAACACCGTAGAGTTGGTAAATTCCTTTTTGAATCTTGACGACGAGGATCGCCAGGTGGACCTCCCCAATGTCCCCAGCCGTCGCCAACGTCAACGGAGCCGTGGCTATGTGAATCGCCGGGGCACGGTAGTCATCACCTCCAGTCAGGCCGTGCACGCTACCGAGACCTGGCAGTAAGCCCGGTACAGAGAGCACCACTCGCGGCTCCCTCACCCGTTGACAACAGGTTCGCTTCCACCACCGTTTGTGTTGCTGGATCGGGAAAAACCGCCTTGCCCATGTTGCAACCAGCCCAGCCCTGCCACTGACTGACTATGGCCTTCCGGTCCTAGAACGACAGTCACCTCCCGGGCTTCAGCTAGTGAACAGCGGGACGTGCCTAGTACCAGTCAGTCACCGGTCCCGCCAGCAGGGCCCGTCATGCCCCCAATCATAGAGCGACCTCCTATAAGAAGAAGCTCGTGTTTGGTGCCAAAGTATGATGTCCTGAAGCATCTAGCAAGAATTCCGGCAAGGCTTTCCATCCTTGAGTCCCTTTGCATGTCGTCTGAAATGCATGAGGCGCTCCCCGAGGCTCTAAGGATCCCCCTCCAGTTTGAAACGGAGGAATCAGCCGCAGAAGCCTTCCACACCGAGGTGATTGGGGATGCCAAATGTCAGGTAGTTATCTCATTTTCCGATGAAGATGACGACCTTCCCATATAGGGGCACACCCGCCCGCTGTACATCACCGACCAGTTCAATGGTGTGGAAGTCTGTCGCTATCTTGTCGACACGGGTTCTGGGATTAACTTGATCCCAACTCAGACACTACGAAAACTGGGGTTGTCCGAGGATGATTTAACTCCCTCTGACCTCATAATCTAGGGGTATGACAGGACCAAACAAATTTCACTCGGTAAGATTCGTCTGAAGACCCAGTTCGGTGGCTTAATTTCCAATACCGAATTCATGGTTGTCTCTTAGGACACCGCCTACAACGCGTTGATGGGTAGGCCGTGGCTCCATCTTCACGCAACGGTTCCCTCATCGTACCATATGTGCCTCAAATACTCCCTTAAGGGTCTAGTGGGCGTGCTCCAAGGAGATGCGTCTCTGTTTGCCTCTTGTGAAGCTCGTTACCTGGACGCTGACTATTACAAGAGCAAGGACAAGCAAATCCTGGCAGGTGAGGTTGAGCCCGCCGCTGTCACGAGTGATCCATGGGCAGGTTTGGATGACGAATATGTCTTCCCAATCCATCGGTTGGAGGCCATGACTCCCGATATGGGAGAGTGCTTTGTCGTCTCGGGTACCAGAGGAAGGCATATTTTCGGGTCTAAGCGACGGCGGGAAATCACATCATACTCTTACACCAACCTGGCTCAGGTGATCCCCGAGCCTCCAACCCCTGTACGATATCGGGAAGTTGGGCTCATGGCAACAATAGTACGTCATACGTGTCTGTTTCACTGGGCCAGAATCGACTGGCACAAGCCAACGCGTCACCACTGCTTTGATGTCATAAAGCATGGCCACTTGGGCCGAAGGCCGGATGGGATTGGATCAACCGCCTTCATCGCCATGGTCTCCGTGGTGCATGAGTCTCCCGTCGTGATGACCTCTGCCACCCAAGCCGGTGCCAGCTCCCCATTAGGGTCGAGCAGCCCCGAAACGGCTCCCCCTGTGGATGATCCTTCCACAAGCGGATAAGAAGACATGGAAGATGCTCCAGCTACCTTTGAGGAGGGCGTCTCCACCACAGTCGACAAGCTAGTACAGGTGAACCTCGATAGCGAGGCGGACCCGAGACCCACATTGGTCAGCATCGCTATGCCTCCCAAGGAGCGGCAACGGTACATAGACTTCCTCAGCCAGCACCGTGATGTGTTTTCCTAGAGTTATGATGAGATGCCGAGACTAGATCCCCAGGTAGCCGTCCACCGCCTTGGCCTCCTAGCAAACCATTGTGGGTTCAAGAAGCCTCCCAGAAAAATGCACCCCTTTCATGGTTTGATGGTTTAGGCTGATGTTGATAAGCTCATTAAGGCCAACTTTGTCAAGGAAGTCCAGTGCCCCAGGTGGATTTCCAACATTGTGCCCGTCAGGAATAAGAACAGGAAGATCAGGGTCTACATCGACTTCTGCGATTTTAATCGCCACTGTCTGAAGGATGACTTTCCCCTTCCCGTGACAGAGCTGTTGATCAATGAAACGACCGGGTTCCAATCCCTCTCCTTCATGGATGGGTACTCTGGGTACAACCAGATCTGGATGGCCCCCAAGGATGAAGAGTTCACTACCTTCAGGGCCCCCCAGGGAACTTTCTGCTACCGGGTTATGCCTTTCTGCCTGAAGAATGCGGGTTCCACCTATCAACAGGCTATGCACCGCATATTCAAACCGATCCTCGGGACACTGGTGGAGTGCTACGTAGATGACCTGGTGGTTAAATCTCGTCAGCGCGAGGACCACCTCAAAGACCTTGAGAAAGTGTTCGGTTTCCTCCGCTCTCGCCACTTGAAGATGAACCTGTTGAAGTGTCCCTTCGGGGTTACCTCCGAAAAGTTTCTTGGATTCATTGTTAGGTATCGAGGTATCGAGATCGACCTCGAGAAGATCAAGGCCATCATTCAGATGCCTCCCCCGAATAATATTTGGGATCTTTGAGGCCTCCAAGGCCACTTAGCCTATATACGCCGATTCATTTCGAATTTGGCCGGAAAGTGTAAGCCCTTTTCCCGACTCATGAAGAAAGGCACCGCATATGGGTGGGATGAAGAGTGTCAGATCGCTTTTGAGGAAATCAAGTAGTATCTGCTTCAACCTCCGGTCCTGATGCCACCCGTTCCCAGAAATCCGATGGTCCTTTACGTGACCGCCCTGGAGCGATCCCTCGGCACCCTTCTCACCCAAATGAACAACGAGGGAACATAGAATATCCTCTACTACCTCAGCCGCATGCTCCTCGATGTGGAAATTAGATATTCTCCCATTGAGAAGAGCTCTCGGGTGCTCGTATTCGCCATACAGAAATTACGACACTACTTGCAGCACCACGAGGTACAACTGGTCTCTCGTGTAGACCCGTTGAAGTAAATCCTGAGCCGACCTATGTTGAACGGCCGATTGGCACGCTGGGCAGTGATCCTACAACAGTTCGACATTAGGTTCGTACCTCAGAGGGCCGTCAAAGGATAGGTGTTGGTAGACTTCTTAACTGCCCACCCAACCTCTACGGACCAGCCACTGGATTTGGGCTTTCCTGATGAAGAAATCCTCTCAGTCGATCACGCCACCCCATGCTAGCAGATTCACTTTGACAACGCCTCCCAAGGCCCTACCAGTAGAAGGCTCAACGATCCTAGGCTTAACAGAGTGGGCCTGGGTATTGTCTTCATCACCCCGGAGCAAGCCGTTTTTCCATATTAATTCTTGTTGTTAGAAGGCTGCACCAACAATGAGGAAGAATATCATGCCCTCATCACTGTCCTTGAGTTGGCTCTAGAGGTTAACGTACCCCACCTGTACATAAAAGGGGACTCTGAGCTAGTCATCAAGCAGGTTAATGGTGACTATGCTGTCAGGAAGCCAGAACTCATGCCATTTCTGTAACGCACCCTCCTTATAATGGCTAAGTTCCCCTCCTGACCAGATGTCATTCACGTTCCCCGGTCGTAGAACAGTCGAGCAGATGCTTTGGCCAGCCTGGCCGCATCACTCGTGGAGCCCGAACAGGATGACCTAATCATCTACGTTGTGCACCGGAGAGTCATTTCTCCTGTTATCCCAGAGGGAGATCGTGACCTTCGAGTGAACCATCTCACCGCTGGTGCCCCTACGCCAGGACCCCCCGGGGATTCAGGCGTGGTGATCGAGACAGTTACTGACTAGAGGACACCCTTGGTTGAATATCTCCGGTACGAAAATCTTCCGATGGACTGAGCAGAGTGGGAACGAATCCGGCGCCGCATGCCGCAGTTCACCCTTCAAAGCGGTCCCAGCCGTGAGCAGCTCCTTTACAGGCGCGGGTTTGACGGTTTTCTCCTCCGTTGTCTTCAAGGAGTCGAGATCCCACAGGTCATGCAAGAAGTGAACGCTGGTTCCTGTGGCGCCCACCATGCTGGGTCGAAGTTGTCCCACCAGATTCGAAGGTTGGGATACTTCTGGCCCTCCATGATCCACGACTACATCGAGAACACCAAGAGGTGTCATGCGTGCCAAGTTCATGCTAACTTTATGCATCGGCCACCGGAGTCTCTCCATACTACTAAGTATTCTTGGCCCTTTGCAGTCTGGGGGTTGGATGTCGCAGGGCCTTACCCGCCGACGACGGCCCGCCAGTGTCAGTTCATCTTAACCACTACAGATTTCTTCTCAAAGTGGGCAGAGGTAGCCCCGCTCAGGGAAGTCAAGGCTTGTTCTATAGCCGACTTCGTGAGCTCCAATATCATCTACCAGTTTGGAATACCTCACGTTATCCTCACGGATAACGGAACCAACTTCTGAGCGGCCGAGTTGAAGAAATTGTAAGCGAAGTACAACATTCGCTCTAACCACACCTCCTGCTATCATGCGCAGGAGAATAGACAGATTGAGGCATTTAACAAAACCCTCTCTAACATTCTGCAAAAAATGGTTGGTCAGAATAAGAAAAGTTGGCCGGACAAGCTCCCCAATACCCTCTGGGATTATAGGACGACAACTCGTAACTCCACCCAGGTGACTCCGTATTCCCTGGTATAAGGATCTGAGGCCATCCTTCCCATCGCGGTCCAGCTGCCCTCATTGCGTACGGCGGTCTACGACCAGCAAGTGCTGGATAGAGTTTCTGAGATCTGTCTAGCCGAATTGGAAGCGCTGGACGGAATTAGGCTTCGCGCTTTACATAACTTGGAAAGGTATTAGGGAAGGATGGCTCGAGCGTTCGATAAGAAGGTTCGCCTCCGCTCCTTCCTGCAAGGTGACCTGGTGCTGGCTCTCAGAATGCCAATGATTCCCGGCAGTAAACCACCGAAGTTGGAGCCCAAGTGGTAGGGGCATTTTTTTGTCCATAAGGTCTATCCCAATGGCACGTATTCCCTAGTGACTATGGATGGTGAGCGTATCACTCCTCCCACCAATGCCAGGTTCCTCAAGAAGTACTTTGCCTAAGCCTGTCGGGTCCATCATGACCATAAACTGTATGGTCCTGCATGACCTTAAACTGTATGGTCCTGCATGACCTTAAAATGCACCCGGTCCAACACGACCTTAAACTACACTCTTCCTTACATCTGGGATCTGTGCTCTGAGCTCTAAGACCTAAAACTATGATCCTCTTTTGGTTCTTCCCTTTTCATGGTACGAGTTCTAAGACCTAAAACTAAGATCTGTATTTCGTCCAACATGACGTTAAACTGTATTTCCAGAACTACGTGCAGCTTGATTCTCATCCTGATGAGATACGTAGGAACGCTCGGATGTTTCGTTTTAGGTCCATCCCCAGGAGTTACCACACTCTGCCCTTTCCTGTGGTCTGAGTTCTATGACCTAAAACTAAGATCCGTATTTCGTCTGACATGACGTTAAACTGTGTTTCAAGAACTACGTCTAGCTTGATTCCCATCCTAATGGGATATGTAGGAATGCCCAGATCTTTCATCTCTGGGTCCATCTTGGGGTCCGCTATCGCATCTGTCTCGCCTTTGGGACCTTGACCACAGGATCGTGTGGCGTGGTATGGGATTATTTCTTCATTCATGTCGGATTTTCAATAGCTGCACCACATGCATCATGTCCTTAGGATTAGCCCTCCTATGTCATGTTCCCCATGGAATTTAAAGGCGATGTCTAGAACTACGTATGGCTTGATTCCCATACTTATGGGATACGTAGGACCGCCTGAACACCTAGAAGTCAGGTCCAGCCCCATCTCTTAGGAGATCCCACGATCTCCCGGTTGCCAGGGTGTTTGGCATTGCGCCCCCTCTTTTTCCCAGGGATCCGCCATTCTTTTTTGGACGCTCTCGGACTGAGCCCTCTGACCCATTCTAGTGGTCTGCTGATGTGCTCAGGGTACTCTAATCTAGGAATTGGTGTGCCAGATTCGACTTAGGAAAGTTCCATCCACTTTCCAAGCTTCGTCTTCCCCTTCATTCGGGCCCCCATCATCCTTCACACCTGGAGGGACCCCCAAAAATGGCCCGGATACAACGCCCAAGGGCTCTCCTACCGTCATGGGCCAACGCCTCTGAGGGTTTCAGACAATAAATTGATACGAATCCCGCGTTGCAAACATGGTCAGCGGTTGATGCTCATTTTTTTGTCCCCATGGATAACACGACAGGATACTGCGTTGCGAACATGGTCAGCAGTAATCCTCAGTTGTCATGCCGGTTTTCCCCGAAACCTGAATGTTGGTGGCATGGTTCAAGTCATGTTCCTCCCCACTGTGTCAAGGTGGAATCTCGACACTCCTTGTACTAACCCTTAGTACACCCCCGCACATCAGACAGACCAAGCTGCGTAACGGTGTCTCTCGGGGCTCCCGCGATCTGAGTGCTAGAGTATGTGCTTGGGTCTCTTCTCTACAGGTTGTGTGCAGCTTGAACCTCATCCCCATGAGGAATGAGGAGTCACCCAGACATTGCGTTTCGGGCCCAGCATAGCTGGGAGCAAGCATCTCCTGCCCCCCTGATTGTTGAACCCTCGTAGGCCCCTTTGGCCCGAGGATACTCTCTCAGAACCGCACATGGTGATGGTATGGGATTACGTCCTTGCCCGCATGAGGTATTCTTTATTGCATCATGTGTGTTCCTAATGGTCCAAACCTTACGACCTTAAACTGTGTGACGGTCCAAACCATACGACCTTAAAATGTGTGACGGTCCAAACCATATGACCTTAAAATGTGTTGTTGGTCCAAACCATATGACCTTAAACTGTGTGACGGTCCAAACCATATGAACTTAAACTGTGTGACGGTCCAAACCATATGACCTTAAACTGTGTGACGGTCCAAACCATATGACCCTGAAATTTGTTGTTGGTCCAAACCATATGACCTTAAACTATGTGACGGTCCAAACCATATGACCTTAAACCGTGTTGTTGGTCCAAACCTTACGACCTTAAACTGTGTGACGGTCCAAACCATACGACCTTAAACTGTGTTGTCGGTCCAAAACTTACAACCCTAAACCATGTGATGGTCGAAACCATACAGACTTAAACTGTGTTGTCGGTCCAAACCTTACGACCTTAAACTGTGTGATGGTCCAAACCATACGACCTTAAACTGTGTTGTCGGTCCAAACCATACGACCTTAAACTGTGTGATGGTCCAAACCATACGACCTTAAACTGTGTTTTTGGTCCAAACCATATGAACTTAAACTGTGTGATGGTCCAAACCGTATGACCTTAAACCGTGTTGACCGTCCAAACCATACGACCTTAAACTGTGTTATTGGTCCAAACCATACGACCTGAAACTGTGTTGTTGGTCCAAACCATAGGACCTCAAACTGTGTGACGGTCCAAACCATACGACCTTAAACTGTGTTGTTGGTCCAACCACAGGACCATAAACTGTGATGATATCGTCCTTGCTATGTGCCGTTAGGACGCTACTACTCTAGAACTACGTATGGCTTGACTCTCATCCTTATGAGATACGTAGGAGCGCTCGGGGCACTTCCCCGCGGGCCTAGCCTACCTTCGTGTTCGGTCCCTCGACTCGAGCATTTCCCCAGAGAGAACATGGTAAATAGGGCTTAGGTCCTTATTCACGTCAGGTTTTGTAACCGCCTCGCCACGTGCCCATTTCTCCCCTTACCCATTCATGTTCCAAGCTCTAAGACCTTAAACTAAGATGCTTCCAAGAACTTTGTATGGCTTGATTCTCATCCTTATGAGATATGTAGGAACACCTGGGGCACTTCCCCGCGGGCCCAGCCTACTTTCGTTTTCAGTCCCTTGACCTAAAACCTCACCTAAGGGGGGTGTGCGGTGTGACATGGGATTATGCCCTCATTCACGTCGGGTTTTCACCGCGCCGTACACACCCCCTATTCCCATTCACTCCAGGTGTTTGAGTTACTCCACCGTGTGCCTCTTATGTTTCCTTCCGACCTTTGGTCTGAGTTCTAAGACCTAAAACTGAGATCATTTCTTTGACTTTTTACGACTCGCTCTCTCTTGTGGGATTGCACGATGTGGTGTGGGATTATGTCCTCATTTACATCGGTTTACTCACCGTGCTGTGCTTATCCCCAGATGAGATGTGTTCCCCGTCCCGCATGACATTAAACTGTATTTTGTTCAACATGATGTTAAACTGCGTTTCAAGAACTATGTGTGGCTTGATTCTCATCCTAATGAGAAACATAGGACTTCTTGGACATTTCGTTTTGGGTCCAGCCGTAGGGATTACTTAACCCCGTCCTTCCTTATTTTCGGCCCCTCAGCCCGACTTCATGGGAAGTGGTGTAATCGGGACATCTACCCCGAGCAGGTTTGGGATGCCCCATGATAATAATGGGAAGCGACAGTTCTCTCGCCAAAGAGGTCCTGCCTAGAAATTGGGACGACCCGTGATCAGGTCGGTATGTCCGCCTAATGCACCTTCACCATGATGGCGCAATTTTGGGAGTGTTGGACTCTGTTCGAACAAGCCACCACTCCACCTTCCACGCTTTGCGTCCCCCCTTATTCGGATCCTCATTTCCTTTCATGTTTGATGGGACCCCCTAATAGTATGGATGCTCGACCAATGGTCCGCCTACTATCATGGGCCAACGTTCCGGAGGACTGGTCATGTTTGACGGGACCCCCTAATAGTATGGATGATAGACCTATGGTCTGCCTACTGTCCTGGGCCAACATTCCGGAAAACTGACCGACGATATTTGAGTTAGGCCCCGTGTTGCGAACATGGTCAGCGGTCAGCCCTCATTTATTGTCCCCATTCTAGGCCAACATGACATGGATGCTGGGTTTCCACCACGGTTGACAGTTATCCTCCATCGTTCTGCCCCATTGTGTTCCGAATTTGGACAGCGTGATTCACCCTTCCTCTCCATCCCCCTATGTTCGGATGGATTTCAATGCCCCCGGCATCACCCCACTCGTGTGTTAGAGTACATTGAGAAGTTGACATATCAATCAGCCCGGGGTCTCCTCAAAAGTCCAAGCCCAATTTCGGACACCTGAAGCTTGGTCAATGCCCCACAGTTGGATGAGATGATGACACGAGTATCCTCTACTTCTCGCGTTGGGCGTGACCCACAGGAGCCTAGGGATGGGTTGTTATTCGTTTCGAAACTATGGTTGAGCGCATTAAACCAAGGGTACAAATGAATGGATTTGGACATATATTGGATTGAGACGATGAGAAGTACAAACAGAAAGTTCATGAGATGGCAAAAACAAAGCCCTTAGGGATCAGCGTGGTGAAGCGATCTTTCCAGCACTGCTACCCTTTGGTTGGTAGCCCCCAGGACCGCTTCTCGCTCTTTGAAGACTCTCTCCTCATCAGCCACCACAGAGCGCAGCTCGCCAGCCCTAGCTTGTGCCTGCGCCCACTTGGTTCAAAGTACAGTCATCAGGTGACTCGCCTCCACCAGTTATTCCTGCGCGTCAGCCAGCTGGGCCATCAGTTGCTCCACAAGATCAGAGCTTGTTGCGATTAAGGCCTCCTTCTCTGCCGCCTGCCCTTCGAGGTGCCGGACTTCCTGCTCCGCCCTCAGCAGCGCTTGATCTCTCGCAGATCCTTCCCAGCACTGGGAAATGTCATCGCACCGGCTTCTCTCACGTATCTTCTCGGCCATGTAATCACGGACCGTCAGATGAAGGTGCTGAGCGTTAGCCCCTCCGGCGCACAGGAAGCACAACCAGGTCTGAAGTGATCCCATCTGCCTCAGCCAATCCGACTGGGGCTGTCTGAGGAAGTGCTGGATACACTTCCACCCCTTGCATCGTGTCATCCGACTCTCCTCAGATGCCTCTGAGTCTGAGTCATCTATCTCCTCGTGGTCAGCAGATCAATATATGGGGAAGGCAGCCAGCAGATCGGCAGCCGGATCTGCCCCAGGGATGTCTTCGTGAGGAATAGAATCCTCGACGTCCGGGCGACCTTCTTCTCTCGCCCCAGCAGCAATGAGGCCTCCACCAACTTCCGACCTCGTCTCGGGAATAGCGCTGCTGATGTCCGCCGCCCCCTGTTCATCAATTTTCGGGGCTGACTCAGTGTAGGGATCATGTTCTAAACGAGGTGGTATGTCCGCCGTTGGTCCACTCGCGGACGGCCCAGGCTTTGCAACCTAACGTGCCTCCAGTGTTGAGATCACTGCGCAAGGCATATGCTGGTCAGACGAGATCTTTTTCCACCAAGTGCCAGTAGTGAAGCGTGAGACTTATAGGAATCCAGAGCGTCGGTCCCCAGTGTTTCGGCCGCTGCAGGAGCCGCCGTAAGGGGAGACCCCTCCATGCTTTCTAATTTAATGATGGGTGTCAGATCCCCATCATGTCCCACCGGTTCCTCTCCTCCCTCCTCTGGTGGGGACGCCCTTCCAACGCTCAACTGCTCCTGAGTAGTATGGGGAAGTGGTTTAGAAGTTAGAAAGAACAATGGATGAATAAGGGAAATGAATGAAGACAGAGGCAAACCTCAAGAATCTCGGTTATGTCGAGTTCAAAGCCGGAAATCTCGCCGCTCACTCGGAGACTCCCTTGGTAGGTCTCCCCTTGTGACCCCTCACCTTCGAGCTCTTCTTCTTCATCTTCTCCCTTGCCTTCTTCCTCTACGGTTTCCTCCTCCCCCTCCGACTCCTCGTCACTGTCACCTTCTCCCTGTGGCATCGCTTCCGGATCATTCTCCTGGCCGAGCATCACTTTCACTAGGAAAGGTGGCTCCGCACGCCACCCCCTTTGGCATGCGTATGCGTCCATGGCTGTCAGATAAGCATGCCGCTGATGGAAGTTTACTGAGTTGGTAATTCGAACGAGCCCGAACTCTGGCAGTTGGATCCTGTTTTGCATTATCTTCTGCCAAATGGCTTCGATGCTCAACGATTTTCGCAGGGTCATCCATGCCGACCAGAGTAACGGGAGAATTGCGTCTTGGGAAGGATCGAGCAGGTATCTTATCTGCTTCCCGGGTAGTTCCATGGCTGCCTCATGTGACCCTCCTGTGGGTAACGAGGATGTGGCCGCACCATGTGATGTTCCCGCTGCCGAAGTCCTGGCCTGCGCAGGCCTCGCTTCCTGACGCACCCTTGGTTCCCCCCTTCCGATGGCATCATGCCTTCTTTCCTGTCGCCCGGTTTCCGCGTGAGAAACCTCGAGTTGCCGGACGCGCTTGCATAATAGCCCCTCAAGGTACGCAATGGTCCAGTGTTCTGCGTATTCAGTTGATAGGCCAGCATCAACCCTGGTGGGGGGAAGAGTGACGACATCCCCAGAGCCGAAGGTGGTATACATCAACCACATCTGGCGTAGGACGCATGGATTCTTCTCTTTCCAGACAGCCGTGAATACCTTCTTCAGCATTCGTTGGAGGCACCCGAACTACCTGGAAAATTTGGATGGTACGTTAGGCTCACAGATCACCTTCCCGTCGATCCGATCCATGAGCACCCCGCCCCGAATGCTCTGGAAGTATTCTTGTTGTTCCAGAGAGCCTCGACCGTTGTCCACCAGCTGGCCGACTGGGGTGGGGAACAGGCTGAAGTTGAAGTTGTCATGGTTGCCGATGCAGATCCTCACACCCTCCTCACTGAGCATCATCGACACCACCCCTATGATGTTTAGCAAGGACGGTCGCAGACCATTTCCCGGAGGACAGACGTCGTTAGGGAAAGTGTACCCTCCGAGATGAGCTGCCACCCAGCCATGGAAGATCTGTAAGGGACAACATACTCTCTGAGGCGACCCCCCTCGTGAGATGCGCCCCAAGATGGCATACAACTTGGCCAGTATGGGGATGCCCAAGTTAAACCATTTGTTGGCGGCCATGGAGCCTACCATCACCAATGTTGCTTGGCAGATGCCCATCCTCGCGTCCCGCACTGGTAGGATCCACCTGCTCAGGAAGGCGACAAGGAACCCGACATACCGGACGTTCGGGTCCCGGGCCTCAATGATGCAGTAGCCCCATGATTGGTATTGCCCCGCCTCTAGGGTCCTCCAGTATGACCCATACCTGCTCCTCTGAGTCACGGTTGGGCACCGTTTGCCCCATCCTGGCATCTTGACGGCCAGATCCTTCTCGAGGAATAGGGTGAACCGGACCTTGAAGGCAACGTCCTTCAGGAGGTCCTTGACCCCCAGCCTCTCTTTGGCCAGCACCAACAGGTGCTACGTCAGCATGGGCGTCTGCGACCTGTCTCCCCAGGTGCTCTATGGAGGAACGAACTCGTCGTATTGGTTACCCTCCAGTGGGATACCTCCAATGCAGTGAACATCCCAGAGACTGATGCCGACTTCGCCATGATGAAAGTGGAATGTGTTGGTGTCAGGAGACCACCGGGTGAATAGCTCCGGTCCGAGTTCAGGCTGGCGGTGGAGGTGGAACTGTGATGTCCATACCGCCTCGAACTGGCCGATATACCGCAGTTCATCCCCAAACTGGTCACAGGTATGGCAGACCCAGAACGCCCAGGCCCATTCGCTGGTGAAGTTTCCCTCGGACTGCAGGTCCCAATCCTTTATCCATCCCTTCGTATCATCCGTGACGCTCTGACAGAACGTGCTCGCGTAGAGGGCCAGAGAATACTCTGCCACAGGCTCGTCTCCGGTAATGGTCCTAGTCCTCGGGTTCAGGACATATACGTCTATATGTCTGGTTTCCCTGGAAGGATGGCCGTTGTTGGTGATGTTGTAGTGTGGAAGTCCGTCCTCCCAAGTCACCCAAGACCGCGACGTGTCCACCTCGAAGCCCGGCAGTGGCACCTCCTCCAGGATGCCAAAATTCCAGAGTGGAAGGTTGTCAGACAAGGGATACATCTTCTCAGATGGAGTCAGCAGATTGAAAAAGGTCAGATTGTTGGAGACAATCACCTTGGCGCCATAAACCTCCTCGTTCGCCACCATTTCTGCCCTAAGGGCAGCAGCTTCCCCCTCATCAAATCGGTTTGCAGCCATCTCGAATTTTTCAGGAGTTTGGAAAAATCAGGATGTAGTGCGTAGAATCGAAGGGTTTTGCGTGAAATCTGAAGGAGTTGCGCGAAATCCTGGAGATGAGCGCGCAATCAGCACGCAAAGCGCGGAAGATCACGAACATGTGAAAAATCACGTCTGAATTTTGGATGGAATTCCGCACTGCCAGAGCGTTTTTACGCACAACCGCGGAAGCGATTTTGCGCATGAGAGCGATGAGCTTATCGCACGGAAAAAGAGGAAGTACGGATTTGGGACCCAGGGCCCCTTTTTATAGGCAAGGCCAGGGTTCTGTGCCGCGCAGAAATAGGATTTCACTCGCGTCCGTAGTTTTGCGTGCCCCATCGGAATTTTGCGCGCAACTTGACCAGGAGACTCAGTGCTTCAACGTTTCGACGTTTCCCTTGGAATCCGACCATTGAGAACTCTCGCCAATCCAATTCCAAGTGGGGGCATTTGTTGACGCCGAAAAAAGTCCGTAACTCTCGGAGGAAGTTTTGAAATGACGAAGCGAAGTCATATTCAGAATCAGAGCCCCGATCCAGAGGCCCGGGATGTGGTGCGCGAAATAAAGGAGGATCCGTGTGAAAAATTGTTCTTGCGCGCATAGTATCCCCGGGTTTCATGGAATTGAGCCGATGAGGCACACAATCTTTGCGTGCTCCGGTTCTGCGTGGCGAGGTTTTGCGCGCCGACTATGCTCGATGAGAAAGATTTCACGCACCACCTGGATTCCGTGCCGGACGTCGCTTATAAATAGAAGGTGACCCCTAAAGGTCTGGGGGTTGCGGAATTCGAAGCCACTCTCTTGAACGCAATTCATCTCCCCCCGCGAGCAAAATGACTTCCAGGTAATCCATCATTTCGTGCAACCTTTCCCCGGAGTACGCCTTTGCGCGCAACTCCACCGGCTTAAGTGAATTTGCCCCCTTCCCCGGGTTCTAACCATGCGCACAATCCGGTCTCGTGCGTGCAATACCCTGCCATGCACGCAATAACCTACGCGTAATTTCCTCTCCGCGCGCAATTCTCTTGCTCCAATTGTGCGTTGTCCCGGTGTTTTGCACGCAAACCTTCCCTTTTGCGTGCAAAGCCCAGGACCCCCCACCTTAACGCCCCTTGGCTGCCCCCTGCACCGGCACCTGATGTCTCCCCTGCCGGGCATGCGCGCCATGAATTGTTTTCCCGTACGACCTTCCAGGCTCATGCGAAGTAACCTCAAGGTCCCTTGGGCCGTGTTTCCCATTGAGTTGCTTTGACTTATGCTTCTCCTCATAGGCACGCTAACAGCTATTGCTTCTTCACATAGAAACGCTAACGTGGACCCCCCGGTGGTTGGCCCTGCGGCCCCCCTTCACTATGGCCTTGTCGATTCCTTCTCTCCCACAAGGGGTAGAGGGCATTGGGAATGTAGGCCCTAGGGGTGTGGAGTGAACCCACCTCGTCCAAGCTGCAGGATGTTAAACTGCTAAGCACCTTGTCCTTAACACATGACGTTAAACTGTGGTCTGACCCCATGCTTCGCACGTAGGGTCCCCCCCAGCTCAGACATTTTTTACGCCTCTCATCTCCACGGGAATGGACTCTTCCTCACATGGAATGAGATCCTCCTTGTCGGAGTGGCGTTTGTCCACGGGGGAAGGTCCGCCTCAGAGCGTAAGCCCCTAGCCTCTCAAACGGATGGTTGCACCCGTGCATCTCCGTGCTTCCCCCCTGCCAAGGCCAGTGGAGTCCTTTTCCCACTGCGCTTTGTCGCACCACGGGCCTCCACCCTGGAGTAAGCCCCGACACCAAGGGACACTAACCACACATAAGCCCCTGTTTCATCTTTGGGCCGCTCAACGCGTAAGCCCCATTTCGCTTCTCACAGACGCACCTTTTTGTGATGTGATCGTATGGTCCCTACTGCCTCTTGTTTCCCACACCGAGCATGAATCACATGGGCTTAGAGTGCGCATCGACCATGACATCCTCTTATGGGACACCTCAGAGCATAATCACCATCCTAGAGAACTACGTGGACTTTGATCCGTGCTAAAACACGGTACGTAGGAAGCCTCCACAAGGTTCAAGCCCACCACCCGGTCATCCCGACCTCTCCACATCGGTTCCCAGACCACATTGGGCCGCCTCAGAGCGTAATCCCCAAACCTCTCATCCCGCATGACATTAAACTGTATCTCGTCCCACATGACGTTAAACTGTATCTCGTCCTGCATGACGTTAAACTGTATCTCGTCCTGCATGACGTTAAACTGTATCTCGTCACGCATGACGTTAAACTGTATCTCGTCCCGCATGACGTTAAACTGTATCTCGTCCCGCATGACGTTAAACTGTATCCCGTCTCCGCAAGACGTTAAACTCACGACATACCCCATGTTAAACATGGGAAGCCGATGAAAACCTCAGATGGTACACATTCCCCGCGTTTGATGTGGGATTCCTCGGGCTTTCGCGCCCTCGAGAAGCCCTCTGATGAGGGACCAAAGACAGACATGCCAACGACACCCCAACGTGACCATTATCCTTACCGAAGGTTGCTGCCCCGAAAAGACCCCTTGGAGTGTCTTGACGGAAGCAGCGTAATTTACTGGCGTCCATGTAGATATGGCACCGGGAATGAGCTTCACGAACCCGTCTTAAATCTGTGAGGGAGACCCAGACTAGGTGATGAGCTCTGAGGAGTAATCCACGGAAGGAAGAACCGACATCCCATCATCTCAGTTTCGATCAAGGAGCAGACATACCTGAACAAGGAATGGATGCCACCCGCCTTTGGAAAGCGGGAATGCGGGGTAACAAGCCATGCGTCCACCCCACAGACGGATGCGTGCGCCCCGAAAAAAGTATCGGAGCAACAACTATCATTTCAAAATGTAACTAATACACCATAATGAATTTCAATATGTTTAAATATTTTTATATCACCTATCATATGTGACGAATAACCACTTTCCATAATCCATGGTTTCTTCTTATTACTTTCTTTCAAATATGTCTCAATAATTAAAGCTATTTCCTCAACCTTATTCTCTTCAGTTTTATTTTCTATTCTATCATAAGAAAGTTGTTCTGGAAGGAGTGTCATACATATTCTCTTCATGATGACTAGGCTGATCACCTCTTCCACAAACATCTTCCATACATTCAAAATGAATCTTTTTTTGGAAAGTTTCTAACATCTTTAGAATTCACTTTTTCAAATTTCTGTAAGTTATGAAAGTCTCTCAATATACTTTCACTATTTCTTCCATGCTTCTCAAACCTTCTTCTGGGTAAGGATATGTTTTTCCAAAAATTATAATCCATATTCCAATAGATTACATAACCCCAGAAATAACAATTAAATCATTATTTTTTATTGAAATAAGATCTTTCTCTATTGAAACATTATCGAGGATGGTAACTTCTTTCATATTTAACATTCTCAGGACATAGACCATCATTTCTTTTGAGTCAGTTTTCTAATTTTATAGATTTCATAGTTTTCACACATCATTTGCACCCAATATTTCCTAATAATTTTTACAGAATATAAAATTTCAAAAGAATCAGATGAGACATTATTTTTGGTAATATAATATTTCAACTCATTCTCATATTGAGCCTTCTCAACAACCTTAGAAGTCTCAACTTTTACTTTTGAAGATTTGTTTAAGTTCTCATTCATATTCCTTAGGGTTCTTTTAGATTCAATAAGTTTTTACTAAATATTATTAACTTCTTATTCCTTTGTTTCTAGCTTCTTACTGAGATTCTTCAATCATCTTTCCCTGTTCAGCAATTATAAGTTTCTAACATAAAATCTCCTCAATGTTTTCTTCCACCTAGTTGATAACATATTTTCTTCCACCATATATATCTTGATACTATTTATTCATAAATATAATTTCTTTATGGAGCTTTTTTTTTTCTCAAGACATGGAATAATTTGGGTTCTGAGTTGACACTCTCTATAATATTCTTCACCACCTTCTTCACTCTCTGAGGAATATTTTTTTTCTCAACCATAGTAATGATGGATTTGAATTATTTTGAACTTTCATCTTTATATGAATTTCTATAGGCTGAGTCATATTCATATTTCTTACTCAAAATAATTTTTTTGTTTCTTGAAACCTTCTTCTTGTATCTTTTAGAAGAATTTTCTTCTTTATCATTTTTGTTCCACTTCTTCCATCGAGGTTTTTTATCAGAATCATCTTGATATTCTCTGATGTTCTCCTTGGGGAAATTCATATCAATGTATCTAATTCCATCACACTCAAAACATTTGAGAGTAATTTTTCCTCTATAATTTCTTCTTCCTCTTAGATAGTTCTTGAATATGAGATACATTATTTTTTCACTCAACTCATCATCTTCCTTGTCATCAAACTCACAAGGATCGACTTCATCAATATATTGCATTTTCATATTTCATAGGGATTAAAAATCCATTTCATGTTTCATCTTATTTTTAATGATTTGAGCTTTCCCTATTTCATAATAAAGATTAATGTTATGAAATTCATCAAGAGATAAATAATCCTTATTTTCTAAAGAAGAAATTTTAGAATCAAACATGTCTGAAAAGATTATTATAAGTTTCTACACAATTGAAAAATATTACAATAAATCTCCAAATCATATGATGTTGTAAAAAATTTAATTTACTATAGTGAATTATTCATCAATTATTTCTTCCTCCCTTATTCTGATGTCTTTATACTTACTACCCCATATTTGTAGCTTTTCTTCCTTGAATTTAGTATTCCCTTCGAAAAAACTTTCCAGCTTTTCCGAATACTTTTTTATATTTTAACATCCATCACCTTCTGATAAAAATTATATAATAAGGACAAAAGGATTGAATTTTTATCCTTTATATTAACTTTTATGTTTCTCTTATTAGCAAATTTCATGGGGGGTAACTTTCTCAATATATGGAAAACCAATAGTAACGTCATCAACAACTTCCAAGCCAAGAGATATGAGATAAGGAATCATCCTATTTTTCTATCCATAATAATTTTTTCTATTGAATGTTGGAATTCCTCTACTATTGACAGAATTTATATTATCAATTATAAGGATTGAACAATGGAACCTTCCTCTGATACCAATTAAATTACCAAGGATTGAATAATAATTGAGGGGGGGTGGAATACGTGGTTCACTTTTTATAAGTTTCAAAAATTTTAGAACTTCAACCCTTGCAAACTGTTAAGATTTATATCCTTATCAACTTTTAGTAAATACAATGTTCATCCTTAGGGTGAGAACCTAAGTCCTTTCCATAGATACTCCCATGGGTCTATATAAATCCACTATTAGGAAGAAGTGAATAAAACTTGTTCCAAATCTTGTTAGACCCCATCTATCTTCTGATAGAAAAAAAATATACTGACTCCCATCATTTTACAAAGTTTTATTTTAAAACAATTGATCCAATAAAAATAATAAAAACAAATTTTGAAACTTCTCAAAAAATTCCCATCCCAAATCCTCAATCCAATTTAGCTAGATTTTATTCTCTCAATTTGATGATGTTGTATCCTAATTTTCTCAATACAATGATGTTGGATTTTGGATCTGATTTCTTTCAATACAATGACACTAGAATTTGGATCTGATTTCTTTCAGTACAATGATGATGGATTTTGGATCCAATTTCATTCAATAAAATGCTGATAGATTCTGGATCAGATTTATTTCAATACAATCTTGTTGGATTCTAGATATGATTCTTTGAATACAATGATTCCAGATCTGATTTTCTGAGTATGATAATTCAATACAATGAATTCAGTCTCAATATCCGAAACTCAATCTCTAATCCAATGCTCAATTCAATGATTCTTCAATCAGATGACAACATTCAATTTTTAATTCTCCAACAATCCTCCTTTTTCACATGTATGAAATTTGTGAATGGATGAATGATCTTGGGAAGTATTTATAGTAAACTCAGAAAACAACGACGGGAAACAAGGAAACTTTCCACACTTCCTCAAATCATGAATTCTTCAAAAATCACTCACATTTAAAACATCAACTTAGACTTATTTAAACCTAATTATATCTCATTTATATTTACACAAAATTGAAATTCAAGTTTGACTATGTAAAATCATTATACCTTTCTTAGATCATTATGATTTGTTTCTTTCTCAGCTTCATTGCGATCTTTTTCTTTCTCAGCTTCATTACAATCTGTTTATTCTCAACTTCATTATAATCTTTTTCTTTCTCAGCTTCATTACATTCTATTTATTTCTCATATCATTTTGATACTTTTCTCTCTCAGTTTTATTATGATATATTCCTTACTTAGCTTCATTGCAATATTTTACTTTTTCAGCTTCATTATGATCTATTTCTTTCTCAACTCATTATGATCTTTTTATTTATCAACTTTATTACAATCCATTTATTTCTCATCTTCATGATGATCTTTTTATTTCATAACATAATTACCATCTGTTTCTTTCTCATCTCATTATGATCATTTTCTTTCTCATCTTCATTACAATCTATTTCTTTCTCATCTCATTATTATCTTTTGAGTGGACTGGATATAATTATCAGTATCCCTTCCTATTTCAATCTAGTGCTAATCAATCTAGGTACAATCATTATCCTCCTAAGTATGATCATGGTAATCCTGGGTATTAAAAGTTTTTTTCATTAGATGGAAAACTAGATTCTATAGTACCTAATGCCGATCAATCTCTATATGATCAAATTTCCATTATGATGGAATTCTCATTACGATGAAATTACCATTATAATGGAATTCTCATTATGATCAAATTACCATTATGATGAAATTATTCATTTTATAATTTTGAATTTCTTCAAACCTCTCCACCATTTCCTCAAGATATTTTATCATGAATTTTTTCATGATTTGTGAGAAATTATTTATTATAAAATCATCATCTAATTTTGTTTTAGAAATTACGAAAAATTTACAACTCATGAACTCAAATTTTTTTATCAGAACTCTTCAAAAAAAATAATTTTTTATATAATTATTTTGAATTAAATTATTTTAAATTTCATGCTGAGGGACCTGAATATGATTCTATGCATCTGGTGCTTCCCAGTCTGATTTTTCTGAATACATATAAAAACATTCTACCCCTTTTTTAGAACTTATATTTCTTCATTATTTCTAAACACATCATTAACATGAATTTAAATATGATTCCTGGAAAACCAAAACATTATTTTACAAAGAGAGTTAGTGTTAAACAAATAAATAACTTTTTTAAAACAAAACATCACAAAGGTTCTTCATGTACTCTAGAGGATCATACTTGAAGAGGAAAAACAAGTATATAATGAACAATGCTACCTTGAATAACACAATAAATATATGAATACAAATTTCCGAAAAAAAGAAATATATAAATGATATTATGCTGTTATAATTAAGAGAATATATAAGAGGTAATAGGACCATTGAAGTATGACATTTGGAATCTAACTGTTGGAATCTAACCTCTAGATCTTGGTAGTTGGAAATATTAACATTATAATAGTAATACGATGATTATTATTAAAATTTTCCAGTAAAATGAATAAAATCATTTGATAATAATATATTTTATAATTAAATAAATTTATATTAATCAATTAATGAAAATATAAGTACATTCATATTGCTTAGAAAACAATATTTACATGAAGAATGAGTTTCTAATTTTTTGTTAGAAATCCCAAGATTTTCAAATACAAAATGTTTTTTACAGAGAAATTAGATATCTAAAAAAATGAAAACTATTTTTATAAAAATGATATTAAATTTGAAACTATCACAATTTTTTTTCCTATAGTGACTTTTCTTAATTTTCAAGGACATCCAAATTTTCCTCTAAATAGTAAAATAAAGTAAGCATTTACGTTGTGTATTACAATATAATTATGACATATAAATTATTTAATAACTAATATAAGATAATCCATGACCAAAATAACTCATTAAATGAAAATAATGTATTAAATGAATTAAAATTATTTTCCAAACCAATAAACAACTTTAAGAAGTCAAAATTGAAAATTAAGGTTTTAAAAACAATATTCTATGGAAATATTCTTTTCCATAGACAATATAATATAAAATATTGGATTTATATTATAAAAATCAAATATATTAAATATCATTCATTAAATTTCAAAAACTATAAGCCAAAAACATGGGTAAGGTAATCATTTTATATTTTCGACAACCTATATTTACAAGGCCTATGCATAAGAATTATTAAACAATCTTCCCTCATTTACAATAAATACCCACCTGATATCTCTTTAATCTTATTTCAATATCCTTGAAGCATTAATATACCATAATTTCTCAATTATTAACCCCACAAGGAGTTTCTAAGGTTCTAAGGAGCTCTTAACAATATCTAAGAACCTACTTTGAAATGTAATGGTCCCTAACCTATTGTATTTATTTAATTATGTTATTACTTCCAATTACTTTTCATTAAAATGTGAAATGTTATCATACCATATTTATATAAATTATTTTTTATCAATGATATATATCCATTATATCTCATTATACAATATTCATAAGTCGTAATAATACTCATAATGTCCTATAGTCATACAACAATACTAAATTATCATAAAGAAACGAGTGTGTATAGTTTTACTAGAAATGACATATCTTTATATATAAAAATAGGTGGATGAGGATCTTAAATAGATGAACCTAGGGGTATTAACCTTAAAATAGTTTTTAGGTATTAATCCAATCATCAAATGGTGCATAAAAAGTGGTGCTTGCTACACAACTGATTTGAAACCCCTAGGGGATTTTCTTTGGATGATTCTGATGACATTTTCCGACCATAATAAAGGATTGAATTATATTTCTATTGGGATTTATCCATAATTTCATTAGTATATATTTATTTTAAATAAATTCTTTAACTTACTAGACTCATTGACACTTTTAATTTTTATAAAGTACCCTATAATGATAAATCAAAATTCATAACTTGATAAGGGTACATATTTGAAGACTATGAACCTCTAATTATTCCCAATATGAGTTTTAAAAAATTATGTTTGTCAGGGTATTAGTAGATGGTGTTAATTTTATAATTTCATATGGTGGATGGAATGAATTCTAAACTGGGTTTTAGAATGAAATTATAAAGGTTGGATCATCTTAATGTAATATTTTTAGACATGGTTTGAGGATCAAAATGTTCCTTGGGTGTTAGGGTAAGTATTTAGAGCTTCAATTTATTTTTATAAAGTTTTAGAGGTTTCTATCCAGGGTTCACCATTTTGTATACATGACTTGGGATAAATTTTGTGATTCTCTAACGGTGAGGTTTTTTTCTATTCAATTTATATAGAACATGGTTTTCTAGCTTGGTCAATACATAATTTTAAGGAAACCATCTCAATTCTAGGAGAAACTACATGTGGATGGGTTTAGTTTGGATGGTTGGTTCATGTTTTTTGTATAGTTTAAGACAAACCATTTGAGATGATGTTGAACAAGGAAGAGCCTACCACATAGTTTAGCACATGATTTTGAAAACTGGGTGGTCCAACCATGTGAGATGAGTGTAATTGGGTAGATCAATCCACATGGCTGGCACATAGTTTTTCCAACCATTTGGCTGAACCATGAATCCTATTAAAATGGGAATGAATAAAATTTTAACCTCTAGATATTATGAGGGTGAATCCCACCTCTCCCCTTCGTTTCTACCTTGTACAACTAGGGGGTTTCTCTCCCTTTGTTCTTCTCTTTAAACAACTTAAAGGATGGTGTTCCAGGGGTGTTTAAACACCAGTGTGAGGTATTCCTCCATATATATATTATCCTATCCATCCCTTATATCTTTTTTAAATTTCTTCTTCACCATGTTATATTTTCATTGGTGATTCCACTAGATCATGGTGTAATTGCCCGATTATGAAGGGGCATTCAAGAAGCCTAGGATGAGGGGAACTTGAGATTCCATCTACACTCAATTTATCAATGATTCATAAAGGTATGCCTCTATTTTCTTTATTCATTGTGTATTTCAAAATTTTTAATTAAATTTATTATATTGTTGGTGCCAATTTTCAGGATTTATCTCATTATAGGTTTGAGGGTTTTTCAGGAAGGGTCGACACCACATAGTTCAATGAATGGGTTATGGTCGAGTGACCCGTGACTTTTTGGCTTCTATGAAATTTTTAATGAAGTATTTTAGTTAATTATAAATTGTTATAATTAACATTTTCCGATCATTTAGCATGATTTAGGGTCTATGGTTGGTTGGATGAGGCTGGATGTGGTTCGATGGGACTTGAAAAAGATGAAATCCATTGTAGATGAATTTTAATAGTGCATTTAATGAGTTAGGTATCCCTCAAATTTAACACATAGTATCTTAGGTTTATAAGGGCATTCATAGTGTAGTCATTCTGATATCACCAGTATTGAACCAATGGGAATTAAATTCCTAATGTTAATAAATTCCTAATCATGTCATATTTTATTAATGTGGGAAGTTGGTTGAAATACTGATTGTGAAATTAAATTTTACAACCATCAATAAATGGAAATTTATTTTCTATATTTAATTTAATTTGACCCAATGTAATTGTGTAGTTGAATTATTAAGTATATTTGAGTAATGGTTAGGTGTTTAAAACTAGTTTAATGAATATAAATGGGTTTTGGATTTTGGTAATAGAGATGAGAAATGTCCTTGATGATATGTGTTAGGTATTGTAAAATGTTATCCAAGATATTAGTTTAGAAAATGGATTGGAAACCATTTTTATAATTGAAATAAATTTTTTATAATGGTTTTTGAAATTTGATTTGGCAATTTTTTTGAAATAGAAAATTTTAATTCCCATTTTTTCCTTGTTTTTATATATTTTGTGTTATGGAAGTAGTGTACATTTTTTTATTATTACTCGTGATTGTTAAACTAGGGTGAACACAACTCCCAAGAGATACTTGGATTTGTGGTTAACCCAAGGTGAACATGGATCCCAGTGAATAATTAGTATGGATGGTTAACCCTAGGTGAACATGGACCCTGGGAGACATAGATATTCATGGTTATAATTATGGTGAACATGGACCCTAGGGGGATTATGGGGACCCAAGGAAGGGTATATTACCCCATTAGTTCCTCTTGTTTAGAATAAGTACATGTATACTACCCTCAGTCAGGCAATGGTAGGAACAATCATCACAATGTGATCAAAGATACCTAGAACTAGACGAGGGAAGTTTGTATCATTCCTAAGGTGAACCCAACCCATTGGTTTGGAATTTTTTTTATACAATTTTTTAATGTTTTTATGGTTGTTATTGTGTTTTCTTACATTTCACACTCTTCCATGCCTCTAAAATAGTTTTTGGTATGTTTAAATTACCCAATTTTTGGTTAAGTAAAAATTATATATATTTAGACATCTAATTCAAAAACATCCCAAAGTAAAAAAACATCAAATACAAATGTCTTCAAAAACCATAGGCCCATTTTCTTAAAACATTTCCCTAAAAGAAGAATGAAAACCACAAAATACTTATTCAAATTTCAAAAACTCAAATTTCATATGTTTTGAAAACTTACAATAGAAAGTTCAACCTCCAGCCTAAAGCTAACCTTGAGACTTTATCCCTGACACTCCAGCTACCACCAATATCAAAAAAGCACCACCGCCGATGAACCTGCTCTCTAGAAACAACAAAATTCACCACAATCACCATCATACTTAAACAAACCATTAAAAAATTATCTTTTTCCATAAAAAATGAGACCAATAAATGAAAAATTCCAATCATTAGAATCCAAAACCTTGAAACCCCTTAGTATAAAAAACATCACCAGATGAAAACATTCAATAAAAATGAAAAATCATCAACTAAACATTTCTAATGACCTATAATGAAAACCAATATACATCCATCAGAAAACTATAATTGAGATCCAAAACAAAACCATTTATTAAACCTAAATAAAATATGGGATCTCACAAAATCCATCCTCCTGTAACATTATCACTACTCATAAAACACATTCCAAAGCCTCCAAGAGAACCACCGTACCAAACTAAACTATATGAAAGTAGTGGAACCTGAATCCAGTGTAAATATAGAAATGAGATTGTCCTTGACAGTGAGACACAATAACCAAATACCATGGAACCATTACATTAGGCCTATAAACCTTGACTTTAACCAGAAAAATCCATCCATGCCAGATGCCAAAGACACTTAAAGGAACATCACCAACAAGAACAAAATATTGAGATTATACAATGAATAATGCTCTGGTAACACTATCAACCACTCAAGACCAAAATAAAAAAACATCATTGATGGAATAATAAACTATCTTAATGATAGATGCATGAATTATCATGAGGTCGGGGTAGAGTGAAAGAAACCTAGGGACTCAACAAAAAACTATTCCATTTATAAGAACATCGAATGGATCACCACTCTAATAGGAAAAAACATTTCCTGATGAATATTAAATAGATAATCAATGATGATGAAGAGGTTGATACAATAAAATTTTTCTTTACCATATAGAGTCTCAAAGTTGGATGTACAGTAATGAATCCCTCAAAATTCAAAACTGAGCTAAGGAAAGTTGAGTGAATGGAAGAAAAAAAGGGGGAAGGAAACCCTAAATTAGAAGGGACCATCACGGGAGAGAATAAAGAGAGGAAATAGGGGTTATAGAGGCACTGAACATCTTTGATAAAGGGGGTTTTAGTCCCATTAATCGATCACCCCATTTAAAAATAGAACTCCAAGGAAACCAAGCTCATGATAGAAGGGAGGTTGATGTTACTCAAGGGCCATACACACTCATTAATGCACTATATATAGATTATTTGTATTTAGGTATGTTGTTAGTGATGGAATAATAAGTTTTAATTACACCCTTATCAAGTTTCTAGGACACTTTGGTACTCAAGAAGCGTCCTCATGTTATTAAAGGAACATGACTGGCTAAGGCCCATGATTAGGTTTTTCATGGATGAGTGGGATAACACAGATGGTATTGGGATATCCAGTCATGGTATAGCTCAAAGTGGATATAGAATCTTGTTTTTATTTCATTAAATTTCTATTATATGTATATAATCATACCAATGGGTGTTCAGTACACATTATATTATATAAGACAATATTCTTTTATTGTATAGTACATTCTATTTATTTAATTATCTTTTTACTCTAATGTGATGGGAATGTATGATATTTTTTTATTTATTTCTTCTATTTTTTTCACAATCTGATATAGGGAGTGTAGTCTCCCAAAAATATCAGCTTACACCCCCATTTCTAGTTTGTTTCCTCTGGAATATGGGGAGGTACACCTAACCTCATGTGGAAAACTGAGTTGTGGCACACGTCAAATGGACACCCAATCGAAATGTTATAAAGTGTCACCAAAGACATTTTTTATATTTTCCAATGATTTTAGGATTGGGTAGACTGGAGATATAGAAATGTGTTGGATCTTGTGATGGAACATGGGCTATTCAATCACGTACACCTTTTTCGGTGGGAGTCTAGATTACTATGAGTATGGGATTGATGTTCTTGATTTGTGTTGTTATGGTTGTTAGTGTTTTCACATCATATGACGCACATGTGATTTGTGATTTATGACTTATGAGTTATTGGTTTTTTATACTGTTTCATTATAAAGAGGTGAGTTTTGGAATTTTACTATTGACCCATAGAGGCAAGAGGCATCATATAAATCATGATCAAGCATGTAGGATCCAGATTTTACAGGCCAAATAGTATGATCGTTTTCACTAAAAACTGAGGATGAAATGTTTAAAATGTCAAAAAATAATCATATGAAATTTTGTAAAATATGTTCTTAGTGGAATTCTACTCATTTGGGATTACTTGTATGTGTATTTTCTATTATCGTAATGGGTCATACAGATCATATGGTGATGATAGTGATACAATCCCATTGACAATTGACGAGCAGAGACCTTGAGAGGTCAGTAAGGGAAATTAGGTTCCTTGGTAAAGATCCCCTTGTCAGAATTTTTATTTATGTTCTATAATTTCATATTCTAGTTACAACCTATATTGTATTTTACTACATAGATTAAAATAAATTTCTCTTTAATTTAACCTCATGATTTTGATTTATTGGAACATATCATCTATGAGAGTGTCATTTTCTAAGTTAGTGGTGACTGGTGGGTTGTGATTCTTGAGGGAGTAGTATTGTTGATGGATAATCAAGTAGAATTGGTTCCTTATAGGCGATTAGGTTGGAAAGTGATGCATATTATTTTTTATCGGGACAATGAGTGGACTTTTAAGAACATGAGTTGATGTGGTTTTTTCAAGTTATAAGTGTGTATGATGTATCATGGTTTGAGACCCTATAGTGGTTAGTTAGGAATGTTAATGTTAGATGATTCTAACATGGGAACCATGTGGTGATGCTCGTGGGTTATGACCCTTGTGTGTTTTGGTATTTGTCTAGGATTAAGACCCATATAACCTAATGTGGGACTTGAACTTTGGAATATGTGGGATACTAGGAGACCTATAGGCTTAACTTAAACCTTAATCGGTCGGTTCATGGTTTCTTATATGAGGAACACATGAGGTGGGATAGATCGAGTAGTGTTATCCAATGAAATGGAAATCATGAGTAAATGATCTGGGGTATAATACTGATTCCCATGAGGTGTGACCTTGTTTACGACATAGGCATAGTGATTCCTTGATGTATTTTTCATCATAAAATCACCTTTAGTTATTACACCATGGTATCCAAACTACCCTAGAAGGTAAGAACTATTTTTGTGCCTGGACATGATATTATAGGTGCATGAGTACATGGTGAGAGAATGGGTAGATGATTTTTGGAATTGACACATTTCATGGTGGATTCTAAGCATGTGGTTAGACTGAGGATGGGTACATGTGGTGCTAGGATGACACAATATGTTAAGTAATCATGATAAAAATCATGGCATGGGTGAAGTGACCATTTTTTATGAGGAGTACCAAGAGAACTACTAGTTGGTTGGAGTTGAAATTTGGTAGAGGTAATCATCAAAGGTATTCAATGGTGATCCTTGAAAATGGTGAGATGTTAGGATACTTTTTAGAGAAGAGATTTGTGACACTTTAGGATGCATGGAACTAACATGTAAGACAGACTGTTAGCTATTGAATTAGGCTTATGAGTCAAGTAGGGTTGTGATATGACTCCCATAGATGTGTGATGGGTTGTGATAGGTTGGTATGATAACATATACTCATTTAATTTGGAATTAAATTTAAGTATCACTTTGAGTTCATGCATTGGACTTTTGGAGTTTCAAATATGTGATGGTCATGACTAGGTCATGTTTCATTGGAAATTATGGTGATATGCTTAGAAGTGTCTTGACATTAATATTAGGATGAAATAAATAACGTTCCCCTATGAAGAGGGATCCTTTGAAATTGATCAAGCATGTTTTTTCTCGAAATAGTCAAATACATGTATTTCCTAGGGTGATGTTAGTATGGTTCGAAAGGAGTGGAATGGAAGTTGGTCTATAAACCGTCAAGGTGATGCTCGTGGGGTGGTTTAAGTAAATACATGTAGTGGAGAGTGAACTAGTGGATGGTTAAGGGTAGTGAATCATATTATGAATTTAAATTTAGAGTGGGTCAAGCTTGATGTTACCATGGGTTGTGAATGGAGTATACATTATGTTTTGGTTTGGAACTTTGGAATGCATGGGTATGGCCACATCAAGTCATAAATTCGGGGATAGAAAGGATAGGGGTCATGTAGATTGGGAGATCAGCAGTTTTTTGGTTGTCTTGGAATTTTATTTATTGTGAATAAAGGGACTCGAGTACTACTCAAATGCTCGGTGAATACCAGGTACATTTTGGTAAATTTTTGGGAGGAGTTGGAGCATGGATTTTAAGCTCATGATATTTTTAGAGGATCTAGGAATATTTAATTGGAAATGAATTAGTGTTAATGGAAATAAAAACATGGGTTTAGTTGGATTCTTATCCAATCAAGGAAGTATATTTGATTTTCAGGTATGGAATTCAGTGATTGAGTATGATTGATTAAGGGGTGTATCCTAGAGAAGGGGAAAAAAGATTATTTGTTTTTGAAACACATTGATAGTTGGAGTCTAAGAATCGATATCAAGATTACGATGAATTTTTATTTCCTGAAAGTGATCAGTTCATGAAATTTTGGTGCTCATGGAAGAGTAAGATGAAGGGTGTAGTTAATTGAGATTTTAACCACAATGTTATGTTGTGAGTTAGGAATTGGCCATGATGAGAAAAAATGTGCTACATTGAGGTTATAATTTAATTGTTGTACATTGCCTTAGATATTAAAGAACTATAGATGGGTGAATTTAGAAATTCATAGATGGTCATAATCAAGTGTTTCTAAGACAATTCATCCATGAGAGGCTTAAACAGTAGTTTTTCATACAATTGGATGTGGTGGGTTAGAAACTAAATCAAGCATTCCATTTTGGGAATGATGGGTGTGTATTAATAGTCAATGCATCTTTTTTATATAAATCTATAATATTTTTATATTTATTGGAATATTTTTATTCATCCATTATGACATGGAATTTTGAAATGAGAATGGTTATTATTGTTCAACCTATATTATCACATAGTATTGTCCCTGGAATGTTTGATGTTATGTAGATAGCATCATTGAAATGAGGTTATAGAGTTTTGATAGGAAATTCCAAGGGTGAAAATGTAAAGGTTTGGTAATCGAAAATTTTAAGTTAAAGATTAAGGTGGGGAACACCATAGGTAAAGTTAATTATTGAGTGGTGATGTGATTATGTTTTAGGATGAATAGACTTGAGTAAGAACTGTCCTAGTATTTCAGTATCGGTTACGACCATTAGATCATTTTTTGTGGTTTATGTGCCTTATGTTTAAAGTGGCACTTCAGAAGAGTGGTTGGTGTTTAAGGGTATAATGAAATCAATTGAATTGGAATTGAAAATTGATGCAGGTGGAAATATATGGTTATATTTCCATCTAGATGTCTCAAGGAAGATATGTATTAAGGTGTGTAGGATATAAAACCCCATTTTAGTACAAGTGTTAGGAGTTAACGATTTGTTTGAAATTTCATTTGGTTGGTGGACCAAATTCAGAACTAGGATTTGAAATGAAATTATGAGGGTTTACAAATCATGAGGATATGTTTTTATACACGGTTTGAATATTAGGAGGTGCCTCAGGTGTCTGGGTGAGTCTCGAGAGATTTGGTTTAGGTTTCTTGTTTTTAGTGGATTCTGGATATAGTGCATGGTTTAGTGTGCATGGTTTAGGAGGAATCATGTAACACCCTAAGGGAGAGGATGTTTTTAGTTAAATTTCTATTGTACATAGTTTCCTGTCATGGTTAGTGCTTGTTTTTGAGGAAATAATGTAAATTTAAGGGGAAATATCTAGCTATGTTTGGTATGGAGGAACAACACAGGTTTTTTTTCACAATTACAGACAAATAACATGAGAATTTGTAGGCCGAGCTAGATACTAACACATTTTTTGTAAAACTGTAGAGCCCAAATATGCAAGAGGTGTGTGCTTGTGAATATCTATCTTGATGGTTGGCATATGGTTAGGTTGACCATGAATCCAAACCACAATTCCTATTAAAAATGGGAAGTTGACCCCCCTTGATCTTAAGAGAATGAATACCTATTCTCCTCCTCATTTCTCCCTCACGTGTCTTGGGGTTTTCTCCCAATTTGTTCCACTCTTCAAATCCCTTCAAGGGTGGTGTTCCAAGTTGGTTATACAAATGATTTGAGGTATTTATATATCTCTAGTTTCCTCATTTTCCCTCCCCCACTTGTTTAAACTTATTCTTTTTTGACTTTGTTTTTATTGGGGATTCCACCAGAGAATAATGGAATCACATAATTCTCAAAGGGATTTAATACAGCCCTAGATGAGGACATCTCATGATGTTTTCTGAACTCAGTTACTCAGTGATTTGGTTATTTATGTCACCTTTTTAGTTTTTCTTATGTTTTAAAAAATTTCAATTAAATTGATTTGGTTTTTAATTTTAATGGTTGGTGATTTGGAAAAACATAGATTTAGGGGTGCTTTAGGAATGGTAGGCACCCCATGGCTCAAATAATGGATAAGTTTCATGTTCATGGTGAGTTTTAGGCATCTATTCCTATTTTAGTTAAGTAGTTTAATTAATTATAAAGTGTTATAATTTATTTTTTAGATCATTTGCCATGAGTCAAGGGTTCAAGTTGGTTTAACAAGGATGGATGGATTTTAAAAGGCCCTGGAAAAGCTGTTGGCTTTTAGAGATAAATCTTGAAAACATTATTGTTGAGGTAGGTGGCCCCTGAAATTTATCCCATAGTCTCTAATGTTTCTTGGTGCATGCATGAAGTGTTCATACTAGAATAACCATGCTTGAGCCAATTTATATTAAATGCATAGTGCTAGAAAATGCCAAATCATTCCCTATTAGGTTAAAGACATAAGTTTTTTGAAATAATGGTTCTGAAATGAAATTTCAAAACCATTGATAAATATAAATGGATTTTCACTTTTTAATAGAATTAATCCCATTGTAATAGTATGGGTGAATTTTAAATCAAGGGTTGAGTAATGGTTATGTTTTTTATTATAGTTTAAGGAAGGTAAATGGGATTTAAGATTAGGTAATGGAGATGAGAAATGGATTTGATGATATTTTTTGGGTATTCTAAAATACTATTGAAGATGGTACTTTGATAAAAGGGTTTGAAATGGTTTTTATCCTTGAAATGAAAATGATTTTTTTCTAATGTTTTGGGAAATATGATTCAGAAATGTTTTTGAAATGGTTGTTTTTAATGACCATTTATGGTATGTTTTTGTTTCTTTTTTTGATATAGAATTGGTGAATGTTTTGTAATTATAACTTGTGATGGTTAAATTGGGGTGAAAAAGCCCATGGGGGATTCTTGGATTTGACAGTTAACCCTGGATAAACATGGAACCCAGGGGACGGTTGGTTTTAATAGTTAACCTATGGTAAACATGACCCTTAGGGGACACTCATTTTGGATGGATAACCAAGGGTGAAAATCACCCATGGAGGATTCATGGATTCATGGTTAAAATATGGATGAAAACGAACCATGAGTGGATACTAGGGTCCCAAGTATGGGTATAATACCCTCAAATTCCTCTTGTTAAGACCAGGGATGCGTATATTACCCCTGGTTGGATAATAGTAGGCACAGTCATCGAGACATGCCAAGAGACACCCCAACACTATCCAAAGTAGGTATGTACAATTCTTAGGGTAAACCCAATCCCTTGGGTTTGGTGTTTGATTTATATAGTTAATTTTTAATGTTTTAATGATTGTAATTGTATTTGTTTACCTTTCACACTATTTTATGAACTCTTAAAAGACTTGTAATATTTAGGGACACCATTGGTGGTGGCATAAAAATTTGTGATCACACCCTTCTTGGGCCACATAACATGGATTCCTGATCATATTTCTGAAGTTATTAAAGGCATGGGTGGAGTTGAGGCATAGGATTAGGTTTTATAGTGATGAGTGGGAAAGATTTTTATGGTATTAGAAGATTGGTATTTCATATGGATTGAAGTGGTTGTTGTCTCATGTTTTTATTTCCCTCTATTTCTGGTGTATTTATTTAACTATACTAGTGGGTGGTCATTATTCTTTGTATGTTATATGATAATGTTTTATTATTATATAGAATCATTATTTTATTTACTTATTCTATAAACTATGATGTGATGGGAATGTAAGAAATTTGGTTACTTATTTCTTCCATTATTGAGCACTCTTATACATGGCATATAGTATCACCATAATACCATTTATGACCCTCATTGCTTGAAAAAAAAAATCCACTAATGTATTAGGAGGAATTATTGAGGTCACGTAGTGAAATGGGCCAAGGTGCTAGTTGAGCAGCCTCTATACTAGGAAGTTACATGAGTTGTGGGATTTCATCTAGTCATCCTTTTTAAGGCACTTATTGGGAAAATATATTTGTAATTTTTACAATCCATTATTCTTAAAGTGAATTTTTTATATGATAAATTTATTTGAGAAATTATTTCATGTATTTATTGGTTGGTCATACTTGATCATTATACCATATATATGTTATTATAATTCAATATAGGATGGAATAAATTTTAATTTTACATGATTTGTGGGTCCTTAAATTATATAGCCCCTCAAAGCACTAGTAGGTATCATGAGACAACTATGATAGGGTGTTAGGAGCATCTGTAAAATTATGTTTAATTCATTCTAATAGGGCGTTGATAGTTTTTTTTAATTATATCATTATTCAATCCCATAATCTATATTATTATTTTATTATTTTCTCAATAATTTCCTACCCCTTGACAAATTTTTTATGCATATGCATTCATAAATATGGAAGAAGTTATCCTGATTATATTTCTTATTCCATGTTATATTTCGATGTATGATATACCTTACTAAGAATTTGAGTTCACCCTTCAATCTTGTTTACTATATCCCTAGGTAATGGAGTGGAATAATGTGTATCATTGGCTCTATGGATAACACTAATAAATAATGATTTTTACTTAAACGTTACAATTTTCCCTAATGTAATGTATTTTTTGTATCTAGTCTCTTTAGGAATACTAAACCATGATCTTAGGAATGAAATATCTTATATTATGATTACCATATAATAAATAACCTAATAAATATGGGTGACTAGGGTTCGGGGTATTATAGATGGTATCAGAAAATGTTATCATAGAAACTGAAGGAGTTATTTTTAAAATAATGTATTAAAGAACGTATATTCCACATTCATAAAATTATAAAGATTATTCTATAATGGATTTCTATACATAGGACTACATTTTTGGGGAAAATTATATATAAGTCTTATCTTATAAGTCAATAGTTTATAATATTACTAACCAGTCCATGTAATTTGATAAATAAAAGAACATTCAAGAGAAATGGAATACAATCCAACAATCAAGGAAAATAAAGGGATTTTATGGACAATAAAAATAATATAGTTAATGTTGGTGTTGAAAAAATTATTATTATCCTAGGGAAATTGACACAAATTATAACCAATAACCTATCCCACATAAACTAACCTATTTATCCTCTCCAATTTTCAACCTTTTTAAATAATTTTATCATGAAAAAACCACCATTGTGTAGTGGGTTCACTAATCCCGTGGGGGAAGATCAATGGACTATGTCCCTTAGGAAAATATTTATGGAAAAGTTTTATACTAAGAAGAAAAAACTTATTACATTTGTGTATTATTTAAGGGTAGATTATGAATTATGGTGGTTGGTATTTCAAAATACTAAGAAATAAAATAAGATATAATACATGGATTGTAATAAATTTAATGTGATTTTTATGGAAAAATATTTCCTCAGGAGAAATGTGTTGAGATAGAAAGGAAATTTTTTAATTTATGAAAAAGAAAGAAGAAATTGTGGATGAGTATGAGAGGAATTTCATATTATTAGTGTTATATGATTTTCATTATCAATGAAATATAGAATATATTATTGGTCATTTATTTGATGGTTTGCAACCACGTCTTAAAAGATCATTAGTTTCTTAATGATTTTATTAATATAAAAAGATTGTAACAAGGGCCATCAATACTGAGAATGAGTTTTAAAAATCTTTCATCAACAAATTTAATCATGAGAAAAATAGTATGGTTGATCACTAAATGGTAAGAATAACTAGAAAGTAAAATAATAGAATATTTTTGTTCCCAATATGTAATAAATTTGGTAAGAAACACCCAAGGTCATATTTAAAGGGGTTGGGTGTATACTTTAAATGTGGAGTGAATGGTCACAAAACTCATGTGTATAAAAACAAGAGTAAAGTAGCCAACGTTAAATGATCCAGATGTGGGGATATAGGGTATTACACTAATTAATTCCCAATGTGCCAAGGGATTCATACCAAAACGAATCCTATAGATCATTGCCAATATTTTTCAATAAATACAGTTAAATTTGAATTTCAAAATGATTTTATATCATGTACATTGATTATACACTCAATATTAAATAATATTATATTTTATTCTATATTTATAAACACATTGATATCATGATGTTTGTTAAGATTATTCCAGCACCCCCTATTGCATTAAGTAATAATTTTTCAATTAGAACACCATGTGGTAATTTTATTTAAATGAATATATATCAAGAAATTTATATTATAATGAATGGTTGTTGTCTAGTTTAAAATATAATCATCATATAGATGGTGGGTTTTTATGTAATCTTGGGGATGGATTGGCTGTTGAATTATATAGAAACAATCTATTATAGGGATAAGTAAGTTACAATTAGAGAGGAAAGTATGTAATTAATTTTTTTGAAGTGATATTTTATTACCTAAAACTTTTTTGAAACCACCCAGAGAATCTCATATTAGTGAAATCATTATCTAATATATTGATAAAATTAAATATACGATGGGTAAAGGGGTTTTGAGAAAAAAAAATATACCCATTATTCAAGAGTGTATTGATGTATTTCTTGATAAAGTATATATATTTTCCCATTATTGAGAAGCTAAATTCTCTATTGATCTTATCCATAATGAAAATCCAATAACTATTCCTCTATACAGAATTGATCTAGAAGACCTAGTTCAGATGAAGAAAAATATACAAGAATTATTTGATAAGGGTTTCATTTACCCAAGTGTTTCACCATGGGGAGAACTAATTTTATTCCTGAAGAATGAGGATAGATCAATGAGGATATGCATTTATTATAAGAAAATCATTGTAATCTCTATAAAGAACAATCACCCATTACCTCGTATTAATGACCTCTTTTATCTTATTCAAGCGGTATTAATTATTCTAATTGATTTATCTTCAATTTTATTGTTGTTTATTAAAGGATAAAGTGGATATATCAAAGATGTAATTTCATATATGGTATGGTCCTTATGACTTCACAATAATTCAATTTTGGTTAACAAATGCTCTATATGTGTTTTTGGACTTAATAAATAGAGTATTGAAGGATTTTATTGATAAGTTTGTGGTGGTATTTATTTATTATATCCTTATATACTTTAAGAATTATAATGGACATGAAATTTATTTTCTCATTGTTCTTGTGGTTCTAAATAAAATGTAGTTATATGGAAGATTTAGTAAATGTGTATTTTTAATTCAAAAAGTTTATTTTCTAGTAAATATTAAATGCAAGGATAATATATCAGTTGACCCTTAAAAATCAATGGTTTTCATAGAATTTAAAATATCTAAAACCATAACCAAAATAATTAGTTTTCTTGGGTTAATAGGGTACTATAATAGGTTTTTTGAAAATATTACTTGATTAGCTAATCCATTATCCAAGTTAATGTATAATGGGTTCAAAATTATATATAAAAATAATGTGAAGATAGACATGAATAATTGAAAAAGAGATCTATAAATTCACCTATATTAACTCTTCCATTTGGTAATTTAGGTTTTGTAATTTATAGTGATTAATCATGGAAAGGTCTTTGATGTATTCATATGAAAAATTATAGAGTGGTGGTTTATAAATCCTGATAATTGAATCCCAATTAGGTGAATTATATTACACATGTTTGGAGTTGGTAACTAATACTTTTTCTAAAAATATGTGGAGGCATTACCTCTATAGAGTGATATGTGTTACAGACATTGATCATAAGAGTTTAAAATAAATATTTGGTAAAAAATATATTAATATGAAGAAAAAGGATATGAGTAGAAATACATAATGATTATGATTATGCTATAGATTATCATATGGGGAATGAAAATAAGGTAGACGATAGGTTGAGTAGAAAAGACCATGGTATATTATCCATGATTAGTGTAAAGAATGATCCCATTCTTGAGGATTTAATAAGGATAAACATTTGTGTTACAATGAAAGGGGAAATTTCATTTTTATATTATATAATTAACTAATCTTCATTATTAGTGAGTGTTAAGAAATCCCAACTCGAGGTTAATTCTTAAAAAAATAAGATGGTAAATATGATGAATAGAAAACTACCACACATTAATATTGGTGAATTTATATTTTTAAGGTTCAGTTAGAGGTTACATGTTCCATCAATTCCAGTTATAAAGAATTATTTTATAGATTATGCTCAAGTTTTAACATTCTATAAACATATTATCAGCATAACTATATATAGGGATATCTGGTATCATTTTTGGGTGAATAAATACGAAGCAATAGATTCAGGATTATACTACAAGATATTTATTTTTCAAATAAGTGAATACTAAAAGAAAACTTCCAAAAGGGTGTCATACAACCTTTACCATTACTAGAATTGAAGTGGGATAATATTTAAATGTATTTTTTCACTAGTATTCCTCATACATCCAAATAGAATGATGAAATATGGGTTATTTTGGATAATCTCAATAAATATACTCACTTACTTGGAATTCAAGAAGACTTTCCATTGTATTTTCATGCTTGAATATATATAAACAATGTTGTGAGACATTATGGGACACCATTGTATAAATTATTTGATCATATCCTAAGGTTTAAATAAAAATATTCTAGGAGTATATATAAGGATTTAAAAAGATTAATCTTAGTATAGAATATAACAATCAAATGGATGGGAAGTATAAAAGGACTATCCAGACATTGTAGGATATTCCAAGTTTATTATCTCTTGACATCCTACAATAACCCAATTTTAACACACCTTATTTTTTTCATTTTAATGAGATAAACATTACAAATAATAAAATAATCATACAATACCAAGAAAGAGAGGTTTAGTTTCATTGAAAAATAGCTATATAAGTAACTTATTCTACCACAGTTTTAAAAATTCCTCCACAAATGATCAACATTAGACTCTCTTTTAGACTTTTCAATATCTATAATCATCTTAATAACATGGTTAAATGGAAACATAATAAATTGGTGACCTCAAGTTCTTGGTCATGGAAAACTTATCATCAAGTCATAAAGGGTTAGATTATGAGAATAAAATAAAACATGTGAAGGGGAGAAATGTCTTACTAAAAGAACATGTAATCCATGAGATTTTTCTATGTGTCATGATATAGGAACCAATAAGATCAAACATATACCATGGAAAATGTGTACATAAGCATGAGACAATAAACATGAACTATATTGAATAATCACTTTAATATGGCATAGAAATGTAACATGACTTTGAGGCGTAACATAAATATGATTCATTATCACAAACATAAGAATAAGGTATCATTATATTGTGATCATATACAATAAGGCTCACACTTCAATTTATGAGAATATACAAAAAGGATGAAACTTTTGTTTATGATAATATATATAAAAGACCACAATTTTTTTTAGGATTTCAAAGAAGGATAAACCTTTAGTTTTTTTATAATATGTAATAACACTCATGCTAAATTATTTCATGAGACATAAAACATTAACCAATGCATTGAATGTCAATATAGGACCCCTCCTAACACTAATACACAATAATGTGTCCCACTTGAAAATAATTCACTTATAATATCATAAATAACCTATAAAAATAAAATGAGTTTCTTAAAAATTTGAAATAAAAACCAGTCACCTTTTATAGTATAAATAACCCATGGAAATAAAATTTATTTTTACAAAATTTTCAAATTGTAACACCAAAATTGAAATCACCAATGTAAATAGTTGATAATAAAAACTAAATCACCACAAATGACTATTTAATAAGAAAATTTAGGGGTTGATTCATGGAAAACAATTAATCCAATGATATAGATCATTTTGACAAAATTATTAAAATGGTAGCAAAAAATAAAATATTTTTTAGAAAATATTCTTATCAATTTCATAAAAGAAGAATTTTGGGATATAATAAATTTTTTTTATTATATGTTAATGTGAAACCATTGGAAAAAATTTATTTAAAATATTTTAATAATAAATTTTCCTTAAAAATATAAAGTTTATAGAAAATAAATTTAGAGTTGAAGATAAAATATTTTACTTTAAAGGATAGAAAATATTTTTAATAATTTTAAATAATTTTCTGAAAACCAACATCGTAAAAATAAAAAAAATACTTTTAAAAATATGATAAGTAAAATATATGGGCTAAAAAGATAACACATAGATTTCTTCCACATAATATAAAGAACATTAGTGGGAAAGGGAAATATTTATAGGGAGGGGAAAACATAGTTAAGGAGGTTGTGAATTATTCTATACAATGATGTACTTTTGAGGAAATAAATCCATAAAAGTTAAGATTTAAATTAAAAATTTCAATTCTTCTAGAGGTAGAAGAAATTATATTATTACAATAGAATAAAGGAAATCCATCTTGTAAAATCATAGTTAAAAAGGAATCTTTATGACTTAATAAAAGAAGGTAAGTAGAGAAAAAACCCTTAATTTATATTACAACTTAATCGAATGTGCTCTAACCTCATTTATAATAAACATTAACAACTTAATCACCTATTTTAGAACCTTATTCACATATATATAAACTTTTATAAATATCATTTATAATTATTATCTACATTTACATAGCTTATTTATAATCTCATTTCAATATCCAGTTTGAGAAATCGTTATTATTTTGAACTAATATCATAACAGAGTTGTTGATATTCATTATTATAAAACTTTTTATAATTAAAATACAATATAAGGAACTATAATATATTTTTAATGATATTTTATGAAGTTATAATTTAATTTTATGAGGGTTCTAGTCATGGTCCTTGTAGATGAGATTAGCGACAAGTGTGTTTCATCTTTTTTTAACAAACAAATGGTAGTGACTTTATTAATGAGTTTAATATTAATTTTACTATTAGAAAACAAAAACAAAATAATTATTTAATTATTTAGATCATATATAATCAGTAATTAAGTTATCATAGTCATCCATGATATTATTTTATAGCATTATTTAAGTATATAGTTATACTGACCGAAACATAAACATAAAACAATTAAGGGATTATCATGATTATAGAAGAGGCTTATTTTTGAATAATTTCATTATTTAAGAAGAATAATGATATTATTTACAAAATCTTATGTTTTTGGATCATATATTAACAGTTTTTTATAAATAATAAAGAAACTAGATAAAAAATGAGATAACTACTTCATGGAGGCGGTACTCCACACAATGCACAATTCGAATATTAATTTCTTGAACATTACGAGGAAAATAAGATGAATTATATTTTTTATATTAATAATAATAATTAAATTAAATATTCCATATTTATTATTCTATTTCACCCTTATAATTAGTGATGATAGATGATTGTGAAAAACAAAATTCATTACTTTGTAGAGGTGGTATTCTGCACAATGCACAATTAATGATTTTTTTCTTAATTTTAAAGTGGAAAGGTAGTTAATAGTAATTTAATTAGAATAATAAAATTAATTACAAAAAAATCAGTTCATTAAAAACATGTTTTTACCATGATCCAGGCACTTTACCCCTTGATTTATTACTTTTATTATTTTCGATTTTACGATGATAACTAATTTAGACCTAAGTAAATTAATATTATTTCCTAAAAAAATTAAATTCATTATAATTTCGGCCTAATGATTAAAAATATTAAATTATTTTCATCATATAAAATTTTTATTTTTATGAAAAATTAATTTTAACAGTAATATATAATACGCCAAAATCCGTTTGTAGAAAATGACAATTTTCCAGAAAAAATTACGTGTCTGGTAAAAATATTCATGCCTTTTATTATAATTATTTAAATTGGTTTATTATTTAAAAATATAATTTATTTTGATTTAAAATAAATTCAAATAATGATTTTATTTAATTAAAAAAATACCAAAAACGATTTCTTTTATTAGAAAATATTACATATGTTTATAAAATGTTAAGTATAAGTTTTATAAATTCATAATACTATTTTAAAAATACATAATTTTAATACTTAATTTCATATTTGATTGAATAAAATGTTTTATAAACTTATATATGATTATTTTATAATGATAATATTATAAAATATATAGTTTTGGAAAACTGAATTTTTCACTATTTTAATAAAAAGAAACTATTTCGAAAAAAATCCCAAAAAAAAATTCTAATAAAATATTTTTATTATATATAAAAATTGATTCTAATTTTGTCAATTTAAATCCCTGAAATATATAAATTAATATTTTAAATTAAAACATGATATATAAAAAAATATTCTTTTATTGAAAAATACCTCTTAAAAGATTAAGTGTTTTTAGTCCTACTTTATAGACATTATTAATTAAATTAAAAAAATATTTACTACATGTTTTTATTATTCTTAAAATTTTTTAACAATATTGTTCCAATATTTCATGATACAATTTAGTTTAGTGTTATATGCGAAAAAATATATCAAACATAAAGTCTATTTAATGGAAATTTATATATGGAAGAATCCTAAGGTATTACAGTCACCCCCACCAAAAGAAACGCTATCCTTGAAATTTTATTAATATAAAGAAACAAGGTTAATTTTATCTCATTACATCATTGGGTTTCCACATTACCACTTCAAAATTATAATTACAAGGGAGTCCTACGATGAAATCCATGGTTCTGTTTTCCCATTTCCACATCTATATGGGTAATGGTTACATTATCCTCATATAATTTATTTGTACTTAACTATTTATCATTCCACAAATAAATATACATATTATACAATATCCCTATTAATGTTTTCTAATACAATTTTTTCATTAAATCATTATACATATTCATGATTCTTGGATCAATAGAGATTTATAAACTATGTAAATATTCCAAAACATTCCTTTTAAGATATATTTTATATAGGTCACACATCTGGGTTTCAAACCTTATAACTCCATTTTTATCAAAGTTGAACATTAGAATAATCACTAAATTTGTCTATAGTTCTACATTTTCATAATGATCTCCTTTTATTTTCTTGTAAATGGATGTCTGAGTAGTTATTTGGGAAATATAGGATTTATAACCTTCCCTTATGAATCCATGATTCATCCATTGAAAATCCATGAGTATTGGTTATTTTTCAATCCTAATCATGTATTTGGTAGCATGATCTTTTCTTCTCAGAGCATCAACCACCTTAGTTTCCTTCCACGGGTGGTAATGTTTTGATAATTTATAATTCTTGTTAATTCCAACCATATCCCTTAGTACATATTCAACTACTTATATGAAAATATATACTTTAATCTCTTATAGTGTGTATATATATCACAATTTTCCCCATAGACATAATTATTCCAAATAATTTATAAAAATATCACTACTTCCATCTATAAACAAAAATTATTTAATTTCTAGGAGACATGTGAAATTACCTAATCATCTATATGAGGACACATCCCAATCCCTTTAATTAATCAATGTTTTATATTACAAACCATATCACAATTTAGGATAATGTACTTATATTTCCAATGACCAACCACTTATTTAGTTATATGAAACATTCTTTAAATTTTTCATCCAAAGGAGCTTCACTCCCATAATGTTAACTAATTTAGTGAATTTTATAGCTATGATAAATTTCCCTGAAAACATATATAGTTTCTAGTTTACCCAAGAAAACAATGGATCTTAGTTTCTATGGTCATTTTGTTCTGTTTAAGGATAAATATCATCTTTTAATGATCTATAAACATTCCCTCAGTTTTGATTACTTGAATCATGAATGATAGATTCTGAATCAAAGATTAAACCTTGATAAAATTTTCATATAGTTTATAATTTCTTAAGGTCTTCAAAGCAATACATAAATGATCTTCATTCAATTCCTTGAACCCTTTGATTAGGATATTGTTGTATCATATTCTCTTTTTTAGCTATTTGGTGACTGATTTGATTTTAATAATGTCCATACTCCTTATATTTGAAGCATTTTAGTGTAGGTATCACAATAGTTGGTAAATTATTTTCCACTATCTTATATACTGTAAAATTCATCACCTTACAAAAATAATTAGCTATATGTCCAATTTCCCAAACCATGAAACAATTCTTTGTTCCTTAGAGGCAGTTTCCTAGGTTCTTTCTCCCACAATATTTACATATTGGCAGTTGAATTTTCTTTCCCTAGGTGTCCTATTATCAGATCTTCCATGATGCTCTACTTTTTTTATCTTTATAATAATTAGAGTAACTAGTTTTAATATCCACTTTTAGAACACATCTAACAATTTATTCATAGATTCTAAATATTCTTATGGATAATTACATTCAATGACTTGGCCTTTAGAAACTAAAGAAAGGATCATTTCTACTCACATGATCAAATATAAATCTATAATTATTTCTTTTAATTGTCATCAATTTTGATTAATATGTTCCAATGAACTCATTCTCCTTTTCCATAAACTCTAGGAGTTCTCACTCCATATTCATGTGAAGTGTATGAGTAAAATAATTAGTGATGAACACATTATTGAACTATTCCCATCCCAAAGTGTTTATATCATCCTTTTATATTGTATTATTAATGAGAGTCAACCCTTAGTCAGTCTCACATTCTAAATGATAAAATTATAGTACAACCTATCGAGACTAAGTGGTTTTGAGGTTTTATCAAATTAAGAAATTTGTAGGATAATAGAAATATGGTTTGTTTTCAGTGTTTTATTTTATTATCAGTACATGAATCCCTTGATAGTTTTTTTCTTTCCTTATAATGTTTCTAGATTGATTATTTTTGATAGAGAATAATATTTCTATTGGGATGAAATGATTAGATGGAATGTGGGATAAATTTTTTGTTTGAAATTTTTCATAGGGTCTTCAAACCGATTTATTTAGATAAAGTAAATCTAGTGATGATTTATTATTCTTTAAATTACAAAAAATAATGATTAATTAAAGGAATTAATGATTCTATTTGTGTTTTTCTAAAGGAATAAATTTTATCAAATTTAATATTTTCATACAGAATTTACTAGAATGAGAAGGTTTGATAAACATTTTTTATTTCATCAGATAAAGATAACTGAATATAAAAACATGTGATCATCAGATAAATATCTTAGGGATATAGTTCTGGATAGATTAACTAAAAAATATCCAAATATAAGAATCAACTAAATCTTACCAGATAGAAAAATATTATTTCTATTGGATTGAGGGGTTCTAGATAAATATATATTGAACAAATAAGATCCTTATAAAGAATTATTGGATGGAGGAGTTATTATGATGGATAACCAGATGGAGGTTTGAGGATCCTTAAAATGTCTTTATAAATTCCCATATTATGATGAGCTTGATCTTTATTTTCAGTACCCCAATAATCACAAAGTAAATATCATGATTCTCACTGATATTTTAAAACTCTTTTAAGATAATTTATGATCATAATTAGGTAATGTTTCTAATGAATATTTTGACTCCAATTTATTTGAATGCTTTGAAGGTGGTCAACTATAAATTGATGAAAGTGGGTAATTTAGATTTAGACTAGTAAATTCAAATTACAAGTTCACTAACCTCCATTTTTTAGAGAAACATTGAGTTTATAAAGATGGAAAGGTGCATTAAGAAGTAGTTGTTGAATAAGTTAGGCGTTGACTAAAAATATTGAGAGACCCTTTTGTGAATGAAATGAACAGTGGGTACCATATAAAGGGGTACTAGAAACAAGGTATAAAATAAAGAAGTACTGGATAAATAGATAATGGATATAATTGTATCAATAATGAGGTTTTGAGTAAATAAGGGATCAGATTAATAAGTATATTATGAATGTGTATTAGATGGATTAGTTTTAGGCAAGAAGGATCTAAAATATAAGACCAAGATAAAGGCTTCCAAGAAGTTGTGCATGCAATAGGATAAGAAGAACTAGCTTGCATAATGAAAAGTGTAAATATTTAAAGCATCATACTGATGACATGTGGAAGTATATTGGTGAAGGTATATTATATTATTTTATATTCTCCGTTATCATATTTTCTATACAAGAATCACTTTCACTATCAAAGAAATATAACACTATGAAATTGATGGATATACCCTGTTTTCTAAAAATAAATAAGGAATATTTTCAAATGGATGTGTTGTATTTTATTATTTTCAAACCATTTCAATAACTAGTTACTATTATTGAGTAGTAAACCTTGTAAATTTTTGTGTTCCTACGGTTGTTCCTATGTGTTGTGTTTTTTTCAATCCATTTATCTCTAACCAAAGGCAAAGGTTGTTTTAATATAAGAAATAAAAAAAGGATTGAATCACTAATTCACCCACTCCCCGCTCAAGGATTACATAAACCCTTACTAAAACTTTTAATTGGTATCTTAACATAAGTTACATTTATTGAATCTTGTCTATTTATATATTAAAGAACATGTTTTCCATGGATTTTTATAACTCTGTTAATAGTAAATGGATTCCATTTTCTGATTAGAATAACTATTAATAAAGAAGTATATGATGCTTCTCTACCCTTTATCCATTGGATATAAATTCTTGGAATTTTATATTGGATGATTCACACCTCATGCTGAGGGTGATCACTCAATAATAATATATATAAGAAATTTTAAAAACGATGGATGATTCAAAAAATTTATATTTCCCTCTGTCAATAAAATTAAATTTTCCGAGGGTTAAAGGAATTGGTAAAACTAAAGATATATGAGAAAAGTTGAAATTTATTTATGAAGAAAATAAGAATGTGAATAAAGTTATGTTATATATCCTGAGATTGAAGTATAAAGATACTTAAATGGGAGATTATGAATGTTTTAGTGAGTTCTTTACAATGCTTAATGACATTGTAAGCACCATATGATATTTTATGGATAAATTATAGGGTTATACTATTATATAAAAGTTTATAAGAATTATTCATAACCAATTTGATTCTATGGTATCATCTTTATAATATTGATATCCTAGAACTCTGTCACAATATATATTATTTTCAGAGTATTCTCATCACATATAAAATGGTAAGAGTAGAAGATATCAAGAATAAGGAAATTTTTTATTGAGAAATCTATTTCAAAGATGCTAAGAGAGGAATGGATGAAAATGTTTTTGAGGATTAAGTAAGTTACTATAAAACTATAGATAAAGTGAGTAAGAAGTTTCATAAATTAATGTCTTTATTTTCAAGAAAAATAGAGAGAGGCATAGGTAAGTTTAATGGAAATTTATCAGTTAAGTGCTTCACGTATAAATCCATTTTAAATTTCACAGTAAAATTTATAAGGCTAAATGAAGATGAATATATTAATGAAGAATATGGAAATTCAACAAGTCCACTAAAAAATAATATATAAAAATAAAAGTCTTATTCAAAAGGTAAGTATAATAATATCTCTAAATATAAAAAGAGAAGATTTTTATCTAAATGTTAGAATGATGATGACCGGGAAATGAAAGTAGAAAATTCCAGTGGTGATGGTGTTGAGAAGTTTCTAATTAAAAAATTGAATGAAGGGTGTTTTACCATTGATTAAAGTAGATAATATAAAGAAGAATAGGTTAATAAACTAGATTTTACGGTCAAAATAGACATCAAATAATTCCATAAAAAATTGATAAACTTGAGAAAGAAAAAATGAAGTTAAAGAAAGACAGTAAAGATACTGTTAATCAAGAAACTATGTATGAGAAAGAAAAATAATTAAATTTAAAATATATTTATAGCTTTAATATGTAACTTTAGGATGGAAAAATCCTTAATATCATGCTTGAATAAAATAAGAGTCGAAGAGAAATAATTTTACCTTGTATGATCAAAAATAGTTGAATTGGAACAAAGAGAATGAAACATCCAAAAATCAATTTTAGAAGTTTTTGAATGATATAAGGAGAGATAATATTAGAAGGATAAAAAAATATCATCTTAATTATTTAATAACACGGCTTCAGATTAATAGAATAATAAAAAATTTAAGAGGGCCATGTATATATCTAAAAATCTAATTCCAATGTTTGAGAATTTATTAGAAATAAAAATTTGATTAAAAATAACATTAGTGGAGACTCTATTAAGGCTGATATGAAGTCTAATTTTAATAAGAATATATTAGGTCTTTACAAATATTTTGGTTCACAAAAAAGATCTATGGTTAATGGTCTGAAAGATATTGGGATATGGATACATAGTACATATCAACATTCAGGTTACAAATAAAAATATTATTTATATGGATATAATTGGTAATATGATGATTTTGGTCATGTAGTGAAAATAAACTGTTCTAATTATCAACACATCAATTAATATAGGAGGTATTAGAGGCATAGTTTGAGGGTGATTCAACCCATTCAATGAAGAAAACCTAAAAATCCAGTTTGAATACAAAAAATAGATTTAAACCGATAGAGTTTTTTGAAAGATGTGATAAAATTGTATATATATCCAACGAATGTATTGTAAAGATACTAGCTCAGAAAAATTTATATGAAAAGTCTCAAAATACTCTGATAAAGAAGGAAAAAGGGTAAGAGAAGGCCTTAGTTTTGGAAACAAATTTCAAGGCCCTGAAATGAGAATGAAATTGAATATTGGATAGTGGGGGTTCATTACATATTACTAGAGATTATAAACTGTAAAAATATATGAAAGAACACAAATAAATTATATTGATGTTTATAAATCTTGATACTCACAAAATAATAGGCATTTTATGTACTCTCATTAGAAAAAAAATGTAAATGGGAAGTGGTTTATCGTTTGAAGGATTGAGACATAATTTATTGACTGTTTTATAGATTTGAGATAAATGAAACGAAGTAGTTTTCATAAGACATGTCATTGTTTTTAAGAGATGTGATTATAGTAACTTTGTAAAAATAGAACAATGATGAAAGGGAAATCTATTTTAGGTTGGAAAGGCATAGGTTTAATTCTATTTGAATATGATTAAAGAGAATCAATTTTGAAATAAATTGAATGAAAATATGTTCCACAAGAATATGAACAAGATATAAAATATAGGAATCGTTAAGGATATTCCTAACATGAAAATAATATCAGATTAGTGTTTTTAAATATAAAAGAAAGGGAAGATTTAAAATTCATCATCTAGGAGGGTTAAAATTCAAAAAAATAATCCCTTGGATCATATTCATTATTACATATGTGGGACCATGAGAAATAAATAATCAAATGAAGATAAATATTCTATTTCCTTTATTTATTATTTTACTCATATTACATGTATTATTTTTTTGAAACAAAAATTAACAGATCTCAAAATGTTTAAGAGTATCAGGAGAAGTTCTAAAATGAAATGTCGATATTCTGTGAATAATATTTGTACTGATAATGGTGATGCATACAAAAAATTGTAAATTTCATGGTCATCCTGAATATAATGTAATTATTCATGAACTTAGTACACCAAATACACTATAGAAGAATGGTATTTATGAAATAATGAATAGTTTTTTGGTTTATATAGATCAAGCCATACTAATTTGACATGATAATTATCCATTATTTTGGAGATAAAATATTAGAGTAATGATTTACATTGATAATTATTTTTTCTAAAGGAAAAAAATTGATATTAATCTATACAGGATGTATTAAAAATATACCCCAAGTTTAAAATACTTAAGGGTTTGTGGTACACTAACATTATCAAGCTCAAAGATGAGAATCTTGTGAAGTTTGATCAAAGAGGTGTTTATGGTATCTTCTTGGATACCCTCATAATGGTAGGGACATAGGTTTTATAATTAAGAAAATAAAATTATTTTAGAATATATATTTGTGAAAGTGATAGATCATGATGACTGAAAGGTTTTTCAATTAGCTTCAAATATCAGAGGTTGAAAAGATGTATTTTGTTAGTTAAGTAACATGACAGTGTTTCTGATAGTGATGATGATATAGAAACTCTATAGGAATATGATATTTATTGAACCCTTTAAAGTGATGAATGAAAATTGAGTTTATCTTATCCAAGGCTAAGTAAGTAAGTATAGGTCAAGAATATTATTTGAGATCATGGAAAAAATGTTCAAAATTGAAGACCATCAAGGAAAATTAAAAATACCACATTGTTTTCATAAGTTTTCCAAGAGATTTTGAAGAATATTTGGATAATCAAGAGTGGATAGATTCCATGAATAATGAATTAGACCAAATTGAGAAAAATTAAACATGGATACTTACATCCAAAATTGAAGATAAAAATATGATTAGAACAATGTTAGTTTTTCGGAACACGCTAAAGGAAAAAATTTAATGTGGTAAGAAAAAGGAAAGACTAGTTTATAAGGGTTGTTGAATGGTTGAATTAATTAATTTTGATGATACCTTTTCCCAATAGAAACACTCTAAGGCCATCAAATGTTTTTTTTCATTATTGAAAAAATGAGATAAATGATATTTCAAATGGATGTAAAGTCTTCTTTTCTCAATGGATAACTATAAGAAGAAGTATATATTAAATATCCAAGTGGTTTCATGCTAGTAAAAGAGGAGAACTCTGTGTTTAAACAGAATTAGTCTTTATATGGGCTGAATCAAGCCCAAATATCCTAATATTGATATATGTATTAAGGTTTAAATAAGTTTAACTTCAAGAAGGTAAGAGTGGACAATAACATCTAAATAAAATAAATTTAATAGGTTTCTATCACTATTATTTTTTATATTGATGATATTATATATGAATAGAATAATAAATAAGACTATGATGAATTTCCAAACAAATAAAGATACTGTTTAGAAAATATATTCTTGGATAAATGATGTACTTTATTTTCTTGTAACTTTTTCATGAGAAGGATCAAATTTTCTGATCATAAGAAAAGTATTACAAGGAATTTCTTAAAATATTTATCATGGATAATTCATAACTTCATTATATGATTATCTTGGTGGGAATAAAATAGTTTATGGATGAATTTTGGTGGTATATTGATCCTAAATAATTTAGGAAATTTATTGGAATCCTTCTATATTTAACATCCTCTAGAAAAACTTTTGTTTATGATGTTACGCTACGTACTATATTTCAGAGTTCAAAAAAATGACATATATTTTGGCTTGAAAAATAATTATTAGACACATTAATTGAATAAAAAATTTATGGATAAATTATTATAGTAAGGTACAGATGAAATTATTTAGATATACAGTTTCATATTAGGTAGGTTGTGTTAATGAAAAACGAAAAACATCTGGTGGAGTATTATTTTTAAGAGAAAGAAGTGTATGCAGGTATACAAAGAATTATTCCTCAGTGACTCTAAAAACTATTAATGTTTATTATATAACTACCACTCAATACACTTCAAAATTAACTTGGATAAAGTCATTATTGTAATATTTTTTGGTCAATGTGAAGCTTCCCCTTTTATTATGATGCGATAATAAAAGTGTTATCAATCTCACTAAGAATCCAGTGAAACATTAATGATCTAGGAACCTTGATATTTAATATCACTTTATCAAAGAACAAATTGATTTAAATGAACTAAAGCTAGATTCTATACCTAGAAAGGTATGGTAGTTGATATCTTTAGAAAACCACTGTCAAAGGAAACATTCACAAGCTTAGGTTAATCAAGGGAATTTAACCTTACTCTTGTAAAGGGTAAGGTATGTGATCTACACATACACTCTCTTACTATAATTAGATATTATTTTCAAATAGGAATAAATATGAAAAAATTAATTCCATTGACATCTGATTTAACTATTTTAGTGATAACATATACTTGAGGATAGTTTTTGTTAAAATGGGAATGGTGTATTGTCAACATGTGTGAACTATTTTAAAAATTTGTTGAAGTGAATGTGGAAGAATATTCTTTATATGTTTAAGTTTATTTGGGATTTTGATGATGATTTTTTGAGTTCAGGAATAAATTTGGAATTTTTCCTAATCATTGATTAATGGAAGGCATGTTATTATTATTCAATGATTCCTATTTCCTACAATAATTTTTCTCATGTAGGTTTATAATCACTGGATGGGGATAAATATCATGGGTTTTAGAGCTCTATTGATTTATGTTCTTTGGTTGAAAAAAATTCTAATGGGATTGATTATTGCAAAAAAATGTTTTAAGATATTATCAAATTACAAAAGAACTAGGTTAATAGAAAAAGGTTTATTTATGATGTTCTATTTTGTTATCAGTATATATATCACTTGAAAAATTTGAGACTTAATTATGAAGTTTCTATAACTACTGTTATAGGTTGATAAATATGTTTATATTAGAATGATATTATTAGATAGAATGTGGAAAAAATTGTTTTTCTAAAATTATTCATGGGTACATCAGACTATGTTTGTTAGAAAAAGTAAATCTGGCGATGCATTAATGTTCATTAAAGTACCAATCACTTTATTCCTATAATGTATTAATGTTTCCGTATGTGTTTTAATAAATTAATGAACTTTTGGAATTGAGTCTTTTCAGAAAAAATTTATCAGACAAATAAATTCAGACGAACATTTGTGAGTTTGATAATAAAATATCACTAGATGGAAAAAATGGGATCATAAAACAATGATCTTCTAGATATATTTATAGATAGAGTAACTCAAAAAAATATGGATATAATAATGAAAAAAATCATTCCATACGGATAACTATGAAGTCTACTAGACGGAGGGGATCTTCACAAAGAGATATTAATGAAATAAAGTCCTTAAAAACCATTACCAAATAGATGATTTCTTACAATATGGAGACATAATATGGTTTGAGTATATTTAAAAAGTATTTCTAAACTTATACATTATGACGATGTTGAGATAAATTCTAAATATGCCATTAATGATAAAGTAAACATCATTATTCTATATGGTATTTTAGAATGCTTTAATAATCATTATCATCGAGATTTGAGAAAGGTTTCTTTGATATTTTTGACTCTTATTTGTCCAGAGGCTTTGAAGGTAGTCAACTAGAGGAAGAACCAAGCACATAATTAAAATTTGGATTATAAAATTAAAATTTGAGTTTCTCCCTTCTCCCTTTATTTTTTATAGAAACTATGAGTATATAAAGTTGAGAATGTTCATTGAGAATTAGTTTTTGAAAAATTGTGGTGATGACTGAGAAGCTTGAGAGATCCTTTTATCAAGCACCTGAAAAAGGGTGCTAGATATAAAGGTACCTAACATAAAGTTCCATATAGGGAATTACTAGATAGGGAGGTACTAGAAATAATAGTACCAAACATGAAGTATCGAGTTAAGAAGGGATTAGATATATAGGTATTAGATGGATATGCATTAGATATTGAAGTTCAAAATGAACATGACCATATTGAGAAGTTATGAAAAAATGATTACAAGGTGTTTTGTATTTAATAGAAGAATAAGTATTGACTTGTATAAAGGAAAGTGTAAATAATTCAAGTAGTACAACAATGAAATGTTGAAGCCTATTAGTGAAGGTCTCTAAATTTTTTTATGAATCTACATTATCATATTTTTTGTTTAATAATTACATGAAATTCCAATGGACTATATTTCAATGTAAGTAATAGATATACCATGATTTTAATAAACCACAATGGATTGTTTTATAGAGTATGTGTGGTCATGGAATATTTTCAATCCATGTTAAGGATGAGATACTCTTATTGAGGTTTGGAACTTAGAAATTCATGTTTTCTTATGGGTATATAGTGTTTTATAGTCATTTATCTCTAATCATAGGTGAAGTTAATTTTAATAGAAGAAAATGGAAAATGATTTAATTAATTATTTACCCCCAATCTGTGATTACAATGATCATGACCAAACTTTACCCAACCACATCATGTTATAAGCACTAGGGAATGGAAAATATCATTTCCATCACATTGGTATATTGATAAACAATAATTGGATTAGAGGAGCCACTAATGTAGGGTAGATTTTATCAAATGAATAATTTAATTAGAATCCACTACTTCCTTATTGAATTTGATATCTCAAAATGGTTTCTATTATTATTTATAAAGTGCTATAGTTGAGTGAGAATTTCCATAATATTTTTTTCCAACTCCTATCCTGTTTGGTTACTCATTGATATAATCATAGTATTACCCATCACACTCACTTTGAAATCAGTTTTCCCTTTCCCCAACTATGTCTTAAAAAAATAAAAGTAGAAAAATAAAAATTCTTTATTTAAGGTTACTAATCCTTGTGGGCAAACCATTTTCATATTTATGAGGATCATGGTTTTTGGAGGAGGATTTGAAGTGGCAAGGAGGTGTTTGGCTACAAAAGGCTGGAATAAGGAAGAATTCATATCATGTAAAGTTACACGACGTGAAAGTGTAGTTCATGACGTGTGTAGGGATGATATATAAAATGTAAATTTATGGGTTTAAATTATAAAAGGTGGAACTTGTTTCAGTATAAAACTAACCTAGAGGATTACACAATATGTAATTAGATTACACATCATGTAAATCCTCTGTGCAGTGAATCTTTAAATGGTTAAGCCTTTTAGGTTTTTCACAAACCCTATGACTTGAAACACCTCCCTCTCTCATTTTAGGGGAACATTTGATTCCTCCATCATAATTTTGAGATCCATTTGATGGGAGTCAATCATTGTTCTTCCATCTTCGATCCATGGTGATCAAAGGTGAGTTCTACCTCTATTTCTTGTGGTTTTTACTTCTTATAGTCTTGTTTTCCTCTAGTTATTCTTTCCAAGTGATAGAGTATGATCTCCCATGTTTATAATGGGATTTCATGGTTGTTTTTTGGTATGGTTGTGGTGTGGAATCCTTAGATGGATGATGTTCTTACAGGGAGAGGTGATAGAAGATATACGACATACACCATTCTCATGTGATGAACAATGATAGATTTTGAGGAAGGGGATTAATTAATTAATTAATTATTTATGTGAAATAATTAAATTATCATGCATTAATCCATTCAATGGAAATTAAACTTACCAAAAAATTACTTAACTAGATTATGAAATAGGATAGCGATATCTTATTGATGATGTTGTTTCTTTATAATTTCACAATGACTTGCATCATGTTTTGATATATAGTGAGATATATATACTGTATTATTAGTTATAAAGTTATTATTCATTGACCAACATGTTGAAATTGATAAATAATTTAAATTTAGAATTAAATAATAATTAATTTTCACGAGAAATTAAATAAGAGGAATGTTATTAATCCTATGGTTAATGTAATTTGATTATAATAAAATTGATGCAATTTTCTTGTTTAATTGAATGGTATCTTCAGTATGATTAATGGAATTGATAGATAATGTGAATACTATTAATGATTTATGATAGTAATCGAAATGGAATATTAATTGAGAATGGTACTTTTCTAGGTGGTTGAAACCGAAAATCAATGCTCATAGCATGTTTTTCCTTTCATAATAGTTTATTGATTGACGCTTTAGGTTTCCTATAGATGGGACCTATAAATAATGAATCAATTATTTCAAGATTGAATAAGAAGAAATTGTGTGATAAAGATAATTTTCTAGGGAAAGAGTTACCCATTTTTGAGAGAAGGCTGAGTGACTTGTTTTAGAGCATTGAGATCTTATTTTCATGATAAGGATGAATGTTTTGTTTTTGTGTGACCAATTTTCCTATTAATTTATTTTTTTCATGGTTTTTTTGTGAGGTGATATGTATTATAGTCTTCAGATATTTTCTTGATATAGATGAGCAAGGGATGACTGATATGTGGTAGGGATGCCCGAATGTGTTGCGAGACTGGTATGGTTGAGTCTAGTATGACTGATGTGATATATGTGGGTAGGGAGGCCCTGATGACATGTCATTAATTGAATCCTATTATGGTGATTTGCATCGATATATTCATGTGGGTATTAGGGATGGCTCCAGAGATGATGGAACAAGTTAAATTTCAGCTTACTTGTTGATGAGAAGATGGGATCCAATATGCTTGATTAAGACTATGTTTAATTGACAATGGTAGGTTTGCTTGTTTATCTACATTACTTTCCCAACTTCTTGAGGTAGATGGAGGTGTTTGGTTTCATGTTTACTCTTAGTGGTTTATTAGGATGTTTTTCTTAGATTACTTGGTTTATGGAATAATTCTAATAATTATTTAACAATTCTTAACCCATGGGGTTGGTTGATGATGGAATTAAAATGATTAAAAGATATTAATCTTGACAAACCATGGACTTATTTTTGATTATTTCTATAGGAAATTAACTTTACTCTAATGATTAATGTAATGTGGAAAATTTTTAATGGTTAATTAATGGATAATTAATTAATTAACTAAAGGAAATAATTAAAAGGAATGAATTAATTAATATAGCTATTTTATATTATTGTGTGTTTTAGGATATGTGGTCTTAATAGTGATATTCAAGAATCTAAGTGATGTTAGATGCAGTCATGCCTAAGACTAGGTTTTTTCAATAACGTGGTTGTGATATATATTATATCATTTATATTTTGTGATTTCATATACTACCCCACCCATGTCGGTTAGGGTGACTAACACCGAGTAGACTCTGGGTGGGTGTTCTCCCTAATATCTCAATGGGAAGATAAATGGCTGACTACCCCCTTTGGCCTCACTCTCTTCTATTGGTAGTTACTTATGCTGGTATGCATGACAATTATCTTTCCCATATATGTGTACAGAGGGATGTAATGTATTATGGTTATTTCACACACATATATTACCAGATATAGTATTGAAAGGATTATTATAGGTATGATGTGTATGGGATGTGATGGCTTGAGGTACCTTCTCATTGTACAAGCTTTAATTGATTGAGGTATACTACCCGATGTTTGATATATGTCATACATGATGTGGGTGATCTCATAAAAAATTGGTTACAATATATGGATATGTGGATGGGTTTATGTAGTTATGTGATGCATGAGGTTCTTTTTGTGATTCTTTTCCAATGTGTTTTTGTGATGAAATAATTTTACAGAGAGATGGATAAGGACGTGCGATGTTGGAGAAGAGCAGAAAACCATTGGGGAAGCGGGAGAATGGTACCCTTGATGTTTAATTATTATATTATTATGCTCTATTTTATGTGATACATGGTGAGAGTTATCCATGTTGAGGTTATGAAATTAGTATAATTGTTTAGGTTTGGAGTTATTTTCACCGCTGTTCACAATTATTTAGCATTCTTTCTTAATATTTTACATGAGAGACTCTAGGGAGGATCCTAATGAGTATACTATTATGATCAACCTATGTATGTATAATATTTTTTCAGGTCAGATGGGTCAGGATGGAGATCAGGTGGGATATTACTAGATTAGGGCTTAGTAGGAGCAGTTTGGGCTTTGTGGTCGCAACCATCTTTTCCTTTTTGGCACTCGAATATTCGTTTTAGTTATTTCAGTACTATATAGAATTTTAATTTTTCACTTGGGGTTTATTTTATATATATATGTCTAAGAAGTTTTTGATTGGTGAATCTATCTTATATCTATATTCGATTTGTTTATCTTAGAGAGTAATGCCTCCCATATGCTTATTTATTATACCCTCAGTGCTAGTCCCCAACCAGGGCCTACTGGAGTCAGGACTCGGGAAATCACTATCTCTCTCCCCTCATTGTGGTATCATTGTTGGAAGGGGGTCATGGAAGAGTGGTATGAAAAGTTTTGGTTTGCAGGATAGGATGGATTTTGGGGTATGCACAAGTGATGTTACATGGGAGGGTGGAAACGGTGTTAGATAAGTCTAGTAATGAATGAAAACATAGGTGAATGGCTAAGAAATGGGAATTTTTGTGCCCCTGTGATCTATTGCATGGACCTTTATGTTTACTCAGACTACTAAAAAAGTGATACTAGTTACATGGTAGTGACCTATGGATGGAACACACATCATTCTTCTTTTAACCTATGTTTGAAATGGGTAGACTATAGGATAGGTTAGAATGTTATCAATATTAAAAATAATAATTAATGTTATGTATTCTATATTCTAGGTTGAGGAGCTATAACAATCAGTTATACATTCATCTATGGATCCAGGTTGACATCCTCATCTAGTTTGTGCTGAAAATGTTCAATAGGATGTGCCAGAAGATCGCCATAGAGTTGAGGTCGACGATGATGACATTTGGTGGAGGAAAATTCAAGAGTTTCAATTCCATAGTGTATAGAAGTATGAGAGATCCATTTTATATTTAGTCATATAAGATTTGTTGGAGGAGGTTGAGAAAAGTTTTAGTTTGATCCGTTCTAGGAAGAATCACGGGGTTTTGTTTTTTTGGATGATGCTATGTAGATCAGTGAGGCAGTGGTGGTTCCTGTTCCTTGGTGATCGCTAGGAGTAGTCAGTAACATGGGAGATGTTTTGAGACCATTTTTTAGTAGAGTTTCTTTATTTAACCACTAAGGAAACCAGTTTCTAGGATCTTCTTACCCTTCATGTAACAACCCGAGATTTTATGAGAATTATTCTTTTTAATTTCATTGATGTCTTGTGTTGTATGCTACAACAAGATTAGCTTGTACTATACGCAACACCGTATTAGCATGCAGTATACGCAACACTATTCTTGGCTCGTGGTACACACAATTTCAAGTTCTTTTTGTGGAAATTATTCTACGCAACATTAAGTATAGATTTTTTTAAATCTATAAATGAAATAAGTTTTGATTATGTTATACGCAACACCAAACAGAGATTTCACTACACGCATCCCTGACTTGGATTGCATTACACGCAATCAAGAACTTCCTCGATAGCGTGTGTAGTACGCAATACCGAGATTCACTAAACGAGATATTATAATAATATTATTATGAACTTGCCATTATGAATAGTAATACCCTCTTTTTGAAATTTTATAAATTTTATCTTTCAAAATGGAATTCATTTTTGGATTCGGAATATCGAAATTAGACTAGGGTGAATTTTTGGTATTTTTCTGAAAACTTTCAATTTTTGATGAATAGTGAAAACACTAGGTTACTATTTGAAAACCAAATTTTTATTTAAATAATTAGTTATTTTATTTAAATTTATTTTAGGTCAAAATTGATACATAATACCAATATAATATCAATGTAATTCATTGGAGTCATTTTATAATAATTTTAGATATATAAAAATTTCATTGAACGTTTTACCGTCTTTTACCCACCTCCTAGGAGAGTTTGAAAATTTACATAAAACATAATTTTACTACTTCTGTGAGTGGAATTTTGAAAAGCTGAGAGACACGGTTAATATCAAGGATTAAAATGAGGTTCAATAAGATAAAAATAATATTTGGTGAATATTAACTTTTTTACTTTTATTTACCACGATTAAAAGTAAATAGGGTAATTAAGGGTAAAAATGATATTATTATTACCCTAACACATTTCCTAATTCTATTGGATAAGTGTAGATCGACCAAAAACAACCTTAGGGATAAAATGTTACCCTTTAGGTCCACTTGGATTAGATTAGGACATTTATTATTATTTTATTTAAAGAAGAATTAAAATAGTTAAAATCAAAGTTTAATAACTAATTTTTTTTTAATATAGGGTTATACTAAAGATAAATTCGACTATAAATATATTAATTAGAAATATAAAAATATTTCCTACATAATGGTATTTTATTTATAATTTTTAGACATTAAATAATTCAATTTATTTATGACACAATTATGATGTAGTAATTACCTTATTAATGAAATATTTACATAATTGATGTTATAAATACCCAAATAAATGTAATTTGAGACTTTTTATGAATTAAACTAATTTTATAGGTTAATATGACATGTTATTATTGATTTAATAAACATTTTTTGAAATAATCATTTTGTTATGATTTTCACAAAAATCAAGTACCAAATAGTGTCAAAATTGACATCAAATAGTTTTTAAAACAATTATTATATTATTAATTGTTATTTTATTCTTAAAAATATAATGTTGGGAAAAATGAATTAGATAAGGATATATATATATATATATTAATAATGAACCACTTGGGGTTCGTTTGGCTTGTTATAGTAAGTTTATTAACCATATAGTGTAAGAAAACAAAAAAACACGGTAAAAGTTAAATTATTTAACATAGAGTTAAATCTAAATGATAAGGATAAAATAATAACCTAAACTTGTATAAAACCTATGGGTTGAGAGTATTTTGACCCATCCCCACCTTAGCTTCGAAATAAATCAATTTGGAGCTATTAATAACCGAATATGACTTTGTTATAAAATAATATTTTATGTTTTCCTAAGGTGCCCCTCTCCTCCCTTATAAAAAGGGAACCCCTTTCCTCTTCTCTTCACACCATTTTGAGCCTTGAAGCTTAGAAAAAACCTGCCAATTCCTCTTCTAAACCTATCTAGTTATATCATAGAGGTTCTGGTCCTCTTAAAAGACCAACTCTAATGCCCTAAGAAGAAGTTTAAAGGAGGTGCGTCAAGGAAGAGGTAATCTCTTCTACCGATTCTTTCAAGTTTTCTTTCTTCTTATAATTCCTCTTCTTTAGTTGTTTCATTATAAAGTAATAACATCAGTATTAATTATATACTGATATGTTATTATAAATATGAAACAAACCCATTTCACCTTCTATCCATCCTACGGAAAACGAAACCACCTTACTTGGATGGGTATAATGGTGTAAATAAATAACTATATATGATTATTGTAAATTGATATTGATTCTGAAATATTATACATACTCTTCAATATAATTCCACAATCATGGGAATGATATCATCGCTCGTGCATACGTACGGACTACCGTCTCCACGAATGCGATGAGATTCATTTTCCATGATTAACCATTCAAGTATGATTATAAAGTATATATAATAAATAATCATGAAATATATTACATAGTGATGATCTTGGATGTATGTACATATATGTTTCATTTACTTAATTCCATTTAATTTAATGAGGAAACGAAAACAGCGTTCATGCGTACGCACAACCCACCGTCTCCCTGAACGGTGTATTTCATTACATTTATCAATCTATAATATATATTTATATAATAAATATATATTATATATAAATCATGTTTTACATTCTGGAATTAAGTAAATCAGGATATAAGTAATAATATCAAGAACAACATGTCGAAACACGTACGATAAATGAAACGATTTTACCCAAAACGCCGCTTTAACATGGAATTTACAAAAGGACGGGTAATATAAAGTCATAAGTGAGCCATATATGATATCATAACACTGAATATGATTTTTTAATAAGTCAATGACATTATTTAAATCATTATATAAGAGGTTTGGATATGTACAAAGCATATCAAACCTAAGTTAAGGGATAATTATTCCAATCTCATTCTTATCCGAGATTGTATATTCATAGGTATTTACTGGGGTTATTGTTATCAATCATCCCCATGTTTTCTAAAAATGTTTTCATTTATTTTTAATGTCTTTTTTACCCATTTTTGAAATTTACCACATGTTATGAAAAGAATCTTACTTTTGTTTACCACACGGGGAACTTTTTGACTTTTCCGATAAAAGTACGAGAAGAATGTTATTTTTAAATTATATGGCGTGAAAGAATTTTTACCATTTAATAATGCCTCATTTTTATGAAGCTTACTATACAAGATTTTATGACTATTTTCAACAAAATACTTTTCTTTTAAAATTGCATGGCATTTTGTGAAATGAAAATTATTTTGAAGAAGAGAGGATATTTTCCTCATGAATTCATTTCAAGCGTTTTATTAAAACCATTTTCCATCTAAGATGACATTATTTATTTTATGTATGTTTCAAGTATAATGTATCTATGATTTACATGGTTTCAATTTTCTTATGATGAAATATCCATTTGTTTTATATGGATTATGTGATGATGAGATGATGCTTATGAAACCCATTTTATTCTTTGTGTTATGACGAATGTTTTAAGTTTATTTTTTTGGAACAAGTAAGAATGATTTAATTATGAGATGGGTGGGACCTATATCTCCCTCCAATGCATTGGGTAAAGATTTATATATCATGATATAGACAAGAATCGAATGGTAAGTTAATCCGGTTCAGTGATATAGGACTGGAACGAGGAGTGAACTCGATTCAGAAAGGGACTTTGTCCACTAAGATGGTCTTGGAAGAAATGTATTGGATACTATGGAAATCATATCATGTGCTTAATGGTTTTCCATAATTGCATGTTTTATTCCCATGCTATTTTATCATGATTGTTGTTCCCTTATGATATATGTCTTACGTACTTCCAAGATTCATGTCTTTGCTCAAGATTTTGATGTTTAGATTTTATGTTCATGTTTTTGCATTCAAATGATTATGGATTGTTTTATGTTCTCTATGTTTACCCTTACTGGGCTTTTGAGCTCACCCTTTTTTATGTTTTATTTTCCCTTGGATTTAAAGAAAGGTTTTAGGTAAGAAAAAAAAGTGGAAGAACTTTACAGGATATGTTGAAGATCTTTCACCACGATTAGAAGATTATGTTCTGAGTTTCCAAAGACACTAAACTATTACGGTCCTTTGGTTTCTGTTTTTGTTAGGTATTATGTATTCCGAAAAGGTAATGTAATTTCCATGTGCGTCAAGCTTTGGGTCTCTACACTTCAGCAAAGGATTTCTAGTGTACGAAAGTTGGGCTCCATTGTAGGACCCTATTACGATATTCTTAAAACCTATTTCTAGGTGATAAGTCTAGGTAATTAAATTTCAAGGATGATATGCATCTAGATATTCAGCACCAGGTCACCCAATTTATAGCTAAGACATATCTTGAGGTGCTGGAATGGGTAGAGGTTATAGAGAGGAAGCTGGATAGAACTAGGTCATCATGGTATGGTAGTTGTCCGGACACCTTTCAAAGTAGAGTCATGGTCTAGGGTTCCCAATTTTCTGGATATAAGAGATTTTGGTTAGTTAAGGGTAGGTCCCATCCCCCATCATCTCATTTCTCTAGGGTCAACGGTTCTCAGAGTTATTCTAGGGGATCAGATGCATGTTTTTCTTATGGAGGCTAAGGTCATCAGTGATGAGAGTGCCCAACATTTCTAACTAGTCATCATGTGTCAGGCGTTCCACACCAGGTTCCACCATTGAGGTAATTTCAGCCAATACAAAAACATAATGGTGGTCTAGTTTGGTATTAGCACACATAAGATGGGGTAGGAAAAGTACAGGTTTAATATGATCCTCATCCTCAAAGGGAAGAGCATGTCCATGGAGGTGGTCTTCAACATATTCATATAGGTGATGGAGCAGGTCATAACTATATTGATGCTTCAGTATTTCTAGCACCATAAGAGCCATAAATTTTTAGAGGTACTCTTTTTTTATTTTCTACATGGGTGCATGTTTTTTTATTTATATTGACACACTCCTTTATATCACATACCCTTATCTATGCTTTGGTACTTGAGGTTGAGAGGATTCTAGTGCCCTTGGTGTTGACTATGTTGGAGGTTGAACTGATTTGTATGAATTAGGTTGATATTGTGAGATAATGATGGGGAAATAACTCTCTTGGGGAAATATTCTATGTTTTTAGAAACATCCTTATGACATTATACTTGAAATATATTTTATGTATTTAGTGCAAGATATTGTGGATTGCTTTAGGAGGTGGGTTCTATTATAGGATGCTTATGTAGTGGAATCGATGTTTTTCTTGGCGAGGGGGACCCTTCTATAGGTCAAAGGTGTGTTCCATATTTTTCTTATATTATGGATGAGTTGATGTTGAAATCATTAGATGTTCTACAGTTAATGGTTCCCAAGTATGTGTATGAGTAACCTGATGTCTTTCTAGAAGAGGTTGTACCCTTAACCCCGTGATAGGATATTGAGTTTGGGATTGAGCTACAACCAAGAATGTTTATTATCTTGATGTCTCCATATAGAATGATGTATTTTGATTAGCAGGATCTAACAGTACATATCGATGATTTGTTGTAGCATGGTTTTACCTGGCCGAGTGTGTCACCTTATGGTGAACTAGTTTTGTTCATGAAGAGTGATGATGACAGTTTGTAGCTTTATATAAATCATTATCACTTTCACAAAGTGACAATAAAGAACTTCTATCCTATTCCACAGACTAATCATTTATTCTATTAGCTGAAGGGATCAATTGAGTTCTTTAAAATTGATTTTCATTTGAGATATCTTCATATGTAGGTGAAGGATAATGAGGTCCAAAAGAAATATTTTCATTTTCTTTATTGGAATTATTAGTTATCTTTATTTTTGATATGTGTGATTAATTCTATGACCATGTTCATGGGACTGATGAAAGTTGTTTTTAGGGAGTTATTGGATAAGTTTTTGGTGGGTTTCATCTATTAAGTCCTTGTATAAACTATGTCTAAGGAGGAGCATGTAGAGAAACTATTTTCTATATTGGGATTTCTTCATAATTAGTTGTTATTTGAGTAGCTATCTAATTGTGATTTCTATGCTCGTGAAGTCTGCATTTAAGAAATGTGATATCCTTGTAGGGAGTAGCTATTGATCCTTAAAATATAGAGGTATTTTTGTCTTGTGTATCCCCCAAGATAGTGTAATAGGTTCAAAGTTTCCTTGGTCTTGTAGGCTATTACAGGAGGCTCATAGTTGATTTCTCTCAAGTTTCAACTCCTATGGTAGCCTTGACCCAAAAGGATTAGGAGATCTTGTGGGCTGACCAAAGTTAGGAAGATTTTATGTACCTAAAGGATAACTTTTTCAGTTCTCCAGTTCTGTGTTTACTAGTCGTGGGAGTTCAGTTTATGGTTTTCTATGCTACTTTCCATCTTGGATAGGGTTGTGTTCAGATATAGAAGTGATAAATTTTTTTATGGTTCTTAGAATTTATATCCCCATGAGTGAAATTATTCCTCCCATGATATTGAAATGGTGTATGTTGTGGAGACATTAAAACATCAGTGAGATTTTTTTTTTGGTTTTTACTAACCATAAGATCATGATGTATATATTCTCCTAGTGCGACTTGAACAAGCTTCAGTATCAGTATATATAATTTTTTTAAGATTATGACTTATATATTTTATATTCCATGTAAGGGATGTGTTTTAGTTGATGTGTTGAGAAAGAAGTCACATAGTGATGCTTTTCATGGATCTGGAGATTCCTAGAGAGTGATAGAAGAACTCTCAGAAATGCATCATGAAATGGGATAAGTTGGAGCTAGAGGTTGTCTTTTCTAGTTGATGATGTAGTCATATATGGTGCAATAGGTGGAGGAGTCCCATCTGAGAGATCCTAAGGCGGAGGTCTGGAGAGAATGAGTTGTTTTTGGTGATGCACAATATGGTTTGTCTTAGGATGGATAACATAAGGTGATGTTTCAAGTAAGGATTATCATTCCTATAGAGATACATGAGATGGTTATTTGGAGTTACATTGTTAACCTTTGGTGGTACATCCTAGAATGAAATGTATGTATTGATATTTGAGTGGTCATTTTTTGTGGTCTCGGATGAATCATGAAGGTGTAGAATTTATTTCAAAATGTTTGGTATTCCAGAAGGTGAAGGTTGAGCACCATGTTCCTGGCGGTTTCCTATAGCAAATAGATGTTAAATAGAGGAAGTGGGAGGAAATCATGATGTAATTAATTACAATTTTCCTTAAGACTAGGGAATATATGATTCTATATGGGTGATAGTGGATCGTTTGAAAAAATCATCCCAATTTATAAAGATTCAAGAATTGATATTTTTAGATGTTTTGTCAAGGAAGTATCTGGATGAGATGGTATAGGATGTGGAGAGGTTTCCAGCATGCTTTTGGTTTTAAGTTATGCTTGAGAACTACTTTTCATTCATAGATGGATGGTTAGAAATATTAGACCATCTAGACTCTTGAATAAATGTTACAGTCTTGTGTTCTATATTTTTGAGGTTCTTGGATGAGGAACCATCCCTTGGTTGAGTTTTTATACAATAATAGTTTTCCCACCACCGTTAGTATGGTGTTGTTTGTAGCTTTGTATGGTTGAACATTATGTTATCTATTGTGTTGGTATTGGGATAGATAGGATATGATTATTTGGGAAAAATATATATAGAATAATATATATATGGTTCAGGTAATTCTCAAGAGGATAAAATCATTAGGGCATAGTCATAAATCTTATGTTGATCATAGGAGGAGACCTATGGAGTTTGAAATTGGAAATCATGTGTTCCTGAATGTGATTCCTTGTCATGGGAAGTGCAGGTTTGGTTGTAGGAGTACTCTTTCTCCCTAGCTTGTTGGGCCTTTTTTGGAGTTGGATCATGTTGGAGTTGTGGAATATCAGATATCACTTCCACAAAAAATGGTCTCAATACATGATGTTTTCACATGTTGTAAGTCCATCATTATCTTCATGACGACTCTCATGTCATCGATTGGGGGTGAGATCAATTTTGACGATGATATGACCTTTGAGTAGAGGCCTGTGGAGATCCAATAATTCTAGGAGAAGGTGTTTCATGATCATGTTATTCCCTTGGTTTGTTTATTTTTGGAATCACAATGGCCTGGGGAAGAGTACCTAGGAATGTGAGTCTCAAATTCACAATCCATACCTTGAGCTATTTGTCGTTTAGCTCTTCTCTTGAAACTTTGTTCCTTTGTGGATGTTGATCCTATTGGTTTATGATTTCTTTCCTTTTATTTATCATTCTATATTTAATCTCATTTGAGAGGTATGTCCCCTAGGATAGTTTATATGATCTTGTTGCTGTTTCTTGGTTTTATGATATTTTCCTCTAATTGAGGTGGTTAATATACTATGATAGAGATATTTTTGAGAGGTATCTTGTGGGGTTTCTATTCAAATGACCCATATTCATTTTCTCTCTAATTTTGTTTTAGATTCCTTTGAATGAAAATTTATTTAGAGGTATCTAATGTATGGGCCTGGATCCTTGTGTACGGATCCATTTTCTATTTCTGAGTCTCATGGTGCTTGGAGGACGCTTGAAAGTGGTCTGGAGGGGTTTGGATGTAAAAGTATAAAAGTAATGAGAATTATAATCGTGTGAAGTTACACAACGTGAAAAGGTGGTTCACAGCATGTACATGGCTGGTTCATGATGTATAAATTTTAATGGTCAAATAGGAAAAAGTGACGTGTTTTTTGGTGTAAACATAACCCCTATGATTACATGACGTAAAAAAAGATTACATGTATTTTAAATACCTTGTGTATCAAATTTTTAAAGGATGGAGCCACACGGGTTTTTCGTAAACCCTATGGCCTTCAACTCCTACCTCTCTCATTATAAGAAACTAGAAACTCCATCCCTTGTATTTTTTAGATCCCTTAGACATGAATAAATCATTTTCCTTCCATATTTGATCCATAGTGATCCAAGGTGATTTATAACACTATTAATTATAGTTTATCCTTCATCCAGTCTTGTTTTACTCTCATTATACTTGAAATTTTATGGAATATGATCTCCAATGTTTCTAATAGTTTTTATTCTTTTTTTTAGTGTTATTGTGGGGAAGCATCCTCATATGGATTTAGTTATTGTGGGAGATGTGTTTGGAGATCCTCGACATGCTCTGTTATAATGTGAAGAATGCTGATGACTTTTGAGATAGGGTATTCTTTGATAATCTGTTTATTTACATGTACTCATAAATTGAACATTATTTATCCCTTTGTATTGAAATGAAATTGACCAAATAATTATTGAACCAGATTAAAAAATTGGATAGTGATCACATTTTAAAGATGTTGTTACTTTATACCATTATAGCAGTTTGCCTCTTGTTTTTCTAGGTACTATTATATATATGTTGTATGCTTTGTTATAATGTTTTTATTATTATATTATCATGTTTAAATTGATAATAAATGTAAATTTGGAATTAATAAATACTTAAATGTCTTGAGAAATTAAGGAAGAGGAATTTTTAAGTCCAATGGTTAATGTAATTTTATGACAATAAAATTGATGCAATGAATATGTTTAATTAAAATTGATATTCCATATGGTTAATTAAATTTATTTATAAGCTGAAGCATGTTTATGGTTCATGAAAATAATTAAAAAGGAATTTAATTTAGAATGGTACTTCTCTAGGTTTTTGAAATCGAAAATAAATGATCAGATCATGTTTTTTTCTTTTGATATCTTGTTATAGATTGATTATTTAATTTTCCCATAATTTTAATTTGTAAATAATAAATCAGTTAATTCAAGATAGAATAAGAAATATTTTTGTGATAAATATAATTTTTTGGGGATTGAGTTTCCAATTTTCTGGAGAAGATCAAGTGCCTTGTTTTGGAGACATGAGAAATTGTTTTTATGAGAAGGATGAAAATCGTATTTAAAGGGCCCAGTTACCCTATTGTTTGATTGTTTTTTCCTGCTACTTTAATGATGTGATATGAATACAGGACTTGTGATATGAGCTTGATAAAACAAATCCTGGGATGGATGATATGGTGCAGGGAGGCCAGATGTGACATGATCCTGGTAACGATGATATTGGGATGATTGATGTAATAATTGTTGGAAGGGAGGCCTAGAGGATGTGGCAGTAGTTGACACCTGAAATAGTGAGATGCATCAGTATATTAATGTGGGTGTATGGTATGGAACGTAAGGTGATGTAATGGGTTAAATCTGGTATTACATATTGATGATATGTTGAGAGCCGGTGTGCTCACTTATGAATCATTTTTATGGATGATGGCATATTTTCCTATTTATCTTTATGTTTTTCCACACTGCTTGAATCAGATGAAGGTTTTTGGTTGCATTTTCCATCTTGGTGGAACCTTAGGTGAAGTTTCAAAGTGTACATGGTTTTTGAAATAAATATAATAATTATTGAATAATTATTTACCCATGGGGTTGACTGATGATGGAATGAAAATTATGAGAATATATTATTCTTGATAAACCAAGGAATTGGTTTGGATTGTTCTTGGAGGGAATGGACTTTACTCTGATGATTAATGTAATGAAATGTAATGAAATGTAATATAATGCGGATAAAATATTCATGGTTAATTAATGGATAATGATATAATCAATAAGGAAATGGTAAAAAGGAAAGAATTAATTAATAAATCTCTTTTATATTCTTGTATTCTTATAGGATATCTGGTCATAGTAGTAGCAGCTAGGAGTCTGATCAACGTTATCTTCAGTCATGTCTAAGAATAGGTTACGCCCATAGTGTGGTTGTGAGATACATTATATCACATATATTATATAATTTCATACTATACCACACCCATGTCAGTTAGGGAGACTGAAACCTAGTGTACACTGGGAGGTTGTTTTCCACAACATCCTAATGGCAGGATGGATGGTTCACTACCACCTCTGGCCTAAATCTCTACTGTTAGTAGTTACTTGTTCTTGTATGACCAATGATTTTATTTCCTATATACGTGTGTAGGGGGATATGGTGGACATTTGTTATTTCACACACATGTATTTATAGATATAGTATCCAAAGGATTATTATGGGTATGGAGTGTATAGGTTGTAAAAGTTAGAGGTACTTACTCAGTCTAAGGGCTATAATGAATTGAGGTATAATACCCGATGTTTGATGTATGTCACATGGGATGTGGGGGATCCCAGAAACTACATGGATACTATTTATGGATATTTTGTTGGGATTATGTGGATATATGATACATGAGATTCATTCTGTGATTCCTTTCACATGTTTTTTTAGGATGACTTACTATTTGATAGAGATGGCTCAGGATGAGCGATATTGGGGTAGAGTGAAAAAATAGCGTGGAAGTGGGAGTTTGGTACCCTTGATATTTCATTATTATATTATTATTCTCTCTTTAATGAGATACATGGTTATAGTTTTCCATGGTTAGGATGGGAACATAGTACACCTATATAGGTGATAAGTTAGTTTCACTACTGTTCACTATGCTTGAGCATGCTTTATTTATCTTTTTCACGAGTGGCTCTCGGGAGGATCTTGATGAGGATACAATTATGATAACCCTATGTATATATGAATTATTTTGTAGGTTATTTGGATTAAGATGTAGATTGAGCAGGATATTACTAGCTTCAGGGCTAAGCTGGAGCTATTTGGGATTTTTGGTCATTACTATCTTAACCATTTTGGTATTAGTTTCCTTTTAGTTGTTTCCTTACTATATGGAATTTCATGCATTTCACTTTGGATTTATTTTATATATAACAATGGGAAGTTTTTTATTTTTGTATATATATAATTTTTATCTTCCATATGATTCTCATAGATGTTAATTCCCCCATAATCATGTTTATTAGACCCTTGGTGCTAGTCACCATCCTGGGGATGACTGGAGGTGGGACTTGGGCAGTCACTATCTCTCTTCCCTCACCATGGAATCTTTATTGGGAGGGGGTCATGAAAAATTATCTGAGAGAGAAATTTTTGATCCAAAAAGGAAAATAATTATAAATGATATAAATTTATGGGTTTCAGTCCAGGGTATTCATTATCTATCTCCTATCAGGTTATATAACCATTCCATACATATTTTACCTAATAAATAATAATGTCTCATAAATAATTAGTGAATTTCCAAATCATTTCCCCTGGGATTGTCAAACTAGGTATGAGGTTAGACCTATTTGTCATGACCCATGTAATAATAAATTCAAATCATAATCCACCCATTTTTTGTTATTAACCCTTGGTACATCTGTGCTAGAGCCTATATCCACTTGTAGTATACAAACATGGATTAAATTTCTAGGCGAATCAGCAAATAAATATTCTAATAAAACTTTACGATATTATAAAATATGTTAAATTATACTGTTGAATTAAAAAATTGGTTTTAAAAAATGTTATCTCATCCTAATCCCTAATATAACTAAACTAATCCTCAAAAATAAATAATCCTTTCTTTGATAGAAACTATAACAACCCAATATAAACATGTATTTATTTTACAGAATCTTCATGATATAAAAATTATAACTCAAAAAATAATCTCAAAATCCCAATAACATAAGGTTTAGTGTATTTCCGGACTATCTACTTAAGAAACATAATTCACTACACTTGTGAACATTCCTCCACACTTGATACACACTAGACTCCCTTTTAGGATTCTCATTAGCTATACTCACCTTCAAAACCTTGGGAATGTGAACCTAATAAAGGGGTGATATAAAATATTCAGTAAGGGAAACAAATCATGAAGTCATCTAGGGTTAGATCAAAAGAATAAGATAAAACATTATAAGGAATGAAATTTCTTATTAAATGAACCCAATATTCATGAGAGTGTTTCATGATTCATGATATGTAAGATCCCAAACGTTTGTTGATATGTATTGTGATTGTTTCATGTATTATTTTACTATTTTATTAGTATATCATGGTTTGATTTTACTTTGTTGATGTTTTGGGTGACATTGGAGAATCTTGGAAGTTTTTGGAAGAAAAATGAGCAATGCATGATTGTTTAACATTTTCCCAAACTGTGTTCCTACCCCTAGAAAACCATCCATTCACGGATAGAGGGGAATTGCATGGTTGGTACACAGTTTTTCAAATTATGATCCCTCTTAGTAGAAACCATGAACTCCTATGGTGAGGTGCATGGTTAAGGCACACATTTTGGAAAATTGTGTTCCCCATCTCTAGAAATAGTGCACACAAGTTTTTAATCCCCAAAAAATTTATAAAAGAACCCCAAACCCCATAGTATTATCCCATATTCTCCCCAATAAACCCTAAAACTATTAATATGGGGTTTGAAAGCTCCATGAAGTATTACAAGGATCCTCAAACCCATTTCTTGACAAATTAAAGACCCATTTGAAGGACTCTCTCTCTCCGTTGGTATGTAATTTCTTTGTCATTTTATTTCCTCTCTCTCCCGTATCTATTTTTTCATAAAGAGGGATGTGTTTTTATTTATGGGTGGTATTTTATATCTAGGATTTTATGGATGTTAATAAATTTGATCTTGATCTTCAGTTTTGGTCCTAGATCTTCCACATCATTGTGATCTTGAACATTATGCTTCAATTTGGGGATTTTTTGGTTTGGAGAATGGCCATCAATGACCTTGAGCTAGCTAATCTAATTTTTAATTCCCATAGTCTTCATTGATATTTCATGTGCATAATTATAGAATTTAAATAACCACATTTGGAAATTTCGTATTAAATTGAATTAATTAATGGGTTTATGAAATTGGATAAAATCATTATTATGAAATTGGTTGATTAATGGGATATGGAATTTGGAGAAAATGGGAGTTAAAGGGTTGATTAGCCTAACCTTATAGGGTTAATTGATTGTATGATAAAATGTTTATACATATTTTAATGGTGAATTTTTCATATTATTTCATGTGATTATAGTGAATAACTGTGATTGATTTGATAATTGAATGGAACACCATGATGAGAATGTTTGATAAGATGGTTAATGATCATTAAACTATATTTTTATATATTGTGGTATATGTGATAAAAACTGTGGGAAAGGGAATGATGCTCTAAATACCCATATGTGATAATAAGTGTGGGAAAAAGGAATGATGATCCAAATAACCATATGAAAAATGATGTGTGGGAGAAGGACAGATGCTCCAAATACCCACATGGTTCTAGATGTGACTTTCATGACACCAATACATTAACATTGGATTGGAGACCAAGTGGGCATGATATGAAATTGAAATTAAATGAATAATCATATCCATGAAATAATGGATTATTATTCCCTATGAAATATGGTTTAGACATTATCATGGTCTGAAGTAGGTATTGATATTTTGGGTGTCAACCTGAAACTGGGGAATTATTTGGTTAATTACTGAATAATGAAGTGTGATAACTGGTTACTTTATTTATTGGATTATATTCTTTATACAACTACATACATTGTTATAGAATGTATATTTTTTAGATACCATTGTAAATGACCTAATGAGTTGTACTCACTCCCAACTCGGGGTGCCTGGTCAGTACCTAAATAGACTTCATGATTTTAAGATAGGGTAAGGGAAAGATGTAACACCCCGACCCCAAAAGCCTAGAGTCAGTGCATTATTTTAATACACTGGCATGATTACAAGGAATCAAGTCCTGAAGGACGGATCAGTTTAACAGTCTTGGAAAATAGATTACATACATGAATGTTACATTACACTTTATAACATATAACACAACATAAATAAATCCTTTATTAACGCCATTATTCCCTTATCTTAAGCCTACATATCAATCACAATACACTTTTTGGAATCCTGAGGAAAATAAAACATAGAAAGGGGTGCGTTCAAACTCGTAGTAAGTGTAAGAAATACAATAGAAGATAACATAAATATTAAGCATAGTGAATAATTGAAACCACATGCCTTTACCAATAATAAACATTAATACTGTTATGGTAGGAATATGAGCTGAGTAAATAATGCCATAATAAAACATAATCAGGGGTATTCTACTAGTATAATGACCACATGAACCATCAATATTATTTTCATAATGAGGGAATTCATAATACCAAACTTTAAATTATGTGTCAAGGCCTCGTTCCAGGACCTATGGGATACCTGTAATCAGACACAAACCCGGAGAGCCTCTGTAACCGGACTCGATCCTGAAGAGCCTCTGTAACCGGACTCCAACCCAGAGAGCCTCTATAACTGGACTTCATCCCGAAGAGCCTCTGTAACCGGACTCCATCCGAGAGAGCCTCTATAACCGGACTCCAACCTGGAGGGTCTGGTGTAACCGGACCCCAACCCGAAGGGCTTACATTTACCGGTCCCCAACCCGGAACATACTAGTCTAATACATTCATCATAAGAAAAGGTTGTAATATAACATAAACATTCGTATTAAAACTAGCATACAAAATGTCAATACTTTTACCATAAACCATTAATGGTATACGGATATGACTTTCATAGTCAAAATATCACAAAACCTTCAATAAAATATGGAAGTTTTGTAGCATAATAAATCAACTTCAAGTAAACTTAAAATCCATCAAATGATGTTGACATTGATGAAATCAAAACCTTTTTTAGAGAAATATCTCATTATATTTTGAAATCATTTAAGTGTCACATAATTATAAATAAAACATTTATTTTTAAAAAATTATTATAAGATTGTAAGGGAAGCTTCAACGATTTTATAATGGTGGAAAATAGCCACACCCGTCATATAAGTTAAAAAAAGATATTCTTACCATAATTTTGTCGAAACGGTTAAAAAGGACCTTGTATGGAAAACGACAGAAAGATTCCTTTATAAAAATATTATAAAAATTCAGAAAAGGGTATAAATTACTTTAAACCCTAGTCTATAAAATAGTAGGAATGTTTTGAAATACATTTTTAAGAAACATAGATGTGGATGATAAAGATGTCCCAGTAGATAATTACGTATTAATAACCATGGATAATGAAGAGATTGTAGAATTGACCTTTACCTTGTAATTTCACTTGGTATAGAGTATGTTAACCTCCTTTATAATTGTTAAATAATAATTATTAAATTATACAAGAATCATGTACATTAATATGATATCATATATGATCTTTTAACATTGTCTTGTTAATAATATCTTAGTATTATCGTCGTTTCAGGTGTCAACAGATTCATTTTCCTTTATATTCTTTATTATGTGAGTCATATTTGTTATAGATGGGATGTATATTATTCATATCCAGAATTATATCAAGTCTTTAAACATTATTTTTAATCATCAAATGAAAATTAGTCTTTAATGGATACGACGGGGAATGAATCCCATCGCGTTCGTGGAGACGGTAATCGGTACATACGCACGAGCGACAATATCATTCTTTTGATATTAAAATAATATATAATTGGATGTTATATCATATATAAAGAATAATTATCATGTTATATTTATTATTTACATGAATTGAACATCATTATTATACCCATCAAAATAATAATTTATTGAATAACAATTACACCATGACGTGGAGACGGTAAGCCGTACGTACCCACGTATGTTGAAATGTCATTTAAGGGATGGATAGAATAATGAATTTGGTTGTACCAAATTTATAATAAAATCACAGTATATATAATATAATGGATTTACTATTTTAGAATGGAAACAACAAATAAATAGGAAGTGGAAGGAGAAAGGAACTTGAAAGAGGTGATGAAATATTTACCACTTCTTTGAGTTCTTCCTTTTGATTTGATCAAAAGGGCTCCATAGATTGGATTTATGACTAAAGTAAGTCCTCTAGGATGAAGTTAGGACAGTTTATAGGGTATTTGGTCAGGGGTTGGCCGAGCCAAATGGCTTTGAAGGTGTGAATTAGAGAGAATGGGGAGTACCCTTTTATAAGAGGGGTGAGGGGCACCTTAGAAAAAACATAACATATTATTTTATAATAAATTCATATTCAGTTTATAATGGCCAAAAAGTGACTTATTTCGAGTATAGGGTTTCAATGGCTCGAAATAATCTCAACCAATATTTTTTAGACAAGTTTAGGTTACCATTTTAACCTTATAATTTAGATTTAACTCTAAGTTAAATAATTTATCTTCTACCATGTCTTCCTGTATTCTTACACTATATGGTAAATAAACATACTATAAACAGCCAATAGAACCCCAATTGGTTCATTAATGTCATATATATTATTATATAAGTCTTTTGTATGAACCTTATATTTTTAGGACCATTATATCAATTAATAATATAATATTTGTTTTAAAAACTATTTTATGTCAATTTTGACAATATTTGGTATTTCTTTTTTGTTAAAATTATAACAGCATTATTAATTCGAAAACAATTAATATAACCAACTCTAACATATCATAGTAACCTAAATAATTAGTGTAATTCATAAAAAATATGAAATTCAATTTATTTGGATATTTATAATATCAATTATTTTAATATTCCATTAATTAGGTAATTACTCAATCATCATTGTGTCATAAATAAATTAAATTATTTAATGTCTAAAAAATATAAATAAAATAACATTATGTATGAAATCATTTTATATTTCTAATTAATATTTATAGTCGAATTTATCTTATGTATAACCATATATTAAAAATGTTTTAGTTATTAATCTTTGATTTTAACTATTTTAACTCTTCTTTAATTAAAATAATAATAAAAGTCAAAATCTAATAAAAGTGGATCTAAAGGATCATATTTTATTCCTAAGGTTTTTTTTGGTAGAATTACACTTATTCAATAGAATTAGGACATGTATTAGGGTAATAATAATATCATTTTTACCCTTAATTACCCAATTTACTTTTAGTCGTGGTAAATAAAAGTAAAAAAGTTATTGTTCACCAAAAATTATTTTCATCTTATTGAACCACATTTTACATACTAATATCAACTGTGTCCTTAGGATTTTTGAAATTCAACTCACAGAAGTGGTAAAATTATGTTTTATGTAAATTTTCAAATGCTCATAGGAGGTGTGTTAAGGATAGTCAAAAGTTCTACAAAATTTGTATATATCTAAAATTATTATAAATTGACTCCAATGAATTAAATTGAACTTATATAGGTATTATGTATCTATTTTGACCTAAAATATAATATAATAAAATAAATAATTATTTAAATAAAAATTCGGTTTTTAAACTATAACTCAGTGTTTTCACTATTCATCAAAAATTGAAATTTTTCATAAAAATAACAAAAATTCACCCTACGGTAATTTTGATATTCCGAATCCAAAAATGAAGTCCATTTTGAAAGATAAAATTTATAAAATTTCAAAAATTGGGTATTACTATTTATAACAGCTAGTTTTCTTTTTGTGGTGTGTTAGAACTCGGAGTTGCGTACAACACACACTATTGTATTATTAAAAGAGAAGCATACCATGGAAGCTTGGGGTGTTACAAAAGAGCCTTATATTTAATGTCTGAGTTGGAATGAATCATAGATAAAGGGAACTAGACATGATTCTATGACCCTCTTGGGGAGTTCTTAGTGTATATTTGTTTTTGTTTTTCATCATGACACTTGAATCATATATGGAATCACATATCTAATGTTTTTATTTGGATATTGTTTTATTATTGGTGTTCATAATATGATACTGGTAGGTATTTAGTTTCAATATTATTTTATTTATTGGTCATTATCTTTTGGCTATTTTCTATTTATTTCCACTATTGTGATTCTTTTATAAGGAGGGTATAATCTGTCTATGTGATATATATTGGACCCTCACTGCTCGTCAGTAGCCTCTGACATATAGGGAATCACGCCTAAGGTCACATGGAAAACTATCTTGAGGAACCAATTACTTGGGTTGGGATGTCACAAAGTGATATCATTGAAGGTTTCCTTTTCTTTTATTTTTTCATACTATTTAAGAAATGTAGACATGATACTTGGATGATTTAGGCCTTGTTCATGAGCTAATTCATGGGAGTAGCTAACCCATGCATGGGTGAGAACCCATGTACCCAAGGTGGGATTGTTATTGTTGTTATTTTCTATTATACTTAGATGTTATTTCACCTTGGTTGATTCACTTTATGTGAAATATTATAGTTTTGTAAGATATATCATCCTGGACCGGTATGAAGAAAGAGTTGAGAATAAAAGAATCATTTTAGAAAATTAAGAATTATTGTGACATGCATCATTTTAGGCACGCATAGAAAAGTAGGTTTTTGAGTGAGGTGTTTAAATGAAAATATATTTCATTATTATTTAATTTAAAAGAATAGGTGCCTAATATGAAATTATAAAGTGTAAATGATGCTAAATTTGTTGAATTAAAGTGTAAAAATGGGTTTTTTATTTAAAATTCTTGAGATATGAAAATGTTTTACCCTATGTGAACCACAAACCATGTGAGAGATAGTTAAGAGAAGTGATAATGCCTCATTTTTGACCACATGGTGGGGAATGATGGATGACTTATTATCGATTTATGTGAATCCATCTAATGAGAATGTGATAATTTTTTGTTATGTGTTTTAAGATGTGGGTTTGGAATTGAAGAGATATGCCTCCATGACTATGCCTATTGATATGAGGACTTGAGGATATGGCCGAAAATGATCCTCGAGTAGTGGATCATAAGGTTCGATAGTTTCAGGTGAAGGATCTAAATAAAAGTTCTGTTAAAAAATTTATCTATTAATATAGTTTATGGAATGTGACCCGAGGAGGGTTTTTAGGAATATGTATGACTTTAAATAGGTTTTTTAGTTACAAAACCCTCTGACATTCACCAGAGAGGGTTGGCTTGAGGCATCTGAGTTCTCGATTGAGTATATCCAGATGATTTTTAACCACTTAGATACTTCTTATAAGAATACAGTCAAGATGAAAGCTTATATGTTACATAGCCAAGAGAATCATTGGTGGGATATCTAGACTCGGGTTGGAAATCTGGAGAATGTGGAGTAGAAAGTCTTTCAAGAGAAGATTTTGGAGAAATTTTACCCTGAGATGCACATGATGGAGAGTGAAGAAGAGTTTACAAGGTATACCTAGGGGAGTATGTCTATGATAGATTATACTAGTCACTTTACTAATTTTCTGTTCTTTATCCTAGCACTGAAAGGGGATATGGATATTATAGTGGAAGATATTCACGATGAGATTAAATGTGAAATTAAGTCCTAGGTTAATATCTTTTGGCTGAATAAGTTTTTTGTAGGGGTGAATGAAGTTCTCATATCTGAGGAGAACCTGAAAGAGGTCTCTATTGTAGGATATGTGGTTTCTTCTAGATGACCATGAAGTATGTCTTCAAGGATTAGTAAGTGTCACCTTAAAAACATCAATTAGGGAGATAGAAATGAGGTATAGCCTATATGAATTTTTTGTGATGCCATTCAGGATGACAAACACACTGATTGTATTTGTGTCCTTAATGATGAAAATCTTCCACATGCACATGGATTAGTTTCTGGTTGTTTTGTGGATGAAATATTGGGGTACTATGAGACTAATGATGATCATGAATAACATCTTGATATCATAAAAATTACAATGAGAGTGCATAAGATATATACCAATCTGTCCAAGTTTCAATTCGAGATTGATTAGATATATTTATTGTGTCACATCATCATGGAGGAAGGTGTGTTAGTGGACCTAGAGAAAGTTCAGGAAGAGGGTCAATGTCCTATATGGAATAATTCATTATGGAAGGGTGATATTCTATATACTTTTCTTCATCATACACTGTAGTGTGGTCTTATACTTATGAGAAAAATGCTTACCAAATTATATATTCTACATTGGCTTGTATTTCTATTCAAACAACTTCATATAATTTTTTCCTCATGTCATAAATCAATTTCCCTATTTAAAAATCTTCTTGTATTAGTATTTATATAGTATTCATCTAGAATCATGATCATAACCATAATCATGGTATTTAATTCATTGAATAATGGATTGAGTATCACTTGAATTATTATGTCTTTTAGAAGTTTAACTTCTATATATTTTTATATAATTCAACAAACCTGTAGTTTTGTAAACAAGTAAATCTTACATAATATAATAAATATATTATGCATCATAATATAGTTCAACCCTGTTTCGTATTTCATGAAATGATGATTCAAATGCATTATTTTATTAATTTTACACATTGTGTATGGTTTTCAACTTTTCCATATTTTTATTAATATTTGAAGAAAACCCATATGAAACATTAAACATGTTATGTATCACAATATGGTCATACCATTTCTATATTTCTCTTAGAGAATAAAAAAACACATAACACATTGAATATATTATGCATCACTATAAAATGTATTCATTCTCCGAAAAACTTATGCATGCCTTTCATTTTATGATTTACACTTATATGATAGAAAAAAACATACCTTACATATTAAATATATTATGAATCATAGTTTTCTCATAAATTTTCCATTTTTCATTAACATCAAGAATTTACACATATATGGACACTCATCCATGCATTTGACAAGTTTTAAATACGGGAAATATATTTTATATAATTAAATAAGATAGATTTCAAATATCCTACAACTCATAATATCCGTACATTCTGAACCAAATTCAAAAATATTCACACACATAAAATCACATTGGAATACCATCAAATCATATTAAAAAACAAACAATAATAATTTCAATGCTAATGCATTAAAAATATATTTCTTGTAGGATTTCAGTGGTATTCTACTACCTTAAAAAATTATTTTTTTCTGGAAACATCATCCAAAGATAATGTAAATGATATCCTATCTTAATATATGATATTCCATAGGATAAATGTGATGAACCCTTCCATTGGTACCCCACCTGGGCTATTAGTGAAGAGAGGGAGTGCCCCAGAATCCTACCACTAATAAGGCACATATTTAAAACTATATCTGAGGATACATAATTAATATAATGAGATGAATTTCTCACTTTATATACATTAAGGATAAGTAATAAGATGAAATCCACCTATCATATTCATATCATAAATAAAGAAGAATGTTTAATACTTGAATGTAATCTCATATAAATAAAAAAACTACAAATACATAATTTAATCCTAGCTTGATACCATGAATTGTAATAGCTCTTAAATAACTACTCTAATCTAGTAACACTTGACTCTATCACCAAATAGCCCATGAGTACCTAAAAATCAGTTTTTATATATATTTGGTGAGTATACATGTATACTTAGTAAGATCCTACCCATAAAATCTAATAAAAATGTGAAAGAAGAATACTAAGTCCCAGTGAAAAAGAAAATAAAACTAACACAATACCAAAATAGGGAAAATTGTATCCCAACTTCACTTCAGAATTCTTACCAAGTAACACATGCTCATAAGCATATCTAAATCAAGGTATATAAGAAATAAGTCACCCCCACTTTTATTTCACCTCTAGTTTGTAATTCTAGATCCCCAACCTCAAATGTGATATACTCCCATACCTTTCATAAGCTACCTTAAAACCTCATGCACACATAAAATATCTCATCCTTTTTCTCATGCATCTCATCACAAAATCATCATCACTATCTCACCATAACCATGTAGCAAGGTTGGAATCCATTAGAACCAATGTATCATGCACTATACCTCAATCTACTATATCCCATAAAAGTACACTTGTAGGAATCAATAGTCACTACATATGGAATAAAATTATGTTATATAACATTTATCTTCTATAGATTAGACATACAAGTTTGTTAAAACAAATATCCATCACATCCTATGTTGACACCTAGAATATACATTAATCTTTCACAACTCAGATGCACTTAGATATTGTGTAATACTAAAGGGAGAGTAGGGAAGTGGGAGAAGTAAACCCCCCTTTCCCTCACTATCCCAAATATGAGGAAATAAACTATAACAAAAACATTTGGTTATCATCTACCAACCAAACTCGGGTAGTAGAGGGGAAAAAATAAAAACATATAAGAAAAAATATATCACAAAAACAAGCTATGGGAAATTACTAATCCTTTTAAAATCGATTATAGTTATCATCCCAAATAACACTAGGTTGTCACTTATATGGTCTAGGTTCATGATCTCATACATTCACACAAGAAAAAAGGATCAAAATTATTAACCATTTCTTTATATTAATTATTAATTACTATTAAATAATCATTTAACCATTTCAATTTATAGTTTTATTAATCCATTTGATTAAAAAACATTATTATTTCATAATTCTAAATAACATTCCAAGATTTACAACCCATGATCCTATAGTAACAATCCATCAATATCATGGTTTTATTATTCATTATTACCAATATCAATAACACACATCCCATGAGTTCATTATCAGTTAATTTATCACCCTATAATTTTGGTACTCTTGGAATCGTCTTAACCTATCATAGAGAAGATACATAATGTAACTATATTAATAAGTTGGAACCCCCAATAGGAAACTATCTGGAAAATTCTTTCAAATGAAAAAAATTAAGAAATAGGGGAAATATGATGAGAAATATACTGTTGGGATGCTATCAATTTTTTTATCAAAACCAAATAAAAATGAAACAATTAGCGGGACTCAGTTTATCTTCTTATTAGAGTGTGTTTTTAATTTGGTTCTATATTTATGGTTCTAGTTTTAGGAGGCCAAAAATATAAATTGTTTATGTGAAATAACAAGAGAAAAAAGGTGTTTGAAATCAGTTTAAAAAGATAGCAGTATATCCTCACATATCCCCTTTCTTACCTATTAAATCATTATTCAATTTTTTCTCACTCCTTAATTATCAAACTAGTTATGTCCTCAATGAACTACATAATATTTAATTTTCAACTTTATTTTAAATATGAAATTATCAATAAATTACCTAAAAATACCTATCCAATTGATTAGATATAACCAATGACCCCTAGAACAAATGACTTCTCACAAGAATTTGTAGTGAAGAATATACTAGTGACTTATTTGTGAAAAATATTATGAGAGAAAAATAATTTAAATCAAAAGATCAAAATAAATCACTTAATTTCAATAATAATTAAACTCCTCTAGAGAAACGAGTATGATATAATTAGATCTTCAAATCAAAATTCATTAAAAAATGGATTTTTGGGCTTGACCACTAAGAGCCTCATATTCCCTAACTATTGACATTATAGTAGATAATAACAAAATAAAACATCATCCTATATCATCTTGATCAACCAACATTGATAGATCTGTTTTCTCAGTGAACATTCATATTATGATATAAGTGTATTGGTTCATCGTCTTAATTTACCATATGAGTAACATGAGCCTCCACTTCCTTCTCTAATGAGTTATGAACATTCAATAAATTCCAAATACTCAATGACCAACTCATTTTTTCTCAATTTACACCACATTTATAGTTAGATGTTCATGATGTATTCAACTAGGTTTCTCTATAATATTCCTCTTAGCTCAGATTCATTCTATAATCACCAAATTAATATTTCATTTGATGATCTCCACATGGTATCTCAAGATCATTCTTACCATATTTGTCCAAAACATTATTTCTTCTAAAAATGGGGATGACCTTGTTTGTTTAAGGTTCAAACTATCCCATAGATTTCTAATGGGTTTATTCAAAGAACTGGAAACACCCAATGATTCTATATATATTTGGACCTATTTTATGAAGGTAGGTGCTCATTAGTTATGGAAAAATGATCCTTGAGGATTTTCACTGGTCAAGAGAATGGGAGGTTAGGCTCATCACACCTTTTTGGGGTGAATTATTACCTACTCCGGGACTCTATTACAGATTTAAGTTATGTTCACGAATCCTTATTAATTCACCAAGCATAAAAATGAGTTTTCCTTTAGATTTGGAAATCAATGATGATATTTATGGGATTTGGAGAATCTTTTATATGTATTTGAGGTTCTTCATTGATAGATAATCATCTATATGTATTGGAGATTCGTAGTCAATTGTGTCCTTCAATATATTATATAAAAATATACTGGTCATTATGATGACCATACTGGTTTTAAATTCACTCAGTGGGGCACTTGAAGTTTATTGTCATTTAGAAAGAAAAGGATTATTTCAGAGTTGGGATTGTACCCACAGATGGGCTACCTACGTTTCCTTGTTAAAAAGGAATCTGAACCCACGTAGTTCAATAAAAATGATATAGTTTAAAGTCATATGGGACATAGAAGAATTAATGAAAGATGGGCTTGAACCTTATAAAGGCTTCCTACGTACTCTACTTTTAAGGTAGAGATCAAAGTCCACGTAGTTCGGGCAAAGAAATATAGGGTTTATGCATAATTAAATGGCCCAAAAAGAGATGTCTTGATTACATTTACACTCTAAGACCACGTGAGTCATGCTCGGTTTGAGAAACACGAGGTATCAGTAAACTTGACAATGGTGCCACAAAAGATGCAGTTATGAGAATTGATGTGGGGCTTATGTATGTATGAAGACCCAAGTAAAAAAAGACCAGGACTTAGGAAATAATCCCAAGAGCAGGGTCCATAAAGGTATTTTTTACTTTATGGAGATTTGGAATTTTAACCCAGGACTTATTCTTGAGATGGAAGCCCAAATCAAAAGAAATTATGACTGGGGATTACTCTTGAGAAGGAGGCCAAATGTTAAAGGAAATTATGACTGGTGCTTACTCTTGAGAAGGAGGCCCAGGTTAAAGGAAATTATGACTAAGGATTACTTATGAGAAGGAGGCCCATGTTAAAGGAAATTCTGACTGGGGCTTACTCTTAAGAAGGAGGCCCATTTCGAAGTAGCTTGAGACTTGGGGCTTCCTCCTGAGAAGGAGGCCCAAACCAATAGATCTTCTCATCTCAAAGGATGAGGTTATATAGGAAACCCCTAACCGTTGTGACATAAAGCTTGTAAGTCACATGGTTTTGGGAGAAGTTCTCACATAATTCCTTTCAGACAAGGAAACCAACAAAGGAACCATGGCATAATTGGATTTGAAGAGGGTTTTGAAGGCTATATCTTGAAGAGGAGTGGTGTATTTGAGTAAAGGAGGTGACTAGAAAGGAGTTGTGCAAGTATTTTTTTGGTGCTCAAGTCCTGGTCGTGCAAGTATACTTGCATGACATGAGTCACCTCAGGCGACGAATAATCTGTAGGGTAATACTTGGGCGACTTTGAACTCAGGCCTTAGTTTTATCCCTAAAGGCTTCCAAAGGGGTGTAACAGAAGTTCCCTAGATAGGTAAGGGCGGCACACAAGTGTCTTCATTTCCCTTATGGGATAGACACTTAGGCACACAAGTATTAATGAGTTCTAATACTTAGAGCCTTATTCTTCCACTATAGAGCTTCCCTTCTAGGTAAAAAAATTACCTTAGAAGTGTTCGGAAGACTTCAGACAGAGACCTGGGTGACCAGAGCTTGAATATGAGTTTTTGAAAATTCCTCCATAGAATGGGGGCCCACATGGGCTATTTATAGGCCATTGGGAACCTTGGGTGAAAAAAGGGATAGGGCGCGCAAGTGGCATGCGTGACGTCCTCCAAATGAGTTCCTAGTTCATCCCTTTGTCAATTTTTGATTTTTTTTCAAAGGGTGGACCTTATTGTGCTTAAGGTATTCCCCTTTTCCATTCATTGGACTCTGTGGCAGAAAGGAGAGTGAAAAAAATTCCCCCCTCAGAGTTGGATTCAAAAAAGGAAAGAGGATTTGACTCTGAGGAAAATGAGAAACAAGGGTTTGGTGGAGCACAGGTGTTGGCACATAGGTTCCGGTGCATAGGGTTGAAGGATTGCCTATATATATGGGCGTCACTTCATGCAAACCATACTTTCCTAAAATATTTTAATCTATCGTCATTCAAGTGTCTTCATATTCTCTGTCGATATATCTTTTTTGTGTCACGCTTCTCTAGTAAGGATTTTGACTTGCGCGACATTACTTGAGCGGAAATACTTGCATGGACAAACTTGCATGACCAAACTTGCATGCCTTAAAGCCTTAGACATTTTTTGTTTTCATCACAATTATTTCATAAAAACAAACTTACTTAAAAGTTAACTGTTAGATCTTTGTGCAGATTCAATGGATCCCAAAAGAATTGGATCGGCTAATAAGTTGGCCATCCAGAGAATAAATGATATTATGAACACCTTTGGCCATGAATATTATGATATCTACGACAAAAATCACCCATATTTGGATAAGTACTTGAAGAAATATCATGTCAACTTCCCACAGAGCATTTACTTGCCTTTATATGTCCATGGTCATTAGCAAGGAGTCAACGTTCCAGAGGAAAATAATTATATTCCTTATTCCTGGTTTCAGACATACACCAATTTTGCTTCAGCAAATGTCTCAGTTACAGGATCATTTTTCAATGCAGGAAAAGTGGAGAAGGCATTAATAATGCATCATAGCCCATGTGCTCTAGATTTAAAGCCTCACAAGCCTGAGTTGCAGCCGCATTACTATCCCTATATTTTCTGAAATTCTCAGATGGATCAATCCACGGGATGGAAAAAGAGTTAGGATTTTCGTCCCGGAGGAGGTTTGAAGCCGACTTGGATGTGGGAATATTGGGTGCGAAAAAACTGTGCAGAGTTTTTCAATGATATAAAGGGATCTGAAATATATGAAGGTGTCTGGGCTGGGCAGACATATGTCTACAGGAATGATAATTTTGTGCCGAAGCTAATCAGCTGTTGGAGCCCGGAAACCAATTATTTCCATATGACTCATGGAGAAGTAGGAATCAGATTGTGGGATGTCGACAAGATCTCGGGGGATCCAATTATGGGAGATATGTATGATGAATTCATCCCCCCAAGGTGACCTGGAATGATTCGGAGAATTATCCAGCTTTGTCTCGAGAGTTATTGAAATTTTTCCACAAGATCAAGAATTTAAATTCCATAAAAACTTATTCTAGAAAGGATATTCATCCAGAGGAGTGGATAGATATGTTTCTCATCAAGATGAAAGAGAATGGGCCCACCTGTACTCATCCTACCACCTGCCCTAGAACAGAGAAGAGGGGTGCTTATGGCACATTCTGGACAACTCTGGAAGCGAGAGAGTTTGAAAGGTGGGGGTATGAAGTGGATCAAATAATCCTAGAGAAGACCGGTCTGCAGGGCTTTTTAACTTTGTGGCTCGGTGTTTATATTCTGCCAGTAAGGGATTCGGAGGGAGGCATCAGGCCAGGGACCTTCGTTGTTGCAGCCAAGTTGGCTGAGAGAAAAATGGTTTGGTTGGCCACCCCGATTTTGATGAAGATTCACAGGAGCTTACACCATGTCTATATGGGTTAGTCTCCTTTGAGAATAGTGGGACCATTCCATGTTTTTTGGGGATGGATGTCCACTAACTTTAGGACATACGCTGTACAGAGTGGAGTACAAGTTCTTGGAAGTTCTTTTAGGCCATCAGTGCAGGCATTTTCTGGAATTTCCCTATTGTCCCCCACTTCCTATGATCTGAAGGTGAGGCTGAGCATGTTCAAGGAATTTCATTTCTTTCCTTATGGAAACCCACCAACCAGGCGGTTTGTTGATGATGGAACAACTAGCCTGGAATTGAGGTCATATATGCTGGCTTGCAGAGATGGTGTATTTGCTACCAGAATTGACAGAGAGATTATATGCGAGGCCTATGCTCCATATATATTTTCACGACTATTCAAGTGTCTGCAGAAGATTGTGGTATCCCTTCCCATGCACATCTTTTTCAGAGCAACTTCCAATGGTTTCCCGACAACTATGGTTTCTAACAGCTATGGAGAAAACCGGGGCAGTGTTTGATCTACCAGTTGCTGGAGCGGTGAGTCAATTGACTACATGGTATGCCGAGAACTGGGTAGCATCATACCCTAAAGGGGTACTGAATCATCCGTTCCCTCGGGTGGGGGAAAAAAGAGAATAGTTAGGAAAGAAACCCTTCATCTGGAAGGTGATTCTTCTTCACCCGGAGTCGATTCACCGAGTTACTCACCCAGGGCTGATTCACTGGATTCCCAAGATGGGGATGATGAGGCACGACATGTGTCAAAGCGGCCTCATACCAGATATAATCCTCTTGACAAAGTCAAGAGACCAACTCCATCTACTCCTGGTGAGTTATATCATTGAGGAAATTTAGTTTCCATTATTTTATAGAGCAAAAAGTTTCATTTTATTATCCTTTATCTATGATTGTAGGAGCTGGGAAGAAGTTAACATCCCAGATTATAGGACCCTCCTCACGACCTTCTGGTGCACATGCTGAATATTTACGACCACAGGCTGTCCAGACATGGTGGAGTTTATATTGTGATGCTGAAACTTCCTGGATGGACTTATGAGAAGGGCTACATATCCTTGGAGTGGGGAATATATGGGCTTCTACTGATATCCGCTTCAAGGATAACCCCGATGAAGTGCGGGGGTGCATCAGAGAGTTGGAAATGCTCATATATGCCAATGATGATTCCATTCCTATTACCAAGTGAGTGAAGGAAATGATGAATTGTGACACCACTAAGGGGATTGGTTCTTCAGTAGACGAAGAGTGGCATGATTACGTGGCTTATGAAGATGTAAATTTGTTTCCTTATTTGCTTTGAAACTAAATATCAGTCAATGATTTTTTACTAAAGGAAATTACTTCTCTTTATCTTGCATCTTGTTAAGAAAGGAACTACTGAGGTCCCTTCATCGTAGTATAGCCCTGGTGGCACTACTATTGGAGCCGCTAAATCTCCTCACGAGCAGGGCAAGGTATCTCCTGGATGGAAAGCCATGGACGAGGAGTTATAAATGTATTTTCACTCTCTAATACCTGTATTTGGAGGTGACGATGTCAACACACCCAAAAATTCAAAGAAGCAAAGGCATTGAAGGAAGAAGTCCAAAGTTAGATGCTTCATCATTAGTGGTAAGTCCTTTGGATAGTCATGAATCCTAACTAATGAAAATATTGATCATACATATTGGGATTATAGGGGATTCTTAGATTTCCCCTTTAAGGGAGGGGACCGACCTTCCTCTGACGATGATGTAGGGTGCTGGTGAACAGTCGCAAATTCATGCTGACCTGGCTGCACCTAAAGAAATGAGGAGAGAAGAAGAGCCGACTTCTGTTCCTAGTACTACACCTTTTTCTACTGTAAGGAGAGAAGAACCTTCTTCTGGTAAATTAACAATAATTTATATAATGTTGAATGACGACATCAACTGACTTCCATTCTGTGATTCTTTAGGTTCAACACCTACACCAGAACATTTGGAGAACACTACAACTGACTCCATAATTTTCTCTAAGGAAGCTGTTCGGGGTAGAAGGTCGCAGGAGGAGGGTCTCCAAGAAGACATGTACAATGCTCCCACTGGTGAGAATATCCAGGAATCTGAGATATCACTAGATGAAATGATGAATCTTGGTGCATCTTTTGAAGAAATTTTAGATCATGTTAAATTACCAAGTGATTTAGAAGATTTTGGACATGAGTGTTATCCTACGTCCTGTTGAAATTTTTTATTACATCTTTGACCATGATTGGTTGAAATTTGAAGTTCCGTCTAAGCAAGATGTCGATCTTCCGATGTTGGAAGGGGGTAGAGACAACCCTATAATTGCACAGATGCTAGATCAAGTGGAGCTTAACCCAACAGAGCTTCCTGAAACCCGTTCTGAGAATCCTGTTGAATCTAGGAAATACAAGGAGGATTCTTCTCATGCTTCTGATTTACCATTATGTAAAAGATAATAATATTTGTGGATGTACTTAATTTTCAAGACAACTAATAATCTTTTGCTATTATTTGAAACTAAACAAAGCTTTCAATTGACTATGCAGAGCCATCAATTTTAGTGTCTAGATATAGAGGTGAAGCCTCAGCCTCAGCCCCAACGGGAGTAGAAAGTGAAGTACCAAGGGTCAAGGAGGAAGGAGTAGAACAGGGAACTTCCTTAAGTGAATTAATCCCGGACTATTTTCCCCCATATGATAGTGATGCTGAATCAGACCTAGAGGTGCAAAAGGTGCTCCAATTATCACATCGTAAGGCATGGCAGAATATATGTAATATCGTATCTGAAGTGCCTCTTGAAGATAAGTCTTCGAAGATTCTGCTACTGTCATCCTTGTTTTTCATGATGGGACTTGGTGGTTTTGGATATCAAAAGATCCATACCATGGTGAAACAAGTCATCTTAAGGAGGGAGTAGGAGCAAAAGTGCCGTCAAGATCTGACTAGAGCGAGGCTGCTGACCAATATTGGTGAATTTGAGGCTGTAGTGTCCTGAGCTGAGGCTGATCATGCTGCAAAGATGAAGTAGCTGAATCATAAGATCAAGGATAAAGTTGTCCAGTAGATGCACCTTCAATAATAGTTAGATGTCGTTACAAGGGAACTTGACCAACTTAACAATTCATTGGAAGGAGTCCAAATGAATGGTATGAAATCCATCGCTGATGCCAAGAAAGCACTCCATCAAGCTTAAAAGAGTGAAGCTGGTCGAGTGAATGAACTTCAAGTGGCTGCTGATGAGGCTCGGGATGCCGTAAATCAAATTAAAAGTTATGTTGAAAGCCTCTTATAATTCTTGAAAAAGATAAGATGCTCCAATCTGTGGATATTCTTCTAATCTTTTGCATCAATGAAAAAGAAATTTCATCATCAATCATTTGTACCTGCATTCACTTGCTAATTATATATATATATATATATATATATATATATACACCTAAGACAATGGGCCTAGTAATCATAGTTTGATTTTTGCTAGGATTATACAAACAACCCCACAATCTTTGCATCTTTTGTTGCTCAATATTTCATAAATCATACAATATGTATGTTTAGAGAGTTGGGACTCGACTTTTGTTCAGAGTTACTTTTACAAGTTCCCAATTTAATGAGTACCTTGTATCTTGTTGGTAGTTTAAAGTCATGCATGTCAGACATAAAAAGGATAATGTTTAAGGTCGAATAGCTTTGAACGAATGGATTAAAATTGACTCAATTACATGATAATTTGTTTGAAAACATATTACCACATTCAAGTATGGGGGAAAACTTGTAAACTATAACTTAAGAAACTTTGAATATGAGGGATGATATGAAAAAAATACTAAAAGGCATTATAGGAAGTATTTACTATGTGTGAAGTTACCACTATTTGACAAACCTGTTAGGGGGTTTGAATTATGCAGGGACACTTAAGGGAATTGGTTTCGTAGTCAAATAATAAAATCTTCTGGCTGATAGGTCTGTTATGTAGACTACTTATGCAAGGCCACCTAAGGGCACATGCTGTATAGTCAGACAAAAGAACTCTTAGAAATTTTACTTTTCTATTGCTAAAAGACGGTGAATGTTTATGGAATTAAAATTTTCCAAAGCATAGAGTCTGTTGTATGGAAAAACGTACATGTATATGGAGATGATATTTCAAATAAAGATTTTCAAAGAATTGGATGAATTTCACTCCTGCAAAGGTCTGACCCAAACGTAGGGAAGGGAAATATAAACCATAGACTTGAATAATTTCAGATTATGAAGAAGATTATGGGAAAAATATGTTAAGGATGACCATTTTTTCAGATCCCTACATATCATTGTTAAGACCAATAAGGAAAAAAGAGTTTTTCCCTCCAAGAATGAAGTTACCACTAATTTACAAACCCGTTAGGGGGGTTGAATTATGGAGGGGCACCTAAGAGAATTGGATGTATAGTCAAATAATAGAATCTTTTGGCTGATAGGTCCATTATGTAGACTACTTATGCAAGGCCACCTTGGGGCACATCCTGCATGGTCAGGAAAAATAATTCCCGGGTATCAGACATTTTATGACCAGATGTCAAGAAAAGGGTTATGGTGATCTGGAAGTATTTAAGGTTAGTAATATGACACATGAAAATGGGTAATGTCCAATCCATGAAGGAGATACGTAGACCAATGCTGACCATACTCATGTTGTTGCCAGGTCCTAAATTGAGATGCTGGAATTCACTACATATCTCATTAGGATGATAATCAAGCCTTAAGTAGTTATTGAAATATAGTTTAACGTCATGTCGGATGAGAGAGTAGGAGATATTAGTTTAGGGTAGTAGAGATTATACCATAATGAGGGAGATAGATTGTGTGTTTGTTATAAACCTGATGTGAATAAAGACCAGGGTTTTCATACCACATTCATGTGCTCATAGGGGGACTTTTTAGCCAAGGGACTGAAAGTGGAGTTTGGGGTTAGGCCCAAAGACTTGGGGCTGGGTTCGAGGGATTCTCGAACGTTCCTACATATCCCCTAAGGATGGGAATAAATCCATATGTAGTTCTTGAAATACCGTCTGTACAGATTTGGTTTGTACATGTGAAGGGTGAAAGGGGATTTTAGTGAAATGATGGTTGGATGCAAGATTAAAGGTTTAGGAATTGCCATGTATGCATGTAGTCCTTGGAATATAACATGATTGGAGATCAATGTTAATAATTATTTCCTCTTAGGTGATGGAGTCAGAGACTATTGTAGTTTATTATCATACAGGACAAAAGTGTGAATAGTTTTAAGGTCATATACATGGACTGGTGCTGCACAGTTTAACATCATGTAGCTAGGACGTATTGCTATGCAGTTTAATGTCTTTCAGTGAGGAAAATGGGAGACTGTATATTTTAACTTCATATAGCAAGGAATATGGTGCTGCACAGTTTAGTGTCAGGTTGCAGGGATGATGATGAACCAAATGTGAATATATAGGTTTGGGGGGGGGGGGGGTTCATGGATCAACATCGTATGAGATGGAGGTGAATCGATGTAAAGATATTGGTTTTGGGATTGAACCTCAGGAGGTTTCCTATGTACCCAACATAGAAGGAAAGGATAAAAGTCCGCGTAGTTCGATTGAGAATGAATTAGTGATCAATTTGTACTTGAGGACAACCCGAAGATGGTGTTGGGACTTACACGTTGTTAGCGGCCCAGAGAGAGTGTTATGGTTGAAGCTTACTCTAAGCTCAGCTGAGTCATGCTCGGTGTGAGAAACAAGAGGTAACAACAACCCTAACTATGCATAGTTTAACATCATGTAGGATGTATAAGGGACTATTTCACAGTTTAAATGTCATGTGTCATAGACATGGGGTGCATGGAAGTTTAACATATTGTAGCTTGGATGAACAGTTTAACGTCCTGCTGGATGACAAAGGGGACACAGTTTAACGTCATGTTGGATGATAGAGGGGCTATGCTGTTTAATGTCCTGCAGTAAGGACAAAAGGGACCATGCAGTTTAAAGTCTTACAGTGAGGACTAAAGGGACCGTGCAGTTTAAATTCGTGCAGTGTGGACTAAAGGGACCATGAAGTTTAAAGTATTGCAGTGTGGACTAAAGGGACCATGCCATTTAAAGTACTATATTGAGGACTGAAAGGGTGTATTTGTGTTACACAAAATACTTCTTCAAGAATCTTCCATTGGTTGGAGTTGTAATGATTTCTCCATCCATTGAGATTAAAGAATAAGCTCCATTGGAGTAGACCTTATGTATTGAATAAGGTCATTCCCACTTCGTCTCAATATTTGGAGGTTTTTTTCTTGGTATCATTGGAGTTCTTAGGACCAATACCAATTATTCTTGAATGAATGAACAATTATGAACTTTTTTATTGAAAGCTCATTCTATTCGATTCTGATAGACTTCCATGTGGTGCAGGGTGCACAATCTTTTTTCATATATTTGTTCCAATTCATCAAATTGATTCTGATATTATTCATCTATGGATGAATGATCACAAATGGATACTCTGAGTGAAGGTAATTGAACCTAAATGGGAAAGACTACTTCTGTTCCATATACCAATGAATATGGAGTTGACCGCGTAGCAGTGCGGGTGGTGGTCCGATAAGCCCATAAAGCATGAAAAAGTTTATCAGGCTATGATTTCTTATCTTTATCCACCATCTTTTTAGTATGTTTGAAAGAGTCTTATTGAAAGATTCTATTTGGCCATTGGACACTGCATGATACTGATATGAATGGTTGAACTTGATGTTGTATTCTTGATACAACTTTCTCACCTCAGATGAATAGAAGTTGGTTCCCTTGTCCATCAATATGGTATGAGGGACACCAAATATGGTAATGATATTATACTTGAAAACGCTAACAATGATTTTAGAACTAACTTCTTTGAGAGGTATTTCCTCTGACCATTTGGAAAAGAAGTCAGTAGCAGTAAGAATATACGTAAACTGCTTGTATGTAGCCGGAGGATAAGGTCCTTCTACATCCATTCCCCATGTGGAAAATGGCCATGAGTATTTAGCTATATGATGAAACTCTGGGGGTTTATGAATGATGTTGGCACATACTTGGCAAGAATGACACTTCTTAGTGAAATCAACACAATCTTGAATCATTGAAGGCCAAAAGTATCCAAGCCTTCGGATTTGACTAGAAAGTATATGTACGGACTGGTGATCACCACAAACTCCTACATGTACTTCACTCATGACATACAATGTCTATTCACCATCAATACATCTGAAGAGAATTCCATCAAAACCTCTCTTGTAGAGAATTTGTTTGGTGATCTGGGCTATCATAAAGAGTAAAATTGACCACACGTCATCGAACTTGTTATTTCCTAGCTATATCATGCGAGAGTGTTCAATGTTGAAGGTATTCACTAATAGGTGTCATCTATCCTGTATTATGACAATATGGTTTAGAAATGGGACTAATATCATTGATTTCCTCTGTTCTGATTTGAAAAAAAGGTGAAACTATAGGATGGTGGGAAATAATGATGATTGTTTCGTCCTGATTTGGATCTTCCCAGGATGTGGCTACATTAGCCTGTGCATCAGCTTGGGAATTTTGTGATTGCAGGACATAAGAAAATGTCATTTATTAGGGAAATTCCACCATTAACTCTATGACGTAATCACACAAAGGGATTAACTCTTCTTTTTCTGATGGCATAATCCCCATTGATTTTTTTATTACCAAAACTGAATCACCTTTTACCCTCAAGTGATTCACCTGTGCTTGAAGCTCCAATTCCAAGCCTGTGATGATAGCTTGATATTCTACTTCATTATTTGTACCGCCTTCCAAAAATAAGAAAGAATAGGGTAGAACTGCATTTTCTGGGGAAATAAGCACGATTCCTAACCCAACATTGTTGAATTTACGATCTTCCATTTTCTTCCCTGTTGGACTTCTAGAGGCACCATCAAAGTACATTTCCCATGTTTGAGGATTATCTTGAATAGAGAAGACTTCCTCATCAGGAAGTTAAATATTTAAAGATGTATCTTCTACAGATGGGTGTTCAGCTAGAAAATAGACTAGAGCTTGGCCCTTTATTTCCTTTTGAGACACATACTGGATATCAAACTACTGAAAATAAATGCCCCCCTTGACAGATGTCCTATAAGCATTGGACAACTAAGGATAAATTTGAGTGGGTTATTGCGATATACCAATTGAACCTCATGATGTTGCAGGTAGTGTCTCAATTTATGAATTTCAAAGATTAATGCTAGGTATCACTTTTCAATATTTGAATATCGAGTTTCTACCTCACGAATAGACCGACTGAGATAATAAAGGTTGTTTTCATTCCCAGCATCATTATTTTGGGCAAGGAAGGCACCCAATGATCTCTCTAAAGCTGTCACATAGAGAATAAGTGGTCTTCCTTCAACGAGTGGCATTAATACCAGTGGACTCAAGAGATATCTCTTGAGAATATCGAATGCTTCTTGACATTATTCAGTCCACTGGTAGGTGACTCCCTTCTTCATTAATTTGGTGAAGGGGAAACACTTTCCTACCAAATTGGAAATGAAACGCCGAATATAGGCCATGTGTCCTTGAAGTCCTCTTAATTATTTCAAATTTTTAGGCAGTGATATACCATGGATTGATTTTTTCTTCCCCGGATAAACTTTGATACCATGATGGTGTACAAAAAAGCTGAGAAATTTTCCTGAGGTTACCCTGAAATCACATTTCAAGGGGTTTATCTTCAATTTGTGTTGTCGATGTTTGTTGAAAATGATTTCCAGATTGGACAAGTGATCAGAACGTTGTCAAGATTTAACCACAAAATCATCCACATAAAATTCAACAATTTTCCCTAAAAAGGGTTTGAAGATATGGTGAATGGAACATTGATAAGTTGCACCTACATTCTCCAAGCCAAAGTGCATTACCCAATAGAAAAACACACCTTGAGGTGCTCTGAAGGCTGCAGATTCTTCATCTTCTGGATCCATTAATATTTGATTATACCCAGAATATCCATCCATGAAGGATAGTGCTTCATAGCCAGCTGTTGCATCAATTAAGAGTTCTGTGATCAGAACAGGAAAATCCTCCTTGGGAAAATGCCGATTAAGATCTCTGAAGTTGATAAAAATTCCAATTTTTCCATTCATATTTTTCACAGGGACAATATTATCCAACCATTTGGGATATTCAACTTCTCTGACAAAGTTACCTTTGATAAGCTTATCAACTTCAACTTCAATTTTGGAGGCATAAGTTGGGTGTGTTCTTCTTGTGGCTTGCTTGAATCCTCGATTTTCTTCTAGAAAACCCAAATTATGAGTGGAAACATCAGGATCAAGACCTGGAATTTTTGTATAATTCCAAGAAAATACATCTCAATTTTTATTTAAAAACGAGGTATACATTTCTTTCTCTTCAAGAGTCATGGACACACTAATTAAAGTGGGGTGTAGATCTTCTTTGTACCTAGATTTATTTCTCTGAGTTAATCCACAGTGGTAGAGATACCCTCTTCAAATACTAGAGGACCATCTCTGAGATCTTCCTCTTCTTATTCAATATGTGTTACTTCCTCTTTTTTTACTTTCATAGTAGATGACGAAGTAGAATTTCTATGGTTATGGGAGAAGTTAAAACTTGAACATCTTGAAGAAGAGGCTGCCATTTCAGACCCTATTGATGATGAAGGGTCATTCTGAGGCGATAGAGAAGAGATGAAGGATTGAGAATCGACATCAATATTTTACTCTGGATTTTCTATAACTTCTTCTAGCCTGGTTGATGAAGTATAGAATTTCTGTATTTCAGTGGATGAAATGAAGAAATCTCCATTTAAGATTTCATCATTGCTTGTCCAATCAACAATTTCTCCCATGCTGTCTAGCTCGATTTCCGTAACTGACATTTTGGATATTTCTATAAGAGTGTTTGGATTTATGTAACTCCCCGACCCCAGTTATCTAGAGTCGGTGAATTATTTTAATACATTGGCATGATTACAAGGAATCAATTCCCAAAGGACCGATCAGTTTAGCAGTATTGGAAAATAGATTACATTCATGAACATTACACAAAATTTTCAAACATAAAACACAACATATATAGTTCTTTGAGAACTCTATTGTTTTCTAAGATTATCCCTTCTTATCAATCATAATACACATCTTGGAATCCTAGGAAAATAAAACATAAGAAAGGGGTGAGCTCAGATGCTCAGTAAGGATAACAATACAGGGGAAACTTTCATAAATAAGCATAAACATTTAAGGGAATGTATAAATAAAATAAAAGACATTTAAACTTTAACTTTAGTAATATATGGAAAATATAAAATCAAATAATTCCATTTACTTATTCACATGGATATTCTACTAGTCGAATAATCACGTGAAATATCAATAACCACTTTCATAATGATGGAATGCATAATGCCAGACTATCATAACCAGGTAGCCAAGGCCTCAGGCCAAGACTACAAATAAGATTTTATCAAGACCTCGTTCCAAGACACTTGTTTGTCTCATGAGACCTACCAATGCATTGATGAGCTATAGCGGGCTCCACCCGTCACTTACTAAGTCCAATGCATTCCTCATATGAACAGGTTTAAACATAACATAAACATTTGTATTAAAACTAGCATACGAAATGTCAATAATTTCTCCATAAACCATAAATGGTATAAAAATAACACATCCACAGTCAAACATATCACAAAACCTTCAATACAATATGAATGTTTTGTATCATATTAAATCATCTTCAAATAATCTTAAAATCCATCAATGTTTGTTGACATAGATGAAAATTATTTGTAAAACTCATTGAGAGAAATATCATTTTTTCATTAAAATATTTAAAAGTCACTCAATTTAGAAAGGAAGACATTTAAATACATTTTTGAATCAATGTGTCCCATACCACTTTGAATCTTTTTAAAGGAATTAACATTTTTTTAAAACATTCATGTCCATATAAATAAATCCGAAAAAATCATTTTGAAATCATGGACATTAATGAGAATTATTTAAAATAATAATTATTTAAAACATTTTAAATTATGTTAGTTAAAATTCCCTTAAAAATAATCCGTTTTAAAAAACTTTTATGAATCATGGACATGGATAATAAATATGTCCTAGTAGATACTTACGTAAAAACAACCTCAAATAATAATGAGATTGTGAAATTAACCCTTACATTGTACTTTTCCTTGGTTGAGGGTAGGTTAAACTCCTGTATAATAGTTAAATAATTGTTATTAAATTATACAAGAATAATATACATAAATATGATATCATATATGATCTTTTAATATTTCTTTGTTAACAATATTTTACTATTATCGTCATTTCGGGTGTTCACTTATTTTCTTTTATTTGTTTTGTTACATAAGCCGTGTTTGTTATCCATAGGGTGTATATTATTAATATACATAATTATATCAATTCCTTAAACATTATTTTTAATCATAAAATGATATTAGTCTTGAATGGATATTATGGGGAATGAATCTCATCGCGTTCGTGGAGACGGTAGTCCGTATGTACGCACGAACGTTATTTCCATTTCATTTTTCATTTTAAAAGGAATGAAAACCAAATGATAAATAGGTATATTATTATTCCAGTATAATATAATATGTTATATATGTTACTTATGTTCATTACCACCATTCTTTATATGTTCCATGTATGGTATGAACGAGTCATATCACTTTGAGGGGGGGTAGTCCGCACTTCCTCAAATGAAATTATCGTATATATATACAACATGAAACAAATAATGGTATGCTATAAAATGTAATTACATAATATTATATATAAAATAAATATCATAAATATCATATTTAATTATAGTGCCATCATAATGGACACCATGAGAGTCGGTAAGAGATAATTTGAACAATCATCGTTTCGTGAGGCGTTTGGTTGCCATCCATAGAAACATTATGTTCTTCACCCATTAGATGGAGGTGTGTGTAAGTGTATTTAGAATACTTCTCATAAAAACATCAAAGTATATTGAGGATAATGGTGTTGTTACAAAAGAAAATAATAAAAAGTGTTTAGGTGTTGGAGAAGTAAAATAAAAGAAAAGAAGCTAAGAGAAATCGTTACCTTTAATTTGGGTAACTACCTTTTGTTTGAACCAAAAAGGACTCTTGAAGTGTCTTCTGCCTAAGGTAATGTTTATAGTAGGAGGAGATGGATATATGGAGCTGAATTGGGCAGATTTTGGACGAGCCAAAAGGCTTTAGAGGTGTGAGTAATTGGTTATAAGTGGTTCCTTTTATAAGGGGGAGGAGGGGCTCTTTAGGAAAAACCTAAAGTACTATTTTATAATAAATTCATATTCGGTTTATAATGGCTCAAAAGTGGATTATTAAATGTATATGGTGGGTATGGGTCGAAATACACTCTACCAATAGGTTTTAGATAGGTTTGGGTCACATTATTAACCTTATCTTTTAGTTTTAATCCTTAGTTAATTAGTTTGACATTTACCATGTCTCTTTGTATTTTTATATTATATGGTTGATAAACATAGTATAAACTTCCAAGAGACCCCCAAGTAGTCCATTAATGATTCAACTATCATGAAATAAGTTCTTTGTCTGATCCTTATAATTTTAGGAATAGAATATAAATTAATCATATAATATATGTTTTCAATATTAATTTATGTCAATTTTGACACTATTTGATATTTTGTTTTTTTGATAGTCATCAAAACTTGAATACTTAGAAAAAGATACATTTTAATCATCCCTAACATGTCATATGAAACTAGAAAATTCGTGGATGTCATAAAAACTTTGAAATTATATTTATTTTAATATTTATAATACCATTTATTTGATTCTTTCATTAATAAGGTAATTACTGCATCATCATTGTGTCATAAATAAATTTAATTATTTAATCTCTAAAAATTACAAATAAAATACCATGATGTAGGAAATATTCTTATCTTTCTAATGAATATTTATAGTCGAATTTATCTTATTTATAACCCTATATTAAAAATGGTTTAGTTAATAAACTTTGAATTTAACACTTTTAACTCTTCTTTAAATTAAATAATAATAAATCTCCTAATCTAATTCAAGTGGACCTGAAGGGTCATTTTTTATTCATAAAGTTGTTTTCGGTCTAATTACACTTATCCAATATAATTAGGACATGTGTTAGGGTAATAATAATATCATTTTTACCCTTAATTACCCTATCTACTTTTAACTGTGGTAAATAAGAGTAAAAAGTTACTATTCAACCAAAATTATTTTCGTCTTATTGAACCAAATTTTACTCCTTCATATTAACCATGTATCTATGATTTTCAAAATTCAACTCACAGAAGCGGTAAAATTAAGTTTTATGTGAATTTACAAATTCTCCTAGGAGGTGGGTAAAAGACGGTGAAAATTTCAATAAAATTTTTATATATCTAAAATTATTATAAACTAACTCTAATTAATTACACTTAACTAACATAGTTATTATGTATCTAATGTGACCTAAAATAAATTTAAATAAAATAAATAATTATTTAAATAAAAATTCGGTTTTAAACTATAACTCAGTGTTTTTCACCATTCATCAAAAATTAAAAGTTTTCAGAAAAATACCAAAAATTTACCCTAGGATAATTTCGATATTTCAGATAAAAAAATGATGTCTATTTTACCAAATTAATAACATTGAAGTTGCATTTATTAGTTTAAAATTAATTCTTGTTGTCAAAATAAAAAACGTGTTTTTAAGAAACAATAACTATCAAAAGATTGACACTTGTTTATGTCCAATTTCAAAGTGAAATTACTTCTAATGACCAACATTGGATTAAATGGTAAAAATATAATCTAATTATACTTCCAAACCATTCATATGTATAGTTGAACACTATAAATTATTTTGATTAAAAAAGTTGTTTTTAGTTAAAATATAGTATTTTTCACTATTCAACCAAATATGAAAGTTATCAGAAAACACCAAAAAATTATTGAAACTAAATTATTATATCCAGATTAGAATTAAGAAGTTTATTTAGTCAAATTGAATATATAAAAGTTTAAAATATTGGATTTAAAAAGGGTTCACCATTAAAAGGCGGCAAAATTGGATTTTTTGAAGAATGCTTCTTTTATATGAAAAAAAGTATTTGTTCTTACATTATGTCTAAGAAACTCATAATATGCATTATAAAATTATAAGGATTATATAATGTTCAAAATTCAGTTAATACTATTCATAACCGCTTTTGAACGGCTAGTTTGGTAAGTCGTGGGGCGCTTGAACTCAGTGTTGCGTGTAGTGAATGTTATTGAATTACTTTAAAAATATAACGTACTATGAAATCTTGGAGTGTTACAATTTAGGTCTATCTAGTCAATTTGATTGATAGGTAACACATAATCTATACTCACATGTGTGGATGGGTTTATTGGAATCTTTTCCAAACCACTTGGAGCATTAATTTTGGTGACCTTCTTTATCGTGGATTTCTTTCCCTCCATGTGATAAAATTATGCCTCAATGTATTGATATTCACATGTTTTGAATAGGGATTTGTCACCCAACAATGTCCCAATTTTACCATTGAAACAATATTTGAGACATTGACGGTATGACGAAGGTACAACCACATGTTGATGTAATCAAGGTCTTCCAAGAAAAATGTTGAAAGCTGTGTCCTGACGAACAACCATGAAATCTGAATTAGAAACAAGGTCTCCAAACTGAATTCTGAGTATAATTTTTCTAAGTGGTTCTTGTTCATTCTTATCATATCCTTGCAACATCAAAGTAAAAGGTGATAAATCAGATTTGGTGATTCCCAATCGACGGAGTGTACGAATAGGAATGAGATTGACTCCTGAGCCATTATCAATGAAAGATCATCAGATGACTATATCACTAAATTTTCCTGATAGATACAAAGGTATGATATGTCTATGTACAACATCATCTTCATCTTCATCTGTAAAAGATATCACCGCATGGCATTTTGTAGGATCATTCTCTATATGGTAAACCTCAGCTGCATCAATTTCAGTTTTGAATTCTTGAGGACTTGACAAAGCCTCAATAAGCACCTCTTGAAGATCTTTTGATAGATTCAAGGCATCCAGAATTGATAACTTGGCCAGTACTTAGGCCAAATGTTTCAATACATCATTCTTTTGGTCCAAAGGTCTGCATTTCCCATCATGAAAATGTGGTTTTGCAGGTTCCTTGGAAGTTGATGCTTTGGTAGTATATGCATCCCATATCGGGGTAGAATTTGGAAATACTCCTTGCTTCGGTAGATTAGAGTTACTAGGTATATTTATTTTCTGAGAGGAAGAAGGTGTGACCCTTAACCTATATTCCAAAATAACTGCATCAGGACTGAATCCACCATGTGTGGAAGAACTTTCTTGTTCTTGTTGAGCTTGCGGAAGGGATTTTCCACGAGTTTCTACCGCATATACAGTTCTAGCAGGGGTAGGATTGAAATAGTGGCTTCTGAAATATCCACGTCTTCCCCTGTATCCTAAACTTCTGTCTAATCCTCTAATTCCTCTGTTAGATACATGGAACTTAGGCTCATCATAATCGAAACTATCATTGGAATAAGGATATGTTAAATGAATCATGTTAACAGAACCAAAGATCGATTCTTCATCTGATGAAGATTCTACCTGATTAGTCAGTTTAGGCTGTGCCGTTTAGTGGGGCGGTGCTTGTAGTTTTGAAGCAGATGACATAAAATTTTATAGAGTCAAAGAAAATTTAGGCTTTGACACGGGGTCATCTTCTTCTGACTGCTCTTCTTTCTTCTAGTTACACCTCTTCTTTAAGGATTTCCTTCTAGTGAAGGGGGTTTTTCTATGTCATTCTATTGCAGAAGACACAATTGGTTGATCAATTGTGTTCATAAAATGTCATGAGTTCGGTTGATCATTTTCCTAACCATCCAATCATCATATTTCTGCACATTTTTACTTTTGACTTCATGCCACTCACCTTCTTCCTCTGGATTAGTAGCAGTAACACATGCAAATTGGGCTGAAGAACCATTCAATTTTACCTGTAAAAAGTCCACCATCTTTTTCAGAAGGTCTTTGAAGAAAAAACACTTTTTAATGGGATTCCCCAACATCTGATTAAATGGGAAATAGTTGGGGAGTTCTTTATCTCCTTCATTGTTCGGCCATTTGGGCCTTGGGAACTAAACCAGATTGTTTTCCAGAGCCGAGATGAAGTAGCCAGGAGCTTGTTTATTCTGGAAAGAATAAACGGTGTTCTTCAAATATTTAAACTGTTTCCCCCTTTGATCTCTTTGATCATGTTGATGAGGCTGCCATTTTTGTTGACACTCAGAAGGTGGATCCCTTCGATATGATGAAGGATTTGAAGTGGAAGTAAGTACAGATGCTTGTCTAAGTGTAACTGTAGCAGTCTATGCTTTCCCTATTATCCTTCCTAGAACTGATGGAATTACATGAGTTTTTTCCTTAGTCTTTGTCATAGAGTCCTCGATCTGCTGAGCGATTGAAGTAAGGTCTCGAAACCCTCCTATGTATTTCACGAGGATCAATGGTGTGTGTAATTCATCACGCAGATTGGCCACATAGATTGGCAAAAATTCTTCTTGAGGGAGTGTTAAACTTAAGGAATATGTTATTCCCTTCCATTCAGCAATGAAATATGAAACTCTTTCATTTTCCCTTTTCATAAAATTGGTAAGATCAAAAAATGTATTCTTTGGAAACATTGAGATAAATTGAAGAATAAATCCTTGATGGAGATCTTCCCACCCAGTAATTGAATATAATTGCAAACTTGTATACCAGACAAAAGAACGTCCTTGTATTGACTGCACAAAACACCTGAGCTTAACTACCTCTTGTTTTTGAGGAGTTCCCATCATAGGATCACAACGAGAAAAAAAATGTGTTAAGTGTTGTTCTGGATCTCCCGAACCATTAAGAACAGGGAATGTGGTATTCACAAAATTTGATGGGAGAGAGATTTCATCCACCCATTCAGGGTAAGCACTCTTTTCTGGTTGAAATTATGCACACTTTACTTCCATAGCTTCCAACCGAGCTGTTAATGACTCAATGGTTGTCATTAATTTTTGAGAAACATCTGGTTGAGCTTGGGCTTGGGCAGGTGTAATAACTAGAGTTTGGACGGGTGTGGAGACCAGTACTGCCACTGATGGTAGTATTGCCGGTTACTGCAACGTATGACCCATAGGATTGGACATTATAGGGTATACTTGTAAAGGGGGATATTCTTGATCCATCACAGTAGCTGCAACAAATTCCCTTGATTGATTAACTCCAGCATGCTTAGAAGGAAGACTACCTTGAAGTAGTTCTGCATTTAACCTCATTAATTACTTTATTTCTTCTTCTTGTTGTGTGAACCTTTCCTCTAATGAGAGTGATTGTCCTTCTCCATAGGTAGGGTAGAATGTAAACTGACTTTTACCCTTTTCCTTGGCATGTGCCTTTCTAGAGTATGGAAGGAAATTACCCAAAGAATTGTCTTTCCCCTGGGCAACCCTCTGTCTTCTGGTACACACACCTCCTTTATTTGTTTCTGTGTGTACAAATTCTTGAACAAGAACTTCTTCATCTGTTCCCTCTGAGTGAGCCTCATGTTCTGGGGGATTAGTGACAATGGAATTGATGACATTTATTGATGCATAACATGTTTCATCTCTTCTATCAGTGATTTTGGGATACTATCTTCTTCCATTTCCTTTTTGAGACATTGCCTCTTGTTTGTTTGATCCCTCAGGAACTTCTCGATGAACCGTAATTTGAAGGGAATATACTGATAATTCGGCCGTGCGTTCCTCTTGTGGCTTCTTCCCTAATCAATATATGACTGACTTCCGTTGAGAGAGAGATTGAGAATTTAAAAAAGTCTACAGTGTGGTGGATTGTGCCTGTTCCTATTTTTCCTGATCAACTCCTCGAATCCTATCTTTTGATTCTGAGGTTTGGATTAAAAGAGTCCCCGGACTGGAAAGATGAGGTGGCTCTTCAGCTGCTACATCTGAAACTTTCTTAAAAGCTCTCCTGATTTTTTGGACTTTAGTCCAGAAATTGGACGAATGAATCAACCTATATCCACTCAAATTACATGGCTCAGATGACCATTGGATTATTACTAACACCTCTATCACCTGATGATTTTCATGCTCTAAATGAGAATCCTATTTGATATTATCATTTGCTTGATGCAAGAGTAATTCGATAACTTGTTCTTTATATTCCTGACTTTGGGAAGAACTAGTTGAGGCCTGTTCTTGAGCAAGATTTTGATTACGCAAAAAACAAGTTAGATGTGGCCAGTCATGGGCAATAACATTGCATGAGACCACTTTTGGAGGGCTTTGTTGACTGGAGAGCACATTGAAATGCAATGCTCCATGAACAACCCATCCCCTTATACGAATACAAGATGGGTCATTGGTAATTAACTCTTTCAAACTTTTCAATGCGCCAAGGCATGAACGCTTATGGGCTCTCTGCTGCTTTTCAACCTTTGGATGTCGGGAAACTGAGGGAGATGACAAGTCAATTTGGGGTTACAACCCTTCTATTATCATGAAATGATTTTGATATTCATCATAAGATAATATTTTATCTTTTAAGTGACAAAGAGTTTTCCATATATTGAGAAAAATATCTTGAATACAATCTTCTGTCAACGTTTCTGGAATATCATACTGAGAGTCAACCAAAGGCCAAAACATTATGGGTATTTCACCTTTTGTCAGTTGTTTTCTCATATTCAGCACTTCCTCTTTGTCATTTGATGAAGATTCTTCTACCTGATTGGACCAAAGATGGTGCTTCTTTGTTGCTTCATTAGATTCAACAATATTGGTAGAGAATTAATTTGTCAAATTAGAAGATGAATGACCCAGGGGTGGTTCGGAGAATGACCTACACCCCGGGCTATCTTCTGATTGAGAAAGTATTTCACCTGCTAGTTATAAGGCATCAGACATGGTGGATTTACATTTTCAAGTGCCTCAAGATAAGAGAGAATTCTCATTACTACCTTATCCATTGAAGAATTTTCTAGGAAATTCGAATTACTACTGTAGAGATTAATTTTGAAGCTAAGTTCATCATCATAAGGAGGACCACCATGGTGGGTTACAACAAAAGATGAAACCTCTTGCTCCTTGGTCTTCTGGCCACACAGAGGGTTATTGTGTCTCCAATCTAAAGATGATACTTTGAGATTAACAGAATTGTCATGAAGCAAGCCTTCATGAGGAAGTGTCTTATGAAGACCATCATAAATATTGTTGTTATTTCTTAAATCTGGAAATGAGGGAGTAGAATATTGAGTTTCAATAGACAATTATCTGAGGGATTCAAGAACTCCAGCATTGAGCAAGGCTTTATTATAGATTGGATCTTGATCTTTCAACTGTGCTGGATGAGTCTTTTTCTTGGACGCCTTCTTACTCACTTTGGAAACCACTTGTTGAAAAAAGTGGTTATAATGGGCAGGTGTATGTGCCTGCTCAGGAGAAATGGTCAGGTTAGGCTAATTATCTCCATTTAAATCAGGTGTATGTGCCTGAATTTATTGTCCATATGACATGGGGGAGTATTCCCCATAACCCTATTAGACTAGAATAGAGGTGTGTATCTACTTCAGGGTGACATGTTGATGAGTCACTCCGCTGATAGGGATAAATTTATGTTTCTTTCCCTGTGATGCTACTGAAGCTATTATAATATTCTGACAGGTATCCAGAAAATGGGCAGGGATTTGCTTCTGCTCTTTCACCATTTTCAGAATGTGCTTTGTGACTTCAGCTGCCAGAACAGTAATATACATCCATTCCGTGTTTGGAGTAGGTGTATGTGCCCGATCCTCTCCTCCTTTTCCTATCAGTGAATTTTGACAATACTCATGTGTGGGGGAAGAAAGTTGTGTCTGCCTCTTGTTTGTCATTAGAGATTTCCAATTGACATCTACAGGTGCTACCATACGAGACTTTTGGTTAGATTTATGAATCGCAGGTTTATGTTCCAGCTAATTTTTCTCCACCAAATATGATTGATGAACTTCTTTCAAGACTGGAAGATGAGACTGCTGGTAGAATTGATGAGTGTAAGCAGGTGTATGTTCTTGTTTACAGGTGGTCACCACATTTGATTGGCAAGATCCTTTGGATGCAGTAAGACAAGCCTACTGACTGGCTGATAAATTTTAAATAGGTGTATGTGCCTACCTATAGTACTCCACCATAATTTCCTGGAGAGATTGATCTGTTACTGCTAGACGAGTCTGCTGAGCAGTGAAATCAGGACGGACGGGTGTATATGCCCGCTCATTGCTTGCCATCAAGATATGTTGATGGAATACTCTAGAGGGGGAAGAGGTAAGAACCTGCTCCCTGTTGTCCGAATTTCTCTTATAACGATTCGTCTTGCAGGATCGGGTCTGAGGGACCTGATCCGAACATCTAGAGGTGATACCCTCATCATGTTGAGGGTGCACTACCACACGAGTCTGGCAGTGATTGTTGGTGGGAGCCCTCATAAATGACTCATGTATTCTTGAACTAAGGCCTTGAGTGACCTTTTCATTAAACTCACTATAATATAGTCAGGAATGGTTGTTTCGTTCCGGGGATAACGACCCGAAATGGTTGGAAACGGTGGTTGGAACCACATTCTTTTTGACCACTGGTCGTCACTGTCCGTACAACAAGGGTGAGTTATTAACTTAGAGGGATTGTCGAGCGGCCTCCAGAGGTGGGATGGTACCGTTTTGATGGTATTACCTTACCAATGCATTCGAGACCCAGTGTTGAAGATGCTGAGTAGGTGATATCATCCTCAAAGCAGACGAGGATCTAGCAGGAGTAGCAGTCGAGGCATTCACAGGTGTGAACTTTAAAGAATCCATTTCGGTATTGCAGAGAGATCTTGGAAAATGGTTCCTGTTTGATATAACAGACATAATCAAGATATTCTTGGCTAGACAACATCTATTAGACGAACACATATGTGTTTGATTGCTTTGTTGGCCCTCATATTGAATTTTATAGGGTCCTAAAAAATAAGTAAAACATCATTTTAACTTGGTTAAGGATTCACGTTGGGTTCACCATTTTTTATTTCTTCTAGAAATGGGGATGTCCTTGTTTGTTTAAGGTTCAAAAATTCCAATTGATTTCTAACAGGTTTATTCGTAGAACCGGAAACACCAGATGATTCTATATCCATTTGGATTTACTTTCCAAAGGTAGGTGCTCATTAGTTGTGGACCAATGAGGCTTGAGAATTTTCATTGGTTGAGAGGATGGGAGGTCAGGCTCATCACAACTTTTGGGGGGGAATTATTGCCTACTCTAGGACTCTCTTATAGATTTAAGTTACGTTCATGAATCCTTATTAGTTCACTAAGAATAAAAATGAGTTTTCCATTAGATTTTTCAATCAATTATTGATATGTATGGGATTTAGAGAATCTTTTATGTGTATTTGAGTTTCTTCATCAATAGAGAATCATCTGTATGTATTGGAGATTCTTAGTCAATGGCATCCTTCAATATATTATATAAAAATATCTTGGTCATTATGATGACCATACTGCTTTTCAATCCACTCAGTGGTGCACTTGAAGTTTATTTTTATTTAGAAATACTAGGATTATTTCAGAGTTGGGATTGTACCCAAAGATGGGATACCTACGTATCCTTGTTAAAAAGGAATCAGAACCCACGTAGTTCGATAAAAAGGATATAGTTTAACATCATATGGGATGGAAAATAATTAATGAAATATGGGATTGAACCTTATAAAGGCTTCCTACATACTCTAATTTTAAGGCAGAGATCAAAGTCCACGTAGTTCGAGCAATGAAATATGGGGTTTATGCATAGTTAAATGGCCCAGAAAGAGACTTCTTGATTACTTTTACACTCTAAGCCCCCGTGAGTCATGATCGGTGTGAGAAACAAGAGATATCAGTAAAAATTACAATGGTGCCATGATAGATGCCGTTATGAGAAATGATGTGGTGATTACATATGTATGACGACCCAAGTAAATGAATACCAGGACTTAGGAAAGAAGCCCAAGAGTAGGGTCCATAAAGAAATTTATACTTTATGGAGATTTGGAATTTTAACCCAGGGCTTCTTCCTGAGAAGGAAGCCCGAATCAAAAGAAATTATGACTGGGGCTTAATCTTGAGAAGGAGGCCCAATGTTAAAGGAAATTATGACTGGGGATTACTCCGGAAAAGGAGTCCCAGGTTAAATGAAATCATGACTGGGTATTACTCCTGAGAAGGAGGCCCAGGTTAAAGGAAATTATGACTGGGGCTTACTCTTGAGAAGGAGGCCCATGTTAAAGGAAATTATGACTGGGCCTTACTTCTGAGAAAGAGGCCCATGTTAAAGGATCTTGAGAAAGGGGGCTTACTCCTGAGAAGGAGGCCCAAAACAAGAGATCTTCTCATCTCAAAGGATAAAGTTATATAGGAAACCCCTAACCGTGGTGACATAAAGCTTGTAAGTCACAATGTTTTGTGGGAATTTCTCACATAATTCCTTTAAAATAAGGAATCCAACAAAGGAACCATTCCATAAATGGATTTGAAGAGGGGTTTGAAGGATATATCTTGAAGATGAGAGGTGGATTTGAGGAAAGGAGGTGACTATGAAGGAGGCTTACAAGTATTGTTCTGGCGCGCAAGTCCTGGTCGTGCAAGTATACTTGCGCGACATGAGTCACCTCGAGCGACGATTAATCTGTAGGGTAATGTTTGGGTGACTTTGAACTCAAGCCTTTAGTATAATACCTAGTGGCTTCCAAAAGGGTGGCACGCAAGTTCCATTGAGTGGGAAGGGAGGTGCACAAGTGTCTTCATTTCCCTTAAGGGCTGGACACTTAGGCGCGCAAGTATTAATGAGTTCTAATTCTTAGAGCCTTATTCTTCCTCTTTAGAGATTCCCTTCTAGGTAAAACAATTACCTTATAAGTGTTCAGAAGACTTCAGATAGAGACTTGGGCAACCAGAGCTTGAATCTGAGTTTTTGAAAATTCATCCTTGGAATGGGGGGCCCATAGGGGCTCTTTATAGGCCACTGGGCACCTTGGGGGAAAAAAGGTATAGGGCATGCAAGTGACCTGCGCGACCCATATGTGGCGCACAAGTGACTTGCGCGACGTGCATGATATTTTCAAGACACCCTCCAAATGAGTTTCTGGTTCATCCCTTTGTCAATTTTTTTTTGTTTTTTAAAGGGTAACCCTTATTGTGCTTAAAGTATTCCCCTTTTCCATTTTTTGGACTCTATGAAGGAAAGGAGCGTCAACAAACATATGAATGGAAATTGATTTTAGGATTTAATTTTTGATTTTAGTAAATTTAATGTTTAACCTCCCATATAATTACCCTTATATATATAACATCCCATGAGATGAACCTCATATGGCCTCAAAATCTTGTGAGTACCGTGACAAAACTTTAAAACTATGGGAGTAACTTGGAATATCATGTTTGGCACAACATTCACCTTTACAAAGATCATGATGAATCCTTAATACCCTTTTGGAGGTGCATATTACAGCTGTAGGGATACCATTATGCCATGGGGTACATTGACGTAGTGCATTAGAAATTCACTAAGGTCTGGATGGTACATATAGGTGTGAAATTACACCTACACAATTCTTGACGAAACTTACATAGGTCTAATGACACATACCCATATCTTGATGACACTTTTTAATGTACTATTCAAACATACACTGAACTTAGATCACACATACATATATCCTCTTAAAAAGTACACAACACCTAGATAACACCTACATAGGGCACTAACTAACATGTATACTATACAAAGTTCACCAAATTTTCACTTCAAACGAATACATCATGTAAAAAAATAATAAATGTAATATTTTTTTTGGTATTTATATTAAGATTAATAAAATAATGAATCTTGGAATTAAAATCATTTAAAAAATAAAATTTCATAATCATTATATGGATTCTCAATGAATAAAAAATGAATAAAAAAACTAAAAACTAAGATTAAACCAAATTTTTTATTCAAAGTATATATTTATAAATGTGGAAAAAATCTATGACTTCCCTCAGTTTTTTCTTGATTAGGTGTTAATTATGAATGAAAAAAATAAAAAATATAGGAAATGTAGGCTTCATTACTCCTCCAAACATACTTTATTTCACTTATGAGCAATACTGTGATGACCCAGACCGGGATTCCGCTTAATGGGTGCCCCACGCCCAGTGGGAAACATGGCCTCAAGTGCATCTTTCCAAATGCCATAGGCTACTGACTAACATCGAGGGCCTAGGGTGTATCCGTTGGAAGACTATTCCCTCATTAGCAGAGTATATCACAATAAAGGCAATATAAATGAATAGTAAACAATGGAAGCAATATAAATAAATAGAGGAATAAAACTGATGTGACAGATAAGAAAGAATAATAATAACTGTATCAATAGGAGAAGTGATGATGTAATGTCATGTCACTAGAAAAATGGAAAGCAAGGATACAAGAAAATAGGCATAACATGTTCCACAAGGTTAAAGAAAACAAATTCCACTCCAAGCATCCCGAGATCCTACTCAATCATCTACTATGAAACTCTATCCAAACAGCACAAAATCAAGTATTAGAAGCTATATGCTTTCCTTTGTCAATACCTGCAACCATGTAATCTACTCCGGCTACCAAACAATGCCCAGAGAGGGTGTGAGCCAAATCTTAGTGGGCCACCACCAAATGTTTCTATAACATCAATCCCATGTAATGGAATATAGGGGTGTGCATGCATGCATATATAAAGTATATAAAGTAGTACAATATAACCAAATAACCATGTAATAGTATAAGTAGTGAAGGTCCCAAGATGTAACAAGGAAACCATACAATGATATCCAGTGAGGGTGTTCCATGGTAAAAACCAAGGTAATGTAAACTCATGGAAAACTAACTCAGCAGTATCTGAGTCTAGATAAGGGGTAAGAGTTTAATACAAGGAGCGTAATCCAAGGCATTCCACAACAAGGCACCTACTGAGTCTAAGGTGATCGATCGAGGTAAAATGGGGATAAACAAAGATAAGGCTCTATGGGATTTCACCATGGAACCTACTAGTCAATGTTGGATCCAAGGAGTGTATTGGAGGAATCCTATAATAATGAAAGCGAATCAATGGTAGTATACCATACATCCAAGGAATAGACAAGAACAAGAGTGTTGATTGGTATAAACCTAATCAAATAGTATCCTTGAATTAGAATGGGGTTCCAGAGACCCACAATATTATCCTCCCAGAATCCATGGTGATCTAGAGTTAGTCCATTCCTATTTTACATTGTAATCATGTAATAATTAATTTGGTTCATGTATTTTCTTCCATTATGGTGGATAATTCAAGTAGATTTGAAACCATTTATTTATTGGTCCAAGACTTGTTGTCCATTAGTGTGGATAGGCCATATAGCGTTGCAACCATTTAATTAAGTCTTCATTAGACATTAAATCTTATTCAATTATTGAGGTTCACTCTGATAGCATCCATCAACATAGAAAGGGGTTGTACGAACATGTATCCTTTATTAAATCTCTTTTGATGAGGCCAAGTTATATACTTACTATAATTTTCATTTTTCATTTCACATTCACTTTCAATAACCATTTGGAAGCCCTTACCTTAGGCAGGTCAAGTGGTGAGCATACATGGTACATGCCATTATACAATTCTCAGAAATAAAAATTCATTCATGATATAGAGATTCACATTTATAAAGGTAAAGCAAAACACAACTGAATGGTGGCTCAAATATTCCAAAACACTAAAAACCCAATTATGGAATAACCCTTGACCTGAGGTGGATTGAGTTGTGCGTGAAAATAATAACAAATAATCACATATTTGGAAAGAGAATAACCATGTGACTATAAAAAATATAATCATGGAATGTTAATTTATGAAAATGGAATCCAATGAAACTGGTGGGCCTCACACTAATATTCAAAAAACAAAAAACTTTAGGGATGAGTTATAGGACACCGACCTTAGGGTTGTAAGAGATTTATCCTCTAGTATTGGCCCTTGATTTGCCTCAAATCAGATTAGATCTATGAAAAGGTCAAAAAATCACAAGGAGATATCTAGGTCGAGAGTGAAAGTGGATATGTATGGCTAACGAGAACTTGAGTACTTACTGTTTCACATCCAACGAGACAAACATAAGCTCGATCAGAATCTGAACAAAGGAGATCACTTGATTACAATCTTTTCTCTTCAATAACCCCAACATTGTGAGTGAACTAGGTCAATCCCACATAAACTCGGATTAGGGAGGAAGGGGGAGGATTAATTGAGCATTAAGGGCGTTTTTTTTTTCATTTTACACATTTTTCTAGCCTGAGCACGATTTTTCCGCATGGCTTATCAATGATTGCACAAACTATGAGAGATGGTTCTACCAGAACTTGGCAAAAAGGAGAATTCACATGATTTAGCTACACGACCATGTGTAGGCTCTGTGAGGTGCCTTTTTCTGAAAAAAATTCTTCACGGTTAGGAAAACCGTGCGGTAACCGTACGCAAACCATGAGACGTGGACTATTTTCCCAAAAATATGTCTTTCGAGCACCAAAAATCCCTATATACCTTAAGAACCATGGCTAACTCATTAGGAATAAATATTAGGTCCACATTAATGATTTAGAAAAAAACATTAAAGGATCTATACCTGAGTGAAAAACAAGGTTCTTATAGTCTTCTCCCCTTAAAATAACTCACCCCCAAGTTCTCCTTCCAAGGATCAAGAAACACTGTCTGAGAAAAGCTATGGACATTGGGCACATACCTGGGATCTCGTCTCCCAAGTCTAATCCTTTACTCTGCCATACTACCATAGCACCCATATGAGAGGGACATACTTTCCTTAGAAAGACTTTGTGCTTCAGTCAAATATGCGTACTGAATATTCGTCAGAGGTATCATTGGCATCTAACTCAACTTCTTCAGGATCAAAGGTATGAGATAGGTTAGTATGATATTGGAAAAGCTATGAGACATGAAAGATGTCATGCATGACATAGTACCTATGAGGTAGGAGAAACTAACAAGCCACTGGACTGACTCTCTCTATAATATTGAACACCTCGACGCAACGAGGTGACAACATTACCTTCTTTATTAATCATCTATGCCCTATCTTAAGTGATACCTAAATAAAAACACAATCCCCAACCTTAGACTGAAGAGGTTATCGATGGAGATCAACATAAGATTTCTGTCTAGACTGAGCAGTAGTCATACACTTTCTGATTAGTTGGACCTGTTATAAAGTCTCCTGAATGAGATAAGGACCTAGTAGTGTTGTCTCACCTACCTCTAGCTGGTACAATGGTGAGAAACACGGACTACCATATAAGGCCTCAAAAGGATCCATTTGAATCGTCGCATGGAAACTATTATTATAGGAGAACTCAATGAGAGGTATATGCTTCTCCCAAGAACATGCAAAATCAAGGATGCATGCTCGGATAATATCCTCCAAAACCTGTATTGTCCACTCTGATTGTACATCAGTCTAAGGGTTTAAAGATGTGATTAGAAGCACCTGAGTTCCCATAGATTTCTGAAAACCATACCCGAACCATGAAGTGAAATGAGTATCCCTATCTAAAACGATAGTACATGGAACTATGGGTAGTCATACGATCTCATGGACATAGAGTCTTCCCATCTCATCAACTGATAATGTATCCTGAATAGGAATAAAGTGGGATGATAAATTAGTCAGTCAATGAATACCCTGATAGCATCGATACCCCTTGGCGACCAACGTAAGATAACTACAAAATCCATAGAAACATCCTCTCATTTATATTATGGGACTGCAAGTGGATATAACAAGCCTACAGGTCTATGGTTCTCCTCCTTCACCTGATGACATGTAGAACACTTAGTGACGAAGCGTACAATTTGACGTTTCATCCCACGCCACCAATACTGGAATCGTATATCTCGATATATCTTTGAGAATACTAGATGAACTACCCACCGGGAAGCATGGGACTCTTTCATGAACTACTATCTAACATCTACAGGAACCCAAATACATCCATGTAAATGCCAGATTTCATCTCTATCCACATACCAGTCTAGAGGTGGGTTATCTTCTGATATACTCTCATGAAGAACCAAACCTTCAGGATCTAAAAACTACATACTCTTCACATTCTCAAGGAGGTAATAGTTAACTGTTATGGATGAGATTTAATATTGATCATGACTATCATGAAACTCTATATGAATTTCAGAAAAGAGGGCCATTAAATTCCATTTATCACTGGCTTCCTATACGGCATGTGTTTGAGTTTTCTGACTCAGTGCATCTGCAACCACATTGCCTTTTCTCGGTGTAGTAAGCTCAAAATAAAAGGATTTTAGATATTTGATCCTTTTTCGCTATCAGGGGTTCATGTCATGCTGAGAAAAGATATACATGAGGCTCCTATGATTTGTACACACCAAAAGTGCTCACCCAAATGATAATGTCTCCAGCAACGAAAGTTAAAGGAATCTTCTGCTAGATCGAGGTCATGCATTGGGTAATTTCCCTTATGAGTCCTCAACTACTGAGATCCATACACAATGACTTTGTCTTCATACATCAACATTTCTCCAATTCCAATGTGTGATTCATTATTGAAGATGATATAACCTTTTCCAAGTTCTGGAAGAATCTGAATTGGTGCCAAGACAAGCCTCCCATTAAACTCCTAAAAGGATTTCTCACATGCTTATGACCATTTGAACTTGAAACCCTTATTAGTAAGACTAGTAATAGGTCCATCAATATGAGAAAAGTCCTGTATGGAATGCCTATAAAATCCAACAATCCCTAAGAAACTCCTGATCTGAAACATTTTCTTAGGCTTCTCCTAGTAGACTACATCACTAACCTTTTTAGGGTCAATAGATACTCTTTATTGTGAAATAATATGGCCCATGAAGTGGAATTTTTCAATATAAAAGTCACATTTAACAATCTAGGAATACAAATGATGCTCCCTCAGTGTACTCATAATGATCTCAAGATGTTTGTCATGGTTATTACGAGTGCACGAATACACCATGATATCATCTATAAAGACTTCCATAAAAGAGTAAAAATATGGATTAAAAACCATATTCATCAAATCCATGAAAATGGATATCACATTTGTAATACCATACAACATAACAATATTCTCATACATACCATACCTTCTATGGAAATTTGTGCGAGGTATGTATGATGGTATGACTCGCAACTGATGATAACCCAAACTCAGGTCAATATTAGAGAACACCTTTGCTTCTCAGAGATGGTCAAAGAGATCATCTATTTGAGGAAGTGGATACCACTTCTTGACCGTAAGTTGGTTCAACCTTATGTAACCCATGCAAAAACAGAGAGTTCCATTATAATTCTTAGCAACAAGAAAGGGTGAGCCCCAACAGGATGTACTAGGATTTATAAAGCCTTTGGCCTATATGTCTTCTATCTATCGCTTGAGCTCATAAAGCATAGTACATTCCATCTTGTACAGAGCAATGAATATAAGAGCTGCTCCTGGAATAAGATCAATTGAAAACTCTACCTATCTCTTAATAGGTAAGCCAAAAAAGTCATCCGGAAAGACTTCCAAAAAACGATCAACTACTATAGGGAAATAAATTTGAAGAAAACCCTGGTACTCCATGAAAATATTTTCAATATGGGTGGTCAATCCACCTATCCTATGATGCTTCGGTCCCTCTCTCCCAGGCTAGACATCCCACTCACCTTTGAACAGATAACTATTTCCTTTTGGTGATGTAAAAGAAACCCTTCAGTGATAAAAGTCTACAAAGGCATGATGGACGACCAACCAGTCCATCCTGAGAATGACATAGAATACCTTCATCTTGAGAACAAAGAGATTGCACAAGAAATGGTATCTTCCTACCTCAAGGGGATAATCCCTTCATTGGAATATGACCTCCTTCCATATTCCCAACAGTTTATCAAGGGTCATTACACCATAGTGATACTGTATCTCTAGTATGAGACATTCCATGATAGATACATAAATAAAAGAGTTTGATGCACCTGTATCAACCAATGTAGAAACAATAGTAGAGGCTATTAGGATTGTACCTCGTACTGTAGATTGTCCCACACCCAGATCCTCGGGTATCAGCTGTAAGGTATGAAAATGACCAGATCCATTGCCCTGTGCAACATATGGACTACCATGATCATGACTACACTGCTGGCACTAGTGGTGATCAGGGATTAGAATACCATGGCCATGACCTCCTCCTCATCTAGACTTGCTGGTGCTACTCTAACTCCCCGCCTGACGTGACACAAAAGAACTCTCTCTTGAAGGTGGAGCTGAAACCGATCATTTTCCACTCGAAGATGGTGGAAAATTCCTACAAAAGTGTTGGAGATGACCCATACGAACACAAGCCTGACACTTTATAAGATCTCTATCACACTAGGGATTATTATGCACTAGTTTTCCACACTTATGACACACTAAAGTGCTATCAAACTGGATACTCGGGCTACCACTACCATGAAGATAAACCTCAATGGAACGTTTCCTGCCACGAGAAGAACTACTAGCCTGTCACAACACTGATCCTTTAAACCCAGTACTATCTCCATCTCTTAGTTTAAACTCACTGATGATGGCCTGATAAACTATTATAAAGAAGGTGGGAAGGATAAAGGCATTCACTTGAGTTCAGATGGCATACTGGAGCCCATCCTCAAAACATTTAGTATGTGAAAGCTCATCACTGACTAAAAGCAGTGAAAAGCACTGTAAATCTGTGAAACGTGTTGAATATTCCATAATTGACATAGAACCCTACTCAAGATGCATGAAATATTTGGCTCTGTCAGCTCTTAATGACTAAGGAATGAAATGATCATAGAAGGCAGTCTGGAAGACAACCCATAACATGCCCTGATGATATCCGACCTGGGTAACGACATCCCACAAAAACTTAGATGAATCCCGAAGCATGTATGTATCGATCTTGAATCTCTATTCTAGAGGCATTTCTAGAAGTTCATATATAGAAAAAATTTCCTCTATACAAGACTCAGCAGCCTGAAATCCGCAATCCCTTGAAAAATTAGGAGGATTCTACTGCTGGAAGTCATGTGTCAGATCAACAATCATAGGTGAAACCCATGGAGCACCAATCATGGACTGCATCATACATAAGAAACTATCAAAGACTTGATAATTAGTGCCCATATTAGGTATGGTATGCAGTACCTCATGTGCCAATCCTGGTAGTAAGAGTGGCGGATTAGGGCCCACCATGTTTGGATCATTGTCGTCACCACCCTCCTGGAGAACAAAACGAGGGCGTCATGGGGGCACTAGTCTACAATTTCCAATAAAACACCTTGTAACATGCTTATAAGAAAGGAGATAACATCACTAGTTGGAAAGATCATATGTAAAACCACTACCAAAGGTATACTACCTAAACTTCATACTTATAAGGCAAGGTATCGGTATGTTCTCAAGTATATTTTTTATGTCATTTTTGTAGTTAATTCTTTGGTACACCCCTTTAACTTCCAAAAACATGACAAGACATGATAAGGATGTGTAACCAATTCAATTTATATTTCAGGATTTTCTTTATAATGGATATCCATTTCCGATGAATCATTGCACACACAAATATCACTAGAAATGACAGCCATTTACTTATAGCATAATGGCTTGACTCAGTAAATTACTCATCCCAACCCATGAGGGCCCATACACCTCATGAATTGTGACAGGAAATCCCTCAATCAAATCCAAAGTAATACATGTACAAGAAACTATTACAACATCACTCTACAATTACAAGCATAACAAGAAATGAAAAGAAATGAAATGCACCTATATGGAATGAAAATATGCATGACATGTGAATTATAGGTGTCTATAATTATGCATGTTTCAATAATCATTTCCCTCATATCATCACACTACTGGAAATATGATCTATACAAATGGTTTGGGAAAAACCGTTGGTATAGTTCACTAATTTGGATCTATACCAATGGTTTTCCCAAAACCATTGGTATAGGTCACTTATAAGGACCTATACCAATGGTTTTGGAAAAACTGTTGGTATAGGGGGTGGGAATTATACCAACGGTTTGGACAAAACCATTGGTATAGGTCCATTATAGATACCCTATACCAATAGTTTGTCCAAAACCGTTGGTATAGGTCCCAAAATCAAGGAACCTATACCAACAGTTCTCAAAACTGTTGGTATAGGTATATACCAACGGTTCCAAAATGTTGGTATAGGGTATTTTTCCAGTAGTGTTTGGCCAAAGATGAAATAAATTACCAAAGAGTAATAATCAAAAAAACCACAAAACATGTGAGTAACCCAACTGTGAAATAATATCAACTGTAATAGGAAAAATAAAACAAAAAATTCCATTATATGTAACATGGATTTTACACCGAACATTGGTTTGTGATGCCAAAACACGACTTATCACCAAGTCCCCAGAGTTATTATTCTCTAATAAATTGTCTCCAAATAGTTAAGAAAGAAAAGAAACCACCTATGATACCATTTTGTGATTACTTGGACCCGGATTCCACTTAATGGGTGCCCTGATCCTGGTGGGACACATGGCCTCAAGCGCATCTTCCCAAATACCAGAGGCCTCCGACTAGCAGTGAGGGACTAGAGAGTGTCCGTGGGAATAATATTCCTTCCTTAGTAGAGTATAGCATAGTAGAAGGAATATAAATAAATATTAAATAGCAAAATCAATATAAACAAATAGCGGAAGAAAACTGATGTAATAGATAAGCTAGAATAACAATAACTGTATCTACTGGAGTAGCGATGATGTAATTTTATGTAACTAGAAAACTGGAAAGCAAGGATACAAGAAAATAGGCATAACATGTTCCAAAAGGTAAAAGAAAAAAATTCTACTCCAAGCATCCCGATATCCTACTCGGTCATTTTATATCAAGCTCCATCCTATAAGCACACAATCAGGTATTGGAAGCTGCATGCTTCCCTTTTTCAATACCTGCAACCATGTAATATACTCCTGGTACCAAACTGCGCTCAGAGAGGGTGTGAGATAAATCACAGTGGGCCACCACCAATGGTGTCTATAACATCTGGCTCATGTAATGGAATATAGCAGTGTGCATGCATGAATATATAAAGTAAATCAAGATGTAAAATACAACTAAATAACCAAGTACCTTCTTCAACCCTCAGCTGGTGTCGGAATATGTAACTAGTTAATTGAATTAATCAATTACCATTTAATGTGAACAGGTCACACGAGGCATAACCACCACTAACATCATGTCGTGATAGTATAAGTAGTGAATGGCCCAAGGAATAGCAAGGAAACTAGAAAATGATAGCCAGTGATGGAGTTCCATGGTAAAAACCAAGGTAACATAAACTCACAGAAAACTAAATCAGTGGTATCTGAGTCTAACTAAAGGGAAAGAGTGTAATTTAAGGAGTGTAATCTAAGGCATTACACAATAAATCACCTATTGAGTCCAAAGTGATAAACCAAGGTTAAATAGGGCTAAAAAAAGACAGGGCCATATAGGCTTTCACCATGGCACCTACTAGTCAATGCTGGATCCAAGGAGTGTATCCATGGTATCTTGTAATAAAGAAAGGGACCCAATGGTAGTACACTGGGCATCCAAGGAATAGAAAAGTACCAGATTCTATATGGGTATCAACATAATAAAAAGGTATCCTTGAATCAGAATGGGGTTCTAGAGACCCAAGGTATTCTCCTATCAAAATCCACAGTGAGATCGAGTCAGTCCCTTCCTATTTTACATATTAATCATGTAATAATTAATTTAGTTCAAGTCTTTCCTTAAATTAGTGTGGATAGGACAAGTATAGTTGAAACCATTTATTTATTGGGCCAAGCCTTGTCTTCCATTAATGTGGATAGGGAATGTATCATTGTAACCATTTAATCAATTCCTTGTTAGCAATTACATCTTATTCAATTATTGAGGTTCAGTCTGCTACTTTCCATCAAAATAGAAAGGGGTGGTAAAACCATGTAAACATTATTCAATATCTTTTGATAAGGCCAAGTTATATACTTAGTATACTTACCATTTTACATTTCACATTCAATTTTAATAACTATTTGGAAGCACTTACCATAGGCAGTTCAAGTGGTGAGCATACATGGTACATGCTGTTATGCAATTCTCAGTAATAACAAGTCATTCATGATAAGAAGACTCACCTTTCGAACGTTCAAGCAAAGGCACACCTGAACGGTGGCTCAAATATTCCAAAACACTGAAAACCCAATTATTTCACATCCTTTGACATGAGGTATATTGAGTTGTGGGTGAAACCACTAAAAACTAAAAACATATTTTGAAAGAGCATAACCATATGATTCTAACAATTATAATAATAGAATGTTAATTTAAGAAAACATTTTCCAACCAAACCGGTGGGCCCATATGATTTTTTTAAAAACAAACAAACTTTAGGATGAGTTATAGAACACCCACCTTAGGGTTGTACGATCCTTCTCCTCCGGTATCAGGCCTTGAATTACCTCAGATCAGAGCATATCAAAGAAAAGGTGAAGAACTATCACAAAGTTATATCTAGTTCAATAGTGAAATTGGATAAGTATTGATAAAGAGAATTCGAGTACATACAGTTGTGCATCCAACATGACCAATAGAATCTCGATCGAATGATGGACAAAGTAGATCTCTTGCTTGCATTATTTGATCTTCAAAAACCCCAAAATAGAGAGAGCACTAGGTCAATCCTGCATATACTCAGATTAGGGAAGAAGGGGGAGGATTATCAGACTATTAAGGGAATTTTGGTCATTTTAAACAGTTTTTTAGCCTGCACATAGTTTTTACGCATGGTTTGTCAAACTGTACGAAAACCATACAAGATGGTTCTACCCAAACCTGAGAAAATGGGGAGTTCACATGATTTTTCTTCACGGTTGTGCGCAATCTATGCGAGGTTCCACTATTCGGAAAAACACAATCTGTATGGTCAGGAAAACTGTGTGCTAACCGGGTGCAAACCATGTGAAATGGATTGTTTTCCCAAAAATAGGTGTTTTGGGATCCAAACAAGCCCTAAACACGTTTATAACCTTTTCTAGCTCATTAAGAATCTATATTAGGACCAATTTAAAGATTTAGACTGAAAAATTAAAGGATCCATACCTAAGTGAAAAACTTGCTTCTTACAAATACAATGAATTCCATTTTTTTAAAATGATTTATCCTACCTAGAAAAAAATACATAAACCTGAGAAGAAAAAAAATAATATATTAATTCATTATTTTAATTACTATTCCTCATATAATGATTTAATCCACTTCCCACTCTTTAATTAAAGAAAATTTCCCAGTTATAAATTTTTTAATAGAATAGATCATCATGGAATCAATATTTTATCAAGTAGAACATTCTAAAATCACTCTCTCTTGAGATTCATTTTTTTAATGTTCCTTTTCACACTTCCATTATAAATCCTAACTCACATTCAAATATACTATTTTCCCCTTCCTCATCCAAGTTCAAAATTCCTCAAATCAATCCATCTTATTCACCAATTGTCAGTTATTGAAATGAAATCTTCCATGATTTGTGAAAATTACTTATTGGGTGAGTGAATAAAAACATTTAACTAAACCATCCCAAGATATCAGTAACCACATGATATAATTTTTAGTACTAGAATTCAGTAAATTCATGATATTCTAGTTATTTTTTCTCTCTAACTCTTATATTATGGCTAACAGACACACATGGACACATATTTTTATATTGAATTAGGAATAATTATAGATCATTTTTCATTTTATTAATTTAATTGTGTTCATAGTAAATATACAAATTTCTTTTATGGATGATCCCCATGGTTTTAATCAGTCACTATAGTAAGGTCATCTAGTTTTAAGTTTAATAGTCCAATTTTTTCTTGGTAATTTTTATATTTCACCATGATATTTTACATTAAAAACCATTTTACGAATTCTAAAATAGAAACATCCATGAAAATAATCGATGATTTTACTCATCAATCATTTAATATCTATAATTTATAAACCAATTAAATTACTCCACATAAACATGATATTTGTATCTACGAATGATAACATTGAAACTAAAATTATCCTATCTAGAAAAACTCTAAAAAATAAAAAAAACAAAAAAAAACATGTAGAATATCAAAAAGTGATTTTGAAAATAGATTAGTGCAAACATAGACTCAATTTATTTCAATAAAAAAGAATATATAAATAGACAAAGAAAATATTATATAAGTATTTACATATTAAATTACTTATCATTTCACCCACACTTGTCACATAAAAATTGCAATTAAATCTAGTTTTCATTTATCAATGAATAATACCATTAGAAAGAGATATATTAGATAAGTACGAAGGAAATAGATAGCATGAAATATCATTATTCAAAAGAATCATCGAGGAGTTTGGTCTCCCGCATAGTTTAATTTTAAAAATCACCATTATATTGGTTCAAATTCATTCTATTCACATTAAATAGTTGTTATGATTCAATGCCTTCAATATCAACTACACAAATTGGAATTGTATTAGTTACTATGATTGGATCAACAAACTTGGAAAAAAGCTTAATAGACATGATTTTTATCCTTAAAGAGAACAAAAAAACATTACTACCCACTTAAAAGTATCTTCTAAAAATAATTCTATAATGTAGAGATTTTGATTCTCTTTATAAAGTAATAAATTCCCAATATCTTATCTCCTGAAATCCTTTAGTTTAACCATTTAGAGATTGTTTTTCTCTCAAGTCTTTTTGAACACCATGTTTAATGTCTTCACAACCTAGTAGAACTTTTGTTGTAGATCAATATGTGGAGGAAATGATTTTACAAATACAATTTTATAAATAAACATAGATGGATTTTATTTAATTTAGTTTGGTATGCCCAAATATATTCTTTCATGTTATTACTTCAATTATTCTATGTGGGATTCACTATCTTCTAAAATTTTTCCTTAATCTCCATGTATCCCCATTTGATACATTTGTATGTACCTATTTTATGGATGGAATACATTCAAGGTATTGTGACAAAATCTATATCTATTCATAAGTTATTTAATGTTTTGGTTAAAAAAATGTGTCCCTTGGATGCTAATTACTACTCAAGGTAGTCCAAACATAAAAAAATGTTTTATCTTAAAAAATCAATCTCAACTTTAGAATTATTAATTAAGGTTTATTTTACATCAATACACATGGAATCCTAACATACTACTATTAAGATATATTAATAGATAGAAAATGGGAAAATAATATCTAATCCTAATACATCAAATACTAAAATAAATTAAAAGTTGAAGGGGAATTTCATGTATTTTGGAAACTCCATCTATGAATTGAAAGTTTTCAATTGTTTATAAAAATGAAATGAGTCTTTAAATATTAATTCCTATAACTTATATTTCAAAGACATTCATGGTGGTTCTTTGAGGTCAAAAATGTACTCTATAAAAATTTTATGGAAAAAAGAACATATAGGCTTAATCTCTACTGTAGAGATACACCACCTAATAACTTGAACATTATATATCTTCCAAAAATAGTTTTATGATGATGATGTTATAAAATTCTCACATCCCTTTTGGTCTCTAATATCTATGTTGAATTATTTAAATAGAGAAATTTATCTTACTGGCCTTGTGTTTTTTGAATCTTTCATGATCAAATAACTTAGTTCTATATAGTCATAAAAAATAGTTACTTTAAATCCTAAAAATATATGACAAATTTTTTTCCTATATAATATTAATTCATAAAAACTCATTATTTATTGTTTGGAAAATGATATGGGATATGTTTAGGGTGTGTAAAGTGTAAATTAACACTTTTGAATGACCATAAATAGTTTTTGGATAGCACCACTCAAACAAAATTGTGCGATGAATCACATTATCTCAAATGGAAGTCCCTAGGCTGGTGGATAGATCACATGGGTATTAGTTAAAATCACTTTAAATTGTTTTCTATATTTTAAATTAATGTTTCAAATAAGGTTCAATAATAAGTAAAATCATGAATAAATTCCTCCAAGGATCACTCAATATAGTTTTAAAAAATATTAAACATTTATTATTGAAAATTACATATGGAATTTCATAAAACAAATGGCATCCTTTGGTAAGAAAAAATTACAAATGGACATGTGAATATTGTTTTATCTTTCTCTTATGGAGCTATTGAAATATAAAAATTCTCATATAATTGATCAATAAAATAGTTTTGAAATTTCGTAGCTATCCTTTCTAAAATTTTCTCTAAAAAGGGGTTGGGGAAATAGTCCTCTAATGTCACATGATTTAATATATTATAGTCCACATAGACCCTTTATATGTTCTGATTCCTAATGGGAACTAACTGATTATTCTAAATTTTCACAATTCAAAATCTAGTATTTTTGGAACTATCTAAATGCGGATTTCCCAAAGGGAGTCATGGATAGGGTACATGATTTTATCTCCAAAATGACTCTCAAATTTATTTTTTTATAGCTTCCATAAGGGCTGGATTGGGCCTTATTTAGGGATACCTCATAGGCTTTGAATCATTTTATTACAAAATATGATGTACATAGTGTACCAAATGGGGCCTTTAGGCACCTTGGTTGTCTCAAAGACATAGGTTTTCCCCTCACCAAGGACCACCGATGTTCCTCAATGGGTTATAATACTAATGATTATACCCACCATCCAACACTTGTTCCTTTAGGTATACTTTTTCCTTAGTCACACACACTATTGGAAACATCCTAGGAGGTCACCAATCCTAATTACTACTCCAAGATAAACCACTTAATATATAGAGTTCAAATCAGGTAGGATCCTAAAAATAAAGGTGAACCTTATTTACATGGGTAGTAACATTTTTCCTTTTAACATTTTAACATATTGGGGTGCTACATTCACCATCACATTTTAGATAACAGTATACTCACGATAAATACATCATTATTATCATGTTTAGAAATAATGAATCAATAATATTTCGAAATATATGAATGTGGATCACCCATTGGGATTCTAATATGGGTTATATGATTTCATATCCTAAACGTATCTCAAATTATCTTTTTATAACTTTCATAAGGGTTGGATTGATCCTTATTTAGTGATGTCTCATAGGATTTGATTTTTTTAAATATGATATACATATTGTAACAAACATTCCCTACAACTCACCTAATTACCCATAGAACACATGTTTTCCTCGAACTGGGATCCACCCACGTGACCAATTGGGTCATCAAACTAATTATTTTCCCCATAATCCCGCACATTTTCTTTTTAATGTTCTTTATCCTTACTCACACACATTGTGGGAAACTTCTCAAGAGTTCACCCATCTTGAACAGTACTATAAGAGAAACCTCTTTAACTGTGGTGTTCTATATAGGCAGGATCATAGAAATAAATTCGAACTATGTTTATATGGGCACTAAAATTTATCATTTTAACCCTTTAACATTATAGGGTGTTACATTCAACCCCCACCCTCCCCAATTTAGAGCATTACATCCTCATTGTGGAACCTGTATGTATCTTAACCCAAACAGTAGCAACACACTTTTGGATGGTTTCTTCCTTTGATGAAAAAGTATTATCAAGGACCTATATGCACCCCAACTTCCCCAAAGACATGTGTTTCCTATTCCCTAGGGCTCACTCACAATCTTGTATGGGTCATCGGGCTAATGAATATCCTCAAAAACCAGCACATGTTCTATCCAATGTGTTTTTACATCACTCACACACACCCTTGGGATTCATCCTAGGAGATCACCCATCCTAATCACTAATATTGTAAATACCTCTTTAACTATGCAGTTCTAATCAGGTAGTATCCAGAAAAGAATGTTGAACCATTTTACATGGGTGGTAGCATTTACCATTTTAACCTTTAACATTCTTGGGTGTTAGATTAAACCACTTATAGAGTATAAAATAATCATTTTTAACCCTAAATCATAACCAAGGAACTGCCACAATAATTTTGGCTTCGTTTCTAACTCTGATGTCAATATAACAACTAGGCCCCATAGGCACCCCAGTTTCCCCACAGACATGTGTTTTTCGCTCACTGGGGCCACCCACATGCCTGATAGGGTCATCAGAATAATTACTATCCCCATAGCACAACAAATGTTATTTCTTGTGTAATTTTTCCTCACTCACAAAAATCCTAGAAATCTCAGAGGGAGGTCACCCATCTTAATCACTACTCCAAGAAAAACCAATTTAATTTTGGATTTAAAACTAGGTAAGCTCTCAGAAAGTAAGGTGCACCAAGTTGAAAATGGTAGTAACATTTATACTCCTTAACTTTTAACATTATGGGGTGATATATTCACCTCCATCATTATATCACAACGTTCTCATTGAAGACTCTATATCTCAACACAGGTTGTTCCATCACAATTCTAGCCAGGTTACTACTCGAATACTAACGAAACAACTAGGCCCTGATATTACCTCAGATACCCCAAAAAACAATGTGTTATCCCCTCCATGGGCACTAACCACATTCTTTAATGGGTCATCAGACTAATTAATTTCTCCATAGGATAACTCATGTTCTTCCCAGTTTGTTTTTTCCTCACACACACACACACCCTAGGAATTATACCAGGTGGTCACCCATCCTAATATCTACACCAGTCTAAACCTCTTTAATTATGGATTCATAATCATGTATGCATATAAAATTAATTGTGAACCTTTTTGACATTGGTAGCAACATTTATCCTTTTAACCTTTTTATATTATGGGCTGTTACATGTTGTTTTTTGAACTAATTTATGAAATTTCTCTAATTGGAGAACCTATTTCCCAAGAATTTTGTTTTAAAATTTATATTAGTTTTTATCCTAATAGGTTTCTATTTTCATTGAAATTATGATGGAAAACTTTTAATTTTCTTTAAGGACAACATATTTATGATTATAGGTAGCATTTTCAATTATAGTTCAGGGGGACTTCTAAATATGTCCTCAGCTCAAAATTTTTCATTTTTGCAACTTACACATGTATAGAAGAAGTTTTGTAATAGATATTAACGAATCATAAGAATATTCTTCACTTATTTATTCCAATTATTTAATAAAAACATATTATAGATTTACCAAATTTTCAAAAATAGATTGATTAAAAAATATGTGATTCCATGAATTATCTTAATTAGATTATTTCATCAAATATTTTAATCTCATCATATTAATAAGGATTTTCATAATGTTTTAGTGTAAAAATCTATTTCTCAACATGGGGGTATTTCATTCAATCTAAAATTATAATGTTAAATGTATCCTCTATAAAGGCCACTGAATGTGTTCCCTCATTAAGATTTACTAGGGTATTATAATTCTTAACAAACTGACTACATATCATGATAGGGTAAAAAGGTTTAGCTCAATCTTTATCCATATTTGGAATAAATTTTTTTGTAGGGAACAAAATTCCTTTTACTCTTACCATAACATTATATAAAACACCAAATAGGTTGGTAATGGTTTGATTATATTGTTTCACAATAACCATAGTTGGATTGTGTTATCTAATATACATGGAATAAAAAAGTAAGTGAGGTATGAAATTAATTGATCCTCCATAATCACATAGTGTATTTGTAAAATAGAGTTCTTATATGGTTCAATGTATAGTGAAAATTACTAGGTTTTGATATTTCCTTGGTAATTATAAAGTTACTATTGTTGGGAGTTTTCAACCTAAACATTCCATTTCATTACCTTGAAATTTTTAGTCCTTGAAAAATATATATTTGATTTACCATAAATATCTTAGAATTTTGGGGAATGTCCTCCAACAAAGGGATATATATCTCTACTCATTTAAATATTCATAAGACTTATTATTTTAATTATTCATTATCATTTTTCTTTGGTGGGTTTATTTCTATAAATAAATGAGGTTATGGATGCTGTAGTTATTTTATTTTAGCCCTTACCTTACAATTGTTTTTTAATTATATATCTATAGTTACTTCCTCTATTTTAGTCATCCCAGGGATCTATTCTTCATTATTTATAGAGGCTGGTATGACTAGTTCTCCAAATTTTCCACTTCCAACTTCAACTTCTAGTGATGATTGTTCACTTATCTTTACCTTCTTGACACTCCTCAATGAAATAAAATTAACATTCCCATAAGGGTTAGAAATTAACCGGGTATGGAGTCAAACAAAACCTTTTTTCGTAAATTCATTGAAGGTAGATATGATTTGAATGTAATGTTCTTTCAATCCCTTCAGTTCTGATCCTTGAGTGTCGAGGTTAGACTATTGATTATCATGGAACTCAAAAAGTTATTTCAGCAGGCCCATCATGGAGGATTGTTGAGATTATACTGATTGGTAGATTTTAGAAGGTTGAGAACCATTAAATTAAAAGTGTGGGAGATGAATGGTTGTAATCAAGCTTACTGGAATGGTTTCCATTGATATTATATGATTTTATCTTTAAAACGAATTGTTGAATATATTTTATACCCATTGATAAATGTTTCTTGTTATTATTATTGCCTCTAAGACATGGAATCATATCTCTCTTTATCTTGAGGGAAACCATCAGTTTAATAGTATATAGAATGGAAAGGTTTACATTCATCGTGAGGTATGAAAGTTGAGGTTTCTGAAATATATATCTATGATAATGATCATACAATAGAGGTAAGTAATTCAATTTTATTTTAAATTAAAGGAGTGTTAGAACTCATTAACTCTCACTCTCCTATAGTTATAGATCTTATACTAAATTTTAGATAATTTTATGAGGTCCACACTAGCAGGTCTCTAGTTTTAGAATGGTAAATTTTTATCATTGGTCCTCTATAGAAATTAAAAGTTGATTTTGATCCCTTTTTTGTCAACCATTAAAAAAAGAATTTTAGGAAATGATGATCTATAAAAGGATAACACTTGGAGGATGATGTAAAACTCCTAAATATTTTCGAAAACTCATGAATATTTTCCCAAAATTATTTCATGAAGCTAAATATCTAGTTTCTAATTTGGGTGATCCTAGATGCATGGAGTAATTTCTAGAGTAAATCCTTTATATGTTTATCCTTTGAGGTGACTTATCCTTAATACAAGTAGTATTTCAACTCTTTAGACTATAATTCAAGGTAAAATGGAAAGTTATTCTAATTGGCCTAATATTTTTGGATTTCCATCGGCCTGAATTTGTTCTATAAATACCCAAATTACTTCAAATTCCATTTGGGTTCCTCTATTGATAAATAATGAAATCTATGAAATAATTAAATATTTATAGTTTTAAGCTCATAATTGTGATGATTATTTGGTTTTAACAATCATTTACTGTTAAATAAATTATTTTTATATAATTACTTAATTTTTTATTCAACTAATCTAAATTATCATTCATATCTTCACAAGCTATAGTAATTCTAGTAGAAAAAAAGCTGATGGATATGTAGTATAAATAATTATGTAAAACTATATCCTATTTTATAGTGATTTTAAAGTAATATATTTTTTATAATAGTTAATTCATCCTTGGATAGAAAAAATGATGTGGTTTGAACTACATTATATCATTTATTTGAATCATATTAATCTAAAATTAACAAATCAAAATAAATACAGAAACACTAGAATCACTAGAAATTATTATAGTTTGATGAGGTTATTTTCATGTTGGTCCAATAAAAAATTATTCTCCCAAACGATGAAAAATTTATCAATTAGTGGAACCTAAGATGTATCCTGAGAGAAGGGTGATTTTAGTGTGTTTTTAGATTTATGTTTTTGGGTTCAATATGTCTAACATAGAAATGGTTTGTATGAAATAAGAAGAGAAACAAGGATTTTAAAATGAGTTTAAAAGATAATGTTGCAACGTAAAATATCCCATTTGTTACCAATTAAATAATTATTCAATTTTAACTCTAATATTTTCTATATAATTATTTTATACCTCATATATCACCCTAAATTAGTTATTTCACCTAAATTAGTGAAATTTTAAAATCTCTACATTCTCTAATATCACGTAGCTAAGTGATTGGATATCACTAATTACTCATGTATACAACCACATATCACTATCATTGATGGTGAATAATCTCTATGTAGATTATTTTTGAAAACCAGAATGGGAGAAGAGAAATTTAAATATGTGGAATAAAAGAAATATCACAATTTCTATGAAAATTAAACAATTCCAATGAAATTAAAGAAGGTAATTGAAAAATAAAATTAGATCCATTAATAGGGGAAGGAGAGTCTTCTTGGATCTAATACTAGGGGACCCGTGTTCCTTCATGGGATAAATTCGAGAAAATAAAAAAACATGAAATAGTAATAACTCTCAACTTGATCAACCAACAGTGTGCCCCCAACCTTTCATAGTGAACAATTTTTTTCATAAAGAATTAGTATAGGATTACTTTTTTGGTTAATTATATTCATCTCCCATATGAGAATAATGAGATTATTTTTCCTTCCACAATTATTCCAGAACAATAATAAATTATTATAATTTAGTGCATATCAGTTCTTTTATCAATTTATTCCACATTCACAACTCAACGATCCCAATGTCACTAGCTGTGTTCCTCTCAAATAATTTTATTAGATCATAATCTTACCATTATCTCAAATATTTTTCTTTTTCTTTATAATATTCACATGATAGATTGGGTGATTTATTACCCAATTTGGCCAAACCAGATGAAGAAAACTTGGTTTTAGGTTAACCATTTCCATTTTTGTAAATTTTGTGTTAAACATCCCATGTGGACATCCTTATATAGTTAACCTTCCATGAAATAACCATAAAATATACTAAGTAACTTTTTTTACTTTAAAAAACATCATAAACATAGTATTACCTTGAAAAAGAATTTTTGGAACTCCATTCACCTTTACATAGCCTATAGAGTATGTTTTATACCATTATATAGGTTCATTTTGAGGCTACATTTGATGCTATTATTCCATAGAGAAAATTTATGCATCACCTAATAAATTATATATGGGTCATATAACACATGAACATGTATAATAAAACTAGTATAAATATTTATTACACTTACGAATGAGTAACGACACCTACAAAGAGCTTGGTGACACTTATTCTAGGCCGATTTACATGTATGTTAGACATGGTTTACACCTATGCAGATCCATTTCAAACACAAATTTTTCTTGGATGAAACCTATGTATGGAATTGAATGAAATGTATTTTGGGAAGAATTTGAATTTTTCTGGAACTATACATTGAGAAAAAGAAATCTATTTAGGTTATGTTTGGATATATATTAAAATAAAAAAATAGTGGAGCTTAGAATTAAAAGACTTTAAATAATTAAATTGAAATATCAATTTATTGATTATAAATTAAATCCAAAAATTAATAGAAAAACAAAAAACCAAGATTAAATAAAATTATTATTCAAATTTAAGATTTATAAATTTAACAAAATTCAATGATTTTATTAGTATTTATCAAGATTATGGGGGTATAGTTTACTTGAAAAATAATTAAAAATCAAATAATATTTCCTTTCATCAAAATCTTAGATCTAAAACCATATACAATAAATCTAACGATAATACTCACATAAAATATATACAAATTGGCAAGCACCTCTCTCAAATAGTTCTATTTTATACCATCAACAACATCTCATGAATGGAAATAAGAAATCCCTACTCACAACTTGTCCCCTACACCCCTCACATAATATCCAAAAAATACCAAAACCAACACATTAATCACAATAAGGATCTACCATCTCAAACCACACATTCATGCCAGAAAAAGTATTTTCATCATGAAAACTAAAAGGGAAACTAAGTCCATTTGCGGTAACCTGAACATTTCATACATAAACATTACATCGTTTTAGATGAATATTCATCAAATATCATTATGATTCATGCCTATACTATAAAGGATTCATGTATTTGGAAACATGTATACATAAAATAATAACACATAAAATATTTAAAACATATCCCACCTATATCCTTACAATTAACTACTATATTAGACATATCATAATTGAAATATTTCTTCATAACCAAGGTAAAAAAACATAATAAAGGGTGAAATTAGATGCTCAGTAAGGGTAAATAAGAGATATATGAATCAATGATCAAATGAAATATTATCCTGAGAATACAGGTATGATAAAATGAGATTAAAATTTTAAATTCATACCCACAAATTTATATTATGAAGTTGCATGTCATAAATATTTCAATTTTATAATATATGAATCATAATGGAATCAAAGAACATGATACTTGAGAGGATAACATCAGCATAAAATCATGTTATAGAAGAGTGGAATAAAGTGTCTTATAATCATAATCACAGGAATATTATGTAAAAGATACCCAATAAGACATTAATAATATTTTAGGATTCAGATATCCACCAGTTTACCTACTTTGGGATTACGATAACCTCCTGTTTACCCTCTTTTGTGTTTGAATAATCTCTCATGTACCCTTTTTAGGTTTGGGATAACATCCCATGTCCCCTATGACGGGATTTGGATAACTTCCAATATTTCCTCTGATATCATAAATCATTAATATTTAAATATTTTATTATATTTATATTATGGAACCACCCATCACATTATCAAAATCCATTCCTATATATTCTAGAAGGAAATAAAAACAATTTCATTTCATCATAATGTAACCCATGGGAAATAAAAATGGGTTTTCCAATATTTTATCATCATAATTAATAAACATCTAGATAAATATTATGGAGAATATCATTTAATCATATATCATTTAAAGTATATATAACATCAAAGTATGTTATCATAGATATAAAATTCCTTTAAAAGATCAATGACATATTTCTAAAAAAATACACTTTTAACTTTAAAATAACATATTTTATATCAACAAATTGAAAATAAATTAAGGAAATATTTTTATATTAAAATATGTATGGAACTTATGATGGATGATTCAAAGAATAGAGTATTCATGATAGTGGAAAAAATCAATTTTTTCTATATAATTTTAAAAAAATATTTTGTTAACACCATTGGTAAAACGTAGCTCCTTTGAAAAATGATAAGAATATTCCTTTTAAGTATTATTATAGAAATTAAAACATGTATAAAAATGAATTTAATTAATAATTTTACAATTTAATAAAATAACATTCATTTTTTTAAATAAAATGTTATCATTAATGATAAATATTTCTGATTCAACAGAGAAACAAAGTAGGGATTCCATAAAAAAATTATTTTAGTCTCTTGAGTACTAAAAGAGAAGAAAATAAATGGACAAAATTCAATCTCCAAAAATAAAAATATTAAAATAAAATTCAATATTTTTATGATAGATGTATCATATAAATTAATTTTCATAAATTTAAGAATAAATAATCTCGGTAAATATGAGATTGTAACATTGAAATCTTACCTCAAGATTGACTTGCATCATATGTTCTCTAACCTCCTATATAATAAATTAAAATGTACTATAATTGTATAATAGAACCATAATAATACTTATAATATCATATACATCCCACTTATATTGTTTCAATACTAATTTATCCCTAATTCTTTATTAAATTCATCAATTTTTAGTGTTAACTATTTCATTTTCATGAAATATTCTTATTAGAGGTTATAGTACATGTACATTGATCATAGTTAAATCATATAAATAATTTTTACAATGATATAAATATAATATATGTTCATCATATATATATTTTAACCATCCAAAAAAGTTATAGATAGAAAAATGGATTGCAGCGTTCATGAATGTTGTAGTCTGTATATACACAAGAACATTATTTTCATTTTATAATGAAAATAAAGAAATAAATTAAAGTAGTATTTTATAATTAATTAATAATAATTATATAAAAAATATCATATAAATTTCAAAAATCCATCATTATATCCATTAATTTGAGGTTGAGATGGAAAATGAATCATATCACTTTGTAGAGGAGGTAGTCCACGCGTCTACACGACTGATACTTTAAATTCCATTTGACGAAAAAGAGGTGGAAAATGGTTGTTACATAATCATAGTAATATATAAGTATATTTATTATATTATATAAATCATTTTATTATGGTTAAAATTGTTTTATATAAGTTGTATAAAGAAATAAAATCAAAAGAGATCGGTTTAGATTTATACCACTTATTTGAGAGACCTCATTTAGATTACAGGTTAAGACCTGAAATATTCGTATTATGAGAAGAGAAGATGATATATGATGATATGAAAGAATATATTAAAGTTTTTCTTATTTATTGAACAATATATAATAATAAAAATTCATGAATAAGGGAGTTGGAAAGGTCTCCTTTTTTAAGCAAGGAAGATGTCACACTTTCAATTGCTTAAAAGATTTTAATATAATTAATGACTTTCTCAAGTAACCCAATTAAAAATAGAAAAAGGATTATAATTAAAGATAATATAATGATGAAATATCTCTAAAAAATAATTATACAAGTTTATGTGGCAATATTACCCTTATCTCTTAGTTTAACCCATAGTGAAACCATTTTAACACTAACTATGATATCAAAATTTTATTGTTTTTACTATATGTCATGTCAAAAATGAAATATGTATAATTTTTTTTTTGGAATTATGGTTCCAAATATTTAATCCATTTTATAAAATTTTGTTTAAATAATTTAAATAATTTAATTTTAAAATATGTGTGCCAAACACAATTTAAACCCTTTAAAAAATGTATTTTAACCATAAAATTGAATTTATATTCATTAAATGACCTATAAAAAGTATCAAATGAATGTAAAAAATATAATTGTTTATATATTATATAAGTTTTTATAAAAATATTAATCAATAATGATTTATTTAATTTGTTTAGATAAAAAACATTGCGAAAATGAAAAAAGTTTTATGAAAAATAACTCTTTTGTACCTTTAAATGGTTTTTTCTTTATTCCTAAACTTTATATAAATAATGTACGGATATTTATTCACACATTTACAGTAAATAACAACAAAATCACGTTTTAATAGTGATAAATATTTTTTTAGATAATAACACACAAAATAAAGAAATACATTTTTTGAAAAATAGGTCTTTTAATCATTAGATGATTTTATTAAAAATTTATTGATTATTACTTTGGAATTAATCAATATATTTTACTTTGAGAAAAAATTTATTTTGATTTACCGCAATGGTTAATATTGTTCACAACTTTCAATAAAATGACTATGTTATAAATTCCTGGGGTGTTATATTCAAAACACTTTAAGAACAATTTTTACCTTGATATCATATCACTCTAATATAAACTAATGATTACATCTCTATTTCATCACATCGATTGGTTCCTAGGTATCTCCCTTGATTTTTTTCTTCCTCCAAAGTTATTTAACGAGGATATTATTCCTATTTAATAAAAAAATATCTCTATATTCCAAGATTTATACTCGATTTTCCGCTTAATAAAGATCATTATATAGTAGTAAAACCTCTATATTCAGTTCTTTTGAAGGATCAGATATCTAATTCATCAAGAGTGATACATGAAACACATTGTGAACTTGAAAATGGTTTAGTGGAAGCACAAAGGGATAAACTATAGTCCTTATAATTCAATAATCCCAATGGAAATAATATACATAGGGGGTAGATATCTATTTTTTTTGAATATCATAACCTTATCCCATTGATAAATTCAATGTAATTTATTCTCACCAATTTCAAATTCTAAATAACATCGATAATTGGCTATTCTATAGACTATGAGTAGGATTGATACACTATGAAATGACTATAACCTCATCTTCTATTTCCTCAACTAGCTCTGTTCCAAGCATCCTTATTTATCAAGCTTCATCCTAGTATGTTGGATTGATACACTTCCTTTTAATTAGGCATTCATAAAAATCAATATAAATGATCAATTTGGAGCTATTTTTATAATATAACTTGATAATAGGAAGGTGTTAATATAAAACACTATTAAAGTATAGAGAATGGAATATTATAAGACCTTCTAGGGTATGACTGGAACTATCAAACATACAATCAATAGGAGGAAAATAAGAAATACTGAAAGACTTATCTATATCAAAATATTATTGAATATTTCACGAGAGAATTGAATTAAACCTCAGATCAAGGTAAAATAAAATATAATTTGTTACCCCCATTAAATCTTACAACTTTTTTAATATATATACTAGAAATATGGATAATAGGGAAATATTATCTAATATTAATAAAATTTTATGACGTTATAAGTCAGTCAACTATAACCCAAATATAATCATAGACATTATATGTTTTGTGGAGTTCAATAAAAAATACATTATGATATTTCTTCATTTAAATTATAGTATGTGTAATGTTTATAAATACCATTATACTTATATCCATTAACTTTAATATGGTGAAATACTATGATTCAAGATACACAATAAAAAATATCTCTCTTTATGTTTTGCTACAAGAAATACTCTTTTAGATCTTTATACATCTTCATACATCACGAAGAAATATAGAATGATAAGCCATGATATTCTTCTAATAGATCCTTATTAAATTATAGTATTTATGATAAACATACTTGGTTCTTAAATTTTATCATTCCATTACAATCAAGGTTGAACTCAGGAATATTTATCACATACTTTTAAATCTTTATATATTTCTTTTTCACATATTTAATTATCACATTGATAGATTGTTGAACAGTTATTTGAGAATGATAAAATTTCTCCCCTTTATTTAAGATTTCAAGGCCCTTCCTTTAAAGATCTAGAAATATTGGATCATTTGTTATCATCATCATAGATAAGATAGTATGGACTTTTTTACTCAAAGCATTACCCACCATGTTCTCTTTCACAGGGTAGAAATTTATTGAATAGTCATAATCTTTAATCAATTCCAACAATATTCTATAGAATATATTCAACTATTTATGGGTGAATATATAGTTTTAAATTTTTTTACCAGTATATATGTCACACCTTTCACCATATAGATAATCCATTCATATCATGAATGTAAATATTACTACTACTAACTCTAAACCATGAGTTGGGTAACTATTCTCATGAATGTTTAGTGCTGTGTGGAATAATATATCACTATATCACTCTATATAGGAACACATACCAAACCATTAATTGATGAAACAAAGTAAAATAAAAAACCTTTATCTACTATAGGGTTCTATAATTAAAATTTCCCTAACTAAACATTCCTTCAATTCTATGAAATTTTACTCACATTCATCTACTCAAAAGAACTTGACTCCCTTAAAAGTTAACTTTGTGAGCAGATTAGATGGCCATGAAAAATTCATTAAAAAATGTTGATAATATCCATAAAATTCAAGAAATCATTATATCTCTATCATAGTAGTTGGTTGAGTCCAATGGTTGATAAATTCCATTTTTGATATATCCACCAATATACCCTCTATTCAGATTATATAACCAAAAAATGAAACTTCATATAGCAAAACTTCACATTTGGTAAGTTTTCAAAACAACTTCTACCTTTTTATGGTCTATAGTAAAATCCTCCTATGATCTTAATGTTCTGAATTTTGGTCAGAATATATAAGAATACCATCAATAAAGACTAAAAAAAATTCATCAAGTTAATCTTTAATGAATCTATTAAACATATCCTTAATGATAACTAGGGAATTAGTAAGACCAAATTGAATCATTATATATTGAGAGTTTCCATAACTAGTACGGAGGTTTTTCTTGGGTATGTATTAAATTTTTATCCGTAATTGATAGTATTCAGAATGAAGGTAAATACTTGAGAATTATTGATCTTACCTCTATTTATCAAACAAATCATCAATAATGGGAGGAAGGTATTTATTATTGTTTTTTTATCATGGTAAGTTCTATATAATCAATTAGAAGTCACTATGATACATTTTTATTCATCAAAACATAATTGGTTCACCCCATGGTGATACACTTTGATGAATGAATCCCTTATCAATATTCTATTTCATTTTATTATTAATTTAATTTAACTCAATATGATCCATTTTATAAGGATCCATTGAAATAGGTGTAGTACCAGGTTGGAGTTTTATTAAAAACAAAACTTAACTATTTTTATGAGGACTAAGAAACTCATCTATAAATACAAAAATAAACATGAATAAAATAGGAATATCATTTATGTTGAGTATCTCCACAACTATATAAAAAAATACCCCTTATAATAGGATTCAACCCCCATGTAATGGATGTAATTACCATGGGATGTTCATTTTTATCCTCTCACTGATAAAAAATAATATGTTGGTTTAGAAAATAAAATTTGACATCCCTTATTTAGAAATGATTTTTCATTTTTATAAACAAATCTAATCCATTAACTAAATGACATGAAATTAAACTAGAGGTAGACTAACAATATTTTCAAGAATCATATTCCTATAAAATTGAACTAGAGATGTGATCATAATACCATCAGTTATAGTCACTATGAATTCAATATATAATTGTTGAGGTGGTAATGTCATACCATTATAAAATTATTCATATATAAAATGGTGGGTAGATCTAGAATCAAATAAGATAATAACATCTCTAGAGTGGATAATAAGTCTACATTTCACAAAATTATTATCGTACCCCACATTATAAATAGATATCATAAGATATTTCCATTTATCTTTAGGATTGATAGGTATATGATTTTGATCATCATTATTAACCCTTATATTTGATCACTAGTTAGAATAATGCCCATTCTTCTTTTATATGAAACATTGGAGTGTGGGTGGTTTATTTTGTCGAGCTCTCTATCCATATGAATTATTATCAAGATTCTTCCCATAAATTCAACATTTTATTACATGATGAACTTACTTTACACACTAAAATCATTTACTAGTCCACTTTAGAAAATTTTCTTCATGTTTCATTCAACAGTTATGGTATAGAAGAAGACACATCTTCCTCCCTCTATTGTTTTTACTATTATAATTTTTTTTAAATTCTATTTTTATTTTCATAGAAAATTCACGAGATTGATGGGTGACTCTGATATCTATTTCAACCTTAATATAAAATAAAAAAATTATTCATAACTACTGAAGTCCCTTATGTATAATTCACTTTTGAGACTAGGATTTAAGCCACTAAACAATATATCAATCCTTCTTTCATGTTGGATGATAATATCATAATCATACCTAACAAGTCTTCTAAAATTTTCCTCATAGGTACTGTTGAATTTGTCATCTTTATTTTTTTAACTAAAGGAATTCATTCTACTTTTTTGTAAAAATAATAATAAGAAATTAGTTGTTGAAAATAAACTTATAAACTCATATCACACTATAGAGTCAATTTTATCCCTTTTCCTCATGTTTTGGATAATATTCCTCCATTAATATTCATCACCATATAATTGATAAATAGCCAAAATAACTTTTTCATTTTCTGAGAACTAGATAATGGAAAATATCTTTTTAGTTATACTAATAAATTTCTTAATAATGAGTGGATTAGTGGATCCACTAAAATAATGTGTATTTTAGGTCATGAAGGACACAAATGAACATTGCTCCCTATTTTTCTTGTTTGGAAGCTCAACATAATTCATGGATTAAGAAATAATAATATTCATACCAATGAGATTTTGTATTAAAGGTCTCATAAAATTCATTTTCTCAAGAGGATTATCATTTTTTCCATCCCATTAAAGGATAAAATGATTCTATCTAGGTTAAACCATTGAATAAAACTAAAATAGATAATGTGAGAAATAATAATCCGGGTAAAAAACCACATAATCATAAAAAATCATTTATAGGATGTCTAAATCATGAAACTTTATTTAAAATCTATGACACCTTAGATTTAACCTAGGTTATCCATGGTCATCATCTATTTGAATCCATTAAAATGGATTATAAAAAATGTGAATTAACTCTAGAATATCCCTCAATATTGTCTATATAGGTTTATTGTCTTAGACCCACTCCTCATAAACTCATGATGATCTTTTTAATACCAAATATTCTCCATTTATAGTTATTACCCATAGGTTATCCTATGATACAGGAACAAATACATTCCTGTATCTATACATCATTATATTTTCTTGGAAAATCACACTACTTTACTCACCATTACATAGGATATTCTCTTATAAAGAGGCTTATCCTAAGGGTTATCACTAAAGTTTCAATATTATGGTGTCAAAAAATTACTAATCCTTTATATGACAAAAACTATGGTTACCTGAGTATTTCATAACTATTATTTACATCATTTTATATTAATATTCATTACATATCATTATGATCGATACTATAATCAGAAAGGTTTTGTTTATTTAGAAGTATGGATACCTAAATGATTAGATTATAAAACATCAACATCATAATCCACTTATTTATTAAAAACTATACCCTTCTTAGAAAAATCATACATAAAACATTTCTTAATATCCTAGGGAAAAGGAAACATAATAAAGGGTGATATCATTTTCTCAGTAATGGTAAAAAATGGATATATCAATAAATTATCATATGTAAGAATATAATGAGAATAAGTGTATGAGAAAATAAGCTTAAAATTTATATTAATACAAAAAATCATATAATCATGAATCATGTCATAAATCGTAGTAGTTCATAAGACATGAACTATAGGGTAATTAAAGAACATTAACTAGGAGAGAATAAAAATGTCATGAAATAATGTCATAAAAAAGAGGAATAAATTATTTAATAAAATTAATCATAGAATTATTGGGTCATGTATACCCACAAACAAATTCATAACATTTTAGGTTTTGTCTAACCACCCATGTACCTACTTCGGTGTTGTGATAAAATCTTCTATAACTTTAATTTGGTTTGGGATATCCTATCATATGTCATATTTTGGGCTTGGGATAACCTTACATGTACCTTATTTTGGGATTATGATAACCTATCATGTATCATTTGAGATCATAAAAATAAATAATTACCTAATGCACTGGAGGGATATAATATACCCACCCATCACATAATCATAATCCATTCATATTTATTCCATAATATCATCAAATCCGTTATTCTTTAATCATAACATAACTTGTGGGAAAGAAATTGGGTTTCATAATGATTTCATATTCACATTAAATAAACATCCATAAACAAATAATGATGTTATCATAGAATCATATCCTTAGTAAATAATAAGTAACAATAAACTATGTTTTGATAGATGTAAAATTCCATTAAAAGATTATTATAATATTTCTTGAAGAAAATAACATTAAAATTCAAAATAACTTACCTGAAATATAAAAAATAACAAATATTATGGAAATAATTTTATTCAAAAAGAACCATTTAAAGTTATAAATGATGTTTCAAAGGAATGTGTAGTCATGACGATGGGAAATTTCAATCCTATGGTGCACATTAAAAAAATTATTTGGTTTACATATTTGGTAAAAAATACCTTTTTGGTAAATGACATGAATATTAATTTTAAAAACTTTTATACAAATTATAATATTGGTTGAAATGAATTTAATAAATCATTTTATTTTTTTAAAACAATTCTATAAAATATTTTAAATTAATATATGGACATAGAAGAAAAATATTCCTGACTCAATAGAGAAATAATGTCAATTTTCCTTAAAATTATTCTTGTAGTCTCTAGAGTACTTATAGAGTGTAAAATGAAATAAAAACATGTAATATCTGAAAATAAATATATTATAATAACAATCATTTGTTTTATCAAAGACATATCATATAATTTCATCATTATAAATTTAATCATATCCATTCTTAGTAAAAATTATATTGTAACGTAAAACCCCCACCTAATGTTTGAAATTATTCATAAGCACTCTAACATCATGCATAAGAAATTTTTATTTTTTATAGTTATATAAAAATACCATAAAAATAATTATAATTTCATATATTAGAAACTTATAACATTTCAACATCCATTTATTAATATTTCTTTATTAAAATCGTCATTTCTTAGTGTAAATTGTTTCTCTTTTCATGAATGTTTTAGTTTGGTAGTTTTGGTCCTTATGAATTGAAAAAGGTTCCATAATCTCTATAATGTTAATCATGATATACATATCATATATATTTATTATCATGAAAATTATAACTATCCATAAATATTATATATAATTAAAATTGAATTAAATTTTCCATGGAGACGGTAGTCCGTATGTACATAATAACAATGATTTTATTTCCGAATGAAAATTAATAAAGAAATATAAATAAAATTTCATAATTAGAAAACATAATTATATCATAAATATAACATATATTTATCAAAAGCATCATTTTATATATAAATTTCAGCTGGTGATTGAAAATGAATCATATAAATACATGGAGGCGGTCGTCCACACATACACATAAGTGATACTTACAATTCCCATTCAATAAAATGGAGTAATAAAATGGTTGTAATATCATCACAATAACATATAATTATATTTATAACATTTAATTATTCGTGTTATGATGTTTAAAATGGGTTTTGAGAAGGTGGAAGAGGAAATAAAATTGAATGTTCAATGATAAGATTTATACTACTATTTGAGATACCCCTTTTGGATTATGTCTTAACCCTTGATAAATTTGTTTTATAATAAGACTAGGGGATATATAATGATGGAATAGAATATATGAAGTTTTTTAAGTTGGTATTGGATGATATAAAAGAATTAAAATTCATAAATAAGGGGGGGAGTAGATTTCCTTTTATAAGTGTGATATTGGTCACACTTCAAATTACTTATAATATTTAAATATAATTAATGTATTTCTAATGTATTGAGATTAAAAATAACCATGTATTTTAAGATAATATAATATAGGGTCCAAATATCTCTAAAGATTTATAAGTATACATGTTTATATGGAAATATTACCCATATATCTTAGTTTACCTGTCACACACATGAACTATTTTAAAGGAATTTTTCTTGTAATTTCCATTCTTGCTTTGTTGTGGGGGTTTCTCATGCATTTTTGGAGGATAGGGTGGGTTTTCAAGATTTGGGCCAAATCGTGAGCCCATTTACAGATTTAAAAATAATTTCTCTCTCTTATAAATCTATAAATTTTCAACATTTTCACCCATTACACTTCCCACTTGGCCTAACATGAATTATTAAGACTACAATATCCATTTGGAACCCTTAGGAATCCATGGTCATGGTGGGTTTTGGTTATTTGTTATGGTATTGGGCCAACCTATGATCCCATTTAGAATTTTTAAAAAATAATTTTATTCTATTATATATTATTCATTTTTTAATATTTTTTAGTGAGTCCACCTCTCACTCGAGCCCACAAAACCTAGTCACCCCTTGTTCATTTCTACCTCTTTGGAGCTCAAATTCATCGTGGATTAGGGAAAAATTTCTCACGATTTCTCAAATCATCTTGATTTAAAAAGGTAATTTGTTTCTTTCATAACTACTTCATTTTTTACTCCTTTTCCACAATTTTGAGTCCCCACTCAAACTCCTCATCCTTATTCTAACTTCCTTATTTGTTTTGGATACTTAGAGATTCACCTGTTGGTGTATTTGACATGGTTTCTTCAAGATCTCTCAAGTAAGTGGGTTTCCTTCCTTCCTCCTCCCATTTTCTTAGGGTTACATCCATTTTTCTTGAAGTTACTAGTGTCCAAAAAGTAGGTATTTGAACCTAGGGTTTGATATTGGGTTTCTTTTTCTAATATCATTGTTTTAGGTTTTATTTAACACTCTTGTAGTGCGGCAGTGGTGTGGTTGAATATTCGCATAAACATTTGGTGTTTTTGACACTTGTGGTTGGTGATTCCAGGTGTAAGCACTACTATATGAGTTAACCTTGACTGATTTATATTTTTGGAACACTCCTACTTCATTGTTCTTGTTTTGAATATTATTTTTGGTGGAATTTATTAAATAATCGATTTTTAAATGCTATTTTGTGTGAAAATGGGTGTTTTACTTGTGTGTTCCATGTTGTACAACTAGGGGGTATTTTATAATTCTGGGAAGGGTTTATTAAAATGTTTTGTACTTAATATTCTAGTTTGGGATATTATTGGTGGGAATTGGATTTTCAAATAGGTCTTTTAGATGAATTTTATGTGCAATGCTTGGTTACATTACTTGAAATTGTTTTATAGAAATTATAAGTTTTTTATTGAGTTATATAATGGGTGAAAAGCACATGTAGCTACTATTTTGAATGTGTGTGACCAGAACTGATTTTTTATTTAAACATGGGTTTTTGTAACAGGTTGAAATTAATTTAGCACAAAGGGGTAAGCCCAAGTATCTAGGTGGGCGGACGTGTACTAGTACGCTAGTGATCCTGAGTGATTTTTTCCCAACTTCATATAGAAATATTGACATTGAAAGCACTAACAAAAAATATAATGATGATGATTAGGGAACACTAGCTTATGGTTATGTTCTCTACTAGTGGATCATGCATGAGAACAAGTATGGTTATGGATATTTTACACCGAGATACGAGGTACATGGGGACCAAAACTAACTAGTTCCTAGGGTTGTTCCCGAGATTAGTGCACGTTGAATATTTGGTAATTATCATTGGTTTATAGTGTGTTTGGATGTAAAATTCTGAATAAACATGTTTTATTGAAATGTGTCCACTCTTTAAAATTTCCCTTTGAAAACTGTTTACTTTTAAAATTTTCATTCTTTAGAAATTATTGCCACCATATCTTGTTTATTAAAACTTGCATGATTTTTATCTTTTATGGATTACTATATGGAATATTTTGGGTGGTATCATATTGGTCTTAGGATCACTCCCTACTTACACCCCTTGTGTTAATGTAGAGTTGATCATGTAGTACACAGGTAAAGGTAAGGCCTTGGGTGATGGCGGTTCGGGTTGTTAGTTTCCATTATGGTGTGGTGTTGTGGAGACGACTCATGGGTGATTAACCCTTTTCAAGTTCTGTTACATGGGATATTTTTCTACTACTATTATGTATATTTGGACCTATTGTGTCATGTTTAGACCCATGTATTCAATTCTGAATATTATTTATCACTTTTTTTTCATGAATTTTCATATTTAGTTTATTGATTGTTTTTTGTTATTTTATATAACCATACTTGGATAAACCATTCCCAAACAAATATTTATGACACCTGAGTGCTTTTTCCAGCCTGTGAGGATAGAAAAATCCCTTGAGGACTTTCCACAGACCGGGTGAGGTGCAGATTTTAATGGATACCATATTTGGTTCATGAAAAAATGGTATAAGTGGTGGTTAATGTTTTTGGGTTATATTATTATTTTGAGATGAGTCAGGCTTGATATAAGCTTAGGCTATCAGGTATTGCAGTTTTATTCATGAGTAGATTGACTGGCCTGCACCTCTCATAAGAGACCTCAAGTCACCATGGGACGTTGGAATTGTTTGTTTGACTTCACTTCCAAGTGAGACGTATGAGCTGCAGACTTCACATAGACATCGGTCGGGGGTTAAGTATTTGTTTACTTTTTTATTTTAATGTGTTTTTCATATTTATATTTGATGTTATTGATAAGATTTTTCAGAACTATTGCACTTATTTTTGATATTGTGATTGTTTCCTTTTATAGAAACATGACTCTGTGAATAGATCCCATGAACCCACAAGGGGAAGCCGAAGAGAGTTCCCGATCATCGCTTGATCATACACTATTATAGGTTGTGATTTGAGTTTTCCATGACCTAGGATGGGGACCAAATCTCTGGTTCTAGCTCCTATTAGAGATTATGAGACCCGTCCTAGGAAATAAAATGACTAGGAGTTTCTAAAAAATAAGCGTTCTACTTTCCGAGGAAGCCTAGAACCCCAGGAAGTGGAGGAGTGGATCAAAAAGATCAAGTGCATGTTTGGGTTCCTAGACACTCATAAGGTGATCAGGGTGAAATGTTCCTCTTTACTGATAGAGGGTCCTATCCATAGGTGGGGGGTAATCAGTGATTTCTACTGGGAAACAGGAGTAGACGAGCTGGAAGGACTTAGAGGTTATCTTCAACGACCAGTACCACCCAAAATATTTTGATTATGCTTGATCTCGAGAGTTTATAGAAATTGTTTAGGGGGAACTTTTAGTGATAGAGTATGGCAAAAGTTTTTTCAGAGATGGTCCGGTATGTTCTGAAAATGGTCTCCAATGAGTAGATGATGGCCCATAAGTTCTAGAGGGGTTAATAGCTAGAGATATATTCCCAAGTCCTCTGGTTCAAGAAAAAAAACCTATGCTGAAGTGTTTAATAGAGCCTGAATAGTGGATTACAACCATAAGGGGAGGGATTGTTTCTCTAGGACAATATCAAGAATTAGGAGTGGAAGTTATTCTGGTGAGAAAATTAAGTGAGAGGATCATGGGAATAAGGGAGGTGGTAGCTCAGGCCAAACTTCTAGGTAGTTTTCTTTTGTGGATTCTAATGCGAGGTCCGTCATGTTCCACCAATGTGGGAGGCCAGGGAAAATCATACCAACATGCACATATCCTCTAAATCCTTGGTATCAGTTTTGAGGTGTGGTACACTTGCAACTCTTTTGTTTGATGGCACGTCCACTATAGAGCGGGGAAGGATCTCTGACTTATAGTGGGGTTTCAGTTCAATCCGAGCCTTCTAGAATGATAGGATATCAGTTCAATAGACATGGTGGTATGGTTAGATCTTCTTTTAGGAAGATCTAATTTAGGGAATATCCATAGGTGGGAGGTAGTTCTCAGGTAGAGACTAAGCATCTTCACGAAGTGGGTCAAGAACCAGCGAGATCAGAGGTGAGACCATTAATAGTTCGAGGTACCATTTTGATTGCATCTTCTATAGCTTCTACTCTTTTTGATACAGGTAACTCTATTTCATTCATATCTGAACGTTTTATGATCACACTAAATTTACTGACCGAGATTTTGTCTTTTACGATGGAGTTGGTGATGCTGCTGGGAAAGAAGAAGGAGCAGGGTCTAAGGTGCCCGTTGTGTGCGCTATTCATGTTAGGGGTTGAGACGGAGAGGGTAATATTAGTATTATATATGGATCTATTTTATGTGATACATGGAATGTATTGGTTGTTCCAATTTTAAGAACACATAAATTTCTATAGGCAATGGGTCAGTTTCATAATCCCTAAGTGGAGTCGTCAGGTTTTCCTTGGGGATTAGGATCCTCAGTCAGGTCGCGTAGTACCTCCAGTCCTAGGTTTAGGGAATCTTGTCTTCCAGTTATCATTACTCATAATAGAAGATGATGGTCGTGTTCCTGAAGGTATACTACCTCATGTAGTGGATGAGTTTCTAGAGGTATTCCAAGATGATTTTTTAGGCTTGCCTTTAGAATGAGATGTGGAGTTCTTGATTGATTTGGTGCCAAGAACACAACCAATATCTTTTCCCTCATATCATATGGCCCCCACTAAGATTAGGGAATTAACGATATAATTGTATGATTTAGAATCAAAAGGAATAATTCTCCGGAGCATCTCTCCTTGGTCCGCTCATGTTCTCTTTGCGAAGAAGGCTGATGGGTCCCTCTAGTTGTGTATTGATTACTAGAAGCTGAACAAGGTAACCATCAAGAAACAAATATACTTTTCCCCGAATAGATGATTTTTTTGACTAGTTAAAGGGGGAAAAGGGGTTCTTGAAAATATATTTTTCCTTGGGTTACCACCAACTCATGGTGAGAGAGCCAGATATCCCAAAGATAGCCTTTCGAGGAAAGTACAACCACTTTGATTACTTGTTCATGCCCTTTGTATTGACCAATGATTTAGAGGTCTTTATCGAAATCCTGGATAGGGTTTTCAAATAGTATCTTGATTATTTCATCATGTCATTCATGGATGAAATCCTACATTACTCTGGATCCTAGGTGGAACACATACATCATTTTCGGATCATTTTGGGCACCTTGTGATAACATTTCCTTTATGAAAATTTTTCCAAGTTCACTTTATAGATCATGGAGGTGTTGTTTCTGGGGCATGTGATCTTAGAGAAGGGGGTTTTAGTGGTCCTGAGAAGATCAGTATGGGTTTTTATGAGAGAAACTGAAGAACGTGTTTGAGATCAATAGTTTCCTTGGCACGATTGGTTACTACCAGTGGTTTGTTTTGGATTTCTCTCGGCATGCTTTGCCCATGACCGCACTCACCTGAATAGGGGTGAAGATAGTATATGGACGATATTTTCATTTAACTTTTACGGATCTGAAGAGAAGGTTGAATACTACCCCATTCTGATTTTTCCAGAGTCTAGAAAGCGGTATGTGGTTTATGCGATGGTTCAGGTATGGGTTTTGGGTGCATGCTTATGCATGGTGATCATATAGTTGTGTATGGTTCCTGGAAACTCTAACCACACAAAAAGACTTGTCCAACCAATTACTTGATGTTGAATTTGTGATGCATGATTTGAAGACATGGCGTCACTACCTATTTGGGTAGATGTTTGGGGTCTACTCTGATCATAAAATCTTAGACTGCATCTTCCCATAGAAGGATCTCAATCTGAGGAAGTGTCGTTGGATCAAGAACTTGCAGGGGTTTGACTTTGACATTGTCTATACCCTAGAAAATGGAAATGTGGTGGTAGATTCTTTGAGTATAAAAGTACTAGTGCAAGCCTTAATGAATTATAGCGATGAGTTGACTCTCTTGGGGATCTTTACTCAGATGCTTGTGGAGACCAAGGAGTATAGTGGAGGTGCATCCTTGGTGAGAATTCATTTGAATCCTTCTCCCTTATAGTTGATTCCGTGAGAAAATAAAATTGATGGTATTTTTCAGTGGTTGATGCAGTTTCTTCATGGTGGGGAGATGTCTTCTGATTGGTCATCGTCTCCCGAGGGTATCCTGTGCTTCAAGGGTTGATCAGTAGTTCCGTCGTCTCTGCAGAAGGTGGTGATGTAGGATAGCCACAAATCTCAGTGGTCTATCTATCTAGGTGACAAAAAGATGTATTATGATGTGAGTTAGTAGTTCTGGTGTCCAGGTAAGAGAAGAGACATAACTGACTTTGTTTAGAGAAGCTATACATATCATCTGGTGAAATCAGAGCACCAATGACCCTCCGGTTTTCTCCAGCCAATACTCATTATGTTATGGAAGTGGGATGAGTTCACCATGGATATAATTACTGTCTTTCCTCATAAACCTAGGGGTAATAGTTACATATGGGTAGTTATTGATCATCTGAACAAATCACCCCACTTCATTCTGATAAAAAATACAGCTAAAGTGGATGAGTTGGGCCATTTGAATCTTTAGAAGGTGGTAAGGCTTTATGGTGTGACATAAAAATTTGTCTCAAATCGAGACCCCCATTTCAATTATTGGTTTTGGGGAGGCTTTAAAAAGGCCATGGGGTTGTAGATTAAGATGATCAGGACATACTATCTTCAAAAAATAGATAGTTAGATAGAGTGGGAAAATCAGATTCTGGAACCCATGCTCCGTGCATGTGTCTTGGACTTTGGGGGTTGTTGGGATAACCATTCGGGATTGGATGAATTTGATTATAATAGCAGTTAACAATACTTATTTTTAATTGTTCCTTTTGAGGTTCTCTATGGTCAACCTTGTCGGTCCACCCTATGTTCTGCTAAGGTAGGCGAGAATTCACTAAGGGGGAAGATCCTTGTTCAATAGACATTTGAGAAGGACAAGTTGATCCAGAAGAGATTATTGATTTATCAGAGTCTCCATAAATCATATTATAACCAGAGGTGTCGAGACCTATATTTTTCTATGGGTGACCAAGTATTTTTGAAAGTGGCCCCTCATCTTGGCCATTGTCGTTTAGGAAAGAAAGGGAAGCTGACGCCATAGTATGTCAGACCATTTGAAATCACTGATCATATTGTCAATGTGGAATACAATTTTTCTTTTCCTTCTTTGTTTACATCCATTTAAGATGTATTTTATATCTCCCAACTTAATATATACAACTCGGATATGCCCAATGTGCTAGATTGGGAGGAGTTAGATATGAAGCCCTATTTTTCTATTTTTAAGTGGTTGGTGTGAATAGTTGATTCCTTAGAGAAGGTGATTTGTGTAAAGTCTATTCAACTTGTTTGGGTCATTTTTCATCATAGGAACGATGTCCATGAAACTTGGGAGTAGAAGTTGTGTGTTGAGAATGAGTACCCATTTTTGTTTTTTTATCAAGCATTAGTTTGACTTTATTGGTGGGGAGAAGTGTCACTTACACGACTTATTTTGAAGGTATTCTTAATGTAATTTCCATTATTTCTTTGTTTCAGGGGTTTCCCAGGAATTTTTTTAAGAAAGGGTGGGTTTTCAATATTTGAGCCTACCCGTGAGCATATTTCCAAATTTAAAAATAAATTTTGTTTCTTTCATAACTATTTTTTTTCAACATTTTTCACCCATTCCACTCCCACTTGGAATTCCCTAACCTATTAAAACTATCATATCCATTTGTACCCCTTAGGTATCTATAATCATGGTGGATTTAGGTTATTTATTAAGGTATTGGGTATCCTGTGATCCCATTTCCAGTATAAATCAAATATATATTGTTTTATATATTATTTATTTTTCAATATTTTTTGGTTATTCCACCTATCACTCTATTCAATAGCCCCTAGAAGCACCATTAGGTTTGTTTCATCCTCTTTGGATCTCAGATGCATCGTGGAATAGGAAATAACTTCTTATGCTTTCTCAAATCATCCAGATTTGAAAATGTATTTTGTTTTTTCATAACTCCTTCATTTTTTACTATTTCCCCCATTTTAGTCCCAACATGACCTACTTAGACTTATTCTAACCTCCCTATCAGTTTTGGTTGTTTGGAAATTCACCTAGTGGTGTATTTGGGGATATTTCTTCATGATATCCAAGGTAAGTGGGTTTCTTTCCTACCTCCTCCCATTTTCATAGGATTTATTCCATTTTTCTTGAAGTTACTAATGTCTAGCAAGTAGGGATTACATCTTAGGGACTAATCTTGGGTTTCTTGGTATAATCTTGTGGTTTTATATTTGATTTAACACCCTTGTGGTGCGGCAGTGGTGTAGTTGAAACTTTACACAGGGATTTGGTGTTTTTGACACTTGTGGTAGGTGATTCTGTGTGTATTCACTACTAGATTAGTTATAATTAATTGATTTATATTTTTAGCATACTCCACATTAATTTTTATTGCTGTGAATTTTTTGTGTGGCATTTGTTAAAATATTGATTTTTAAAATCCATTTTTGTGTGAAAATTGGGGTTTTATATGTGTGTTACATATTTTACCACTTGAGGATATTTTATAATTCATTGAAGGGTTTTATTAAAAAAATTTTTGTGCTTAAAATTCTAGTTTGGGGTAATATTTGTGGGCATTGGGTTTTTAAATTGGAATTTTACATGAATTTTATGTGCAATGTTTGGTTACATTCCTTGAAATTATTTTATGGAAATTCTATGTGGTTTATTGAGTTATATATAGGGTGAAAAACATGTGTAGATAATATTTTGAATGTGTCTGACTAGAACTAATGTTTTTATGTAAAAAAATATTTTGGTAACATGTGGATTCATTTTCAGCAAAAAGGGGGAAGCCCGAATATCATGTTTGGCAGACATGTACTAGTATGCTAGTGATCCAGAGTGGTTTTGTCCCTATTTCACATAGAAATCTAGAAATTGAAAACACTAAAAAAACATTAATTATGATGATTAAGGAATAGTAGGTTATGATTATGTTCACTAATATTGAACCATTCACTAGAATATATATGGTTATGGTTACTTTACACCGAGATACGAGGTACACTAGGCCCATTGGTAACTAGTGCCTAGGGGTGTTCCCGAGATTAGTACTTGTTGACTATTTGTTATTTATCATTGACTTATGGTGTGTTTGGATAGAAAATTCAGAAGAATAAATATTTTATTTAAATTTTTTCACTCTTTGAAATTTCCCTTTGAAAACTATTTACTTTTAAAAGTTTCATTGTTTAGAAATTATTTCCACCATTTCTTATTTATTAAAACATGGATGATTTTTATCTTATATTTCATACTATATAGAATATTTTGGGAGGTATATTATTTGGATTTGGATAAAACCCTACTTAAAAATGTTGTGTAAAATTAGAATTGATCATTTTTGACATAGGTAAAGGTAAGGCCTTGGGTGATGGTGGTCTAGGTTGTTATTTTCATTCACGGTGAAGTGTTGTAAAGACAACTTGTGGATGACGACCCATTGTCGTGTGGTGTTCATTGCGATGATTTTAAGATACTTCTATCTATATTTGGACATATTTTGTCATTTTTAGACCCATTTACTTAGTTCTGAATTTTATTTAAGGCTTGTTTGGCATGAATTTTCAGATTCATTTTACTGATTGTTTTTTGTTGTTTTATGTATCCATACTCAGGTAAATAATTCCCAAACCAATATTTATGATACCCAAGAACTTTTTACAGACCATGGGGATATGGAACTCCCTTCATGACTTTCCATGGACTGGTACGAGTTCCAGTTTTAATAGTGACCAGAGTTGGTTCGTGACATTACCATGGATAAATCTATTGTAACCTTAACTGTTGTAAAAGTTTTTACTATTTTAACTATTTATTATGATCAATAAAAAATTTTAATAAATGAATAAGTATTTATTTAATTTATTACTAAAAAAACATTTCACACATAAAATTAGTTTTATAAAAATTAACTATTTTTATCATTAAATGATTTTAGATTCATTCCTAACATTTAGATAACTAATGTATGGATTTTTAATCATACATTTCAAATAGATTTCATTAAAACAACTTAGAAAATATAATAAAAATAATTTTTTTAGGTAACAATAAATAACATGTAGAAACTTAAATTTCATTGAAAAATAGTTTATTTAATTATTAAATGATTTAATTAAAAATTTAATGATTATCTCTTAATAATTAATAAATATATTTGAATTTATGAAAACAAACATATAAATTTATATCATTATGTGGTTAATATTATTAATACCAACAAATTAAATGGCTTGGTTATAATGTTATACAATATGAAATGTTCACTTAGGCTAGAGGTTTCACATAATGTGAGCTGTCAAATAATTCATGTTTATTTCAATATAAATACATATAAAATCTTGGGGTGTTAAACCATTAATCTTGGGAATACAAGACTTATGAAAACATGAATAGGATCACTTATACACAACCAATTATCTCTAAAAAATAACATTTTATTACCATATTGAATTAAGTGATTCATTATAAATTAGTTTTAGTTATAATAAACATGAAGAAATGGATAACAATAGATAAAAATAAACCATAAAAATACATTAATATATTTTTTGATGTTAGAAATTTGTCAAGGAAGAATGATACTTATATTTTCATTCCTCTTTCATTAATAACTACATCATTAGTATATTTACATTTTTTTTAAAATTTCAAGCATATAAATCATGTTACCAATAATAAAAATCATAGTAATATGACAGCACACTATCAATGAAATATCAGTATGCATCTATAACATAACATCAACACATGCGATCAGAACATCCCCTTATGATTTATTCCTAATTTAGTTTATTATCTACCTTTAGGTTAATTCCAAATTTAAATAAGGAAGCTAAATAATGGTAGTCCCACAATGTAATATAAAATAAGAATAAGTAATAAATTCCCTCCCTCGAGATAGAAATTTTAACTTCCTCAGATAAAGAACATAAGAAAAAGGATCCGCCAAAACTAAAATAAAAGCAATATACACTATAACCTACGAAAATCAATCCATCCTCAGGTCATTCTCAAAACTCAATAAAAAAGAGTAACTCCATAAGAATGATCCTTCAAGAAGATGGAGAATAATGAAAACAAGATGAGAGGGAATGAGAGACTAACTTGATCTATGAGAAATCTATCAGAACAAATAAAGTAGTTAATATACAACGAACCAATAATATTTCATATATTATTACATGATTTATAATATAAAAATCCAATAATCACAACCTCAGAATCTATAGTCCTAATATTTTTGGATTACTAGGTCCATAACAAATCAATATGAATCTAAAATAAATTTTTTTTATTTTAAATTCCATTATTGACTCGAAATTACATTCATATTTCTAAAAATATAAAGGATAACCAATGGAATATATAATAAAAAGGGGTGAGCTATAAATCCTAGAGTGTGAATAAGAATGATAATGGAGCATTACATATAATTAAAATTTAATAACATGATATCATAAAGGAATGAGAACATGAGTGATCACATAGAGGCATAAAAAAGAAGGAATAACAGAGTCATGGTATTATAAAAACGTGGTAGAAACATAAAACATGTCATCATAGGCATAAGTCATAGATCAATGTTGAGACATCATAGGATAGTAGACAGAGTCCAATAATGGATTAGGTTTACTCCCTAATCTCATACATATAATCACATGAGATATAAAATTTAACCAATGAATTGGGGAACTATTTGGACACACCCATCATAAAATGTACATGAATATGAGTTCCATATAAAAGAATCAACCATAAAGCATAAGAATAATAAATACACAAGAGAAATAATGTATTACATAATATTTAATCATAGAAAATTCAATGGATATTACATAAAGATTCCAAATAGAAAGAGGAATTAAATTTTGGGAATGTAAATATTTTAATCAATAATAATAAGACATAAATATGCAGATCGTTTGATAAATTCTTGAGAAAGGTTGGCGAATTTGGTATATAAATGGGACTCTAAACTGGTGTTTTAAGGAACTAATAAAATAATTTTAAAGAAGAAAATAATAATGAATTCTCATTAAAACCTGATGTAATCCAAAGTGGTTAACCCTAAAATAGGTCTTATTTTATAAAATAATGTATAGGTAAATATATTTTAAAGATTGTTAAATTAAAGCATTCAAGGATATAAAAGTTTCCCTTAATCAGTTTGATTTTAAAGATGGTATTGAGAACATAACAAAAGACATGTATAAACCCATAAAATAAAGTGATAATTAGATAGGCACATATTTAAGATACTTATATACATCATTTATAATAATTACATAATGTTAAATAGATATAAAAATTTAGTTTAAGAGAAAAAAGGCATAACCCAAATGAAAAAGGGTGGTTCAGAGACTTCACTTATGCCAGGTCCAAATTTTCTCTATACTTTGACATAGAATGTTTAAAATTTCAATAATATTTATTAAAAAATTGATTTAGAACTTTATTAAACTATTTTTTGTTAAGATATAATGACAGTTTAGAATCATGTAATTGAGATACTATGTCAGTATTAACTATCCCAAGGTTATTCATTTCATGGTTCTAAGATAATATTAATTTTTTGTAATTATGAGTGCTCATATGGTTTGGATAAATAACACTAGAGATTTGATAAAATATAATTAATGAGTTACTATAATTTTAAAAGTTTCTTATTATTGAAAATTATTTATAAATAACAACTATTTAAAGAGTATGGGTTTTATTACTATATGGTTAGTTTAGTTTGGTTTGTTTTTCAGCTTTCATGAACATATTTGATTTTATTTAAAATTAATATTTTTTAACCACTAAAAAATTCGTAAAAAATAAACCTATTAATAAAAATTTTAGATATAATAATATAATTTAAACAAACCATTTATGTGGTAGTAGAAAAAAAAATCTTTTATTGTTGGGGGGGTGGTGAACCGAGCATAATATGAAAAATGCCTTCATTTTTGATGTGATTGAGGGGAGGATAGAAAATCAATATTATAACATAATAATAAAATATTAGTATATTTATATGATTAATATTACTATATATAGGTTTATGGAATTCATATGTGGGTAATATAAGAAGAAAAATTTGAAAGACTCTTTTGATAATTTTACCTCTTTCTTTGAGAGTCTACTACTAAATACCCCTCGAGGCTCCTTAGGAAGCTGTTTTTCTAAGAAAAAAAATCTTTAGATATGGGGAGATGGTTTGGAATAGAAATTGACATATTTTTGTTCAGATCCATGAATTATAAGGTTTTAGGAGAAGGGGTGGTGATGGGCGGTATTTATAAGAGGAAGAGAAGAGTGTTTTGAATATAATATTCATTAGTTTATTTTTTTCTCAATACAATCTATAATGAGGAATATTATGAAAATATAAAGTAAAATATGTAGGTTATTTCTAGATAATTTTGGGTTACATCAACTATGACTATATTATTCATGTATTTTACTTATAATATTAAATCCTACATTTTGTTGTATTTAACTGTTCACAAAAAATCAACTATTTTATAAAAATACCGAAAATCCACTCTAACCATTTTTCAATATTTAGATTCCAAAAAACTAAATCAATTACATGAAAATTATTTTCCAAAATTTGTGAAATTTAAGTTTTTCTAAAAAATCCCGATTTTGTTGAAAAATACGAATTTTTATATTACGATCAATTTTCCCGCCCTTTGAAAAATTAATTTTGGTCTCATAACTTTACTTATAATTAAAATGAAAAATTATTTTATTTTAGTAATTAAAAAAAATATTTTATATTTTTATATTTATTATGAAAAATTAATTAAAACATTTCTGTTTTTAAAAAATTAAAAACACTAATTTTATCATTTTTAAAACAATTTTTTATGATTATATAAATCTGATATTTTTTATTTTATCTAAGAAATAAATATTATTTTATAATTTAATTAGTAATTGTATATTCCAACATTCAAGTTTCTATTCCAAACAATCATATTACTATTGAAGCAGTAAAATTATTATTCCAATGATAAGATTTGAAGCATTTATATGTGTTCCATTTCTTATATAAATACCTAATATTTAATTTATTCTTATTTAAATTTAATTTAATTTTATGTTTATTTATATTTTCATTTACAAAATTGATATTGCATTACTACTCTATTGTTTTATTTTTACAATGCTATTTATAAGTGCGATCTTTCTAGGGGATTGACCATATCCGAATTTTCATATTGTAGTTATCTTATTTTTTGGTCTCATTGAAATGTTCATCATTTTATTGAGTATACATATACTCTAAATATAATTATCAAATAAATATACATTTTTATTGGTTCTATCATGGGTTGAATGTGATTTATATAATAACATTGTACTAAATATGACACACATGTGAATTTAGAGGATAAATCCCATTGATAAAATTTTAGTATGTTTCATTCATACCCGTTAAGAATTTTTTCCCTCAAAATTTCATTTCATCCACAATAATTAAAAAACATAAGGTTTTTTTTCATTTCTTCCTCCAGTTCCCATGATTCCTACTAATGATTATGGTTATACCATATAAACTTGACTAAGGGATTTATCATGTTGAATTAAAATTTATCTCTTTGGTCTGAGATCATCACCAAATGATCCTTATAAGAGATATCATACTCCAACTATAAATATCATGATTCGGTTCATGTGTAGGATCAATCATGTACATCCCCAATAAGGATGTTTGAAATAATTCAAGTACTTAAGGTATGGTTGTTGGGAGTCTTAGTCAATAATCCACATCTCTAACATGATCATGAATCTAAAATGGGATGATGTATTTAGGAATTTTATTTCCCTTCTTATCAAATCTCATGACTCTCCTCCATGGAGGTATCTAGTGGAAAAATTTATCTCCCACCTAAAACATCAGGTATCTCCTATCATTATCATCATAGATCTTTTATGACATGGATATATCTTTATTTCCTACAAAATATTATTGATCATTTATATCATTTAAAGTCCCAATATCTTGTATTCACTAATTTTTTCCCTACATGCTGGTTTCCTATATCTCTTATCATAAAGGGTTTCATAAGGATTTATTTGGATGCTTGATGGAAATCTATTATTGTATGATAACTCAACTTGAATAAGATATTGATCCCATCCTCTATTGAATTACATACCAAATTATCTCAACTTTTACACTAATTTATATATAGTGTTCTCAGATTAGACATTAGTTCAGGGGTGATAATCCATAATGAAGTCAACTCAGTGTTTAAAGAATGTTGGTGAATTTTCAAAAACATAAATGGAAACCTTTGATTTTTATCAGATAAAATTTATAGAGGTGTTCCATAGAGCCTCACCACTTCTTTAATGTACATCCTTATATGTTTATTGAGTGATAAGTCTTCCTAAATGTCAATGAAATGAGTAGAATTCTTATGTTGGTCTACCACAACCCATGTTGAATTATTTCATCTGGATATCTTCATAAGACCAATGATAAAATACATGGTAATATTTTCCCATATACATAATGGTATGGTTAATTATTGAGTCATCCACATATAATTTTCCCATTATTCCTTCAATTACTGACAAAACTGGAATGTTTATGTATATTATGTTATCTCATTCTTCACATTTTCCAAAAATAGCGATATCAGATATATTGTTACATATAAATGCTCACTGGGTGGATGGAGTGTGTAATTCTATGTGAATCATTCAATATCTTCTAATTTGTCTCAATATTTAATGGTATGAATAAATGTGAACATAATATTACAACTCATTCTTCATATATTTTTAAGTATGACGATTTTCCGTTTCTTATATATTCCACCTTATTCTGTATTTCCATGTCATACATTTGTATATGTTTTATATTCTCTAGAATGGATGTTTGAGAAATCATTTAAGAATGTTAGGATAGTATTCCATCCTTTATAAAATCCATTTCCATCCTTCAAAAGTCTATTAATATTGGATCCTTCTAAATTCTCATCATTAATAAACCTACATTATCCTTTATACATAGAGCATATTCTACTTTATTAACCTTCCCTAGATGGTAATGGATTGAACAATTTTAGTCCTTGATCAGATATAACCATCTTTATTCAAACCTATTAAGCTCTTTTTGTATGAATATATATTTTAGGATCTTATGATGCATATATATTTTACACATCTCCATATGGATATAATATTTCCAAATAATCAATGATGAAATCACTATCACCATCTCCAGATCTTGTGTTAGATAGTCCCTCTCATTGACATTGAACTTCCTTGAGGCACAAGTTTTCACTTTTTCATTTTTCATCAGTATATATCCCAGAAAATTATCTAAGTAAATGATATATACCATGAATTATTCCCCACATGAGTTTTATGTGAGTATTTGTGTAGTGATAAGATTATTTTTCATTTCCTAATATCTATGTTCACATTTATTTATCCATAAAAACATTACTCTCTTATGATTTATCCTAGATAGAGGGATTTTAAATCATGATAAGTTCCTAAAAAATAATTAATAATGCCCAGATAATCCAATGAAACTATGAATCTCAATTAAAAATGTTATATTGGGACACTATTAAATTGACTTTGTCTATGCAGAATCCAAATATATCCCTTTATTGGTGATAATATTTCCCAATAATGATAATTCCTCCATCCAAAACTCATATTATTTTACTTTTCATATAGATTCTTCTTTCATAATGTATTTACTACAACACTTAAATACTTCTCATGTTTCATCTTTTCATTTAGAGTATAACAAAATACCGTCGATAAAGACTACTGAAAGTTTGTTGAGATAATCTATATAGACTATATTCATTAAGTCCATGAATATTGTTGAAGAATTATTAAATCCAAATGGAATCACTATGAACTAATAGTGCATATAACTAGTTTTAAAATCAATGGTGGGAATATATTTCTTCCTCATATTTAATCGGTGATATCTGAATTATAAGTGCACATTACGGATGTAATACATCCCACATAGATGATAAAACAATTAAAAAATCCATAAAAGGTGATATTTTTCATTGCCATGATTTTTTTGAGTTCATTATAATCAATGTATAGATGAATTGAACCATCCTTTTTCTTGAAGAGAAGGGCCGATTCACCCCATGGAGAAGCAGTCGGGTATATAAAACACTTTTATAAATTCAATTATAACAACTAATTAATTTATTCAAAGTAGATGTTTGGAACTCTATAGAGAGTATTGGATATGGTAATGATCGAGGTAAAATATTAATCATGAAATCAATATCTTGATTAGGATGAAGATCAGGAAACTCTTTTGGGAATATATTAGTATTCTCCCTAATAATGGGAATGTATAGAAGCATGATTTTAGATTTTTTCTCAATCATTTGAACTAAATAATATTTCTCGTAAGTGAATAATATCAATTTATGAGAATAATATTCCAAAAGAGATTCATCCTCCCCCTTAAACTTGTATAGAATAGGAAGATGGTATGGGATATGGATACTGATTTCCTAATCCAAGAATATAATGTTGGATTTATATAAGGATAACCAATCCATTCCATGTAAGACATGAAATTCCACTAATGTAGGTATTAAATTTTTTTCTTCAGAGGTCCAATTCAAAAATATTTATTAGGGAGGAGTTATATACTTGGGGTTCAATAATTTATCCATTTTTTTTTCTCATGGTTAACTTAACCTCTATGCTTTGACATGGTGTTTGAATAGTTATACTAAATGGGTATAATATGAATGAATTTATAGAACCAAAATAAAATAATATGTTCACCATTATTGAATGAAGAACATTCTTATCAATCACCGCTTCATAAGTTGGGTACACCACAATAGTAGAGATAACACAATCCATTCCTTTCTATCTTAGACATAGAGGTAATCGTAATTTATTTTCTCAAATTACCCTTAGATTAGGTAATTGGATTGCATAATGTCCGTTTTCCATGTAGTTAAAACACTACACTATAATCTGACGGTTGATCAGAACATTATTTTCTTCTAATGCATTATTGGGTTTCTTTATGCACCTTTGATATTGATCAGCCATATTTACCTCTTCCCACACATGAAGCATCTTTATATTTGCTTGATATATTTTCTATGATTCTTCTTCCCCCAATTTTAGAATGTGGGTTGGTTGATTTTCTTTCATCCTTTGGATTTATCTATTGATCCTCTATAATTAAACTCGATTTTCTGATTCTTATCTCCAGGATCTAAATACTAATGAGAATCAACAATGTCCATCTGGGCCATAAGGCCACAAAGAAAAATCTCTTCATAGATTTCAAAGTCTTGAATTAGTAAATCATTTCAAATAATAGAATTTAATCCACTAAATAAGCGGTCCACTTTACTTTCGGTGTTCATGATAAATTTAGAGACATATCATGAAATACATGTAAATGTTACCTCATATTCCCCTATAGAATAATATTCCTTTTTCTTAAGTCCAAGTAACTCCCTCTCTAATGAAATTATCTTTGAGATCTAATTTTTGTATTTTTCTTTTTACTCATCAAACATTAAATTTTGATCAACTATATTTTGATTCTATATTATATAAAGATTATTTAAATTTCCAATAGATGAAGATATTTTATCAATCTTAATTTTAAAATCATTCATGAAATATATAAGATAAATTTATTTTCCATATAAAATTTTATAGTTCTGAGGCATTAAAATGGTTTTCTCATCACTTTAATTGATATCCTTGACTTAGGATTATAATTACTTTGGGATGTTTTCAAGTTATCTTCATAAAGAGTTGTTTCTTTTCTAAATTCCTTCAAATCTTACTAAAATTTTTACATAGAATATATTAACTAAATTTTGAATTCTATATTTTAAGAATGGATAATATAAATTTGAATTAGTCCCAATTTTTCAATTAACCCATGTATCATATCAATGACATGATTTATTATCCACCACATTATTATAACTGAGTCTAGTGTTCAATAGAAATATTGAGATGTAACTAGAGGATTTGGTTCAGATGAGTTATGATTTTTTATATTTTGGAAATTGGAAGTGATTAGTTGATCTTATATTTCTTTGAAATTTTATGGAGATTAGTTTTCAAGACAACGGTATCATCATTGAATAAAATTCAATTTTTGATTTTTCTTTACGATGAATCTAATTAAGTGGCACTCAAACTTGAACTATAATTTGATGAAAATAATTTTGGAAGATATTTATTAGAGGTAAAATATGTCACTATAGTAGAGGTCTGTACATAAGATTCAAGTTAAGATAAATCTGCATCTACATATTTCTTGGATGGTTCTTTGTCATTCTTATCAACTAACTTCTGAATAACTTATTTTGATAAAATTTTAATGGTTCTACTTCTACTTCAATAGAGGGAGGAGGAGTAACTTCTTGTGGTCTTACTACTGCTGACTAAAAATTATCTAACTAAACATTTTATGGATGAACATTTACTCATTTCGTAAGTAGACGTTCAACATCCCTAAGAAGAAATGATAAAGATAATTATTTTTTAGAAAATTAATATGTGACTTATTTTCATTTTAAATCAATGTCCAACCTTATTTTCATTATTTTTTTAGTTTCATATTATTTGAGGGTTACTCTTAGTAGAATTTTTTTTTAAATTTTAGATTTCTTTTCCTTAAGTTCATAATTTTTCTTCTTCTTCTATTCAAATATTTTCTATTCGACTTCCTATATTTACACATTCGCCTTTTCTTTTTCTAATCCAAAAAAATTTCTTTTATACCCTTTCTTCTCTCTTCTTTTTGTATTCATCAAATTTTTCTTTTTGAAAATTATTGGGATTATCAATTATATTCTTTATTAAATCACATAATGTACTGATTTTACTCTTCAAAGAATCTTATTTTTCATCTACTTTTAATTCAAATTTTTCTTACTTTTACTTATATTTCAAAGGTATGACTAGTTTCTCATGTTCTACATCTTTAACTAATTTTAGTTTCTTTATTTACGGACATTTATCTATTATATTTGAACCAAAATATTTTCTTTTTCTATGGTAACTAAACATTCGGATTTTGATAATCTCTTTCAAATAATTTACAAATATAAAATGATAAAGCTATTGATGAATTCTCAACAATGACTTTTCCTTGAAATCCAACATCAATCTCATCCTTGTAATTTTTTTACCATTTATTAGATATTTTTTCTTTCTAAATGGGCTACATTATCAACATTTTATTGTTTCAATAACTTTATAATAAGTCCTATATAACTCTCAAATCAACAATGGGTAATACATTTAATGTTTCTATATTATGGAAACAAGATTTCTCAATCATTGAAATATGAAAATATCCTTCAATATAAAGTTATACTTCTTAAATAAATCTAAATCAATCATCCTTTATCAAACAATCTCTCTAGTGGAATGTTCTTTAGATGATACCATGAACATATCAGAAGATATCCAAAAACTTTTTTGAAAAACAGAAGAGTGTAGATTCTGATATCAAATAATGTATCCAATGATCACTAGGTCCACTTATTTATAAAGGAATATTTTATAATACAAAGGATCATCATAGATTTACTTAATCAAATAGATCATATTTGGTCCCACCAAAAAACTTGAGGTTATATTTTTTTAAGGGATTATTATAAAATTTTTGGTGCCTATAATATTTAAATATAGATTCAAATTTCTTATAAATGAACAATAATATGAAATTAATATTAATAGAAAAATATTTCTTAAAGATATGATGAAATAAAAATACTGTCTTAATAGGGTAAATGTTATATTCAATTTAGATAATGACATTATCTTATTCACCAGAAGATTGTTTCACAAATGTTTTGATAAATGATTTGTGTTCTTAAAAAAATTAAACTTAGATAGAAAGAATTAAGAGATCTTCCACATAAATAAAAGTAATTAGTTAAATATAATTAACAAAATAATAAATTTATAAGATTGTAAACTCAAAATACCAGAAGAACTAGTGAATGATGTTCTTCTATCGATGCATAATTAAATAATCATTATAGATTATACTGTAGATAGATATCCCCTCTTGGGTCTATAATAATTAGAAAACATGGTCCTTTAAAATCATACATTTATTCCCTCTAATTTTTAAAAGCAGTAATATCTTTTGATTTAAATTAATTATTTCTCTTGAATGATTATACTCTATTCAATTAATGATGTTTCCTTTAATAAAGACTTCTCTAACACATAGTGTATAAGAATTATTTATTTAAAGAAATTTTTTTTAAGTTGACTGACCTTCTAATGGCTTTACTTCATCATCTAGATAATGTAATATTAGGTCTCAAAAAAAATAATATCTTCAATCCATTTATTCCAATTGTATTCTTCATCAATTAATTTTTAATTCATTAAATATATTATTATTACATGATAACCTTGTTATCAATAGGAGAAGAAGATGCATTCTGCATTTTCTCATCAAAATTTAACTTCTTTCGATTATCTAACATTGAATGAGATTATGATTAATCGAATTTAATTTTTCCTCTCATTATAGTATATAAATTTATGATATTATATTTGGAATTATCCAAATCAAAAATAATTTTGGAATTTATTTTGTATCTACTATGTTTATCATTAAAATTTTAAAAAATATCATTTTCTTTCCATATATTTATTTTTTATATCACTATGATTCTTATAATGATTTAAATACATATATTCACATTCAATCACATTACCCTAAATAATATTATATATTTGTATATTTATTTCATCAACATAATATTATGATAAACATTAAATACCATTCTCAATTTATGTTTCTAATGTGTAGAATCATTTAGATCCTAGATTCAAATTTTTAAGGGATTCAGTAGTTAGTCTTCCAATTAAATAATTTTTATTTATTGATGAATTATAAAAAATATGGTAAATTTTATATTATCCCAATTATCTTATAATGAATTATTAGAAGTAATATCACCCCAAATAACACTCCAAATATTCATAACATTCAAACTTTTATTTACATTATTTTTACAATAAATTCTAGAAAAATGATTATCTCTAATTTTATGTTCAAGATAATTAATTCAAATACGACTAGGTTTTCTACATTTATAGCTAGTTGGTTCAGAGGAATATTTCTTATTAAAATTATCCATTTTTTATTTCCTATCATTAAAATAATCTATTTTGAAATTCTGATTATTGAACATCTTTTTTTTCTATGTAAACTAGTTCACCTTCCATAGGATCTCCTTTAATATCATTGAGAATTTATTAGAATTTATTTTAGAAATATATCCTTGAGATATGGATGAAAAAGATACTCCACTTTAATTTTTCCCTTTACAACATCACTTTATAATCTTCTTACATACTGTATGAGTGTTCTAATAAATTCATCTTTGATTAGTTTAGTAATATGCTTTGTGTCATCAATAATTGTTCTTTTTTATTCCCAATCTTACAGAAAAATATCTACAACCTTCCCAAAAATTTGATCATCAGTCAGCTCATTTTATCCAAGGTACTGTAAAATATATACCATAGTCACGGATCTATAATGAATTTGATTTATATATTCACTATGTAGAAAATTAAATGATTGATAATCAGCTATCACCATTTATATTTTAGTTTAAATAACTTTTAAGTTTCTAAAATGACTGAATTGATGTTTTTATATTCCCCAAGCTATTATGAGTGAATTCAGTTGATTTTATATATTTATATTAATAGAAATCAAGATATTATTTCTGAATCTAAAATTCATCTAGAATTAATTATTTTATTCTTTTGAAAAATTAGTAACTTCTTGCCCAAAAATGTTATAATGTCTTGTGAGTTCCAGAAAATTATCAACTTATCTATCAATTAAACATTTATACATTTCATCAACCCAATACTCAAAATAATTTTCATCAAATATAGTTGGACAATTTGAATTTACTTTTTTGATTGATTGAATATGTATACGATCCATACTAAAAAGTTTACACACTTTTAGGTGTAATGAAACTAAAATATGAAAACGTGATCAAAAAATTGAAAATATCATCTCAATTTTAGATGTGGAATCTAGCTCTGATACCATATACAGGATTATAAATCTATGGAAAAATAATAAGAGAGGGTTTGAAGTTTATTTTGAAAAAACTAATAAATTTTTAACCTTTGTGTATAAATTTGGTCCATTTTCAAAAACACCAATCAAATCAAATATCATAGAAAAAACAATTTATGAAGTAAAAATATAAACTGCATACATGATAACAAGTTCAGAAAATTTTTTTTTTATCATTTTATCAACTACCTATGAAAGAGTTATTATAAGGTGAATTTAAACAATCTATATTAAAAAAAATTATGTAATAATTAACCCAACAGTAATTCGGAAAATATTATAATATATTTTTTAAACTAAAGATGGCGTATTAGTAGAAAACTAAATATTTATTAAATTATTATTATTAAAACCTAAATTTTAAGATAAAGTGAAATGTAGATTTGTGTACCTGATCTGAGGTATCCGTGGCTTTAAAACTATCATAAGTTATTTACTTATTAATTATTAAATCATGGATTTGTCTTCCTCTCCCTTAAAGACCCTGATAAGACTGAAAAGGAATTTTGACTCTTCAATAAGAGGAAGCTCAGTTTACTTGCTACTTTGATAAGAAGTTTCATAATTTTTCTACAAAAACTGGTAGCTAAAAATTCCCATGACTTTCACTGGTAGATCAGTTAAAATGATTAAAATAATAAAATTTGGAATATTTTATAATGAAACCTCTCATGCATAATCTCTAGAAAAACACTCAAAAAGAAAAGCATTAAAAAGTGTACTAGTCGACAAGAAGTTAAAGAATTCCTATGATTGAATCTCTAAGAGTATTCTTATAACACATTTTGTGTTCTTATAATCCATGAGTTGAATCTCTATTTATAGGAATCCCTTAAACATTAAGATTCAAAATATCTTGAGATCAGTTTCAACATCATTGGAAATAGCTTACTACTCATCTCTTGATTAAATCAGTGTCTTACCATTTCTACTGACGAGTTGAATCTTCACTGCTATAGTGATTTCTAAAATTATTGAAGGTAATCTAGTTTTCATTATTCACATTACCATTTTTACATGAAAACCATAAACTATTGGTTTTATAAAATTTCTCAGGTTATCACATTTTCATAATTCAGTATATCATCAGTATTCTTAAATCATTTATATATCAGTAACTCATTTATCAGTTTTCTATGTATAAAATCATCAATGATAAAAAAAATTAAGTTAGATAAAACACTAAATGAAGTGTTTCCTGGTTTTCAAAAGAAGTAGTGTAAAGTGGTTCAATTGCTCAACATGTTTGACAATCCTGGTGGATATTATTTGGATAATTCATATGATCCTTTCAAACCCATATGAATGATTTTAATATAATGTTATGCTAGAGAAATTAATAGGATGTAGACCATAGATACCCTAGACTAAGAACATTATATTCATATATAAAGTATATATTTCATTTATGAGTTATTCTTTCTAGGTTCATATATCTATTTTATATGTGTGTTAATTTATGTATTCTCATCCATAAGATTATTTTTCATATAGTACATGACTAGAAATAGAATTAAATAGTGGGTTCTCTCATTATACATTCATGAACTTAAAATTCCTTTTATAATGAAAGTTTTACACATTATTTTATATCTTTTAGGATTAGTATAACTATTTAATGACCATGACAAATCATAGAGGTTGAATTATCAGTGATGATAGAAAATTGCTCAATCATTGAATATTAGGTATATAAATCCCCTAGTAAATCTATATGGGATGAATATTCAAGAAAACCATGTCATAATCCATATATTAGAACATTATGCTACACTAGGAATTGACTTTCTATCTTTATATAAATCCCACATCAACTATCAGGAGAAGGATATCACTTTACACATACTTAATTTCCTTCAGACTTTATACAAGATTAAAGAGTTTGATGAACCTCATTTAGAAGATTCCTTGGAAGAATGAATATTTTTTCCTCATGAGAAATAATATCTAGATAAAATAAATGAAATAAAGGATAATAATACTCTAAATACATAACCATTATAAAATATTCCAATGATGTATTCCCCTATGAATTTCACGGTCTTCCTTCTGATTAAGTAATTGATTTCTCAATTAAACTTATACCTGGATTCCATGACTCTGTATATAATTTCCCCCATTGAAATATATAAAATATAGAATCAATAATATGAAAATTTGGACATTGGTTTTATACACCTGAGTGTCTCACCATGGGGTGCACTGATTCTCTTTATCGAGAAGATGGATTAGTGGATGAATCTATTTATTTATTATTGTGAACTAAACAAGATAAAAATTCAAAAAAATTATCCCCTTTTATGGATTGATGACTTTTTCAATCCGTTAAATGGATCTCAATATGTCTCTAAAGTGGACCTTAAATTGGAATTTCATCATTTAAAAGTTAAGAAGACGTATATTCTCAAGACCTACTTTCATACAAGGTATATGCACTACGAGTTCACTAGAATACCATTTGGACTCATGAATGATACATAAATATTCATGGAAATATTAAATATAGTCTTTAGAGATTACCTCAAAAACTCTTTGGTAGTAATTATAGATTATATTCTAATATAATCCAATGTAATTATGAACTTTAGGATCATTCGAATACTATGATGAAGACGTTGAATGTAGATAATTTATATGAAAAATATTGAATATGTGAGTTATAGATAGATAAAATATCATTTTCGGGGAATATTATAACAAGTGAAGGAATATATATATATAAATAAAATAATAAACTGATTACTGAATATCCTAGACCATCATATGTTTCATAAATCTATAGTTTCCTTGGATTAACTAGGTATTTTTTATTTATGATAAAAGTTTCTATATTTTCAAACCCAAAAAACATGTTAACTTGGAAGGGATAAAATTATATATAGAAAAATGAATCTAAAAGACCATCATGGAGTAGAAATAGAGGGTACTTACTACACATATACTATCACTAGCCATAATTAGAGAAGTATTTTTTTTTAATTTTAATTATGTTCCATAGAAGGGTTTGGTTAGTGTACTCATGAATAATAATATGGTGTGTGACCACGATTAAATATAGATGAAGGTGAATGAGAAAAATTATATAACCCACGATCTTGATTTGGATGAGTTAATCATTAAATTAAATATATAGATTAATTATCTATATTAGGAGATGTTATATATATATATACTGATCATAACATCATCAAATATATATTCACATAGAGTGACCTCAATATGTGCCAACAATGATGGTTAGAGATAACAAATGATTATGACTGCTAAATCCACTTCTAGTCAGGGAAGATGAACAAACTAAATGATGATATAAGTATAAAATATCATGAAAAATTATCTATGAAGAGTATTGAGAAGGATATGATTCTCTTATTCATTCAAAGGATGGACATGGTAATCATGAATGAAGGAACATAATCATAATTTTTTTTAATTATTTCTTAGCCATCAATTTTGGAGAATATTTATAAAGTTAAAAGGAATGATTTGGAGATATAGAAGAAGATACATTCTATGAGTAAGGTAAAATCTTCATAGTTCAATAATTACGATGAATTTGTTCTAATATTTGAGAATAATGGGATGAAAATTCCAAGATACATCAGCCCCTATGAGATTGTTGATCGTATCGGAATAGAGGAATACTTAATAGAACTCCCACCAAAGCTATCAAAAGTACATGATGTGTTACATCCATAACTTTTGAGTAAGTACATAGAAAATAAATAAAAAGTACTAAATTCAATGGTGGTATAGTTTTATGATGATCTCTTTTAAAAGGAGTATCCATTAAAGATTTTGGATCATAGAGAAAAAGTTCTATGCAATTAGAAAACTCACTTGGTAAAGGTATTTTGGTGAAATCATAAGTATTAAGATGTGACATTGTTACTTGAATACAAAATTAAATATAATTACCCACATTTTTTTCAACCTATTGTATTGAATAAAATTTCTAGACAAAAAATTCTTAAGTGGGGAAGAATGTAATGAATTGTAATTTGTATATTGAAATTTGTCTTCTAAATATATATGTGTGTTATAAATGGTAATTTTGATGATAAGAAATAATTTAACCATATATAAACTTAAAATAATAATATTTTTATAATATTACATCTGGAATAACAATCCAACATATAGTATTTAAAAAATATAGATATATTTCATGCTTTAAAATGAATTTACAAAAATATTGTTTTTATTGTGTTTCATGAACATATATCTAAAACTAGTTATTCTCACCTATATAATTTTAATAAATTAAAATTAATTCTATTTTTGGATTCATCGGGTCAAAATGAGTTTAGGATGAATTATTTATATTTTTCTAAAATAATTGTTTTTTATAGTGAATAGAGAAAAATACTATTTTACCAAAATTGTAAATTTTTATTATATTTTCATAATATAAGATAGAATTGGTAATTTATAAAAATTTAATATGAATTTAAGAAATGAAATATTATAATTATAAAATAGTTGGTGGAACTTATAAATCACATGCTTCATCTTTTTAGACTCAAGTAATATTTAGTCCTAATAAAAAACTTATTTTGGTCTTTAATTTAAATTAAATATTTTTTTTATAAAATTATATTTTTTGTCTAAAATAAAAAAATAACTTATATTTTTCATAATAAACCAATTTTTTCCATAAAAACCAAATACATTAATAATATTATCCCAAACATAAATGTTAAACATAAAATAAACATTTTTAGTAAACTATTTTTATATGTTATGTGCACTAATACTAAAATTAATTTTCCTAAATTATAAGTTTTTTTTAATTATTTCCATTTTTGAAATTATCATGATCAATTTATTAAATAATAAAAAATTTAATTTTGGTCCTTAAAATTTCTTACCGAGGGTGAAAGTGGAGTTACCACAGTAAGGGTAAATTAGGGTAAATGTAGTTTAACATAGTGTAAAGGGTTTAAAAATGAGAAAAAATATATTATATTGTATGGTGGGAAAATTTAAAACGTTATATATTTTACCATGAAATTATTGGATATTTTTGGATCCTCTTTCCATGAATAATGGAATGAAATATTTGAGAATTAAATAGATTTTTGAAAAATTCCACTATCTTTACTTATAATATGAGATCACCTTCTCCCCATTTATCCACTTTTTATATAGATTGGTCTTCTCCAAAATTATTTCCCAGTCTCTCTTCAATACCATCTTTATTTCTTTAATGTCGTGGTATCACTAAAACACTAGGGTAAGAAGCCTTAAGGAATTTCTAATGGGAGAGCTTCCAAGGGAGAGGTAATACTCTCAACCTAATTTTTTAGTTCATTTATTTTTCTACACCCATAATGTCCCTTATAAACAATTTTTTATGATATAAAAACATTATTTTTATTCTTAATTTTCATTATTCTATTGTAAAATCCAATTTATACCTTCCACACAAATCATTTATAAAAAATTAATATGTCGTCCAACGTTTGTGCGAACTACCACCTCCATGAATGATGAGCTCAATTTTTCATCACTGCCATAAATGTAAAGATAAAAATATTATTTAATTATCCAATATAAAATTTATAACATTATTATATTTCTTAAATTATAAAAGTTTCATTTCCTACTGACCCTCAAAATTTATGGAAAATAAAAGTGTCATTTGTGCATGTGTGCAGACTACCACCTCAACGAAATGTCATGTTTTGTTTTCCATGAACACCTAACATATATTAATTTTATAATTTATTTAATATAAAAATTTGATATTCTCGACACCATTAATATTCTAAAATAATAATACTGATCATTCAATATGCGTGATTAAGATGAAATGCACATAGTAACGTTATCAACTTTAAATGGACTTATAAAGACACTCTTTTTAATTTGGCTCTATTTTTGGATAACCATTGAAATTGTTTAAGTAGTTTTCTAATTTAATAAAAAATTACATAAAACTCCAAAATTATTGAGGTCATAAATTTACTTTACAAAACCTTTGTAAATTATCAACAAATTGAAATTGTTACAAAGAAATTAACAGAACAACCCCGAGTAACAGACATATGAAAAACCTATACTAAAAATAAATAAAATAGATAATATATAGACCTTATAAAATTAAATATATATAAATATGGTTCATGGGAATATATTTAATAAACTTAATTTAGTTATTTTTGATGTTAGGAAAAAGCTCAGTGCGAATGCAGACCCATTGTAAGGGATATTCTTTACAACCCTTAATACTTGTCAGTTTCACATTCACATTATTTTTATCATTTTTTATAAAACATTGTTCTAATGAAATTATTATATTTTTTATATATTTAGTTTATATATTTACTTATTTAAATATCATTTTTATTGCTATGGTTATACATGTTTTTATTTCCCTATGAAATTATCACCTTAATGTAAACTCGATTTAAGGGAAATTTCGTATTAATTTTAATTTGTTAAGAATAACCTTTATAAAAAGTTTTTATAAAATTAATGGATTCTAGAAACACTAATTATTTTTAGAGTACCCTCTTTGTCTATTTATAGTTTTTATAAAAAATAATTATCTCTTTAATTCCTTAAAAAGATCATTTACTTATTTCATAATGCAGCACTCAAGTAGTTCATTATTATTATTTCATTTATAGATATTTATCATGATGTTTATACATTATAATTACATGTTTAATACCTATGTACATTTTTCAATTAATAAAGTAAATAAAAATTTAATTTATCATTATTTTTGGAGTAAAAATGATTAAGACTTTGGCTATAACATGAATCAGAATTATGAACCCCAAATCCTTCTCATGTATTTGAACATTCTTATGATTTATGCAATATTTATTTTTATCATGTTTCAAACATATATTTTATTTTAATTATTTAAAATAAGGTCCCAAAATTATATATCTCCCTAATTAATTTAGTAAATAATTTTATCTAATGAGATTCCATATAAGGGATCAGGGAGTGATCCTAAGCCACTGTGGGACTTTTCAACTTTATAATGATGGTATTGTGAGTAACCCTTAACTTATATTGATAATGTAATGTCTTGTGCATTCACCACATATTCCATGATTTCACGATCATATGATTTCATTTTATTATTATATTTTTTCATGACTATGATCATTCACTTTATTAAATAATGCATGTTTAAGGATTGGGTTTCTATATGCCATACTTGTGTATCATAATAAAATAATAACCACACCAAATAAAATAATTAGTAAAAGTAAAAAAGTTCCTAAAAAACATCCTTGATGAATTATTGTTCCACATACATTTCTATTTTTGAGATCCAACTGTTCAATATCCCTTTCAACATTTCTATTAAAATATGTTTTGTTTATATTTTCTATTAAAAATTATCCACAAATATAAATCTATTAATAATATAATGTCATTAAAAAATAAAAACTATAGAGTGTTCTTATGTGTTTCCCACTTATATGTCCAAGTATATAGTTCCATTATTAGGTTGGATTAGAATCATCCATTCCATTATTATTTATAATATTAAAGATATGATTATCGAGATATTTAATGTATAAATGTTTTACCATATTTGCAATGATATAAAACTTTTCACTCATACATATAGAAAAACCCTTTCCCTTAATAGTAAATGATAATCCCTTTTTGTTTAAATATGATAGGGAAATAAAATTTCTATTTATAGAGGAAATATAATAATATTTATCCTACTATAGAACTAATCCACATGGTAAATTGGGATAACAAGTGTCGAATTTCAGTTCAAAAATATTCTCACCCTTACCAAAAAAATATATAATTTACCTTTTTTAAATAACTCATGCCTATTATTATTATTTTTCTCTTAAAAAATGTGCGATTCACACCTTGTATCCAATACCCATGTTTCAGATTGGGTTAAATTGACCTCTATAACATTCACATTCAGATGAATATAATGATTCTCTTTGAGATCAATTATTAACCTTAGATACCAATCTTGATCTATTTCATATGTTATTGCTATAAATTATCTTAATATTTTTGAAATTAAGTAAGACATAATCTAGCTTAAATACATACCAATAGGAGTGCATCATGTTTTATATCATTTCAACTATTATATTCAAGGACATCAATCCAACTAAAAATAGTGAAACCATATATAATATCTATTTAATGATCTAAGAACCATGTTTCACTATGAATTAATTATTTTATAGTGTTCCTCTCACCACATATTTATTCTATTATGGAATCATCCTAATCATAAAAATTAATATTATTTGGTAGTTTAGTCGAAATTTTTTTTATTGGGTCTATCATATGGAAAAAACTAACTCTATTCATATGGTTTCCTAACTCTCAGGGTTTTCTATCTATATTTTACCCAAATATCTAAATAGGATTTGGAAAAATAATTTTAAGGATTATCCATTTTAACTGTTCCTTACATAAGATAATCAATGATCATCCTACTTTGGAAAAACATACACCATAAGATGATCGAGTTATTTATGTATAATACTTTGGAAGGAATCTCATACTTAGTAATTTATGAGTTTTCAATTAAATTTATAACTAGTTTAATATACATAACATGCTTATTTAATCCATTTTATTAGATACAGTCCTTATTATCTCATGTTTTATTACATTGTGTATGCATTCTTCTTATGATTTAGTTTTAGAATCCCTCTCACATCCTCCAAATTAATGTTTTCACATCAAATTAATGTGTACATATTTATAAAACCCATATGTTTGTATTATTTAGAAAAAAATAAAGTCCACACATATTTAGACATATTTAAATGCATCTCTTGAATAAGGTATATATACTCTTCAAGTAATGCCTTAATGTTATATATGGTTAACAATCTCCACATAAGTAATCCAAAATGATAGATATCCAACCCCCACCTTTGTTGAATAGTGAATAAGCCTCCGTGCCCAGGTGATGGCTTACCCCAAGTCCCTCTTCCTATAGAGAATTTTCCAATTAAATAATATAATTCAAAAAAATTATATAATATAGTATGAATAAACTATAATTAACTACTATATTCAATAATTTAACTTTAATAACAAGAAAATGATATGGTATATGAAAACTAAATCCTATGAAATCAAACACAAAATGTAATACATGGCTTGAAAATCTACTAGAATAAATGTATCATTTAAATTATGCATAAAAGGATATTCAAATTCCATAAACACTTTATATACCTAAATATTGTAAATTAACTAATGAACAAAAACTTTATTTTCATTTAAAAATTTATATACAAATATAAACTTCTCATATATAATTTAGGCATTGAATATTTTATTTTACCTGTGTTAAAACTTTTAATTTATAAAATATTTTATAGACTATAAAAAAATTAACCAAAATATTATTTTTAAATATTTTTAATCCATATCATATTTTATGACTAATAATACTATTATTAGTCATAAATGATAATTAATGCAAGATTAAAACAATATGTGAATTATTTTTATTATATGATATCTACACAATCATATGTTTTGATTTCAATTTCCAAATATTACATGTGATATTTTAATGGATTAATTATATATACAAAATCTTGTATATCCTAATTATGTTATGATGCTCTATTTTTTGACAATAACATTTTTATTATAATTTATGATATCCTTTATCGTAATAAATGATACTAAAAAAATATGTTTTCACCATATCAAACTTTGGAATATATATCTGTCATATGCTATGACTATAAAAAACAAAAAATCAATATGTGAAATTAAACCATGTTATATTGAATTTTATGACATGGATAATAACACATTATGACATCAATTTTACAAGAAAAAACATTGAATGAACATGTTTATCATTTGAAGAAAAATTATTTGGTACCACTGTGTGGATTAGAGTGATCATATAATAACCATTTTCATTAGATGAAACCTGTGGTATTTCCTCGTCTATATTTATCTAATTAACATTAAAATAAAACAAATAATTATATGGTCCAGGAATACCAACATTGTGATGTAATCTATATTTTACTCTTAGTAGAACACTTGATCGATAACACTAAGATGCTACCAAAATCCTATTTACTCTATAGTTGGTACATAGAACTTTGATCCATAATCATATCATAAAGAAATCCTGATCAAAAAAATTGTTTTATCACCTTCCCCATGAGACAATCTATGATCAAGGTGGTGTAGAGTTTTAACTATGACATGAAAGTATCAATTCATTATGAAAAAATAGAACACTTTCCATTTATATACCCTATCTAATACACTTCCATAAATGAATAGGATGTATTGTTGAATTCCATCTCATGGAAGCTAATGTGTTTTACTCAGTATACATGACCATTGATTTGAAATTGTTTTCTGAAAAATTCAAAAAATGAAGAATCCATTAAAGAATCAATCATGATTGACTCAAAAATGATGAAACAAAATTAGACATAGTGGTTAAATGCTTTCATTTGATATCATATATCACACCCTCTATAATTCTCTAAGATGGATATAGTCATAGGATATTTACCTTTAATTATTATTCATGTATCTATACCTTACAACTCAATAATATCATAAAATATGAAGTACTTGATTTTTTTTTCTTATAAAAATAAGGATGCCAATCAAACTCTTGTATTCAGATAGATGCATCTTGATGATTTTGAAATCAATAAAGAGACTTTATTATTTGATAACATTCATTTAAGATCTTACTCATATGAATTATCATTCAATTAATTTGAGAAAATCATAGCCTCTTTAAAAATTTAATGTCGATTATAAAGTTGTTAAATAGAAAAAAAATATAATTATTCAAATGAATTTAATCTAAAAATGAAAACGAATAGTCAAATTTTAAATTTGATGAATATTTTTGCATTCATGAATTAAGGAAATAATATAGTTCACTATAAATTCCTCAAAAAAATATAATAACCAAACTAAAAAGTTGGAAATTTGTTTACAAGGGAAGAATTATGTTATTAGGACATCCGAATTCAAAGTAATATTTGGGAAAAGACATGGAAATGAACAATATTATTGAAAACCGAAGTTTCATTAACCAATACCATATGATTTTTTAAAATTAAACTACACATGAATATTTTCAAATTTATTATCTACCGTATCATTATCATTATCAAAGGAAATTATTTTGGATTTTTTTTAAAAGATTCAAATAAGTGATTTTTCTTAATAAAAACTCAAATTAAAGAAACTATAATTGTTATAGAAATTATATTAAGTAAATTACTAACCACCTTGATTTTATTGTCTTATTTGGAATATGGTAAATCATGGAAATCATTATTAATTGATGATAAAATTGAAATTCCTCATGAAGAAAAAAATGATTAGCATAGTATTGCAACAATTGAAATAGCAGGTTTGTATGAATCCCTTTATGATTATGGAATTTCAATATATAATAATGTCAATAAAGGTTTTTTGTTTGAAAATCATAGAAATAATGTGATTCCTAAAATATATTATTTAATATGGAAATGATAGAGTCAAAAATTGAAAGACATTGATGAAATATAATTATAGAATATAACTTTCTCAAATTGATCTGAATAATATTAATGATGATTTATTTCAGAGAGATTAAAAAAATAATATGAAATATGTGGTTAATCAATTAATTAAGAATGATAATTTGGTTTTATTATGTTTTCTCAGGAAAGAGTATGAGGTGGGATTGAAATGTGTTTTAAAAAACCCCAATAATTTGAATAAAGGGAAAATAATTTTGTTTGAAATAATATTCTCAAATTGATGGTATTGATTTTGAGGAGTGTTTTTCTACTTTATAAAGTCTTGAAATGATAAGAATAACTATTTTATATCATGTTAATAAATAATATGAATTTATATATAGAAATAAAATCAATAATCATGAATTTTGAACTTGATGAAGAGGAATACATAGAAGAATCTAAGAAATTTACATTTTATGGTGGTATTAATTGATTATAAAATTATAATAAAGTACTCTATGAGATTAAACAATAACATAAAATATGTCATTCAAAGGTAGATATATTTTTAAAGGGCATTAAATTTAATTATCTCAAGTTGGAAAGAATTCATAATGTAAAAGTAAAACACCAAATAAATTTTCATGAATATATTGAATGAAACCTTGAATAAAGATGGATTGATCTTCATTATAGTTTTATTTAGATTGAATTTTATACCTATATCCCTTTTATAACATGTTTCATACTTTTAATCTCATATTTATTTTCATTTCTTAATAAAGGAGGAGAATATGTTTTGATTTTTCTAATAAAAGGTAGTGAATTCATTACAAACATGGTTGAAGACAACAAGGGAAGATAATTGAGGGTAGTTTCCTTTAAGGGGTACAAGAGGATATACCATAATTTACTTTTTTTCAATTCATGTTTCTCAAAAATAAAATTTCTGAGGTTAAATATAAATAGATAAGTGTTTCAATGAATGGGATATTATGGTGTTCTTGAAGAAGACAGAAAATCCCTTTAGATAATTGGTGGAGTATTCTCAATGTAACAATTTTTAGTCAATATAGTATTATTCCTTACACAGGGAGATTATGTTATTTCATACATATTACACCTTATAGAAATGTAGTGTTTATATGGATTGCATTTTAAGAGGGTAATATGAAAATATTTCTATATTTATTGATCCATGAATTATGTAATTTCTTTTTTGTTGAATTTATTATCAATAAAGACATTTATTTTTAAATATTGTACTGAATTTTATAGGATACAATGTAATAGAAATTATATAAATAAATGAGAAATAATAGTGTATTATAATTTACTTAGTCAATATTTATTCTCTAAGGATTTTAGATAATTTTTTTTATGATATAGTGATAGAATATTAAGTTAAGATTGATTCATGGTTTCATCATTATGTTAACATTAAACTATAATTAATTCCACAGTTTTCTGGGATGAGTTCCAGTGAAAGTGAATTTTTAGAGAATTAATAAGAATGGATATGTGACTAACTAAATGTATACGGAATTGTTTTCAAATTTTTTTAACATTCTATATCTTACATAATCATATCATAAAAACTTCACATTTTTTGAAGACAAATTTTACATTTCTATTAATGTTGAGGAGAACCAAAATCACATTTTATTTTTTAGAATATATCATTATTTTTATAACTCTATCATAATTCTGCAATATGATTTTTAATTCAATATAGTTGAGATACTAAAATTAAAGGGTAAAAAATTATTAAACATATTGATAAAATATTCTATAATGATATTTTAGGAATTCCATTATTCATCATTAGGGGTAAAAATTTATTGAAGTTGAAAATCAATGTACTAGAAGAATAATTGAATTATTCCATGTAATTATAAATCACATTTAACTGAATGTTATACATATGTGGATTATTATATTTTTATCACTAATTTTTTGTATTTAAATAAATGATTAGATCAAATATTTTTTGGACCAAATTTTACCAATGCTTTACCCTGGTGAATTTTAGCCCCCCTTGATTTCTAGATCTCTATAAATATTTAATTATTATTTCAGAGACCTTGAAAGATAGCTGGCCTAATTTTAGAAATATAATTACAAGATAAAAAGGGATATTTTTTGATATGATAATTTGTGTTCACTTATATAGAGAATTAACTTCAATTATAGATGAAAAAAATAAGATCATAGTCGTACTTTTTCAAAAAAAAATTATCATTATTCAAATTATTTTGACATTCTTATGTTGTTATAAGAGGATTGAAAACATTGATTATTATAATTCCCTATTACATTTATATTAGGTATGTTTTAATCTGTTATTATGGTTTCCCTTTTTCCCTTTTCCATGTTTTTTTTTTCTGAAAATTCTTTGGGAGGATTCCTATAACAGTGACGTCTAGGATTTTTTCGATTTTAAACATTACCCTATAAGTTATACTATTTTTTGGGATGTTACATGATGTGTTATAGGATTATAGAATCTGTATTGGCTATCACACACATATCATGAACTGAATATATATCATGACTTTTCACACATTATGTATTGGTTATATGTCATGTAATGTGAAAATATTATTTTTAATTAAAAAGGAATTTTTTTTAGCATAACATGAAATGAAATAATTTCAGGATGTGTAAAATAATACATACTATGTAATTTCATAAGTTACATATATTATGATGTCATACGAGTGTTTGAGGCTTCATTCTCTTTGGAATTATTATACTATTAGCTAGAGCTCTTACCCTTGGTGGTTTTGGGTGACTCCCTTCCATTTAGATTTCACTATTTAGAGATTGATTAAAAGGTCTATGATATTTATCTCATCGAGTAATCCATTCTCTTGGTTAATCTTTAGTTTGTGGTTATAGGAATGTTTGAGGTACTGATTGGTAATCAACTTGTGTTTTCTATCTATCCTTTTCAATCTTTTGTCAGGCCTTTTTTTCCAAAGGAAAATCATGTGGATTCCAATACTCATTATCAAATTAAAATTCGGTTATATACGTTCTTGAGGCAGGTGGATCTATTCCAATGTTCTAATTTCTTGAATTTCCTTTTCTTCTAATTGATTCGTTGATATTTGAAATAGGATTTCATGTGTTGGATATGAAAAGGCCATGGGATTGTGTTTAAAAATGTATTTTTTCTTTTGTTACCGGAATTTACATGATTTAAAATGGAAAATATATTTTCAAACACTCAATCATATTGGATTGGCATTGAAATAGTTTTATGAAAATATGATATTGGTTTTAAAAATAGAGATTGAAAAATATTTCATAGTGGGATGCTTTGGTGCATCAAGAAAGACATATAGGTATCCATCATGTCTGTGACACCACATGGAGGTAACTTATTGTATATTGATGAACTATGGTATGCCTCAATATTAGTTGGATCCGATGTTAGGACTTTTCATGCTTGTGAGTGTCTAGTACATATTGTCCCATAGGCTAGAGCTCGGCTGGAAGGTTCATTGTTGTTATAGTTTTTTATTTCATGATATATTATTTCATGGCTGATATATCAAATTTATATTTATGTTTGATATATTTACCTAATTTTTTTCCCAGTATCTGGAAACTATGGAATGCATTTTTGGAATAATCAAGTATTAGTGAAAAAAGGATTTTAAATTGTTTAATTTATAAAAATTCATTTAAAAATGTTTTGTTTTAAATCAAGGAATTATGAATTCTTTTTATTAAAAATTGTATGGGTTAAATGGTGGTATCCTACTGGGATCTATTTATTACACCCTAGTACTACCTTAGGTTGTTTTTAGATCAATTTTCTATGATATAGGTAATTGGAATAGAATTTTGTAGCATCCAGGATTCTATTTACACTTTTGTTTCAGATTTGGGATATTTATGGAGGTGACAGTTGGTCAAATGGAGACTTGTTGTCTAGACATTTCATAATTTTTAGCCTATTTGTTTTAGTTTTAAATCCATTTTGTTTCATCTTTTTTTCTCTCGTTATATTTCTTATTATAGTATATTAATTAATTATTTCATTATTTTTGTTTTGTCCCACCCCATAATGGGCTGACTTGGGAGGTTGGTATGGGTGTCCTTGGATCCTCTATTAAAATTTGGTATCGAAGGGGTTAGTCAGCCTAAAGTGTGTCAGCACTTCCTATGTTGGTAATGTGTCTTGGATAGAATTTAGTAGGATCATCAGGATTCCAAAAGTAGGTGAATAAAAGGGGCCTAGTAGGATATCTCCGACGACTAAATCATATTTTCAAAGGATGGTCAAAAAATATTTACTAAGTCCAAGACCTACTATTTGGGTTCATTACATTAAAATTTATGGGAAATTTGTCTAAAATAATCTATATATAGATTTTTGGGACTTTTTGTCTATTTGGTAATCTAAATAAACTATGTGGAGAGTTTATTTAGATTTAAACGTTCCTTTATACGGGTGTTTCCCTTTTTTAGGTGTAATTCATAATATATTTTGTTCTTATTATTTTTACGATTTTTTTGGAATCATGATTTTGGTTTAATGGTTTTGGAGTTTCTCATTATATATTGGTTATTTTATTGTGTTTAACAGACAATGCCTCCAAGAAGTGATCCTCCAAATACAAGAGGGGAAGCCTCAAGGTAGGTTCTTAAGGTGGATCCTCCAGTGGACTCTTCTTTGGTTGAAGAGGTGATCCCTTCCATTCAAACTCCAGAGTTAGTAGGAAAAGTGAACCTAAGATGTGTAGTGGATCATGGATCAGAATTTACCAAGCTATATTTAGTAGTATTTATTATTGATAAAGGTAACTAAGAATAAGAGGAGTTACATGAACCGATTGAAATGATCTTTAACCTTTTGAAGAATTCTAAAGATGTTGAAGTGGGTTTTTCCTCCTATATTATTGAGGAATCCTGACTAAGATGGTGGGAATCTTGAGTGCATGATAAGTTGCACGATGTTTGTACATAGGTTTATTTTATGAATATCTATAATCATTAGTTTTATCCTACTACATTAAATGTGGAAAATACCCATGAGTTTTTTTTACCTTGGAACAAGTCAAGAAAACTGTAATGGAGTTCTCCACCCATTTTTATGAGCTGGTATATCAGGCACTGGAGCTTGTGACCAATGATTACCTGAAATATCAAAGGTTCAAGATGAGGTTTAGAGACAATATTTGGCAAATTTTTGTTCTTTTCGTCCTTTTGGACTTTGTTGAGGTAATAGATAAAGAATCATTGGACGAGGAATACATAACCCACAATAACTTCTTGAGTGAAGCTTTAGTATTTGGAATGGTTATCCATGGAGATTATTCTGGTTAGGAAGGAAATATAAGAGTGTTTATTTTTCTACAGGACTAGTTTTAGGGGATTTTATAGGAAAAAACATGTCATTTTCTACCAGTGTGGAAGGCATGGTCATTCTAGACCTCATTATATGATGGATCATAGGACTTTTTATCTTCACGAGTGATATGTCCATATGAAGTGTTACTTAGATAAGATGTCCAAAGGCAGTAAGGCATGATCTACTTTCACCAAGGGGTCGAAGGTTCTGGTTAATTCTTCCAAGATTGGAGGGTCTTATTCTATAGACAAAGGGGATGTCTAGGTGGCTATGTGTGGATAACTATATTAAGTAGACTGTGATCCTATGGAATCTGAATCATGGATAGCTACAGTTAGAGGTATGGTGTTTATTTCATCATTATTGGTGCTATTTTGCTTTTGATAAAGGTGATACTCATTCTTCTATATCGTCAATGTTGGTTGACCTATTGGGTTTACATTTGGAACTTATTCCATTTTTCTTGGTAATTTCCAAACCTATTGGAAAGTGGTCTGCATAAGGTTTCAAGTGTTCTGTATGTTGGGCGGTGATAGACAACATTAAGGTTGTTTGGTACTTCTTAATTATTGATCACGATATCGTTAACTTTTTTATTTTCATGGATTGTATGATCAGTGTAAGGGTCTAGATATATTGTTATCATTTTAAGGTATAGTTCTTATCTAATGAAGGGGTCACTAATGTTTTCCAGGGTGAGTTGGAATCTAGGTCGGAAGGGAATATCTGATTGTTCCAAATGAAAATATAATATCATGATCGTTATTAGTGTTCTTTCTTGATTCAGTTGACCCTTTCATAGGTTTTCAAATACCATCTATTGTGTCTGTGCACCCTAAGGTCTCTATGGATTATTTTTCTGGTTTACAACCACATAGAGAGGTTAATATTTCAACTGAACTTCTCCCAAGAAATATGCCCATTTCTAGGATATCCTATCAAATGAAACCTTCTATGATGGTGGAACATACTGTGTTGATTAAGGAAATGAAGGTGAATGGATTTATTATTCATAGCATTTAACCTGGTTTTTTCCCTATACTCTTTACTAAGAAGGCAGAAGAGAGCCCAAGAATTTTTATTGACTGTCAAAGATTGAATCATGTGTCTGTTAAGAATTAGTATTCTTTATACAGAATTGATGATCTATTTGATCAGCTGAGTGGGGATCGTTGGTTTTATAAGATTGGCATGTGATTGTTATACCACCAGTTTAGATTTTGAAAATAGGATATACCTAAAATAGTATTTTTTTGAGTCAATATGTTTATTTTAAGTTTTGGGGTATTCTATTTGGAATCCCTAACGATCCTGTGGTGTTTATTGATTTGATGAATTGAATATTTTACTAATTCATGGAATATTTTTTTGTGTGTTCATAGATGACACCTTTGTGTAATCCAATATAGTGGGGGATCACATATACCATTTGGATATCATTCTTTGAAATTTAGGGAGCATTGTCCATATGGAATGCTTTCCAAGGGTGAGTTTTGGATCTGAGATGTAAAGTTTTGGGGCATGTGATATTTGAGAGAGGAATCTCAATAGATCCAGAATGGTGTAAGAAATTATATCTTTGGAATACCCCATAAATGTGTTTGAGATCTATAGATTCTTAGGTATGGTGGTTTACTATAGATGATTTATTTGTAATTATCAAATCATTCATCTTCAATGAATTCTTAAACATGTAAGGGAGTAAATTTTGAGTGGAATGAAAAGATTTTGAGACCATTTGAGGATATAAATATGAGGTTTAATTTATCATCAATTTTGATTCTTCTGGAACAAGGGTCGGGTTATTATGTTTTATATGATTCTTCTGGTATAGGTTTGGGTTGTATTTTGATGCAGGGGAAACAAGTTGTGGCTTATGTCTCTCACCAGTTATTCTCCCATGTGATAAACTACCCTACACATGATCTTTATCGGGTAGATGTTATTCATGCATTCAAAACATGACGTCACAATCTCTTTGGAGAATGATTTACTATATAATCTGTTCAAAATATCCGGAAGTATATTTTTACCAAGAGAGATCTGAACATGTGATAAATACACTAGGTTGAGTATCTTTAGCGCTTTGATTTTGATATCGTATATACCCTCAATAAATATAATGTCGCAGCTGATGAGTTGAGTATAATATTACCAAAAAAACCATAATAGAATCAGTTGAGACTTGGTCTCTAATGAGTTTGTTTTCTTATATGAGGCTGGGAGTGAAAGATGATGGTGGAAGGGTGGTTTTAGATTCAAGAAACATTGAATCATATTTTGGTGAGTTCATTCAACTTTAGAATATAATAGGAAATGTTAATAGACACTTAGGAGAGATTTTAAATACTAGGAGGAGCTTGTTCTAGTTTCCTCAGTCTCTTAGTGGAGCATTGTGCTTCTATAGCACATATGTTGTTATATTTTCCTTGATATTGGAGTTTCTAGACAGTGTACAGTGGTCTTTTTGGTATCTGCACCATAGGGATACAAATATGTTACCTGATTTGAGATGTTTGTATTTATGGTCCGGTATGGTGAAGTCAGTTTCAGATTTTTACAACACAGTCTCACTTGTCAATGATTTAAGGTGGAACACTATATAAATGTTTTCATATTTCATCCTTTAACCATTACGGTGTGGAAGTGAGATCTTATTTTCATGGATTTCAACATCAGATTACAATAGAATCCTAGTGGGAAGGATACAACTTGAGTGATATTTGATAGAACCACTAAATCAATATATTTATTACAAATAATGGAAACAATGCGAGTGAAAAATCTTGGGGACTTATATTTATGAGAAATTGTGTAACTTCATGGGGTTACCTCTGTAATTGTTTTTGATAGGGACTAAGGTTTATGTCTATATTCTAGAATGGTTTTAAAGACTCAAAGTGTTCCTAGTTAAAATTTATCATGTGTTATCATCCATAGATGGATGAACAAATATAGAGGACTATACAAGTTCATGAGGATATGTTTCGGGCATTCGTGTTTGATTTTGGTGGATCTTGGGACATGAATTTTCCTTGGGATTAATTTTCCTATAAAAATAGGTATCAGTATTCAATTAGGATTTATACCTTTGAGCATTTTTATGTGTGTCCATATCGATATACCATGATATAGGAAGAGTTGGAAAAATGGTTCGTAGATGGGTCAAGTGTTGTTCATGAGACAATAGAGATTGTGCAGTGGATCCATATGCATTAGATCGTGGATCATATTCATCATAAATCTTATTCAGACCATTTTTGGCAGCCACTAGAGTTTAGGGTTGGTGATCATGTCTTTTTTACAGTTCTACCTCTCTTATTACATCATTGATTAGGTAATCTTGGGAAGTTTCCACTAATGTTTTTGGGCCCCTTTGAGATCCTTGAGCAGCTGGGGAGGACGACCTAATGGTTGTTTTTACTATATGGATTGAATTATCTACACAATTTGTTTCCTATTTCCCAATTGAGAAAGTATATACCTGATCCTTTCTGTGTTATTATATGGGAATATAATCATCTTGATTCTAATACAGATTCGGTGGATCATCCAGTTCAGATTTTGGATTTCCAGGATAAGGTACTATGTGGTAAAAAGATCCCCCCTGGGTTGATCAATATGGTAGGAAAAAAATGATCACCATGGGACATGGAATTTGGAGTCATTGATGAGGCCACAATTGCATTATATTTTTACAGATCCAGGATCTTGAGATCTTTATAAGGAAAAAAATATTTTATGGTGGGGAGATTGTAATGCCCCCTTACCATTTTAGGCATGTCTTAATCTATGCTTATGGTTTCCATTTTCTGGCCGAGTTTTTTCTGACCAGGAATTGGGAGGATACCTTTGATATTCAAGTAAGGTATTTGTTGTATTTTCATCATCAACCTACCATTTTTTCTATTTTTTTGGAAGTTACCTGATGTGTAATGGTATTACATGATATGTATTGGGTATTTGACACATCCCATGAACTGAATACACATCATTAGTTTTTACAAGTCATGTAATGGTTACATTTTTTTATGTGAAAATATGATTTTTAATTTAAAAGGAAATGACTTTTTTTGGTGTAATGTAAAGTTAAAAACTTTCATAATGTCTAAAATATTATTTTCTGTGTAATTCCATGAGTTACATATTTTAGGGTTTCATATGAGTGTTTAAGGCTTCATTATCATTTGGGTCCTTCTTCTATTAGCCAAAGCTCTTACACTAGGCATTTTTGGGTGACTCCATTCCATTTGGATCACTCTATTCATCGATTTATTAGAAGGGTTAGGCACTTCATCTCTTTAGGATAGCCTTTCTTATGGTTTCCCTTTCATTTGTGGTTGCAGCAATGTTTGTGGTAGGTATTGGTAATCGAGTTTGGTTTTTATCAATCCTTTTTTGTATTTTATTGTATGTTGTCTTTCGAAGGTAGAACCTATGGATTTCAATCCCCATTATCAAAGTCAGTTGGGTTTTTTATGTTCTTATGGTAGGTGGATCTGTTCAAGTGTTCAAATTTCTTGAATATTTTCTTGTTATTATTGATTCCTTGTGATTTTAGATCGTATTGAATGTGTGAGAAATTTAAATGGCATGGTTTAGTGTTTGAAAATGGGTTTTTTCTTTGAAAAAGAAATTCAATTGATTTGAAATTGATAATATATTTTAAAACCATGAAGATTATTTATATATCTATGAAATGGTTTTATAAAAATATGAACTTGGTTTAAAAATAGATTGAAAAACATTGAAAAATAAGAATCTTTGGAGCATCAATAAAGATACATAGGTAGCCTCAGTGTGTGTGACACCACTAGGAGGAAATCATTATTAAATAGATGGAATGTGGTTGGACTCGATATTAGTTGGATCCAAATTTATGTCTTTTGAGGCTTTTGGGTTTCTAGTACATTTTTTCCCATGAGCTAGAGCCCAACTAGAAGGCGAATTGTTGTTTTGGGTTTTTCATTTCATGATATATTATTTCATTGATGATTTATGACATGTATATTTATGTTCAACATCATTAACTACATTGTTTCTGGCTTTGGGAACTATGGCAGGAATTTTTTGAAATCTTAAGGATTGTTTGAAAAAGTATTTATATTTTTTTATTTAAAAAAAATCATAAAAAATTATTTTTTAGAGATTGGTCTTGTGAATTTTTATTAATAAATGTTTTATATAATCCTTGGTGGTATCCTTATGGTCCCAATTTATCACACCCTATATCTTCATGAGGGTGGTTTTAGATCTTTTTTCATAGGATATAGGTAAATGGAAGAGAATTATATAGCATTTTGGTTTCTCTTAATGTTTCTATTTCAGTTTTGGATTATTTTTGGAATTTATGGTTGGTCATATGGATAATTGTTATCTATACATGTATTTTTTTACATTGGTTGAAATTTTTGTTTTCTTATATACAAGAATTATTTCTTTATCTCTGTTTTACCCCACCATGTAATGTGCTAACATGGGTGGTTGGTTTCATTGTCCCAAGTTGTTCTATTACAATTATTTAGATACATAACTTTGAAGAGTTCGTGATTATATCCCCACTTCATTATCTTACCATTGATAAAAAGGGAAAGGTCATAATGAATTGTAAAATACCCACAAATAATAAAGTGAAAGATACTTATAAAGTGTTGGTGAACCTTGTAAAAACATTTATTCAAATTATTTTTATTCTTAGTTCGTTATAAATAATAATTTTATAGGTATAATAGAGAATAAAATACACTGAAATTCACCATGTGCAATTATTTTAGCAGGAAAATATTATTGGTCACTATTTCACCCCATCCTTTGATATTTTCACCCCTTATTTTTTGTGGGAAAAGGTGAGACTTTTCTTTCTTGCATTGTGTGTCGGTGTTTAAATTTTCCCATATGAGAACTACATGAAGACCGTAGAATGGTATCTTGAATAAGGGAGGGATATAGAAACATGTGAGCGCTTTTGTGAATAGCTAACAAGAGTAGGATTTAGTATTATGGAAAGTGGCACCAGAAAATCATATGCAAGAATAGGTGAATATATATTTCCATTCATAGAATACAAAAGTATTTTATTTTTTTTTCAGTACAAAAATTCAATTGGCCTACTATTTAAGAATAAATTGAAGGAATTTGATCCATTGGAAATATACGACATCTCAATATGGGCCTTTGATCCCCCAAAAATTTCTATTTTAGATTCACTTCACCTACATGTCATTTTATATTTATAGGGTTCCTAATGGTTTCATTCCATTACTAGTGAGGGTGGATAATGTTTTACCTTATTGTGTAGCTAGAGTGTGGGTGGTTTTATAGTTTTTAATACCTTCAAACATAATTAATACTATATTAGTTTTAATTGATTCTTTTATTATTAGGAATATTAGTTATGTCAAAAATTGTACTGGATCGGGTTTTCTCTAATTAGGACTTAGATATATTTTTATTTTAAAATTATATAGACCTTTTTAGATGTAAAATTGAATGTTTACCATAGAAAATAACCTCATAAAAATCATTTTTTGGTTTCATTGGTTCTAAATTATGATTTTTACCCCTAGATTATATCAGTGTGGAAAATAAAGTGTTAAAGAGCCTCAAAAATAATATTATAATAATATTATATTATTTATAGTATGAGTTCATGCATATTGGACAAATGATTATATATTTAGAAGGTAGTCTATGGTTCAAAAACTAAAACCATGGTTAATTCCAGATTGTGGGTTTTACATGATGTGTAAAATAAGTTTTTTTCATATCATGTCCTATAAGGGTACACAGTCTTTGAAAAAATAAAAAAAAAGATTAATTAAAACAAATACATTTAATTATTTATTTGGAATTGTCCAAATTATTCTTATATAAACCCCCCTTATGCTAATCTCTAATATTATCCATATAACCCAAGAGATAATGAGAAATGAAAAAACGACCACAATATTTGATGTTTTCCAAATTATTTATTTGGAATTTTCCAAAGTGATCTTAGATAAATTTCACCTTAATATAATTTCATGGGATTGAACAATGAGCTTTCTGATTATTTCCAATGATGATGAGACCAGTTTATCCCTCACGAAAAATTGATACAAATTGGTTTAGGGTGATTATTTTTATTTTTTGAGTTTTTATTAGTGAGTTTTATATTGGATTGTGAAATAAAATCACATTTTCTCATTAATGGGTTGGTTATTTGTTGATTATTTTTATTTTATGAATGAAAGAAGGGAATAGATGGTGTTTCTAATGGTGTTTTATTGAATCGACATGGAACTACATATAAGCCTATTCAGTAGGTTGGATGTTCTAATTTTATTACCATTCAATGCATTGGATTGGATAATAAGAACACTTGTGTGTTGGTATAATCGACAGATGAGTTTTTTGTTGTTGTGTAAGGGTATTATCCTTCACAAACTGATGACCAAGGTTGAATTGTGAAACCATTGTCTACAGAATTTCAGGATATGTTCTATATGATGATTTTCCTAAAAAATTTGATGTTCAGTAGGGAATGGATTATATTTAATAGATTCATAATGTATTCATTTCTTTATGAGTGTCTCAAAAATTGGGTAATTTCTTAGATTATGGAAGTGATAATCTGAAAAATTAATCTTATTGGACACCGTTCATCTCTAATCCATCAACATTGGTGATCCTATTTCCTTTAAGGAAGTTGTACAAAATGGAAAAGGAAATATAGTCAGTAGTGATGGTTTAGCTCTGATTCCTCTATAAATAAGGCCATTGAAGGATTGCTCCAATTTTTATAGGAATGTTTCTACCATGTTATCCTCTAAATCATTAAGAATACAGCTCACTCTGGATCATCAAAGGTCCAAGGAGAGGCTCCTTGGGATTCACAATCAAGGGAATTCAAATTCAGAGTGGTATATTACTACTCATGATGATGGTTTTGATTATAATTATGACAATAATCCTTTTTTATCCATAGTTTTATTTTCTAGATGAGGGAATTTTTTTTGGTACGACCTAATCTCTTTTCTTGCGTTTTTATTCTCCTTTTCTTTCACCTTTAATAAAAGGATAGGAGCTTCCACTTCTGGATATAACTTTTTTAATTTTAATGTGATGCATATTATTTATCAATTATTATCTAGAAACCATTTCAAATTCTTATGGTTTATATATGGTGGTTAATTAATTGGATGTTAATTAATCATCTTAAATTTTTTTTATTGATATTCATTCCATATTGTTGTTAATGAAGAGTGAAATATGAGATTATACTTCTCCATAATTATCTGTTGTTGTTCTTTTAATTTCCATTATATTCCATTATAATTCATGTGATAATTTTGAGTCACAAACCTTACCGGTTTACAAGTATAGTGAGGGGTTGGTGTGAATATCGTCCTTAGATATCAGGGGTGCCTTGACAAGGCATGGCCTTTGGCATGGGGGATGGTGGAAGGTCTCTTGGAACAATACCAAATGGCGGAAAAAAATTTAGTGTATGGTAAGAAATTTCATGATGTTACATTGGTATAGGAATACTTGTTTAGGGTTAGGTATAATGAACTTCCTGGGGGAATAAGAAGATAATATGAGGCATGAAAAATAAATAAATTATATATAAATAAATACAGGTGGCATGCTTGATTAGAGGGGGAGTGTTTGATAGAAGAATTCGACCCCCTATGGAAATAATTCTAATAGAATACATTTGTAAATATATATCTTGATTAAATAATAAAAACATAATAGTTTTATGAGATATTAATGTGTGGATGTTATAATGATAATAATTATGATGACTCATTAGTTCCCAACAAATCCCTTAATATTCCAAAACCGTTGTTTTCTCTAAAAATAGGAATTCTATCCCTTTTATTAGATATTGTATGGATTAATCTCAATTGTTATATTCAATCTCATGTACTCTATATATATAGTGATATATCAATGAATTGGTGATAAAGTTTATCCCCTTATGAATTTTATCTACTTCTCTTGTCTATTTCATTGCATCAATATTATTTTTTTCATCTCCATATGTATATTCAACATTATGTTTCATCAATGATGTGGTTTCCCTATGATCAATACCAAGTTTCTAGTTTTGATATGATTCATGATTTCAATCATCATTTAATAGATTGAACAATACATTATTATTATGATCATCTTATACTCATTTCACATCAAAATACATTTTTCATCAATGTAAGATAATTATTACATGAAAAATGTATGTCTTGTCTTTTTTTAGACATCCTTCTTTTAGAATTATTTAAATGATGTCAGATTAATTAACCGTCTATAACATCACGACCCATACTAAGAGATGAACATTTCAAGGAACATATGAGATAAATAATTCTTACTTGTGTTATATTTTATGTTAATAATTGTAATTAAAAATTATTATTATCAACATCTTCCTTGCAACATATCAGGTTTTTGAACGAGTCATTTTCTCTGGATAAATTTGAATTTTATGTTGGTGGATAGGAAAAATTTAATTTTTTGGTTTTGGGATGTAAACTCAAGAGTTAGAACGTGATTCATGTTTATTTTTTATGTATTTTAAGGATCTATGAGTTCCTCGAGTGTTTTAATGGGTTTTGGTAGTGTCATTCTCTAAAAGCCACGATTTTTGAAAGAGTGATAGTGGTGAAAAGTTAACACACGATTTGCCTAACTGTGTGGCCTAAACCATGTGGCATGATTTATTAAGGGGAATGGTTTTATAAAATAATGTGGACGATTATATGAAATTATGCACTGGAGTTTGTGTGTTCAATGTAACCTGCAATATTGGTGCATGGTTTGTCAAACAGTGTGACCAGACCATGCAAAGTGTCAATCTTTTTTCCAGTGAGCACCACACTGTTGGAATAGGGGTTTTCAAACTATGTATCCTGACTATGCATGGTTTCTATATTTTGGATATATGGAACAATACAATAAGTACATGGTTTTCTAAATGGTGTGGAAACTGTGTGGTTCTTTAAATATAAAAAATGACTATTTTCCACCACATTATTTAGAAGGATTTTTCATCTTTTTCTCCTCCCACGTGAAGCCCCCAGGCGACATGGAGCACTCCCTCTCTTTATTCCATGATTTGGCCTCTTTCATATTTTATAGATCTGATTAAAGATCTATTAGTGGCTATTCCTTCCCCTTTATGAGTCTTTTAATTCTCAATCTTCTATTTCTCTTTTTGCTGACCATACAGAATAATAAATCCCTACAATAAGAATTTCCATATATTCAGGGAGTTTGTCTAAAAATCTGCTTTCTTTTAATATGGATTCAATTATAGGATTGTATTCAATGTCCAAACACATAATATTATATGTTTTGTGGTTCCTAGATTTTTCCTTTAATATATGGGTGTTATTGGGTGTATTATTAATGAAAGGAATATGGGTTGTTCGGGTGAAACCCTTAATATATTAATGATTATCATTAAATTTTTTAATTGATGTTATGGGATGTTGTTGGATATGGAATAGTATATTTAAACATGCCAATAAGATTATGTGGCTTTTGACCAATCGGTATAGTTATGGTGATTGTTCAAATTAATTAATTAAATTTGATATGAATAAATTGCTTCCATGGGAATTTGATGGGCATGGATGGAGGTATTGGGTGGACATTGATCACTAGTTTCAGGTGACATGGTTAATCGGTGTTGAGGTGATGAGGTCATTAGGACAAGGGCATATACCATGGGACATGGGATGGTGTTGACCATCGAGACTTGGGAAACATGGTCCCATGTGCGAATGATGTTTCTGAATGGTGTGTCTTAGGAAATGTTCATTATTTATTCTTATCATTGTTGGTCGACAATGTTTTTGGAGTCAAGTTCACACAAATAGGACTTATTTGAGGTGGTTTTGGCGATTTTTTGTGGGTGGAGGCCTCTGTAGATATAGCGTCAAAGGTGTAGTGTTGACCATTAGTTATGGAGAGGGTTCTCACTATTGGAGGCCATAAGATATGGTGATGAGACCATCAGTTGGGGGATGAGGCTCTCTTTTAAATTGGGATCGATAGGCTGGGATTACAGGGGGATGAATATAATTGTGCCTTAGTATAATAACCCAAGCCTTATTCATATATCATTACATTATTTTAAGCATAATTATACATTAGATTATAAGCCAAGGATTATTAATTCTTGTGTCTTGGAAAACTAGGTACATAAAACATGAAACATGGGGCTAGAAAAAGAACTTATTTATTTAATCTTCATATAGAGCACCTAACTTGATTTGAGCCCATATATCTACATAGGGCACCCTGGGGAACACATGAACAAAGGGATGAGTTAAAAATCCCACTAAGGGAAAGAACATAAGGATACGTCTTAAGCACATGAGTTAGGAGGCATGACATAATGATATCCAAAGCAGGGAACATATAAAATCATATCATATGAGCATGTTATCATATAAACATGGAATCATATAAATATGGAAGAATCATAAAACATTTATTTAGTACGTGTCAAGGCTAACCACCAATCCCATTTCCCATTTTAGTATGGGTCAAGGCTAACCACCAATCCCAGTTTACATCGCATCTCATGAGACTTAACTTTACCCAATGCATTGGAGCTATATCTAGATGCACCCATATCAACATTTTCATGAATATTATTTCCACATAAATAATCATACATAATCAAACATATATAAATATAAGGGTACCCAAGGAAAGAAATGGGTACCATAATCATGACATAAAGCATAACCGATGAGTGCATCATGAAAGTGTCCCTAAAAGAAAGGATTTAGATCATAAATGGATGTTAATAATGTAAAATTGGAAAATAAAATGGTAATATATGTCAAACACAAGTGAAAATATATAAGAAATTTTTTTTAGAGACATTAGCATTAAAACATTTTTGGGTGTTTTTAAGGAAAATACTTTAGAAATTTTAAAATAGAAAAGAGGAAAATCTATGATATAAAACAAGAGTTTAACCAATAAGGGTTTAATAATAAAAAGACATATTTTATAAGGACAATTTTGGCTTAAAATGGAAGATAGAGTGCACTTTAAATTGGGTAAAAATTCAGGAAGTTCCCTTAAAACTGGTTTTCTTATCAGAAATTTCTAAAGAGGGATTATTTTAAAAACATGTATATACCCGAAAGAAAGTGATAAAAGGGTCCTCATAAAATAATTTTTACTACTAAAAAGAATTTAGAATATTCAAAAAAAGATAATATAACTCCATTTTGATATAAATAAAGATAAGGCAACCCAAAAGAACAAAGGAGGTTCAGGTAGATTTTGTTACGGATTATCGACATGGTGTCAGGTGAATGTAAGAGGGATTGATGAGAGAGATAAGGGGTTTATCATCACTTATAAAACATGAGGGAAGTATGGGGGAGGTTTGAAAACATATGACATCATTAGAGATTACACAAAAAATGGCATAACATAGAGGAAAATCTTGAGTTAAGAGTGAAATAGAGAGGATCCTTAACCTTAAATCTGTTAGTGTTCTCCACTTGTTATTATAGACCTGAATAAAAAAATTAGGTTTATTAATTAATAATTCCATAACCTATTATATATGTAATTGGTTTTTTATAATAATTTTATGTTCATTTATAACCTTTTTGATTGGTTATGAGGTTAAATTTCATTGTTCGGGCTCATTTGTTTACTTTGTTTTAAATGACCGGTTCGCTTATATTCATGTTTAGATAAACATGAAGGATTAAAGTAGTAGTATATAATTGAGATTATATTCTATAAGTGAACATATAAAATATTACATGTTTTTAAAAATAATTTGGTTACTTAGAGTGAATTCAAATTGTTATATAATACCTCAGCGATAACCGTTTTTGTTAAACGGTGGGTTGGATTACAAAGAACATGTTTTGATTTATAACTTAATACCATTTGTAAAAAATAATTAAAAAACGAAAAATAGGATATATTAAATATATAATAATCTGGTTCAACCATATCACAAATGGTTTCATTACCAAAACTAAAGATGATAATAGAAATTGATAAACTGTTATCCATGAATGTGCCAAATTAAAAGATCTCAAACAATGCTTTGATTTCTTTCAAATAAAAGGTAGGGAAAGGAGAGAAGATAATGAAATATACCACTAGTATAAAAAAATTATAGTAAATTTATTTCATGGGAGTTATCATACTATTTGGGTGAAGTGAGGTGAGGAAAGAATCCAAAAGAAAATAACATAAAAGAAATGAAGGAATTGGAAAGAGGAATTTACCTCTTGAGACTTCCTCCTTTGAGAATCTATTAAGGGGAGAGTTTTTGGTATTTTGAAGAGTTTTCGGGATTTTGGACGTGGTGGAGGATCTTGTGGAGAGATTTGGGATGAATATTGGTAGGGATAAAGGCTTGAGAGTAGTGAAGAGAAGAGTGAGTGAGGGGGGGGTATAGTGGAGGAGAGGAGGGATTTCATAATATTATAATCATTAGATTATTATTTCTTCAAAAGACATATAATAATAATAATTTGATGAAGAAGAATAGTAATAAATGCATGTGACATCTAACCAAAGATCATTTTCATCATCCAAGACTCATGCATGATACAGAATTTAATATTTTAGCATTTATTGTGAATTATCGGATTTTACTATTCATAAAAATTCAAGTATTTTAGAAAAATCTCAAAAAATCACCCTAACCATTTTTCGACGCGTAGAATCAAAAAATTAAGTCCATTTTTCAAAAATAATTTTATAATTACTATTAATTTAATATTTAATTAAAATCATAATTTGTTATTAAAAACTTGTTTTAAAACATTTATTTACTTATTCTAAAATATAGGTATATCATACTTTCAACATGAATATTATTTATATATTATAATTGGTAAGGTTACTATTCATTAGGGTATATCACTATTAAAAAGGGTATGTTACTATTCATAAGGGTATGATAATATTCACCAAAAATTATGTTTTTCTTATCAGACTCGAAATAACTTATTGATTTCAACCATGTTTGTCAAATTTTCAAAATTCCAAACACCGAAGTGACAAAATTATGTTTAATGGACACTTAGAACTTAGTAGTTCATTATGTTGTGTTTTCATGTGATTATATGAAATACTTAGAAGAAAGTAATTTCGATTTTTAAAACATCGAGTTGTTACAATCTTACCCCCTTAAGAAATTTTTCCCACAAATATTTTTATTTTCTATGCCATAAACAGGTGGGGGTACTTTTATTTCTTTGCTTCCTCCAGTTCCCATGTGTCCTCTCCATAATTATGGTTTCACCATAGTACCTTGACCTGATGCATAGTCTTGTTGCATATATCTTTGTCAATATGATCCATGATCTTCACTGGATACTCCTCATAGGAAGGATCATCCTCCAACTCTACCACCTGTGATGAGAGTACATGTGAAGGGTCGGGTATGTACTTATTTAAGAGGGATACATGAAAGACATCATGTAATTTCGACATGGTAGGTGGATGTTCCATTCGATAGGCCACAACCCCGACTCAATCAAGGATATCGAAGGAGCCAATGTACCAGGGCCGTAACTTCCCTCTCTCCCCAATCTTCATGACCTTCTTCCATTGAGATATGCATATAAATACCATGTCTCCAACTTTTAAGTCAAGGTCTCGTCGATGATTATCTGCATAACTCTTCTATCAACTTTGGGCTACCTTCATATGATGCTGAATGGTTTTCATCTTCTCCACCATTTCATCAACCATTTATGGTCCTAGCAGCTTACGCTCATTGACTTCATCCCAACACACCAGTGTTCTGCACCTTTTCACATTATGGTCTTTATATGGTGCCATTCAGATGCATGAGTGGAAACTATTGTTGTATGGGAATTCAACCAGTAGAATATGTTGGTCCCATCCTCCTTCGAAATCCATAGAACATGCTCTCAACATGTCTTCCAGTGTCTGAATAGTTCGCTCAGATTGGACATCAGTTTGAGGATGATAGGTTGTACTGAAGATCAGTTCAGTGCTTAGAGCATCTTGGAGAGTTTTCCAGATCATTGAGGTGAATCTTGGATCCCGATCGGATACTATAGATAGTGGTACTCCATGAATCCTTACAACTTCTTTGAGGTAAATCTATGCAATTTGATCAAATGATAAGTCCTCTCGAATCATAATAAAGTGAGCTGTCTTCGTAAGACGATCCACAATGACCTATAGAGCATTGTTTCCTCGGGATGTCCTTGGAAGTCCAGTGACAAAGTCCATGGTAATGTTCTTCCACTTCCATGCTGGTATGGTTAGTGGTTGCATCATCCCCTTAGATGTTTTCCTCTCAGCCTTCACTTGTCAACACACCAAGAAGTTTAATGTATATTCAAAAATATTTCTTTTCATATTGTACCACCAAGTTATTTCCTAGAGATCTTGACACATCTTTGTTCTCCCTGGGTGGATAGAGAAAGTCGAGCTATGTGCATCATTGAACAACTCTTTCTTTATCTATTTATTGGTTGGTATACATAATCATGTCCCAAATCATACAACAACTTCCCCATCAAGTTTTAAATCGGAGGATTTCCAATTTCTGATATCTTCCACCCTTTTCTGAATTTCCACATCTTTTCTTTGACCATCCTTTATTTTCTCCAAGAGGGATGGTTATGAAATCATTTGGGAAAGGATTGATGATGTTCCTCCCATAATGATTCCCATGTCCATTCTTTGAAAATCTATGAATATCAGATCCTTTTCAATTCTCATCGTTGATAAAGTTGCATGATTCTTTCTACTTAGAGAATCAGCCACCTTGGTTGCGTTACTGGGATGGTAGTGGATTGTGTAGTAATAATCCTTGACGATATCTATCCATCTTCAAAGGAACATATTAAGCTCTTTCTGTTTGAATATATTTTTGAGACTCTTGTTGTTAGTATATATCTCACACTTCTCCCCGTAGAGATAATGCTGCTAAATTTTCAATGCAAAAATCACCGTCGCCAACTCCAGATCATGAATGGGATAGTTTTTCTCATGTATTTTCAGCTACCGTGCGGCATAAGCAATCACTTTACCATTTTTAGTTATCACAAAGCCTAATCTTTTCCTAGAAGCATCACTCTACCCCATAATGAGTTATCCACTTGTAGAGAGTGTGAGTAATGGAATTGTGATAATCCTCTTTTTAAAATCCGTAAAATAGTCTTCACATTGCTGTGTCAAGACAAAATTTACTCCCTTCTATGTTAGCTTGGTCATTGGGTTTGAAAATTGTGAAATGTTTTTCAAAGATCTTCAATAATACCCAACTATACCCAAAAAGTTGCAAGTCTCTTTTAAAGAAGTTATCCATGGAAACTCTTTAACTTCCTTCATCGTAGAAGGGTCCACATTTATCCCTTTGCTGGTGATAACATGCCCAAAAAATGATACATCTTCCATCCAAAACTCACATTTACGGTAATTTTCATACAACATCTCCCTTAGTAAAGTATTTAAAATAGTATTCAAATGATCCTCATGTTCCTCCTTTCTCTTGGAGTATATCAGAATATCATCAATAAATACTACCCTAACTTTTTCAAGGTAATCTCCAAAGACTCGATTCATTAAATCCATGAAAAATGCTACAACATTAGTGAGTCTGAAGGTCATCACTATGAACTGATAGTGTACATACCTTGTTTGAAAGGAAGTCTTGAGAATATCTTCTTTCCTCACCTTGAGTTGGTGATATCTTGACCGAAGTTCCACCTTAGAGAAATAACTTTCCCCACAAAGCTGATCGAACAATTCATCTATCTGTGGAAGGGGATACTTGTTCTTTATCATGATTTTATTAAGATCATGATGATCAATGAAGAGGATAATTGATCCATACTTATTCTTGTTGAAGATGATTGAAACACCCCATGGTGAAGCACTCAGGCATATAAAACCCTTCTCCATATTCTCCTATAACTGCTTCTTCATCACTTCCAACTCTATGGTGGCCATTCTGTAAGGTGTCTTTGAGATATGCACAGATCCATGGATAAGTTAAATTGAGATGTCAACCTCTCGGTTAGGAGGAAGACCAGGAAACTCTTCAGGGAATACATCAGTGTAATCCCTCATGATGGGTAGGTCTTGAAGCATGATTATATCCTTTCCCCAATAATTTGAGCTAGATATGCTTTCTCACAAAGAAGCAATATCCAAACATGATAAGAATATTCTAAAAGAGGATCATTTTCCTCCTTAAACTTTTAATTAATTGGAGGATACTTTGGGATGTGAAAAGTGATCTCCCTTTCCCAAAAATTGATGTTGGACTTGTATAAAGATAGCCAATCTACACCAAAGATAGCATCAAACTCCACTAAAGAATGTATAATGAGATTTTCTTGGAGGTTCTGTCCACAAACGTTAACCGGAGAAGAGTTATAAACCATGGACGCAATTATATCCACATTCATTGTTGTCACTGATAACTTTTCCTCCCAATTTTGAGGTGGTGTTTGAATAGTTCTTCTAAACATGCTAGATATGAAAGAATACATAGAATCTGAATCAAATAGTACGTTTGCTATTATTGAATGAATAACTAACATACTGGTCACCACATCATTTTCTGGCTCCACCTCATCACTAGTGATAACATAATCCCTTTCTTATTGCCTTGGAGGTTGTTGTTGATTTTCTTTGACAACCATCGACTTTGGGAAATTGTTCACATAATGCCAATGCTCGTTGTATTTTTAACAGTACAGTGTAGGCTGAGTGTTGATCTGAACCATGCTTTTATCTTCCAAATTAGTGGTATTTTTCATATCCCTTCGGTATTTCATGTCTAGACGACCAAGCATTCAAAATTTTAAGAAATTCTTGGTTACCTTTAGACAGTTACCTAGATTCTTCTTCATGCAAATTTTACAAGGGGAAACATCGGGCCTTTTTCTATCATAGGATTTGTTTTAAGAACCACCCATGTTGTTCTCCATTTTCCGCTTCTTTTCATGGGACCACCAGACCACTGAGAGTATCCAATCTCCATTTCAACCTTGAGGGCACAACATACAATCTCCTCATAACTGTTGAAGTCTCAAATTGCTAACGCTTTTTGTAGACTCAGCTTTGGTCCGCTAAATAATAAATCCACATTGCTTTAGGTGTTCATGAAAAATCCAGAGGCATACCATGAATGCCTTTTAAGGTTTGATTCATACAACACAATGGAATCATATTCATTCTTCTTGTGTCTAAGGAAATCTCTTTCCATCTTGAGATGGAGGGTTCGAGGAAAATATTTGTTAAAAAAATCCTCATGAATTACTCCCAATCCATGGAACCAATTCCTCTTTCAAATTTGTATTATGGATCAGTTTCATCCACGGAATATCTTCCCCATCAAAATGATAGACCACTAATACAACCTTATCTTCTCCCGAGCACTGGAGGATGTAAAATATCTTTTCAATGGATTTAGTCAACTATTCTACAAGGAGTGGATCAGAAGATCCTCTAAACATGGGAGGCCTTTTCTATATTAAGTATTCTACATCAAATTTCTCTTTCATTGGAGGAGGAGGGAATTCCACATGATTCAAGTTATTATTCATAACTAAATCTAGTTAATATATTACTTCTCTGAAGTTTTGTGCACCTGCTCCTGTCATATTAGCCATATCCTTAGAGAAAAATTAACATTGCCTATCCCATTGGTTGTTGGAACATGTTTTTCTATTTCCCACCATTAACTAAGAAAAATAACGTATAAGTAGAGGTCTTTAATACATAGAAATTGAGAATAAAAAGGAAACTTTGAACATAAAAGGATAAACATATAAAGAAGAAGTATATCCTAACTTGTGATTCCTCAGGTTTAAATCTAGGTTATCCTCGATCAACTTCTTAAAATATATTCTTATGGGATTATTATTATTATTTTTCCATTAATAATGGTTTGTACCAAACTCATGAATCTACCAAAGCATATATACCATGAGTTTCATAACCAAGAGTGTAGTGATTCCCATTGTTGTGTACTAGGATACCCTAGGTCATGCCCAAAACACCTTGTCGTAGTTTTCACTCCTAGGTAATCTGTTCCATATCCACCTCTACCTGCTCATGTCCATATAAGGATGTATTTTCTTGATAAACCACTTAATAAATACTCACCAAAATTTAGAAATGTTATCATATGATTATTATCATCCTTAAGGTTGTCACTATGGTTCTCTATTCCTAATCTCCAAAAATAACTAGACCATCCTCTGATACCAACTATAGTGACTGAAGACTTTTTCCTATATCATACATGATTTTAAGCATAATTATACATTAGAGTACAAGCCATGGATCGTTAAGTCTATTGTCTTGGAAGACTGAGTACATAAAACATAAAACATGGGGCTAAAAAAACTTCTTTATTTAATCTTCATAAAGAGATCATAACTTCCTTTGAGCCCTTACATTTTCAAAGGGTACCCTGGTGAACACATGAATAAAGGGATGAGCTGAAAATCCTAGTAAGGGAAAGAACATAAGGATACCTCTTAGGCACATGCATTATGATTCATGAAATAATGATATCTAAAGCATGGAATATATAAAATTGTATCATATAAGCATGTCATCATATAAATTTGGAATCCTATAATTGTTAAAGAATCATAAATCATTTCTTTATTATGGGTCAAGGATAACTGCCAATCCTATTTCCCATTTTAGTACGAGTCCAGGCTAACCGCCAATCCCATTTCACATCGCATCTCCTGAGACATAAATTTACCCAATGCATTGGAGAACTATCTGGGTGAACCCATCTCAAAATTTTCAGGAATATTATTTCCACGTAAATAATCAAACATAATCAACCATACATTAAAATAAGGGTACCCAAGGAAAGAATTGGGTACCACAATCCTGACATAAAGAATAACCAATGGGCATATCATAAAAGTGTCCATGAAGGAAAATATTTAGAAAATATATGGAAATTAATAAGGTAAAACATGCATATAACAAGGTAAGATATTTCAAACATATGTGAAAACATATAAGAAATGTATTTTAGAAACATTAGCATAAAAACATTTTTGTGCGGTTTTAAGGAAAATACTATAGGGATTTTAAAATAGAAAAGAGGAAAATATATTATATAAAACCAAAGTTGAACCGAGAAGGTTTTCATTATAAAAATAATTATTTTATAAATAAAATTATGGCTTAAAATTGAGGATAGAGTGCACTTGAATTTGAGTAAAAATTCCGGAAGCTACCTTAAAACTGATTTTCTTATCAGAAAGTTCTAAGAAGGGAATATTTTAAAAACACGTATATCCCTAAAAGAGAGTGATGGAAGAATCCCCATGAAAGAATTTTTTAAAACTAAATAGAATGTTGAATATTAAAAAAAAACAGATATTATAACTCCATTTTGATATAAATAAAGATAAGGCAACATGAAAGAACAAAAGAGGTTCAGGTAGATTTTGTTAAGAATTATCAGCATGGTGTCAAGTGCATGTAAGAGGGATTTATGAGAGAGATAATGGGTTTATAATCACTTATAAAACACGAGGTCAGAATGGGGGAGTGGTGAAAACATACCACTTCATTAGGTATTATGCATAAATTGGCATAACATAGAGGACAATCTTAATTTAAGAGTGAAATGGAGAGAATCCCTTACCTTAAATCTGTTGGTGTTCTCCACTTGTTATTAAAGTCCTAAATAAACAAATTAGTAATATTAATTAATAATTCCAGAACCTATTATATATGTAATTGGTTTATTATAAACATTTTATGTTCATTTATAACCGTTTTGATTGGCTCCGAGGTTCAATTTTATAGTTCGGGCTCGTTTGTTTACTTGGTTATAAATGGTCAGTTCTCTTATATTCATGTTTTGATAAACATGTAAGATAAAATTGGTTATGAATAAATGAAGTTATATTCTATTAGTGAACATCAAGGAGATTACATGGTTTTAAATTTTATTTTGTTACTTAGAGTGAAGTCGAATTATAATATAATACCATAGTGACAACTGCTTTTTGTTAAACAGTGGGTTCATTTGTAAAGAACATGTTCTGATTTATTACTTAATACCATTTGTACAAAAGGATTTCAGAACAAAAAATATGTTATATTAAATATATAATAATATAGTTCAACCCTAGAAAAAATGGTTTCATAACCAGAACTAAAGATGAAAAAATAAATTGGTAAACTGTTGTCCTTGAATGTGCTAAATTAGAACACCTCAAACAGTGTTTCATTTATTTCAAATAAAATTTAGGGAAAGGAGAGAATGAAATTAAATATACCATTAGAATTAAAAAATTCCAGTAAATGTATTTTACTAGAGTTATCATATTATTTGGGATAAGGGAGGCGAGTAATGAAACAAAAAAATATCTTAAAAGAAATGAAGGACTTGGAAAGGGAAATTTACCTCTTGAGACTTCCTCCTTTGAGATCAAATTAAGGGGAGATTTTGTGGTATTTTGAAGAGTATAAGGGATTTTGGACATGAGGGAGGATCTTGGGGAGATATTTGGGCAGAATTTTGGCAAGGAACAAGGCTTTAGAGTAGTGAAGAAAAGAGGGAGTAAGGGGGTTTTTATAGTGGAGGGGAGGAGGGATTTCATAATATTATAATATTTAGTTTGTTATTTCTTCACAACACAATGAATAATAAGTATTACATTAACATTAATAGTTATAAATACAGGTGACTTAGAACCAATGGTCATTTATATCATCCATGACACAAGCATGATGAAGAAATTATTGTTTTAGCATTTATTGTGAATTCTCGAATTTTACTATTCAAAAAAAGTAATTTTTTTTAGAAAAATATTAAAAATTGAACCTAACCATTTTTCGATGGGTAGAATTCAAAAATAAAGACCATTTTTTAAAAATAATTTTCTAAATATTAATAATTTAATATTTAATTAATATCATAATTCATTATTGAAAACTAGTTTTAAAACATTTATTTACTTATTCTAAAATATATGTATATTGTACATTCAACTTGAATATTATTTATATATTATCATAGGAAAGGTTACTATAACACCCCAACCCTAGATACCCATAGTCGGTGCATTATTACATAACATTGGAAAGATCACAAAGGATCATGTCTCAAAAGACCGATTAGTGTAGTAGTCTTGGAAACACTAGATATATTCATAAGTCTTACATTACATCATAAGGTAAAAAAAACTACAACAACATCTTGTCTTCATATCCCCTCATACTATCCATGAAGGTCATTAATAAATTAATTCTTCATATCCTGGGAAAAATAAAACATTGAAAGGGGTGAGCTCAGATGCTCAGTAAAGATAACAATATAGAAGAAGCTTTCATAGATAAGAATAAACACTTAAAGCAATTTATAACTAAAAAAAAGCCTTTTAAACTTGAACTTCAGCATAATATGGATAAGATAATATGAAATAATTCCATTTACATATTCACATGGATATTCTACTAGTCGAACAATCACATGCAATATCAATAACCACTTTCATAATGATGGAATGCATAATGCCAGACTATCTTAACCACATAGCCAAGGCCTCGTGCCAAGACAACAAATAAGATTTTGCCAAGGCCTTGTGCCAAGAAACTATTTTGTCTCATGAGACCTACCGATGCATCTAGGAGCTATAGCAGGCTCCACCCATCACTTACTAAGTCCAATGCATTCCTAATATGAAAAGTTTTAAACATAATATAAACATTCGTATTAAAACTAGCATATGAAATGTCAATACTTTATCCACAAACCATGAATGGTATAAAAATAGCACATCCACAGTCAAACATAACTCATTCGATACAATATGGAAGATTGTATTGTATCATAATAACCTCAATCGATAATAATGAATGATATTGACATAGATGAAAATATCCATCAAAACTGTTTGAGAGAAATATCCCCTTTTTCTTGAAAACATTTAAAAGTCACACTATTTGTCAAGAAGCCATTTAAAAATAGATTTTTGAATCAAAGTATCCCATACCACTTTGAAAATTTTAAAAGGAGTTTTAATTTTTAAACTTTAATGTCCATATAAATAAATCCTTAAAACCATTTTTTAAAACATGGACATTAATGTGAAAGATTTAGAAGAATAAGTCTTTAAAACATTTAAAAATGGTATTTTAGTTAGAGTTTCTAACAAAAATAGAGACACTTGAATTCAAATAATTGTGGTAATCAAAACCTTGTAATATTATGAGAATAAAGGGATTCATGATATACTATGTCAAAGTACATTATATACACCACATAAAAGTGATTTGGTTTATAACAATGAAGAAGTCTCAATGGAATGTAAATTGAGATGAATTCTCTCATAAAGGTTGTATCCTTAGGATAAGGATAAATCAACGACATAGTTACGTGTGAAAAATATAAATACACTAAATATGATTGGATATTTAGTGTAAAACCATCAAATGACATTCACAAATAATCTTATAAAAACAACACCAATGAATTGGATGTTTAACTCAACAAATAAAGAACGAGTTAAAATTACTCTTATCAAATTCATATCGATGACTTGAGAAATTATCAATGGAGTGATTATGTGTATCCAAAGTATATCCACATAATAGGGGAGTGGAAATTATGACATAAGCAAATGAATAGTGATTCCACACATAATCTCGGAGTAAAATAATCAATGAAGTTGGCGTAAAGCCGAATAAATGGAAATTAAAATTTTAAATTCCCTTATCAATTTGGTAACTTATGAAACATACACCCATGAAAGAAGGATAATACAATGATGATTTAAATATCCATAAATTAATGTATATTACAAAATTAAAACAATCATGGGCAGTAAACACACCACATGTAATAAACAAGTGGTGAACAATGGAATTCTCACGGAATTAAGAGTGAGACAAGAAACCCCTTACTTTATACTTTTTCCTTGGTCGACGGTAGGTTAACCTCCTGTATAATAGTGAAATAATTGTTATAAAATTATACAAGAATTATATACATTAATATGATATCTTATATGATATTTTAACATTTATTTGTTAATAATATCTTAGTATTATGGTTGTTTCGGGTGTTAACTTACTCGTTTTCTTTTATATGTTTTGTTACGTAAGCCATGTTTTTCATGGATAGGTTGTATCTTATTCTTATCCAGAATTATATCAAGTCCTTAAAAATTATTTTTAAATCATCAAATGATAATTATACTTGAATGGATACGATGGAGAATGAATCTCATCGCGTTCGTGGAGACGGTAGTCCGTACGTACGCACGAGCTACAATATCATTCTTTTGATATTAACATAATATACAATTGGATGGTATATCATATATACAGAATAATTATCATGTTATATTTATTATTTACATGAATTATAAATCATTATTATACCCCTCCAATTAATAATATATTGAATAATAACAATTACACCATGACGTGGAGACGGTAAGCCGTACGTACGCACGTATGGTGACATGTCATTCAAAGAATAGATAGAATACTGAATATGGTTGTACCATATTTATAATAATATTACAGTATATAGGATATACTGGATTCATTACTTTATAATGGGAATAACAAAGAAAGAAGATGTTGAAGAAGAAATGAATTTGAAAAAGGGTGGTGAAAACATTACCTCTTCTTCGGGTTCTTCCTTTTGATTTGATCAAAAGGGCTCTATAAGTATTCTTTATGATCCAACTAAGGCCTCTAGGTTGTATTGAGGGAAGTTTATAGAGTATTTGGGCAGGGTTTGGCCGAACCAAAAGGCTTTAAAGGTGTGTGTTAATGAGAAGGGAGAGTTCCCTATTATAAGAGGGGTGAGGGGCACCTTTGGAAAAGCTAGAAATATTATTTTATAATAAATTCATATTCAGTTTATAATGGCTCAAAAGTGTATTATTTAAAGGTTAAGGTGGGTATAGGTCTAAAACCTCTCATCCAATATAATTTATATAGGTTTGGGTCATTATATTAACCTTATATTTAAGTATTAACACTTAGTTAATTAGTTTCACTTTTACAATGTCTCTTTGTATTTTTATATTATATGGTTAATAAACTTACTATATACATCCAAGAGACCCCCAAGTGGTCCATTAATGATACAACTATCATTATATAAGTATTTTAGCCGAACCTTAGATCTTTAAGAATTTAATATCATTTAATAATATAATATTTGTTTTAAAAACACTTTTATGTCAATTTTTACACTATTCAATAATTTATTTTTTTGAAACTCATATCAGAATGATTACTTCGAAAAAAGTAAATTAAATCAATACTAATATGTCATATTAACCTATAAAATTAGTTTAATTCAATAAAAGTCTCCAAATATATTTATTTGGGTATTTATAATATCAATTATTTTAATTTTTCACTACTATGGTAATTACTACATCATCATTGTGTCATAAATAAATTAAATCATTTAATGTCTAAAAATTATAAATAAAATATTATTATGTATGAAATAGTTTTATATTTCTAATGAATATTTATAATCGAATTTATCTTATGTATAACCTTATATTAAAAATGTTTTAGTAAAAACACTTTGATTTTAACTATTTTAACTCTTCTTTGAATTAAATAATAATAAATGTTCTAATCTAATCCAAGTGGACCTAAATGATAATATTTTAATCGTAAGGTTTTTTTTGGTCAAGATACACTTTTACAATAGAATTAAAACATGTGTTAGGGTAATATTAATATCATTTTTACCCTTAATTACCCTATTTACTTTTACCTATGGTAAATAAAAGCAAAAAGTTACTATTCACAAAAAATTATTTTCATCTCAATGAACAAAATTTTACTCCTTGATATTAACCGTGTCTCTAGGATTTTTTAAATTTCATTCACAGAAGCGGTAAAATTAAGTTTTATGAAAAATTCAATTTTTTAACTACCACTTAGTGGTTTCACTATTCATCAAAAAATGAAAGTTTCTAGAAAAATACCAACAATTAGGCCTAAGATATATTTGATATTATGAATTCAAAAATTATGTCCATTTTACCAAATTCAAAACATATCAGTTTCATTAATTAATTTAAAAATTAATTCCCGTCGTCAAAACAAATAGCGTGTTTTTAAGAGATAATAACTATCAAAAGATTGACACTTGTTTATGTCTGGTTTAAATGTGAAATCTCATCCAATGACCAAAATTGTATTAAATGGTAAAAATATATTGTAAATATACTTTAAAACCACTCAAATTAATAATTTATCACTATTAATTATTTCGATTAAAAATGTGGTTTTTAATTAAAATTTAGTAATTTTCACTATTCATCAAAATGTGAATGTTATCCGAAAAGTACCAAAATTTCACCTTAAGCTAGTTTCGATATTACGAATCCAAAAATGAAGTCCATTTCGAAAGATAAAATTTATAAAATTTCCAAAAGTAGGTATTACTATTCATAACAGCTAGTTTGATTGGTTGTGGTGTGTTAGAATCTCAAAGTTGCGTACAACTCACGTTATTTCATTATTCAATGGAAAACGTACCGTGGAAGCATGGGGTGTTACCTTCTCCCCTCCTTCAATAAATTGCATCCTCACAATTTTTTTTTAAAATTGGGCTTGAGAATATAATGGAATACCCCACATTGGAAAAGGAGTCAATAAAACAATCACTTTAAAAGAAAGGAATAGAGGTATAAAGGTCACCCAATATAACCTATACTAGGATTACATGTAGGAAAACATGGATATGGATGATAAACTAAGTGTTCAGTTCTGATGGAGAGGGATAGAAAACATGATCAGGAGAAAGTTAACAATATGAAAATCACAAACTTGTGTTGGGAAAAACGGTCCTTAGTCTCCCAGTAGAAAAAGTAAATGGACAACAATTTTTTTTAAGTTACATTACATAAGGACGAGGAATTCATTTATGATATTGACTAAGAACATAAAGAGATATACTTACTTTTTATGTAGAGTTTCATTCTTTAATAACTTTTTACCACTAACTCATTTTTTTGAATAATGAGTATTCAAGAAGACTTGGTCGCAATAGAAGGGCTAGAATAAACTTCAATAGAAATATATGATCCACGTCGGATAAAATATATATTTACCTTATCTTTAGAGATTAATCAAAACCAAAATGGTTAGTATAATATCTAATGACTCCCCAAATGGATATTCCATTAGGGAAAAAAAACACTAATCTTAATTTCAAAAATTAAACCATCAATACCCCAAAGTTAAATAAATACCATTCAATAATGAATTGTACTTAAAATCCTTCAATATAATACAAACTAATATTGAAACTGAAAACTTATAAAAATGTAGTCTTCCATGTTAAATTGTGTCTCCAAATGACATTAATTACTCTTAAAGTCACATAATTAAAAGTAATTAACCTAATCATTTCCATAAACAACCCATATCACTATAAATACACAATAAAATCATAGATAAAAATCCACCATTACTCCTCAAATTAAATCCCATACTATTCTATTTTCCATACAACAAAGTGAACAACTTCCAAAATAACATTTATCACATAATTACCAAATCATTTTCCTATACTAAGGGTATTCATTTGATAAGACATAAGATCCCAAATCAAATTATTAATGATCAATAAAATCATTTAACTAAAAATAATATTCACACTAACCAGGGACTTCACGTAGTCTAGTGGTAGGCAATAAATCCGAATCTCACTTTGGTTGTGGGTTTGATTCCCATAGCTTTTTTCGACGCGACAGGTTGTCACACGGTCTGCGTGTTTTCCTTTTTCAAAAACTATATTTTATCAAATTACCAAAATGAGATAAATTCCTCAAAATAACCATAACATAATTTAACCACAAATCTTATCTCATACCTTACATTTTCATCCCAAATTATAATAACTTATAATTGCCTCAAAACCAACGATCATATAAAACCAAATGGTCATTTATAACTATATTCACAAGATAAAAGATAATTCTTCCTCAAATATCAATCTCACATGAAAAAATGCAGGGTTAAAAATACAAGAGAAAATTATTCCAAAGTAAACCCATCAACAAGGAGCACTAATACTTTTTAAACATTTCTCCAACAATTTATTTCCACATAGCTTCTTCTTTTTTGACCAAGAAAATATCCTATAGAATAGGGAATTCACTCGGGTAATGGACATGTCCCCTACATTTATGGAAAATGACTGTAAATGGACTCTTGAGACCATTTTTATCTTCTTCCATAGTACTCTTCATTTTTCTTCGGCAATTGTTCACTTTATGTCCTTCCTTCCCGCACGTAAAGCATTTCTTTTTCCCATTGAGACACTTTCCTGGGTGTCTCCTTCCACATTTCCTGCATAATGGAAATTAAAGATTCCTTCTCCATGGTCTCCACTGCTGGATCTCTTATCATTCATCACCTTTCTCTTCTCTTTTGAGTCCGGGAATTGGTTAATATATACATTATTGATCATATTTTTGGAAAATTGATTTGTCATAAAGACAATATCTTTTACGCCTATCAACATTCCAATTTTTTTCTCATTTCCACCACCTTTCCCACCTTGTACATCATTCTCAAAGTCACTATGACTTCCTTGGAATCCATCCATTGACTAAAACCAAAAAGCATTTTCTGAATAATAGTAGTCAATAAATCATTTAGAGATTAACATGTTACCATATTCTCAATTTGAAACACATTAGGATTAACCATGGTCATTTACTCTCATCTTATATATTTAATACTTCAAATCATTTAGTAATGAAAATGTAAATTATCATAAGCATATCCCCTAGGAGTGTCGTAACCAAGAGTGCAACAAGGCCCGTTGTCGTGCACCAGTTCCCGTTCGAGTCTAGCTCAAAGCAGTGTTTTCGGGTTTTACCCCAGGGTACATCTGTGCCAGAGCTACCTCTACCTGCTTGTATCTAGACATGGATGTATTTCTCGGAAAACTCACAAAATGTTTACAATACCAAAATTCTAGGAAGTTCTTCTATACTAATCCTCAAAGTTCATCTTGGGTCTACGTGCTCTAATCAGAGATTATCTAAATCTAGCTTCCTAGGTTTGTACTAAACTTCCTCTGATACCAACTGTAACACCCGAACCCTAGATACCCAGAGTCGGTGCATTATTACATAAATTTAACATGATCACAAAGGATCAAGTCTCGAAAGACTGATTAGTTTAGTAGTCCTGGAAACACTAGATATATTCATAAGTCTTACATTACATCATAAGGTAAAAAAATCTAAAACAACATCTTGTCTTCATATCCCCTCATACTATCCCTGCAGGTCATTCATAAATTACTTCTTCACATCCTAGGAAAAATAAAACATTGAAAGGGGTGAGTTCAGATGCTCAGTAAGGATAACAATATAGCAGAAGATTTCATAGATAAGCATAAACACTTAATGCAATTTATAACTAAAATAAAAGCCTTTTAAACATTAACATCAGAATAATATGGCAAAGATAAAATGAAATAATTTCATTTACTTATTCACATGGATATTCTACTAGTCGAACAATCACATGCAATATCAATAACCACTTTCATAATGATGGAATGCATAATGCCAGACTATCATAACCACATAGCCAAGGCCTCGTTCCAAGACTAAAAATAAGATTTTTCCAAGGCCTTGTGCCAAGACACTAGTTTGTCTCTTGAGACCTGCTGATGCATAGAGGAGCTATAGAGGGCACCACCCATCACTTACTAAGTCCAATGCATTCCTCATATGAAAAGTTTTAAACATAATATAAACCTTTGTATTAAAACTAACATACGAAATGTCAATACTTTATCCACAAACCATGAATGGTATAAAAATAGCACATCCATAGTCAAACATAACTCATTAGATTCAATATGGAAGATTTTATTGTATCATAAAAACCTCAATCGATAATAATAAATGATATTTACATAGATGAAAATATCCATCAGAACTATTTGAGAGAAATATCCCCTATTATTGAAAACATTTAAAAGTCACACTATTTGTCAAGAAGCCGTTTAAAAATAGATTTTTGAATCAAATTATCCCATACCACTTTGAAAATTTTAAAAGGAGTTTTAATTTTTAAACTTTAATGTCCAAATAAATAAATCCTTAAAACCATTTTTTAAAACATGGACATTGATGTGCAAGATTTAGAATAATAAGTCTTTAAAACATTTAAAAATGGTATTTTAGTTAGAGTTTCTAACCAAAAGAGAGACACTTGAATAAAAATAATTGATGTAATAAAAACCTTGTAATATCATGAGAATAAAGGGATTCATGATATAATATGTCAAATTACATTATATACACCACATAAAAAGTGATTTGGTTTATAACAATAAAGAAGTCTCAATGGAATGTAAATTGAGATGAAATCTCTCATAAAGGTCATATCCTTAGGTTAAGGATAAATCAACGACATAGTTATGTGTGACAAATATAAATACACTAAATATGATTGTATATTTAGTTTAAAACTATCAAATTACATTCACACATAATCTTATAAAAACAACACCAATGAATTGGAAGTTTAACACAACAAATGGAGAATGAGTTAAAATTACTTTTATCAAATTCATATCGATGACTTGAGAAATTATCAATGGAGTGATTATGTGTATCCAAATTATATCCACAGAATAGGATAGTAAAAATTATGACATAAGAAAATGAATAGTGATTCCACACATAATCTCGGAGTAAAATAATCAATGAAGTTTGCGTAAAGCCGAATAAATGGAAATTGAAATTTCAAATTCCCTTATCGATTTGGTAACTTACGAATCATACACCCATGAAAGAAGGATAATACAATGATGATGTAAATATACATAAATTAAAGTATATTACACAATTAATACCATCATGGGCAGTACACACACCACATGCAATAAATAAGTGGTGAACAATGGAATTCTCACGGAATTAAGAGTGAGATAAGAAACCCCTTACTTTGTAATTATTCCTTGGTCGACGGTAGGTTAACCTCCTGTATAATGGATAAATAATTTTTATTAAATTATACAAGAATTATATAGATTAATATGATATCATATATGATCTTTTAGCATTGATTTGTTAATAATATCTTAGTATTATCGTTGTTTCGGGTGTTAACTTACTCGTTTTTTTATATGTTTTGTTACATAAGACATGTTTGTCATGGATAGGTTGTATCTTATTCATATCCAGAATGATATTATGTCCTTAAAAATTATTTTTAAATCATAAAATGATAATTATACTTGAATGGATACGATGGAGAATGAATCTCATCGTGTTCGTCGAGACAATAGTCTGTACGTACGCACGAGCTACAATATCATTCTTTTGATGTTAAAATAATATATAATTGGATGGTATATCATATTTAGAGAATCATTATAATGTTATATTTATTATTTACATGAATTATAAATCATTATTATACCCATCCAAATAATAATAAAATTTAATAATAACAATTAAACCACGACGTGGAGACGGTAAGCCGTACGTACGCACGTATGGTGACATGTTATTCAAAGGATGGATAGAATAATGAATATGGTTGTACCATATTTAAAATAATATTAAAGTATATAGGATATACTGTATTCATTATTTTATAATGGGAATAACAAAGAAAGAAGATGTTGAAGAAGAAATGAATTTGAAAAAGGGTGGTGAAAACATTACCTCTTCTTCGGGTTCTTCCTTTTGATTTGATCAAAAGGGATCCATAGGTTGGCTTTCTAATCAAACTAAGGCCTCTAGGTTGTAGTGAAGGAAGTTGAGAGAGTATTTGGGCAGGGTTTTTCCGAACCAAGAGGCTTTGAAGATGTGATTTAATGAGAAGGGAGAGTGCCCTTTTATAAGAGGGGTGAGGGGCACCTTTGGAAATGCTAGGAATAGTATTTTATAATAAATTAATATTCAGTTTATAATGTCTAAAAAGTGGATTATTTAAAGGTTAAGGTGGGGATAGGTCGCAAACCACTCAACCAATAGAATTTAGACAGGTTTGGGTTATTATATTAACCTTATCTTTAAGTATTAACTCTTAGTTAATTAGTTTCACTTTTACATCGTCTCTTTGTACTTTTATATTATATGGTTAATAAACTTACTATATAAATCGAAGAGACCCCCAAGTGGTCCATTAATGATACAAATATCATGATATAAGTCTTTTGGGAGAACCTTAGATTTTTATGAATTTAATATCATTTAATAATATAATATTTGTTTTAAAAACACTTTTTTGTCAATTTTGACACTATTCAATAATTGATTTTTGTGACTCATATCAGAATTATTGCTTGGAACAAAGTAAATTAAATAAATCCAAATATGTCATATTAACCTATAAATTTAGTGTAATTCAATAAAAGACTCCAAATATATTTATTTGGGTATTTATAATATCAATTATTTTAATTTTTCACTATTATGGTAATTACTGCATCATCTTGTGTCATAAATAAATTAAATCATTTAATGTATAAAAATTATAAAAAAACTATAATTATGTAGGAAATAATTTTATCTTTCTAATGGATATTTATAATCTAATTTAGCTTATGTGTACCCTATATTAAAAATGTTTTCGTAAATACACTTTGATTTTAACTATTTTAACTCTTCTTTGAATTAAATAATAATAAATGTCCAAATCTAATCCAAGTGGACCTAAATGATAATATTTTATTCTTAAGGTTGTTTTTGGCCGAGATACACTTGTCCAATAGAATTAGGACATGTGTTAGGGTAATATTAATATCATTTTTACCCTTAATTTCCCTATTTACTATTAACCGTGGTAAATAAAAGTGAAAAGTTACTATTCACAAAAAATTATTTTCATCTCAATGAACCACATTTTACTCCTTCATATTAACAGTGCCTCTTGGATTTTTGAAATTTCACTCACAGAAGCGGTAAAATAAAGTTTTATGAAAAATTCAATTTTTTAACTACCACTTAGTGGTTTCACTATTCATCAAAAAATGAAAGTTTCCAGAAAAATACCAAAAATTAGGCCTAAGCTATATTTGATATTATGAATTCAAAAATGATATCTATTTTACCAAATTCAAAACATATCTTTTTCATTAATTAATTTAAAAATTAATTCCCATCGTCAAAACAAATAGCGTGTTTTTAAGAGATAATAACTATCAAATGATTGACACTTGTTTATGTCTGGTTTAAATGTGAAATCTCATCCAATGACCAACATTGTATTTAATGGTAAAAATATATTCTAAATATACTTTAAAACTACTCAAATTAATAATTTATCACTATTAATTATTTCGATTAAAAAAGTTCTTTTTAATTAAAATTTAGTAATTTTCACTATTCATCAAAATGTGAAATTTATCCGAAAAGTACCAAAATTTCACCTTAATCTAATTTCGATATTACGAATCTAAAACTGAAGTCCATTTCGAAAGATAAAATTTATAAGATTTCAAAAAGTAGGTATTACTATTCACAACGGCTAGTTTGATTAGTTGTGGTGTGTTGGAATCTCGAAGTTGTGTACAACGCACGTCATTGCATTATTCAAAGGGAAACGTACCATGGAAGCATGGGGTGTTATAGTTACTATTCATTAGTGTATAACACTATTCATATGGGTATGTTACTATTCATACGAGTAGGTTACTATTCACCAAAAATTATTTTTTCCTTATCAGACTCCAAATAACTTACTGATTTCAACAGTGTATGTTAGATTTTCAAAATTCCAAACACAGAAGTTAAAAACTTATGCTTAAAGGTCACATTGAACTTAGTAGTTCATTATGTAGTGTTTTCATAAGATTATATGAAATATTTATAATAAAGGAATTTCCATTTTTAAAACATTAGGTTGTTACACTAATGGATATTGATCTGATGATGTTTTATTATTTATTAGAGGATGGATGTGGTCATGCAATGGGATGTCCGGATATTGAGATAATTATGACTTTTAAATGGAGGTATGATAGATTAGGGATGTATTTATGGGCATGCTGGTGAGATATTTTTCACTCAGTTGGTGGAACAGGAGTAGTTGGATGGAACGAGGTGCCAAGTGACATATATGTGGATGAGACACAAAGATACTTCTTGTATGATTGACTATGGATATATTGTTCCACTCTAGAATTTGACAAAACTGGTGAAATTCTCACTTGTGGCTATTGAGCACTAGTGGAGAAATTTGATTATTTTTTGAGTGTGAGTTGCCGGTATTTATTTACAATTTCATATACTATATAATTATGGATGTAAAAAAGGAACACATTGGTGGTGGCCGACTAATTTTTAATCACACATTGTATGATATCCGTAGAATGAATGTTGAGTTTATAGTTTTTAGATTTATAAAGGGATTAGGCTCAAGAGATAGACCTTAGTGATCAGGGATGCACTACTTTTGCATGGGATGGATGTCTGTGGACCAAGTGGTTCCTCTATATTGAGTTGGACCTTCTTTTTCTTTTTTTTATATTTACTTATGTACTTGAACATGTGTGACCTTTATTATATGTTTGTTATGACCAGTGTGGACATGTGGGTATTTATCTAAAAATGGTATATTTATTTGAAATCATTCTAAATGTTTTCTTGAATGTGATTCTACCGTGTTTATTTTGTTTAATTATTATTTCTTCTACTATTATGGTCCTTCTTTCTCTTTGTTATATATATTTATATACGCACTATTATTATTATCATTAACAAAGAGTATAGTCTACCCATTAGACTAAATCAGACCCTCACTCTGAGTGGGTAGCCTTTTTTCATATGGGGAGGTGCACCTAAGGCCCAGTAGTCCACCGAACTAGACGATAGATAAAGTAGAAATCTATGTTAGGGTGCTACAAGAATCATCAGTATTAAAAATTATTTTAGTCATATTTTCTTCATATGATTTCAAATTGATGACCTGTTTGCAACATCATGATCTCAAAATTAGAATGATCGATTCAAGGACAATATTATGTACCTAATTCTAACACATGTTATAGGCTTGGGTTCATTCCATGTAGAAACGTTCTTCTTCAATATTATGAAATGAATCATTTTCATCAAGTGTCTATTTTGAGTAAATAAATGGATTATACTAAGTATTGTTTCCCATAGATCATAGTTAGGGCTATCTATTTCAAAATATAATGATATTTTTGTAGAGATACAGGTTTATATTTGATTTTTATCTATAAAATTGATGATGGATTTAGATGTGTTCATAAGATAATTCATGGTGTTTATATTTTTTCATAAAAGTAGTCCATTAAAAGTGATTTCCCATGTAGAACATGGTGGTGGCATTCTCTTCAATATCATAGATATGCTGTGAGGACATTGTATAAGGTTGCTAAATTTATCATTGGTTGGCCAATGAGGATCAAGAATAATTTTTGAAAGTCTTTATAGGGTCAATAATCCACTTATTGGTGTGATTATGTAAGTTAATGAGACTATTGTTTCATTTATAAAAAAGGGGGTATTTCTCCCCCACACACATATGGGGAACGAGTCCACTATATGTGGAGTCAGTACTCCACTATCTAGAGATCCGATGGGGCGTGAGTCCACCCTAGGGTTGAAAAGCCCTTGACTGAGGCGTCCATCATCAACGTGTGATATCCCCCACTATAGATCCAATGAGATCATATAGATTGATGTTTTTTTTAAAACTATTAGTTCTTTGATATTGATGTACTGTAGTTTACGGTGATCCCTCTACTAAAGAGTAGGTTTTAAGAATAGGTGGGTTCCTTTTCTAGTTTTCTGATAGAATAATGGATGTTGAGAGTTTTTGTAGTGTAGAATTTTATGGGATTCATGATTCCTCAACACCGTAGGGGTTTACATCATGATGTGAAACATGGATTGCTATGGACTTCATACTTAAAAGTATATTTGATGTTCTGAGAATCTACAGTTTCTCAAGATATATGGTTTTCCAGGATTATAATTGATATGACATTAACTACTCTATATATCTATGAATTCTAGGGTATGTTCATTTTTGTACTTTCCTTTATTTTCCTCCTCAAAAGAAAACATTATTATTGGGTGATATATGCTAACTTGTTATTTTTTTAAATCCTCTTACGGGTCACCTATCTTACCAAGAGTTTAGTTTACTTGTTTTTTTGTTTTTTTGTGGGTTTTATGAAATACTATAGGATATGTTTATACTCACCCTACATATCCCTTATTCCCACATCTGTTGCGTCTATATATATGACACACATGTTTGGAGATGGTCTGGTGGCTTGGAGTAGGCGTGGCCTATACAGGGCTAACACCTAGTGATGTTTGGAAAAACAATATGAATAATGGTGATTTGTGATGGTGTTGGTAACTATTATGGCTGGTGTGGGTTCTAGGAGTACATGTAGTGTGGAGGATCTTCTCAATACTTCATATTTCAAAGGATTAAAAAATTTATTTTTCCATTATACTTACCCTACGGGATGTATTTTTATTCATTATCACAGCTTTGAATGTATACAATTTAGATGATTATATATATATATATATATATATCATACTGGTAGTTTTGGTTATCATGTTCACTGGAGATGGGTTTGTTGTAGTTTTTTGTAGTCAAAGTCTCCCCGATTGTGAGATATTCCTACTCCATTCTAGTAACGAGTCCCCAACCAATTGGAGGTTGGATTGGGGTGGAAATCTCGACTTACCATTGGTTAGGGAGATGTCATGGTGGGTTTGGTCATGTCATAGTGGTAGTAAAGTAGTTTTATCATAGGGATGGTGTTTAAAGTAAATAGTTTGGTAAGGACTAGTTGGGGAACATTAGGGAAGTGACATTACCGGGGTCTTTGGTCATTTTTAGACTCAGGAGAGCAATGTAAGGTGATGATAAATGTATCCATTCACTATGTCTCTGTTAACTAGTTAGTAAACCCATATATCTGATGCATCAATGAAGGGTATATATATGTTGTTACATGAATCATATAATGTTCATATTTGTTTTTTCATATTCCACCTTTGTCATCTCCTCCACATATGCTAAAATCCTTTTGGGTTCACTCTATCGAATGAAGGGTGATACTCATTGATATATAGCTTGTGTGTGGAGGCATGGTCATGAAGATACCATTTTACAGCATACATTACATTTCTCATAAAAATAGGTAGGTTTTTAGATAAAAGAAATATAGAAAAAGAGGAAGAAGAATATGAACACAAACACAAGTATTTATATAGTTGATGAAAAATACCTACATCTATAAAGAGGAAAAATAACTTCACCAATTTTGGAGCACAATTATAGGGATATGATCAATGTTTTTGACACATAGACACTCAATCAAGAATAAACTAATAAAATATATGATTCAATATTCCACTAACCACATAGTATGTACTTTATTCTATAGATCTGTAGCCACCCAAATCAAAAAATGCAATAATGTCAATGGAAAGAAGTCCACAGAGCTACAATACCAATGTTACAAATTTCCATAGTGATATAGTTCCTTTTAGGTGTCTCCATTCATCTGTTCTACAGTACCATTTCTAAGACCACACTGCTATAATGTAGTATGGACAACTAGAGTTCACCCTAATATCTTCCAAATGGATTGGGCTACACTAATCTATAGAATTCAAATAGTTGGTATTATTTCCACTAATTAGTGAGTGATGAGATGATATTTTATGAGATTTAATTAAAATATTCACATTCCTTATGATTCAGGTATGTCTCTCTCACCCTCTTGTTTTTGTTGAGGATATTTATTATAGATCAGATATTATTTTCCACTGAATGTGAGGAGAATACATTTAAACAAGATATGTTTTTTTTTTCATTCGGTGGTAGAGGCCCCAAGAGTTTGTGATGTAAGACCTAACCTCTGGAGATATTGTTTTGGCATGAATCTAAGACTGATTTATCTATATCATCCATAATTTGAAGGATAAATGTGGATTCATGTATCAAGATTTCTTTATAGCACGATGAGCCATTCAAAGATGATGTTTTGTCAAAATCGTGATGGGACTGCATTATTATAGTGTATTTTTAATTTTTTTTAGGAATAGAGATTTCACATAGGATCCTGAACCCTCTACAGGGAAGCATGATCATGACCAAGTTTTCTTCAGATACCATAGACCTCATGAGGTGTTTCCTCAAACTTGTTTCATAGTTTGATTTTTGAGGCCATCAGTTTGGGTGAATACTCTGAGGAGTTATAAAGTTTTGTATTATTTATATGAATCAATAGATATATTAGATCCCCCCTAAGTCATTTTTGGTAGGATAACAAATTCCTAGAATATTTTCACCCTGGATATAGAAGAAAGTCATATTTGCACCTGAATTAATTTAAAGTGGTTTTATTGGAGGACCTCTAAGGTTTTGGTTTTTTATGGGACTTGAAACCCCTCATGTTTTCGATCATGATGAATATAGAGGTGTTACTAAGAGTATATTGGGTAGTGTGAGAGTTTTTGGAGTTTGAATACGTATTGATATGCTCATAAGAACACTACCTTAGGAAAGTTCCAGTTTCACATAGAGTGTTGATTCACATCATGAATTTTTTGGTATGATGTTAGAGATTCTAGTTGATATACATAGAAATACCTCAGTTGAAAAGAGAGTTTCCTCTGATTTTTTCTACATTCACTCACCACTTTGAGTGAATTGAGTTTTTCTTTGTCAGATAAAATGAGCATTCCAGATATTTTTCAGTTAATAGGTGTAGTGATACCCACATTGGGAGTGGATTGACTATATATTATAGGTTTTGTGAGGATATACCATTTTAATTAATGAGGTTGTACCTTTATTAATATTTCAACAAGACCCCCTCCCCCACCCAACAGTTAGTGGGGACTATAGGGACAACTCTTTTATAGGTAAGAACGACTACCTAATTACTAGTAAGAAAGACTTGGTGTGCTATGTGTGCGGGTTATTTTGAAGGGAAACTCATTTTTGGGCCATTTCCAAAGGTTTTGTTATCCATAGGTTTTCATTTTGAGGATGATGCTCAAATGTTTCAATGTGGGATATTGTTCCCCATGTTGTGGTGTTGAGAAGATAGAACAAATATTTTATTATAAAAGTTTGATGAGAATCTAGTTAGGTGTTCAAGAGAGTTGGAATATCCTTTACATGGTGTAAGATCCTGATTTATGGAGTTACTTTAGAATCTATGAATTTGAGACTAGGGCTTTTAATGAGATCAGATCGGTGCAAGGGAAGCATGGTATAACCATGACCCACAGTGTGGAATGTACAATGGATATCTCTAGGTGTTTCCAAACCATAAAAAATATTTCTATGTGATGGATGCTGAGTTTTCTTATTGATTTGTTTGTTTTTATCTTCTTAGGCAGGTTTTATGTTGTTTTTTGGGGCTGACAGAGCATGGTCATCTAAATGGTTAGGACTGATCACATGAAATTATGGTTTATTGGGAAACCTAAAGGGAAAATGGTGTGTATCTGATTGGTTGAGTGAGGTTTATGTTATGCCTATAATGCTCGTCGATATATTTCATGGAGGAGAAATGTCAACACAACCAGTTTATATTCGAAAGTGGGTGTGATCTTTCCAGAGGTTTTAATGAAAATATGGATTCCTATTCATTTTCATTTAAAGGATTTGGAATAAGTACCGGGTTTCTCTTTTTCCACAAGATAGTGAAAATAGTGTCAATTTCCACAAGGGTAGTAGATGATGGAGGAAATGATGTGAATAAAATCCGCACATTTCTTAGTAACTCTTTGGGTTCTAGTGAGGGATATATATAAAATTCTCATTGTTGGATTGCAATATAGACACATTTCTCTTATATGATGAACCTCTGAAAATATTATTAATTGTGGGAAGCTGGTGGCTCGCAATGGTAGTAACCTTTCTGATAGGCCCTTTTGTAAATGAGTGTCAATTATTCATGGTTTTTTTTTCTTGCATGAAGTGAATGAATTTTAAATGAAATAGGATTTTTGTGTGGAGTCATGGTGGGACATTAATTCAACATAATTATTCTTATTTAGAACTACCTTTTAATAATTCTAAATAAAGTGATAATAAATGAGTGATTTTATCAGTGCTAGAAAAAAACCATATAAAGGTCCCCATTATCAGTGCCAAATAACCAAATATAAAAGAAAAACATAATCAATGTTTTTATATTATAGATAAAGGGGGAAATTTTTCAATTTCGTTAGTTATAATAAAAGATATTCCACAAAAAAATTATAAACTTTTAAATATCATTTTTTAATACAAAAATATATTTATTTTGATATATGTAAAAAATATTTTCATAAATTTTATTTATATATTTAGAAATATATACATAAAATTAATATATAATATATAATTAGTGAAAATGGTATAAAAAAGGGGGAAAATATTATTTTAAAATTTTAAAATTTTTATTCAGAAATAGATATATAATATAGTTCTAATATAAATAGCATTGATAAAGACACTCTTTATCATAGCTTCTTTTTTAGTGTTGATAAAGGGTGAATTTATCGAAGCTTTTTTTAATGATGATAAAATCTATCGGATTATAAAATCACATAAAACATAATTTTTTTTAGCATTTATAAACACAAATTATAGAAATGATAAAATACTAATTTTAGTAGTTATTTTTCAAAGTGGATTCAAGATTTTTTTAACTGTTTCTTTAAGATTGATGGATTCAATATTATCATGATCAAAGGGGGTTGTTTCATTGATAGTTGTGTGTTCAGTTATCTTGGACTGGAGACCTTTGTAGTTTAAGGGAGTGCGTGCGATGGTGGAGATCCTTTGTATATGTATTACATGTAAGATTTTTTTCCATCGATGTTTGGTTGTCCTCATTTTTGGGGATGGAAGTTTTAATGGTGGGGATGATGTAGTTTCTATTATTATTTTTTACAATTGAGACATATCATTTTTTTAAATAATTAGGACCTCACTTAAAGTAAAATAGTAAAATTACCTTATGATACGACCTTGGAAAAATTATGCAGTGGTTCCATTGATTCTAGATTATGGTGTTGTCATCCAGGATGAGAGGGCATGGAAACGTTAGTGTCAATGATCCTTATAAATAATATAATAAGAATATTATATTATCTATAGTCCACAATCATGGGTTTTTGACAAAGTATTATATTGATATAAATTATTCTCAAGTGATATTACTAAGAATATGGTTGAGTTAGTAATGTATGTTTCTTCCCATACTCGAAAAATTCTTAGTTCATATCATGTCCCATGATTGTATACATTCAATGAATGATTTAAAAAATTCTTAATTTTAATAAATAAATTTTATTATTTATTTAGCATTTGATTATTTAATTACATATAAATTTTAACTTAAAATGAACTTATATATTACCCTAATAACCCATGAAATTTTGTAGGATATCCTCTTAGTTGATTTCTCATGATGTTCTATAGGATCAAGGGAATCAACTAAAAACATTTAGAAGATTTACCAAAATTATGATACAGGTTTATCCATAATAAATAATCAATCTAAACCTTACTTTCTGATTAAGGGGTAGGTTTTTCGTCATTTGTATTTATTTGATGAAATTTATTTATTGATTATTACCCCATCCAACTTTTGAAATTATTATTACTTGGAAAGGAATGGACATCATCATATGGGGAAGGCGGCATAGTGCTTGATACACCACTATATGGGCATCAACGATGTGGTGTATTTTCATTTTAGGTGGTCGTCTCATCTATTGTTAGGCATGTACAACTTCTAGAAAAAGAAGAAGACTATTTAATGAATAAAAATTTGATAAAATAAGAATACAAAGGGTGGTTTACATGATAAATTCATTTGTATGAGGACTCCACTATGGGTATTATTTTCTACTCAGGATAAGACCTCCAACCTAATGCTCAAATTGGTGTTTTGGATGAAAATTCCGCAGTTTTTCTTTCTAGATTTTTACGTTGTCATGACTAAATTTCAATACTCATCATTATTAGTCATATATATATAATTTCATATTTACTATGTATATTTAAAATATATAAACATATATTTATTATGATATTTATTATATAGATTTATTATCTAATATTAATTAATAACCTAAATATAAATATTAATATAAACATAACTATTGAATGTACTATGTTTATTTTAAATTTTATTATAACGTAAATAATATATAATTTTTTTATTCATGGAAAATTATTATATAAATATATATAAATTATATATATATATATATAATATTTTTTAACATATTAATTATATATAATATTTATTATGTATATTTTTAATACGACACTTGTTAATTAGAATAAAAATTCCCTAGGGAAATTTAAAGTGGAAATTTCCAATGCAAATTTCTATATAAAAGATAAAATTAAAATTTTATCTTTTAATTTCAATGATATATTATAATACATAAATTAAAAATGAAATTTTTACAAGAAATTGGAATTAAAAACTTTTATTAAGAACTTCTAGCTTAAAATTTTGGTATTTCTATGAATCTATAAACACTTTATAAATCATGTGTAAGTAAATGAATCTCTTCCCAAGATCCTTATCTATACAATATTGAAATGAAAATCATTGTAAATTCATATAAATATCACCGTAAATGATGTCGAAATGTTTTAATAGAAGAATTTGGTGTAACTTTCAGATGAAAATTTTTAGTTGAAATTTTCAGGTAAATTCCCAATGAAAATTTTCACTCGAAAGTTCTTGTGAAAATTTCATTAATTAAATTTTGGTGAAAAGTTTGGTAAAAAATCTACAGTTAAAATTTACACATAATACAAAAAATAGAAATATATAAATATATTACCAAAAATTTAAATGTTTCATGGTAAAATTTCATAGAAAATTTATATAGGAAACATACGATTGAATTTCCATTGAACACTTTTCGCACAACTTTTAACATAATTTTTTAGTGGAAATTTTAGGTTAAAATTTCTACACACTATGTGTGTGTGTGAGTGTATCAAAATATATAATTATAAAATGTATAGTGTATACATACATGAATACATATAGAAACACATATATGAATTGTATATATATAAATATTTAGTAACAAAAGTATATAAATAAATACATTCAAAAATTTATATCTCAAATTTCCAATAAAAATTTACATTGATGTATATCGATATTTTTACTATAAACATGAACCTTAGCGATGTCCAAAACTGATCGCTGAAGGTCTTTAGAGACCACCATCCACCCATTTTTGGAACTCATAATAGCTCTGTAGGTAAAGGGAAATAACGACTACCAAAAGCGGTCACTATAGTTGTCAATAATCTGGATGAGTCTGCAGTTTATAGTGTAAGATATAGAGATCACCTATAGTGGTCTCTAATACTCCCAGGGGAAAAAATCAACAACCTCCATAAGAATTCCCTAGACTTCTACATTTAGAAAAATCTATTCATACACCTATCCAAACAAGAATATAACCCCAAAAAACGTGTACACTTCCAATAAAAACCACCATATTACATTATTAATACACACATAATTGGTCATAAATTGTTCTTCTACCAACAAAAAAACCACTAAAAACCTCTATTCATAAATATAACCAAACTAATTACCTCATCTCATTCCTTCAAGTAACAAGAATGTCGATATGTCAATCTTTAAAACATTCATGGTCTCTAAACTCTTCATAAGGTTAAACCTTATAGAAAAACATCATGAACTTTCAGACTAATGAAAAGATTAAGATTGTATACATAGAATCATATACTGATAAGAATTACATATTTATTTTATAACCATAAGAAACATTATTTAAGGATAATTTCAAACGGTTATATCCCGATATAAATACCCCAGATATCCCCATAGTACCTCCACAATCCTATTCCAAAATCACTTTTAGTATATATATGATTAGTAGAATCCCTTAAATGATTTACACAACAAATGTACTTAAAATATAGTGTAATACTTTATTAATGAGTGATTTCAACAACTTATGGATTTGAAGTCCTATTGATATTTTAAAATGAACTAGATCAAAAAAATACCATTATCACTAGGTATGTAAACTAGTAAATCATTAGAAAAAGATATACCAATACCCACAACCATAGATATTTGATCTATATTAATCACTACATGAAGAAAATTGAGACATCAAACAAGAAATTGAGGTTTTAGGAAAATAAATTTCATTTCCAGTGTCCAATACAGGTGATTAGGTGTGCATACATGTAAAGCTTATGATGATAGAGTTCTACTTATCCATGGAGAGCCTTGATATTCCATGGGAAAGGGTTCAATGACCTATGTAGTTATGTGCTATGGTTAAGTTGATATATTATCATTGTGTCTAATAGAGAAGAAAAATGATGGAGGTTCCAAATTTTCTAGCTGCTCACATTATTAAAGGTCATTTTCCCTATGTGTAAATATTACCATAGACTGTATATAAGAATGATGCCTACAATATAGAAATATCAAACTTCAAACTTGACTAATCAATCATTGAAATTCAAAATATCGATAATGATAAATGACCAATATCAAGGACAGAAGACAACATCAGGTAAATATTTTCATTAAAAAGTTATGTAATGACATGGAATCACATAAGACACCAATTGAAATAGAGATATATAAACACAAGCATCAGATAGAGTCTACAAATAAGTCTCTCATGGATTTCTATCTAGAAAATTACTGTAAAAAAAACTCATTCCATCTTCTAGGATGTCCTTCTAATCATATCTATCACATTTCTTATTTATCAATGAAGATAACTATCAAATAAAAAACATAGGCATCTACAAAGAAAAAGTACGAGAAAAATGATGTTTAGTGAATGCACACACTATGAGATAAAATTAATAATGAAAAGGAGAACATAAATCTTAAAGTCAAAAAAAACATTATTCATTAATGGAAGAGTTTTCATAAGCATTCCATAAACTATCAACACCAAATAGTAAACAAAGACTCCTGGGCATTAAAGTAGTCAAATGTGTAACTTGTTTAGTAAGTAAAATTATATTTTTCGATAGTATTCAAATGATTAAAGTTAACACCAGGTGTAGTTGACTCAATATTAAAGACACTAATGGAATGAAACCAAAATAGCCAACATAGAACAAAAACAAAATTTATGAAATCAAAAAGCTAACCTAAGAAAACCATTGATGAAGAGAAATAATATTTCCCCTTTACTTCCATCAAAAACCAATTTTTTGTCAAATTAGTCTAATGACACATAATTTTTAAACCTTTAATCATAAGTAATTTCTATAAATGATGTCAAATAGACCCTACATCATAAAAGATAATGAAATAATATATTCTATAAAATAAAGAAAAACATTTTAACTCTACTAAATAAATACATATCTTTATCTAATAATAACTCTAATAGAATCATGAATTATCAGGTGTGCATACTCTACCATAACATCAAGTAGTGTTTCACTGAATAGTGGCCATACTATTGAATAATTTGACCTTTCTTTCACAACAAAATCCATTTACTTCAAAAATCCAAGTTGAAATAGCATATCATACTCATGCAACACAAGGTATTTGGCCCTAAAAAACATTAAATATTCAAACCACTTCCTTTGTAACCAAAATTGATAATTTATTTTTTATTTTCAAATCAATCCCAAGGCATATAATTTTATACAGTAAATCCATTATGTATAGGTAATCCTATAGTATCTGATGAATGCACTTTGACTTCCAATTTTAATTTAAAAACATACACTGCACAATGTTTCAATTTTTCCAGTATCTAAAAATCTATTCAAAAATAAATCAATGGAATTATATACACAATGGCCATTATTTTTCATATTCATGATTCTCATTTAGGAAATATGGAAACAAATTAACATAAGAAATGTGGGAAAATTACAATAAACTCACATAAATTTTATTGTTAATGATCAAAACCCAGATGTGATATGTAGAAGGGTGGAATATATCATTTATGATGGGGAATATCTGATTCGAGATGGGTGGGGGTGGCTACGTGTGTCATCACAATGAATCTTATTCAAGATAGGAGAACTTGTTCACAATGGTAGAGATGGTGAGGACTGAATCATGATGGGGAGGAATTTTTTCCAATGAGGAGGGTTTGTGATGACGGTGGATATGATTTGAAGTAGGGTGGGTTAGTTCACAATGGGGAGGGGCCGAGAGTGGTTCTGATTCATAATGGGAGTAATGGTTCATAGTGGGGAGGGTGTGTGGAAGATGAGGTAAAGGCGGAGGTCGAGCGAGAAGTGAGGGAGGGGTGGTGGTAGTGGCTCCAAGTGTGGAAGATAAGGTGGGGGTAGAAGTAGAGGCCAATTGAGGCACGGGGGATGGGTGACTGTGAAGGGAGAGTCAAGAGGGAGGGGTCGCGGTATCTTCAACCTAGGAAAGAGGGAGGGGCGATGACAGCGGGTCTCTGCGTGAAGGGGAGGGTTCCAAGATGATGGTTAGGGTGCGGTGGGAAATAGGTGGAGGGGGGGGGGGGATCTCACCCGATTTTTTCAAATTGAGGTTAGAAAACTCCATTGGATGTTTCTAAGGACATCTAATAGTGAATTCCATTAGCAGTCTCCCATTCCGGCAGGCGTAAAAATGAATATTTCTAGTAGTGTAGACAATTTTAATAGGAATGTACTCCATAAATTAATTCTGAAAACTTTGAGTGAAAAATATCTATTTTATCTTTAATACATAGTATAAACCATAAAAATTTTCAATGAATATCACACACATACACATACACTGATATTGATTTATATCATAATAATAAATTTTCTATTTACAATGCATACATATTAGAAATTTATAGTGAAATTTTACATCATCAAATTCTTGTGACTGTACCAAGAGTATATTTGAATGAATATTTGAAAAAAAATATATTTATAAGTATCTATTAAAATTTATAACGTAATTTTACAATATGAATTTACACGATATATTTTCTGTGCATACATACTTATATGTAAATTTACACTAAATATATTCATTAGAAATTTTTAACAGATATTCCTTATATATTTTTAGTCTGAATTTAAATAGAAAACTGTCAATACATAAATACATATAGAAATAAAAATTTTCATTAAAAAATTAAATTGAAAATTTGAAATGAAAAATTTCATCATAAATTGTTAGTTTTAATTCCCACATAAATAATTTTTGATAAAATATCAATACACAAATAAATAATAACAAATTTTAGTGGAAATTTTCACTGTTTATTTCCACTAGTAGGTTCTTATAGAAACATCTATTGGAAATTTCTTTTGAATATTTCATACACATCTTACATTTCCTATTAAAAATATATAAATAATTTTTTCTGTAGGAATTTATTATAAAAAAATTATTGTATGCTTACATGCTATATTAATATATATATATAACATACTGTAAATTTTCTCTACAAATTTACACTAAAAATTTTCACTACATATTTCCCCTAGAAAACTATAGTTCAAATATTCACATGAATTTATAGGGAAATTTTTTCAAAACATGTTTCTATAGGTTCTGGGCATAGTATACTCATGGGATGGGTTATGCCCTAATTTTCTTTGACCTAATTCCATTGATCATGGGGTTAATCATTGTGTATATCCTGGACAGATCATTGATCCTAAAAAAAAGTAATATTGGGCATGACCCATCCCATGCTTCCAATTCACCCAGAACCAACAAGTGGAATCCTAGGGGTCGAATTATTATTTATAATTATTTAAAGATCGTTGATTTATTTAAAAATATTAAATTTATTTTCCAATTTATGTTTAATAACTCTATAACCCGAATTACGATATATTATTCTTAATATTATTTTTCTTATAAATATATTCTTATCAATTAATTTTATAAATGAAATAAAATTGAATATCTAATCCATAGGTTCCAATAAATCTATCTAGATAACACAAGAGTACACATCGTGTAACCCATTTGTACACGTCGTGCACTAGTGTTCAATTCACCAAGAATTAATTCAGAATTAATTCCAGATGCATCTATTTATTTCACATGGTGGATTTAATTATACATCAAACATTGATTGGGCTATCCTGGAACACAATCAGTCTGAGTAAATGTCGCGTATGTTCTCTACATTGTGTGCAGTCCTTTATTCATAGGTGGGTCATGTATATTTTTATAGGGCCTAACTGACTGAAGACCATGTAACTAAATGACCTGACAATGTTTATCCCATTTACACACCACACAGACCAATTTTTTTTGGGGCATGGTTACACACGGAGTCCCTAGGCTTGTGTCATGGATAGATGGTGGGAAAACATACACACTATGTATCTATAATGTACAAGCTATGCAATTTGAAAAAATTACACATAACTAAAATTAACTTATTATAATTTTTAAACCTTTTCAACTTGTGATTTCATGTTGTCATTATGTTGATATGAGACACCATGTGATAGGTTTTAATATATAAAATTATTTTATTAATTTTTTTCGTAAATTTTGGATATACATATCATATATGAATCATATTATTTTAATTAATCTACAATAATTGAAGTACAAGAGTTGAACAAAATCATGTAATTTGTGTAATCATTATGTTGATAGTTCACATCATTAAAGTTTGTAATAAGTCACATATGCCACATATTGCAAGAGTAAACAATATACAAGTATAATATATGTCACTTAGTTCGGATGGGTAGTCACCATGTTGCATCCATGGTACATTTATATACAATGTTAATTTCAAATAAATTTATTTAAATTGTTTCAAATTATGGTGGATGGTACTCTCAAATAATTTTTTATGGGAATTAAGATAAAATAATTGGTCATTTTAAGAAGATAATTGATAAATTTTACCGTGATTTATCTTAAATTATAATTATTAGAATTGAATTATGATTTTATTAAATGTGTAATTAGTTGTATTCATATGGATGATCATGATCTAAGACCAGAACTTTGTATAACATTGGTTTCATTTAATTTATTATTAAATAAAATTGTTGGCATGCATTCCAGCTCTCCTATTATTATGGAAGGGCCTCTATACCCATGTTTTCGTTTATGTAAACCCCCTCCCCTCACCTAAGTGTGAGTAAAATAATATGTAATTTAACGAGATCCCAAGATAGTAGAGGAAGTTCAAGTTTTCATTCTAGATGAAACCAATCGTAGAGAGATACATAGGTGGATAGGTATATAGATATAACAAAAACCATAATTGGATTAAGAAATTATCCCCCTAGGTCGATTGTTAGTTTATATTATATAGTATAAACTAACCATTTGTATAATATCATGATCATACCATTTTATTATTTTATTTTTTTCATGTTATATAATTATTTCATTGTGTATGTTTTGTTTCAATCACATGAATTAACAAGAAAACAAGATAGATCTAATTTTTTTATTATGTGTAAATTTTATGTAATAAATGGTTAATCACTTCAGTAAATCCAATTAACAATAAATGTATTGTAATGAATACAATAATTGAAAATTTATGCATAATATAGAAAATTCATCAATTATATATATTAACTTTGTATATCCTTCCACTACTTCAGTTAAAATCAAACCATAGTTCAAAGTCCTTGACCAACCAATGTTGGGGTGCTTTCAATTATCGTGGAATTATAACATGAAGTTTTGGGTTGACTTAACATAGTTCACATTAGGGGTTGACTTCCAAAGAAGGACTTGGTGTAACTAAGAGGCAAGAGTTGAAGAAATCCAATTTAAATATTTAAATATTGTGTAGTACACACAATAGATCAAGGAATTGTGAGTTAATATAGATTCAATTTTTAATTCCCACCTAATACCATTCAAATTTATTGATCAAAAAAACTATGAGTGATGAGAAGGGGAATATGGATCATTTCTACTAGAATTCTAAAGTAATTGGATATTCTAAAGCCAATGGTGAGGTTTAATAGGTTTTGAAAAAATAGTGAGAAATTAAAAATTTTAAAATTTATTTATTAGTATAAATGTTATCAGATAAAGTAATATGTAACAACCCTATAATTTACAAATATGTTTAATTTAGAATGCCTAAAACACCAAGTCCCTATGAAATAATACATTTTATAATCTAGTATTTGAACACAACTTTTCCTCTACTATGTTTTGAATTTCAAAAAATGGTCATCTAGAGTTGTGATCAATAAGTCATTTGGAGTCTGAAAGAACCAACATAATTTTTTGATGAATAGTAACACACCCTAATGAATAGTAATATGAATAGTAATATGATCCATATGAATAGAAAAATTTTATTTTATCTTCTTAAGGTAATAAGATGATGGGATCTTAATTAAGGTTTCAATGTGATATAAAATTAATAATACCGTTAACATTGTTATTTTACGAATTAACTATGATTTTATTTAAAAATTAAATAAATAATATTTAGAAAATTATTTTTGAAAAAAGGAGTTCATTTTTGAATTCTACATGTCAAAAAATGGTTTAGGGGAATTTTTTTGGATTTTTATGAAATTCTTGAAATTTTGATGAATAGTAAAATCCGATAAAATACCAAATATAAAAACTATTAGTACAATACACTATTTATGACATCATAAGAGATGTAAGACCACTTGGTTAGAAATAAAATTACATTATTACTATTTGGTATCACATTAATTATTATTATTCATAGTCTTGAGAAAAAATATTATAATAATTATTAAAATAATGAAAAATACCTCCTCTCCTCCACTCTAAATACCACCCTCATTCCCCTCTTCCTCCCAGACCTCTTAAGACGTGAGCCTTACCTATGTTCTACCCAATACTCCTCCGAAAACTCTTCTCCACTTCCAAGAGATTTTTATCGCACCAAAATACCAAAACCAAAGTCCTCAAGAAGGATCTCAAGGAGAAGAGATCAAGAGGTAAACATCCCCTTTTGTTTTCTTTCTTTTCTTTCATTTTTTGTTATTCATTTTAATTTACCTTGTCTTATGTTGGGATATTTCATTCCATATCCCCATTACTTCCCATATTATTTATTTTTGATGAGATACCCCTTTATCTCATTAAACTATGTTATGAAATTATATGTGATGCCGTTAGGTTGGCGAATTTTCAGGAGAGATTTATCAATTTTCTTCTATTTTGAGTTCCTTTCCTTTCTACTTATTTCCTCATATCCCCTAATAAAAATGGTATTATAATTAAAATACATCATGTGAAATATAATTTTATTAGGCTAATGTAATATTTCATCATCATCTCTCTTTATCCCCCCTTTTATACTATAAATGCAAACACCGTCTGAGATGTGTGAAATTTTCACTCTCAAGGAAGACAGGTTTTCAATTTGCACTACAATCCTCAAGACTGGTCATGAAACCATTTTAATGGATGAACCAGTTCTTTATATATATATATATATATATATATATATATATATATTTTACCTTTTGAAATATTTTGGAATCCTCACACACTCATAATAAAAAATAATAACACAAAACAAGTTCATTATGTACAAAATGGGCAATGTTAATCCAGGCATTTATCAATAGCTTTTTACTAATGAATCAAACTCAATTAAATAACCCAAAAATCATTATAAGATATTTTATATATCTTTAATGTCACTAATAATATATATTATCAATTCTTTATGTTTAACCACATTTCAAACAGACTTCCATTCATGAATACAAGTAAACGGATCATGAAAACCAAGGGAGAAAATGCTTCCAAAACAATAGAATTGAATCTCTTAAAACCCATAGAAAAGAAAATGAATAAACCTAATAAGGTTATAATATATCAATTACCAGTTTATGAGGTTTTGGAATTATTATTTAATTAAGATAAATTTTATTATTCATGTCGTTAAAAACAATCAAGAACACCTTCGAGCTTAAGGTAAGGGATATCTTAACTCAATTTCCATTCATTGAGTTAAACATCAACTTAATGGGTTTTGTATTTTACCAGAATATGTATGAATTAACTGTTATTGCTTTATTCTGTATAACAACTTTTATTTTGTGGGTTTATATTTTTCACACATAATTAGGTCATAGATTTGTCCTCAATCTATTGATACTTTCTTGGAAAGGGTTTCTTCAACCGACTTTCATATTTGTGAGATATTTCATATTCCCTACCATTACTTGTGTATGATGTATTTATACTACCCAATAAGGTTTCATAACATGAATATATTTATTTTTATGATATTAAATCTATCATTTGATGACTATTAATTTTGGGGAATAGGGTTCAATTGATTACAGTGTAGTAAGTATTTTATACCAGAACCTCCATTTTCATCCGGGTTGCTATTATTCTCTATTAACCTCAATGAAATTATTATTTATTATTATTTACTACTCATAAATTCTGTGTGAATTTCTTATATATATGTACCAATAAAAATACTTCTTTATTTTTTTTTGGGAAGTTACATGTTTTAAAATAATCTTTCAATAATTATTCTGAAATTCAAGCTTGATTCAAGGAACTTCTAAAATCATTACCTATTTTAATATCCACTATAATATATTTTAAGCCATGTTTATCTTTTTAAATCACAAATTTTAAATTATTTTTTTTTTATTTTTAGTTTTATGATATAAAACATACCTTTTCACTTTAAAATCTCTTTAATGAATTCCTTAAACCGCCCTAAAATGTTTGAATTCTAATGATTTTTTAAAATAACTTTTTACCTGATTTCACTTCAGTAAGACAACATTTATGCCTAAAATGTAATCACAATGTCCTTAACTTTTATTTTTTGGGTATAAATGTTTAAAAACAAATTTTTGGCAAATAAAAATAATTTACCAAAAGAACTATTCTTTCAAAAGTAAAATGGATTTTTCTCCTCACACTTTAACTTATTGAGATATTTGCCTTGTTCAAAACATTCTTATTTCTTGTGGTGTATGTTCTAACATTTGGTATATAATATCTGGATTCTACTTATTCTCATTATATTCTAGGTGATTATGATTTGAATGTTTCAAAGTGGTATGGGAAACTTTGGAATGTTTGAGGATTACTTCCTAATGATTTTTTTAATGGTCTCATTTAAAAGTATTTTTATTTATGTCAACATCGTTTGAGGAATCCATATCCTCAAATATAAATAGATTTTGAGATGACAAATTGTACTTGTATTAAATGTATTTATAATTAATTCTTTGGACATGCAGTAACTGGTGGGTCACGCTATAGCCCCTCGATGCATTGACAAGTCTCACGAGACAATTCAGTTGGCGACAAACCCTTCAAGTTTGTTTCCAAAAACCAGATAGGTTTTAACCCACATAAATTACCTTTTAGGCTGTATTATGGTATCATGTGGTAGATACATGATGTCCAATTAATAAGCATTCTATTTTTTTATTTTTAGTTATTACTATCCATGTGGGTTTTACTATGACAAAACCTATGGATGTAGTTTCATTCTCAGTTTATTAAAGGCATGTGTTGTTCATTTATTCACCATTACATATTGACTATGACTAATTTTTTTATGATTTAGTTATTATTAATTCATGATCACACTATTTTTAACCCTTAGTGAGCATTTAATCCTAGCCCTTTCATTTTTTACCTTTAACAAGTTATGAAGAGGAGAACATTTATTGAGTTTCTGTGGAAGTAGTTTTTTATTTTTTTTCTATGTATTGTATTTTGTAACCTTTTCCAATTTCATTTGAGTTAAATCTATGTATCTAGTTTTTCAATACTTTTATCTGATATTTATTTTGGGATTTTATTTCTTTTAATAATTTCAATGTATATAGAAATGCACCCACTCTGGTCTAGAGGGGCTAGGGTGTTACAGTTGGTATCTAAGGAAGTTTATTAGAAACATGGGATCTAGATTTGGAAAACATAGGTTAGGGAAAAAATACCTAATATGGTCTATGAGGATAAATAAACAAGAAGATCCTATAATTTTTGTAATAAATAGATTATGTGGATATTTTTAGCCAATACATCCCTATGTGGATACAAATAAGTAGACATGGATCTGGAATAGATGTACCTAGGAGTGAAAACTCCGACAAGGAGTTTCGGGTTTGACTCGAGATATCCTGGTACACAACAACGGGCCATGCTGCACTCTTGATTTGACACTCCTGGGGGATATGCTTTTGGATAATTTAAATAGTATTTACCACTCATTATGAAGGATTTATTCCCACAAAGTGACCAAAGAATATTGTTCTAGGATTTACAATGCATAAATTTATGCTATGTGTTATACCATGTTTATAGTTATAGAGAGTTCATAATTTTTTGAGATAATATATAATATAGAAATTTATTAGAAAGGGAATATAGAAGAAGGAATAAAAACTTCACCAATGCACGTGATGTAAAGCGTATGAAAGATCATATATCAAATGGTCTTATGCCATCATTTCAATAGAAGATCATCTCCCAAGTATCCTAATTATATAAGGAAATAATATCACATGTTAACAAGGTATGTAAATACATCTCTGATTCCTATGTATTTGAAGGGAAGAAAAAGAATGATAGGACGGAAGATAAATAAGGGGATAAAGGGAAGAAGTGAAAGAAGAGTTTTCCCACATGTGAAAATTGTAAAAATAATCACGATGGTAAATGTTTTGGGGGAATGGGAGTTTTCTATAAGTGTGGAGAAAAAGGACACCATGTTCATGATTGAAAGGGTAAGAAAATGTTTTTCAATGTACAATGCTTCAACTGCAAGGAGATAGGACACTATTTGAATTAATGCCCCAATCGTCAAAGTAATATACCCCAAATGATGGTTTTGGATAATGATCATGTTATGATGCTACCAAAGATGAAGTAGAATTATTAATATTCCTAGTCAAGAATCATTTCATTTCAATATTTTTCCAGTAATGTACTGTTTATATGTATTATGAAATATATAAGGATTGTACTGCAGTACTCTTTCCTTAAGGATTTGTGGTCGTATGATGAATGGTATAAAGGAAAAGTGATTCATAATAAAGTTAAACATTTAATATATATATATATATATATATATATATGATCATGGTAAATACATCCCTTTATATGTTTATCGTATTTTGAGATAATGATGATGAAATGATTGATTTAGGTAAATAATGGCTACCTTGGAACTGATTTTTGACTTGTCGGGAAGTGGTTTATGCTATCATTGATGAATTTTATATCACTTTTGTATTTAAGGAATATATCCAATAACATGTATCTTACTTAAGTAATATAGAAGAATTCTTGTTTCCAATATGGTTTTTTCAGTAATTCTGGGTATTTACAAATTTTAAGAGGATCCATGATGATGTTATTCACAAGTTTGGAATGTTAATTTTAGATCTTCTTTTTATTGATTAAGGGTTAATGATAAGTTCATCGTGGAAATTTAGAGACCTTCATTATAATGTGATCAATAATTGTATTTTGCAATTTTATCCATTTACAAAATGGTTTAAGTTGATCATTGTATTGGGTTTTTAGTGTTTAATGTCACTACATGATGGTTTGATTATTCTTCCATGACCATGTTCTCCAATTAGAATTCATTGTATAGTAGTAATCAATGAATTTCCCCTTCTTCTTATTAAGAGGATATTTTAACCATATTCCTGATGTGGGTTTCCCATAAAGGAATTTTCAAGTATCAACCATTAACTTTCAAAGTTCAATTTCAAATTTTGAGGATGAAATTTATCTAAGGACGGAATAATGTAAAAACCCAAGAATTTATAAATAGATTTATTTTAGAATGCATGAAACACTGAGTCCCTACAAAATAACAGATTTTATAATCTAGACGCTAATCACAACTTTTCCTCAACCATGTTTTGAATTTCGAAATATGGTCATCTAGAGTTGTGATCAGTATGTCATTTGGAGTCTGATAGAACCAACATGATTTTTTGACGAATAATAACCTACCTTTATGAATAGTAATATGAATAGTAATATTCCCTGTATGAATAGAAATAATAATATTATTTTATCTTATTAAGGTAATAATATGATGAGGTCTTAATTATGTTTTCAATGTGATATAAAACTAATTATAGCTTTGACATTGTTATTTTTCAAATTAACTAGGATTTTATTTAAAAATTAAACTAATAATATTTAGAAAATTAATTTTAAAAAATGGTGTTCATTTTTGAATTCTACATGTCCAAAAATGGTTACGGTGAATTTTTTGGATTTTTATGAAATTCTTGAATTTTTGGTGAATAGTGAAATAAGGTAAAATACTGTATATACAAACTATGAATATAATACACTTTTTATGATATCATAAGTGGTGTAAGACCACATTTTTCAAACTCACATGCCATTATTACTATTTGGGTTCACATGAATTAATATTATTCAAAGTCCTGAGTAGAAATATTATAATAATGATTAAAATAATGAAAAATACCGCCTCTCCTCCACTATAAATACCACCCTCATTCCCCTCTTCCTACCACACCTCTCAAGCCTTGATCCTTACCTAATTTCTATACAATACACCTCCCAAGAATCTTCCCCACTTTCTAGAGTTTCTGTTCTCACCAAAAGACCAAACCCAAAGGCCATAAGAAGCATTTGAAGGAGAAGAGATCAAGAGGTAAACATCCTCTTTTGTTTTATTGCATTTCTTTCATTTTATGTTATTATTTGTAATTTAATTTTTCTTATGTTGTGATATTTTATTAATTATACCCCTTAATACCCATAATATTTAAGATTTATGAGATACCCCCTTTCTCTCATCAAACTATTTTATGAAATTTTAAGTTACACTATTATGCTGCCGAATTTTTGTGAGAGATTTCTCAATTTTCTTCTATTTTGAGTTTCCATATTTTCTACTTCTTTACTAATCTCCCCTCATATAAATGATATTATAATTTCAGTACCTTACTTGAAATATAATTTTATTATGATAATGTAATATTTCATCATCATCTCTCTTTCCCCCTCCTTTTATACTAGAAATACAAACAGTGTCCGAGATGTGTTAAATTATCACACTCAAGGAAGACAGGTTTTAAATTTTCATTACTATCCCAAATAATGGAAACGAAACCCTTTTAATATGTTAACAAGATATTTATATATTTGTTTTACCATATTCAATATTCTGGAATCCTTACACACTCATAATAAATAATAATAATACAAAACAATGTCATTATGCACAAAATTGGCAATGTTAATCCAAACATTTATCAATTACTTTTAACTATTGAATCATACTCAAGTATATAACCCAAAATAATTATAAGATCATTTATATATCCTTAATTTCACTAATAATAAATATTAACATTTTTTTGTTTAACCACATTTCAAACGAACTTCCATTCAAGAATAGAAGTAAATAGATCACGAAAACCAAGGGAGAAAATTCTTCCAAAACAATAAAATTGAATCTCTTAAAACCCATAAAAAAGGTCATGAATGAACCTAATAAGGTTATACCATATCAATTACATGTTTATGAAGTTCTGGAATTATTAGTTAATGAAGAAAAATTTATTATTCATGTCGTTAAGAACAATCAATAACAACTTCGAGCTTAAGGTACGGGATGTCTTAACTATATTTACATTCGTTGAGTGGAACCTCAATTTCATTGGTTTTATATTTTACCAGAATACGTGTGAATTACCTATGATTGTTTTATTCTTTATATCCACTATTATTTTTTGGGTTTATGTTTTTCACACATAATTATGTCATTGATTTGTCCTCAATCTAATGATACATTCTTGGTAAGGGTTTCTTTATCCCACTTCCATCTTTATGAGATATTCTATATTCACTACTCTTACTTGTGTATGGTGTATTTATACTAACCATTTATTTTTCATACCATTAATATCTTTATTTTCATGATATTAAATTTATCATTTTATGAAAATTAATTTTGGGGCATAGGGTTCCATTGATTACAAAGTAGTAAGTATTTTCTACCAGAACCTCCATTTTCATTTGGGTTGCTATTATTCTCTATTCACCTCAATGAAATTCTTATTTATTCTTATTTACTACTCATAAATTATGTTTTAATATCCTATATATTTGTACCAATCATAATACATCTTTATTTTTTTGGGAAGTTACATGTTTTAAAATAATCTTTCAATAATCCTTCCTAAACACAAGCTTGATTCTAGGAACTTCTAAAATTCTTACATATTTTAATTTTCACTCTATAATCTATTTTAATGCATGATTATCTTTCTAAATTACAAAATTTATGTTCTATTTTGGTTTATTTCTATTTTTATGAATTAAAACATGCCTTTTCGCTTTAAAATATCTTTAATTAATTCCTTAAACCACTCTAAAATGTTTTAATTCTATGGCTTTTTAAAAATCAATTTTTACGTGATTTCACTTCAGTAGGAGATCATTTATGCCTAAAATGTAATCAAAATGTTCTTAACTTTTCATTTCTGGGATATACTTGTTTAAAACCAGATTTATGGAAAATACAAATGATTTTCCAAAAGAACTATTCTTTCCAAAGTAAAATGTATTTTCTCCTCACACTTTAACTTTTTGATATATATGCCTTGTTCACCACTTATTTATTTCTTGTGGTGTATCTAATACCATTTGGTATATAATAAAAAGATTCTAATTATTCTTATGATATTCTAACAGATTATTATTTGAAAGTTTAAAGGTGGTATGTGACACTTTGGAATGTTTAATGATTATTTCGTCAATATTTTTTCAATGGTATCATTTAAAAATATCTTTATTTATGTCAGCATCCTTTGATGAATCCATATCCTAAAATATATTCGGATATTGGGAAGGAATATTTTACTTGGGTAAAATCTATTTATAATGAATTATTTGGACATGTAGTGGTGGGTGGGGCACGTTATATCCCCTTGATTCATCGACAGGCCTCATTAGACAAATCAGTTGGAGACAAACCTTTCGAGATTTTTTCCAAAAATCTGACAGGTTTATACCCATAGATTTAAACCATTTCGACGATATTGTGGTATCATGTTCTAGATACACGACTTCCTATTAATAAGAATCCTCTTTATTCATTTTCATTTATTACAAGGCATGATGTTTTCACTATGAAAAAACCTGTGGATGTAGTTTTATTTTCAGTTTATTTAAGGTGCGTGTTTTTCATTCATTCACCATTACATATTTAATATGAATCATTGTTTATGATTTAATTATTATGGATTCATGATTCCACTATTTGTAACCCTTACTAAGAATTTGAGCTAAGACCATTTATTTGTTTACCTTCAATGAGGTATGAATAGGAGAACATTTATTGAGTTTATATGGATGCAATTTTTTAGTTTTTATTAAGTATTGTATTTTTGAAAATATTCCAATGTAATTTGAGTTACATATATGTATCTAGTTTCATCAAGACAACTAAACTGATCATTCCTTTAGAATTTCATTCCTATTATTCATTCCATTGTATAGAGTAATGAATCTGCTCTAGTCTAGAGGGGTCATAGTGTTACAAATATATCTAATATCATAATATTTGTAGAAATAAAAATAAAAAAGACATAAAACATATCACCGTGATCCAAACATGATATGGATAACCTTATCACCGACAAAAATTTACAAGAGTGGAAAATGAGCATGGGTGTTATCCTACACCATAAAAATAAATTATATGTGTTGTAAGAACATTTTCCTAATGCACTTGGTAATGAGGCTATTGAGAAAGAGTTGTCTCTTTATAAGAATCATTTGAATGATGATAATGATATTCACCTTTTCATGCTATCATCAATGACCAATGATATTTTTAAGAAACATGACATCATGGATGTGTATTACATGATGTATCACATTTGGGATCTCTATCAAGAGTTGGAATGATAAGAGAGATACAAGATCTCTATTTTTTGTTTACAAATAATAATGGAGAGTCTACACACTTTGGGCCTCATGTATTCAAGCTTATTGGATACATTTAATGATTATACATCTTAGAGTTTAAATTACCTGAAGAATTTAATATAGATATGATATTTACTCACAAATAAAGAACCTATCCTATGTTATGGTTAATTATAACATGATAAATAATGAGGAGAGTCTTTTATATATTCTAATTTTTATTCTCTAAGTGGATAAGGACATGGGGTGTGGAAAACCCATAGTCCTTATAGTGAATAATAAAATAATGAACAATGAAAAGGGGTCCATGAATCAAAACAAGTATAAAGCTCCTGAATTCCACCATTCCAAGAAGAAGAACATCTAGAGGTAGGGTAAGGAAAGTGTGGAAGTCTATTTTTCATATGGTAAGTAAGGCCACTAGAAGAAGAAATTCACCAAAAATAAAAGGGAAGCTAAGGTTGTGTTTATTATCATGTGTAATCATTCAATATGTATACATGTAGAATTAGATATAGATTATGGTTCTCAAATTTGCATCCAAATGCAGGAACCATGTAGATTCTAAAAAAGTGCTGACAGAGTGGTGGATTTGCAAGATAAAAATGGCACATGGATAGCTTCTCTAGATATTAGTGACTAGAACCATTCATTTACAACAATAATGATACTAGTTTTATGTAATTGTTATAATGTACCAATTTTTTCCAAGAATATAATTTTTATGTCATGCTTCAAGTCATTGGGTTTTATTTTCATGTTTGTGAATAAAAGATGTTTATTTTATAAAGACAACATATTTTATTGTATGGAACATTTAAATAAGTTTCTTTATTCATTAACTTATCAATCTATATATTGTAAATTGATAACGAATCATGTTCACATGACTCATATAGCACCGAATTATAGAATCACCATATTGGTCATGTAAATGAAATGCATTTGAAAAAGCTCAATCAAGATTTTTATTTAGACTCATCTGAGATAAAAACACTTGAAATGTGTCATGTATTTTTACATGAAAAAATGGAAAAACAACCATTCACGGTAAATGGTGAAAGGGCCATAGGGATTTTAGTAATGATACTCATTAACGTGTGTGGACAATTTCCAGTAGAAGATAGAGGTTGGAATTCTTACTTCATAACTTTCAATCATGAATTTAGTAGATATGGATACATTAAATTTATGAGGTACATGTCTGAGTTCTAAGATAAAATCCAATAATAAAATAATGATGTTGAGAATCAACTTGGAATGAAGATAAATAACCCTTGATCGGATTGATGTGGTGAATGTATTATCCAAGAGTTTATCAACATTTACGAGAGTTTGGGATTCAAGATTAACTCAGTCCACCATACACACCATTGTATAATGGTGTTACTAAAATGTGGAATCATAACTTATTGGACACGATAAGGTTGATGATGAGTTATGCAGATTTTCAATAATCCTTCTGGGGATATTCATTACAAACTGGGGTATATGCATTAAAATAAGTACCAAGTAATGTAGATAATGGAATTCCCTTTGTGTTATGGAGTGTAAATAATATTTTATTGTCACATACACATGTATGGAGTTGTGAGGAAAATATTAAGGCCTACTCATGTAATAAACTATCACCCTAGGAAACAAAGTGTTTCTTTATAGGGTATCCTAAGGAAAGAAAGGGATACTACCTATACAAACCATTACAAAAGAATGTAATTATTTCAATACAGTCCATGATTCTTGAGAGGGAGCACATCCTCAAAATGTATAGTTGGAGTAGGATTTTCTTCAATGAAGTAGATGACCAAGAGACACAAGAGCTATTAGAGTAATAGATTATATAGGTCCCCCTGGAAGAAGTGGTTCCTAAATCAAAATTACATTGAAGGATAAATAGAGTGGTAAGAGAACTAGAGATATATGTTTTTTCTAGTCACATAATATAGTGAATAATTATTGGTTGAGAATGATGTATCTCCCTCCTAATAAGAGGAATTACAGAGATCAAAATATGAAAAATTCAAATAATTCATGAATTATGAAATGGATTCAATGTATTAAGAGATATTTTTGGATTATGTTTGATGCACCATTTGATATAAATCTATTAGTGTTAAAATTGGTATTCAAGAGAAAAATAAAAATATAAAGTGAACTAAATACCAATAAATAATGGCTAGCTGATAAATGGATTAAATAGTATTAAGTATTTGAATATGAAGAAACATTTTCACTGGCTTCCGTGTTTAAATCCATCAGAATTCTACATGCTATAAAAGCTTACCATAATAATGAAACTTGGAATATGGATATAAAATATTTTTTCCTTAATGGGAACAATCATGAATATTTCTATATGACACAACCAAAAAGTTTTATGACATTAGGTGATTCCAAACATATTTTCAATTTGTAGGGATCAATTTATGGATTGAATCAAGAATATTGGTCATGGAACATTTGATTTGTTGAATCTATAAAAACTTTTGTTTCATTAAGAGTGGATGTGAGCCATGTGTTAACAAGATGTTTAGTGGAAATGTAGTTTGTATCCTAATATTATATATTGATGACATATTAGCAATTGGAAATGAAATGTTAGTCTCATAGTTTGTTAAGGACCGGTTAAACAAGTACTTATCTATGAAACAAATAGGTAAAGTAGCATATATTCTATGGATATATATCATTTTTTTTATCCAAGATTCTACATGGACTAATTAGTAGTACATAAATGTACTATATACTAAAGTTATTTATTATGGAAAATCCAAGAGGGGATCAGTTCCAATGTCACATTGTATACATCTTTCTAATAAAATGTTTCCTTAGACACAATAAGAGATATAGAGAATGACTAAAATCCCATATGCTTCAGCGATAGGATCAATTATTTATGTAATGTTATGTACTAGACTTGATGTTTCTTATGCATTGTGAATAGTATTAAGATATCAATATGATCTAGGAGAACTATATTGGTTTGATGTTAAGGATAACCTCAAGTTTTTGAGATGAACTAAGGATATGTTCATAGTGTTTGAAGGAGATGAGTAGTTGGTTATCAGGGGTAATTATGATTCTAGTATTCAAACATATTAGAATGATATGTGGTCACAGTCAGGATATGTTTTCCATATCAATAGAGGAGATATGAGCTGAAGGAATTCCAGTAGCCTGTTGTTGTTGACTATATAGTGGAGTCTAAGTATATAGCGACTTTTGATGTATCTAAGGAATCTATTTGGATACAAAACACTATAACAGAACTTAATGTGGTACCTGTCAATAAAGGCTCTATCACATTTTAACATGATAATACCATAGCAGTGGCTCTTGAAAAAGAAGCAAGGTTACACCAAAACATAAAGCACATACTCTTGATGTATCACCTATTAAGGGATTTTACTTATAAAGGTAATGTTTTAGTATTAATGGTTTCCAAAAAATAAATCGTGGAATTCCCCTTGACTAATGAACTATATTAGTATAATCTTGAGTATCATGTGAGATGTTCTAGACTAAATATTGTTAGCGGTTGGCTCTAGTATACATCAGAGTCAAAGAATATATTGAGTGGATAAAAATAGAATAGTAGCATTGGATCATCACATATTATTTATGATTAATTGATGAAATTAAATAATAATGTTGTAAAAAATTATTTCTTCATTGATGGATTAGTAAATAGGTATACATTATAACATCATTGGGTTGTAAGAATCAAGATAAGATTCCTTCTAGCAGTGATCCACACATGTTTTAAAAATCCTCAAATATCGCAAGAGGATTATCAAGGTGTTAGAACAAAATATTCTATTTCCTTCTTCGTTCACCTTTGATATACATGAGAATTGCTTCCAAAGGATTATCCATAATATCTCTAAAATAAAGAGAGGAAGGTGGTGGAAGATCACTCTCCATTATTTGGACCATTCATGGAGAATGGATCTATCTAGGGATTCAATAGGACTATATAGATTCACTATTAACAAGTCAAAAATGAATTAATTTTCTTAAGAAGTAATATAATTGTGTTTATATACCCATATGGGTTGAATTAATAATTTTATAGGTGATAATTATTATCTATTTAATTTAGGCCGAACCGCGTGGAAATAATAATAATAATAATAATAATAATAATTTTTATCTACACATGCAAAACATTTGAATTAAAATTTATATATTATTTATACAAATAAATTGAAATATATATTATTTCTCACCAAACCTGTAAACATGATCCTCCATTCTACCACAAATATTTATCGGGCCTTGAATAATGAATATTTATTTAATAAATATACATCACTATAATATTCTCCAATAAATAAATAATTGTTATATTCAATAAATAGAAAGAGAATTATTTATTGAACATTCTGATCACATTATATTTCTTTAAATAATTGGTTACGAAATATATGCGATAAAGAAAAAATGAATAGTTATTAAACCATTTGTAGGAATAATATTTTTCAAAATTTTAAATAATAAGTAATAAATAATAATATGTTATTTAATTTAGATTCTGAATAGACTTAGTGTGTGACCCTCTCATCCTCTTTCTCAGTGGAATTAGGTGAATCAGTATAAAGTACAAGTTTGGGGTCTAGCAACATGCCAAGGAAAACATATAGAAGGAATTTAATACTGGAATGCAATAATAACTCATACAAATTCTCACTCTCTAATATAATACCTTTATCATGATATATATAATCAAGAAGGTTTTGTGTCAATCTCATCAACCAATGTGTTCAATGTTTATTTCTTTGAATATTTTGAAATCGAACTTTCCTATAGAACACCCTGACCTTGGATTTATTTTGGAAATATCATTTCCATAAAAGGTAATGAGATATAAAATTAAATTAAAGAACAAAAGGGAAAGAACATTTCTCACATTATTCATTAATGAAATATTAATTTTGACTTAAACAACATATACCACCTCTCCATCCACATATGTTATCATGATTTTCAACAATACACAAAATGAAATGATTTATAATATTCATTACTAATAGTGTTTATTTATATGGATGGATATAAATGCCATTAAATAGAAACAAAAAATGCCACATATAAATATGGATTTCTTCAGGGCAGGTCTTGTTCTCAGAATATCTGACATTGGATATTACCAAGGGTGTACACCATGAGAAGGCGACTCAATGTCTTATGAATGTCCACCCATGATATCCTCTATGATTTGTTTCGCTCAAAAGATTTCATCTGGCTATAGAACATATATTTTAGAATACCATCATGCCACTTCTGGGTTCTTATAACATTGGGTAACTACTATGACATTTTAGTGTGGTAACTTCTCTTCGGACACTATCACATACTATATTATGTATAAGAAAAATCATAATTTGATTATAAGTTTATTAATATTCAAAACTATTAACAAAAGCCTTCATAAAGTAACAAGAATTTTGTTCTATGAAACTGACTCAAATATTTTCCACATACATTATATTTTATAATATAAATATATGATGTATTTTCATGAATGTAAAATTAAAATGAATATTTCTTATATGTAGAAAAATTATTGAAAATTTTATTTTCAAAAAAAAATTTCCAATGAAAATATCTAGTCAACATTTTTATAGGAAATTTATAGTTCAAATACACACAACCTAAAATTATAAAACTAATATACTAATACTGAAAAATAAATGTAAATTTTCATTGGTAATTTCAACTGAAATTTTACACAAAAAAATTTTAGTACAAAAATTCAATTGGAAGTTTTACAATTTTCTTTAGTGAATTGATAATTTTAATAAAGAATTTAATGGAACATTTATAATATATAATTTTATGGAATTTGTAATTATACAAAAAGAATTATTAAAAAAAAATTAAAAATAAAAACTTTTTAAAATATTCCATTCAAATATATTGAAAAATTATTTATGTAAATTTTTATTAAAAATTTGATCTAAAATATTTAATATGAAATTTCCAATGAAAAATTTAATGAGAAATTTATAAGGTAAACACCCACTAGAAATAGGATGTGCAACCTTTCAATAATTGTTTTTAGTGGAGACTTCCATTGAAATTTCCAACTAAAATATTCCCTTAAAATTACAATATAGATATATTAATATATAAATAAAAAACAAAAATTTTTATCAAAAATATAAATTGAAAATTCAAAATCTAAAATTTCAGTGTAAATTTCAACTTGAAACTTTTAGTTAAACATTCCATTCAAATTTCAATAATAAATTTTCATTGCATATACTTCACTAGTCATTTTCATTTAATTTTCATATAAAACATTTAAACTAAAATTTCCATTCAAATTTCAATGTATTAAATTTGTATTTATCTTTATTATAAGGACATTAAAAATATCTTCTATATTATAATTCAATAAAAGCTATTATTAAAATTATATTCAATCAAAAATGATATGAAATATAAAATATTTAATTAAAATATAGTTATTATATTAAAATTATATGTTACATAAAATTATTTTAATTTTTTTTAAAATATCTGATCATAAACTATTATATCATATTTTATTTATATTTTTCATTAATATTTTTTAATAAAAATTAATAAAAAATAATTTATATTTTCCTTTTTTATTAGTATTTTAAGATAATTTTTCTTATTAAAAATTTTATAGTTTTAGTTTTTAAAAAAATCATTACATGTGAAGAAGGAAATTATGATCCAAGCCTTTCAAATTAACTAATTCATTTTTTAAAATAACTCAACCTGAAAATAGGATTGGGTGTAATGTTTTAATTTTTTAATGTGGGGTGTCATCCCAAAATGTACATGATGCTCAGGTCTGCGCACAAACCGAAGATGATATTTTCTCCACTTCTAAGTGAATTAAGAAAACATGCTACATGTGTAAATATATATTTTAGTGAGAAAATAATAATTTAAAGGAGAGTAATGGGCGGAGGCACCAAATGTATATCTTTCCCCTTATTTTTTTTATTTATTCAATACTAACCCTCATAATAGTAATAAAATAATAATAATAATTGTTTATAATAATAATTATTATTATTTTTCATGATTTTTGTGTTGTTATTATAATTGATATTATTATTGTTATTATAAATGTAAATATATATTTTAATTAAATAGTGTGACCTTAAAAGAGAGTAATGTGGGTCATCAAAATATGTATATCCTTCCCATTTTTTTTTTATTTTTTAATACTGATACTTATTCTAACACTAATACTAAAATATTATTATTATTATTATTATTATTATTATTGTTAATAATCTTTTTATTCTTATTATTATTCAAACTATTATTCTTATAGTTATTCTTACTATTATTAATATTAATATTATATTTATTTTTATTACTGTTATTATTTTTATTGTTTTCGTTATTATTATTGTTAGTATTATTTTTATAAATATTCTTATTCATATTCTTATTGTCATTCTCATTCATACTTTTAGTCTTATTCTTATTATTGTTATTATTATTATTATTCATAGTGTTATTATTATTGTCATTTTTATTGTTATTACTACTGTTATTATTATTATTAATATTATTTCTATTACTATTACTAATATTATTTTCATTGTGTATTGAGTTTGAAAAACTCGCCTAGTTTTTCAAGTATTGTAAGGTTATTGGGCATGATTATCAGAACTTCAAGTACTATTTTGTTTTTTACTTGTTTTTATTTTCATGGACATGAGGGAAATTCATGTTTTATTAAATCTAGGCTTCCAACATCCACTACTTATGGTGGAATTGTTAATTCTAAGACTAATCAGTTGTAATATGGAATATTTCCCAATTATATAGGTTTTTTAGGACATGAACATGATAATGAGCCTGAGATTATGTTTGGAATGAAGCCAGCCTATTTGAATGAACCTACGAATGGTCCTGTTGATTTATTTGTGTGCCATTTTGGAGAAGGGTCTGAGCACATGGAAAAAATGAAAGGAGTCTTCCAATGCACTGGATGTTTTAGGTCATCATAGTTGGCATTTTCTAGCTAGTGTGAAAGAGTTTTATCTTAGGATGATATTGTGGAATCACTTGATGAAACAACCGATCAAGAGAGTGTTAATCGACAACTTCTCCAAGAGAAAATTATTGAATTAAGAGACCATAAAAGAAAGAATAAATTGTATGATGAGGAACCTTTTCACTTAAAGAAGGGGTTATCCAAATAATCTTTTTCATTTTTATTGAATTCGAGGCTAGAAAATCCCATGTTGAATGGTTCAGATAATATGGGAAATAAGGAACTGTAAGAAGAATATTCCCTTAATGAGAATAAAATTATTTCTCACTCTTTGATGAATCACTCCAAATGAAACAGTGTTTCTAATGTGGTTAATTTTTTTAAAATGACTGACAAGAAATATTTTTGTGATGATGTTTTTCTGCACTTGAATTCCCAGAACTAGTATTAATTTTTATGAAAAAAATAATGAAGGTGAAATTTCTGTATATGGCTCCATTAAAGGAACCCAACAAGTGTCTCTGACCAAAGGGAAGAAAGTATTTTTTGATAGAAATGAATTCCAATTGGTCATTCCTAGAAAAGAAAAGTATATGATTCAAAATCTCAATCTTTGTAGGTTCCATCATATATAATCCAAATGAAAACTAATCCACTTTGTCAAAAGTATCTTCACAACCCCAAATGAAGGAGTGTTAATGGTGTTGAGAATGTGGTGTGGTCTAGTGCTTCCCATTTTACAAATCAGATTAAAAATGAATATTGTTATTTTTGAAAGGACTCTAATTTGTAGTATAATAATGAATATTCCAAGAACTCTTGTATCATAATTCTAGAGGAACTGAATGGTGAAGAAACTATTGGAAGCCTTAGAAAAGAAGAAGATGATTGAAGTTTATCTCAACATGAATTCCATTTCTCAATGATGCATCTGGATGTTTTCATTTTTAATGAATATTTAACATTATAAAAACTGTCAATTGAAATTGATGATGGATTATCATCCAATTAAAATATGGACATTCAAGATCTATTGTGGAAATTCATGATATGATAAATTCTTGAGTATCCTATGAATATTCATATTATTAAGAATAATAACACCATGAAAGGTAAAAACATGGATAGGAGTTAAAAATCTAAAGGGTAGAGGAAAATATCCAAGGAATTTGGGAACTATAGTAGCTTATATGAACTAAATTACTAGGTTTTTACTTTTTTCATCTGATTTGGTATTTTTTCCATGCTTAATGCATTTTATTCCTTGTAAGTTTTCTTTTTATTAATAAATGTTGGGACATAGGTTTGGTTTCCAAATATATGGATGATCCATATTGATCATCCTCATCATCACCATCATAATCATCATCATCATCATCATAATCATCATCATCACAATTATTGTTATTATTATTAATACCATCATTATCCCCACCATCATCACGATTATTATTATTATATTATTATTATTATCATCATCATCACCAACATTATCCTTATTAACACAATTATTATTATCATCATCATGATGATGATGATGATGATTATTATTATTATTCTTATCATTATCATCACCACTACCACCACCACCACCATCATTATCATCATCATCAGTGTTGCAATCATCATCATTATCATCATCATCATCATCATAGTCATCATCATTTTTATTATTATTCTTCCCATAATTATTATTATTATGCTACTGAGGAGATAATAATAATAGTAATTATTATTATTATTCATATTATTACTATTATTATTCTTATTATTCTTATTATTGTGAACATTATTATTATTTTTACTATTATTATTTTGAAAATTTAGGTTAAAATCCTATTTATTAAACATCAAAAAGAGAGAGAGATGGGTATGGAAAAAATATTACTTCCCTCACTGATAGAGCATTAAAATACTTAACTATTTTCAAAATTCGGCCTCAGTTCTATGATCATCATCACATATAGCATTCTAATCTGTTCATATATGCCCATAGCCTCGACATCTTAGGAGATGACCACTGTGACAGGTTTTCACTTGATCAATGGGGCCATCAATGTTCGTGTCCTCCATGTCAGATCTCCCAGTACCTGATTGGACTTCTACCTTTTTAAAGGGTCATCATTCATGGTATCTTCAGTACAATTTTTATGGGGGTCGAAAAACAATTTATCTATACTCTTCCTTCTTGCACATCATTTTTAGAGTCAAGAACTCTATAAAGTTAGTGAGTAGACACCTTGAATTTTACAAATGTTTCCTGATTTACTTGTAGATTTTTGATTATAGGGTCACTTGATAAATCTGGCAGGATAAGACCAACCTAGCTACAAGTGGGGAAACATGATGGAGGCTCCATCTGAGGAAAAACACAAAAGGGTTTGACACCATATAACAAGATGTGTCCATAATAGAAGCATGTACATGCTCAGTAGAAGGTGGTATGGAATTTCTAAAAGTGACCAATTGGAATACATCTTCATGTATGAAAATAACCTTGGATAAAGATGCTTTCTTACCTTCTAGAACACTAGATGTATGGTCTTCTGCACTAATATTGAAATCAATAGGTATGTGAATGGATTTTGGGTGATCTAACTTGGTAGAATCCTTGTTAGTATGAGGGGAAACTACCAATGTATAGGATATCCTTCCTTAATGACCATACAAATATTTCCCCTTTGATGTTGGAACACTCACCTCCTGGACATCATGCCCACCAACTATATTCTCTCAAGAGCACATATTAGTTTTTTATAAAATTTCAGCATCAATTTTCTAATTTACAATTTAATACCATGATGAAACCATTAATTCCTACATCAATTGTTATAATCTAGTTCTTAAGAAGAATCTTCATCAATGGATTGGTTCCCCAATACATCCTCACCCAAACCACAACCATCCTCATTTTGTTTTATATCTAGTCATTTTTGGTATGTATCTCTTTGATTTATTCATTAAAATTCATTCAGTTGATTTTTTCCACATCCTTAGACCTTGGTGGTTGTCTTTTCATCATGGATGACTGATTAGATGAATAAATACATTCTTAGACTATGATGAATATTAATAAATTTGTAGAGTATCCACTCGGAGTGCCTTTGTTGGGGAAAATTACATAATGTCCAAAGTTGTATTCTTTTTTGAATTAATGGAGTCAGGGTATAAAAGGGACAAGTCTTACCTTTGGATATTGGTGATTTTAGAAGATTAAATGGGGGGTCAGGTTGGTTTATAATGATTTGAAGGTAAAAAAACAGCTTGAGAACATTTACATGTCCTGAAAATGGATTAAAAATCATGTAATGTTCAATTATTTTTAATATTCAGCCGAGGAAATGAGTTTTTTAGTGTATCCCATTAAAATGAATTGCATAATATTTAACTATATTACATGTCAAGTAATACCCCAAACTATGTTTTAATGTATTCCATGTGGATACATTTTGCCTCATATTACATGCAGTTACCTCCTTTCAAAAGTAGGAATCCTTATAGATGATTTTGGAGTTCCAACCTCCCTTCTAAACATCCCAATAATGCATATGATCCATAGTAAGTGTATTTGGTCCATATTTTTCTTATATAACTTGTTTCTCTAGATGTTGCAGTATAATCACTTGTCCATTGACATTTTTATTTTTCATTTGAATCAATTTTGATATAGGTTCCAGCTTTTGATCATCCACTCCTTCTTCCTCATGTAGGCTTTCAACTGAAAGCATTCATTGATCGATAGTTAAAGGCAGGGGGTATAAAATTTAACCCTATGGTTTAATGTTTTTCAGGTATGTGAAATATTTTAATAGTGAAAATATATCATGGGCAGAATGAATTGAACAAATGAATTGAATTATCCCTTGGGGTCCATTTGGATCCAATTGGTTATTGACCTGGCTTTTGGCTATCATTTATGTGAGATATCCGTTGAATATAAATGAATTGTTTTATAGTTTAATGTTTTTTATCATGACATGGATTGTGGGACTTTTCTTGATATAGAATCACCTTGTCTTAGATTTTTTATTGAGATAACTAGAATGTTTATGACCAATTGATATATGAAATATGTAAATAAATATTAAATGGAAATTTTAATTATTAATAATTGAGCCACATTATTTTATATTGTGATATCCTTATTACTATGACATGTGTTGTGATTAAATTTTGTAATGATTTTATATGTTTTTGGACAAGTGACACGAAATTAAATGATTATATAGGGTGTTGTCATAGTGGCTCATTCATAAATTCTTATATAGTGGTCTTGGCCTAGTTGAAATGTTGAAATTCTTATATAGAAGGCTTGCCTCAATTGACATGCTTAAATTATTATAAAGTGATCTAAGCCTAGTGACTCATGATAAAATGAATATATAGCAGCCTCAACCTAGATTAAATGATAAAATCCTTATATATAAGTTTTTACCAAAATTGGTATGATTTATACTTTTTTTATAAGGTTATGGTTGAAATGGTTATAAGAAAATCTCAGAGACATTCTAGTATGGTGTCGAGGTAGGGTTTTTTTAACTGTGGTTATATGGTTGTGTTGGAATGGTTGTTAGAAATTATTTGAGACATTATGGAATGTCTATGAAGAAAGTTAATGTGTTATTAATTTAATTGTTTAGATTAATTTTTACACTTGTTTATTGTATTATAGAATATACTTTTTATTGGATGGGTTATATTTAGACGTAGTGGTGTCAACCTACTGAGTTATACTTACACCCTATTTAATCCACCATTTGGTACGTGAGGAGATTATTTGGATGAAGGACTGGATAATGGAAAAGGACCCCCCTATTGATTTATCTATTTTTGGATGTGCGAGAGTTTGGATATGGGACCGACATGGGGTATAAGGCCCAAGCCTTAAACCTTACTTAATCTTGAGTTATTACAAGACTACACATTGAGGATCTTTTCGGGTTTAGAGTTTTAGAGAATTAGATCATAAAACTTGCATTACAACCCACATTAAAACAAAGGGGTTACATAAAGATAGTATTATCCATTCCCATCAATAGAAACATATTTAAAATAAAACATGGATTATTTCTTGACACTTCCTTGACACTATCGTCATATCTTGTACCTTTCCCTTGACCTGTGAAAATCATTTCAAAAAAACTTGGGATGAGCATAAAAAGCTCAGTATGGGTTATAAAAACATGGAAAGGAAACATGGGTAAATATATACATAAGAATGAAATCATACTTTACCCATATAACATAAGCACTTTAACATACCTCATCAAATCATGAATAAATCATAGAAATCATAAGACATAAAGGTAACTTGAGGAATTCATAACATTCTTACGTAGGGAGTAACCCTCTTGGTTATGTTTGGAATACCCATCACAGTATATTCCCTAAAATCTCTTCAGATAAACCTTAACGTTTCAATCCTTCACGTTACCCAATGCATTGGAGAGCTATATCGGGCTCACCTGCCCTTAGTTTATCACGGAACCACCCGTCTTCATAATAATTCCCAAGAACCATAACATAATCGTATCACATAAAACATGCATAAAGGAAACATAACATTTCCACATTTCAATCACAAGATATCAATACAACACAAACACATTGTGAAAACCATTTTCAATACCAAAATAAAAGAAAAGTAAAACATGGTATTTATTTTTCTTTTAAAAAGAAGGTATGGCTTGTAGAGGAAGCCAAAACTCAAATAATAGTCACGACGGCGGAGAAGTCGTTGTCGCCACATACGTACGACAAAAACATTCCCTTTTGTCGTTTAGTAAACGCTTCGTATAAAAAATATTCCTTTTGAATAAACATAAAAGTCAAAGGGGTTTATACACCGTATAAAAGAAAGTTGTGTATAAAATAAAATATGCCTCAATGAAAGGAGATTGAGACGAAGTCCCATACCTCGTATCCAAATTGACCCGACCGTTCTTTAATCTCCTTTAAAAGTGTAACTCCTTTTGATTTGAGCCTAAAGGCTTCGTTTGAAAGGATTCTGCCCAAAGGTAATCCTCTAGTATGAGGAGAGGGATGTGGAGAGAGTAAATGGGCAGGGGTTGGCCGAGCCAAAGGCTTGTGGAGTGTGTGAAATGAGGTAGAGTTGGGGGCCTTTTATAAGAGGAGAGGAGGGGCACTTTTGGAAAGTAAAGAAATATTACTTTATTTGAAAATGTGTTTCGGTTTTAAAAGGTCCCACATTGATATAATTCGTGGATAAGGTGATAAGGGTTCGAAATCCACTCATCCAATTGGTTTTGGACATGTGTAGTTCATAGATTTTACATTATCTTTCCATTTTATTTAAATCGTCAAATAATGATGTCATCACTGCATCATTATTATGTCATAAATAATTTAATTTATTTAATGTCTAAAAATTATAAAAAATATACTATGATGTAGGAAATATTTTTAGATTTCCAATGAATATTTATAACCAAAAATATGATCTTTATAACCCCATGTAAAAATTGTTTTCGTAAAACATATTATGTTTGTGTCATTTTTACTTTTACATTAAATAAAAAGTAATTTATGTCATTTCCCAACCAAAGTGGATCCATGGGGTCCCCAAGTTGACCCATGGCTTGTCTTGGTCGGCCATGACACAACCAATAAGGTTGGGACATGCGTCAAGCTCATCTTATTTTATTAAAGCATTATTTTTACCTTAAACTACAGTAATTACCACTAATCGTGATTAAGAACTTAATAAGTTACTATTCACCAAAAAATTGTTATAATCTCATTGAACCACATTTTACTTCTTAATGACAACCATGTATGTCGGATTTTTAAAATTCAAAACACAATGATGGCAAAATTTCATTTAAACGGAAAATCAGTCTTTATAAGTACCACTTAGTGGTTTCACTATTCATCAAAAATTGAAGTTTTTCAGAAAATTACCAAAAATTCACCCTAAGATATATTTGATATTCCAAATTCAAAAATGAAGTCTATTTTTACAAAATTCAAAACATATAAGTCACATTAATTAATTTAATAATTAATTCCCACTGTCAGAGCAAATAGCGTGTTTTTATGAAACAATAAGTATCAAAAGATTGACACTAGTTTAAGTCCAATTTCAAAGTGAAATTGATTCCAATGACCACCATTAGATTAAATGGTAAAAATATATTCATATTACACATTAAGACTAATTCAAAAGATAATCTAATCATATAAATAAATTATATTAAAAAGCACTGTTGATGTAAAATTCAATATTTTTCACTATTCATTAAAAAATGAACATTGTCAGAAAAATACCAAAAATTCACACAAAGTAAATTTTGATGTCCCAATCATAAAGAATAAGTTTATTTTGACAAACATAGTTTATAAAATTGTCAAAAGATAGATTTAAAAAGGGTTTTCCATCATAAGGCAGAAAAACAATCTTTTAAAAATATTAGTGTATTCCATGCTTAAGATTGGATTTATTTTCATTTTAAGCCCCTAAAACACTATCTTAATCATTAATAGAAATAGATAAAAAATATCTATTATTCATTACTTACTTGGGATGTTACATCCTTCCCCCCTTTAGAAAATTGTGTCCCCGCAATTTATTTACTTATCGAATAAATGGGGGTACTTATCCCTCTTTGCATTTTGAGTTTCCCATGTTGCCTCTTCAATCATGTGGTTTTTCCACAAAACCTTTACCTGGTGAATCACCTTATTCCGTAACACTTGCTCCCTGTGGTCAAGAATCTGGACTGGTTGTTCCTCATAAGATAGGTTCTCTTCCAGCTGAACTACCTCTGAACTCAAAACATGAGATGGATCTGGCATATACTTTCTCAACATCGAAACGTGAAAAACATTGTGTACCTGAGATAAACTCGGAGGTAAAGCCACTCGGTATGCAACTGATCCAACTCTTTCCAGAATTTCGTATGGTCCAACGAACCTTGGACTCAACTTTCCTTTCTTACCAAATCTCATCACACTTTTCCAAGGAGAAACCTTGAGAAAAACATGATCACCTACCTCGAAAGATAGATCCTTCCTCCAGTTATCTGCATAAATCTTCTGCCTGCTTTGAGCTGTTCTCATGTGTTTCTGAATCAGCTGAACTTTTTCTGCCATCTCTTCTACCAATTCTGGTCCCATCAACTTCCTTTCACCCACTTCATCCCAGAAAGCTGGAGTTCGACACCGCTTCCCATATAATACCTGAAATGGTGCCATCTGTATACTGGAATGAAAACTGTTATTATATGAAAATTCAACCAAAGAAAGATGTTGGTCCCAACTTCCCTGATAATCCATAGAACAAGCTCGTAGCATATCCTCCAAGGTCTGAATTGTTCATTCTGACTGCCCATCTGATTGAGGATGAAAAGCTGTACTAAAATTTAATTCAGTACCCAACAACTTCTGAAGGCCTTTCCAAAAGTTAGAAGTAAACCTGGGATCACGATCCGATACAATGGAGAGAGGAACTCCATGTAACCTGACTATCTCTTTAAGATACAAACGGGAAAGTTGATCGAGAGAGAAGGTATCTTGTATAGCAAGGAAATGAGCATATTTGGTCAAGCGATCAACAATAACCCAGATTGCCTTATTACCTCGAGATGTCTTCGGTAATCCAACAACAAAGTCCATGGATATATTCTCCCATTTCCACTCTGGAACTGGTAAAGGCTGAAGCATCCCTTTCGGTAACTGCCGCTCTGCTTTAACCTGCTGACAAGTCAAACACTTCACAGTAAAATCAACAATATCTCTTTTCATTCCATCCCACCAGTAATACTCCCGCAGATCTCTATACATCTTAGTACTGCCCGGATGAACTGAAAACGGAGAAATATGAGCTTCACATAACAACTCTCTCTTCAACTGTGAATCACAGGGCACACAAAATCTCTTCCCAAATCTCAAAACACAATCATTATCAATGTTGAATTCAGGCAATTTACCTTTCTGAACCAGCTCTACCTTTTTCTGCAACTCACTATCTTGCTTCTGTGCTTGCTTGATTCTATCTGATAGAGATGATCTCACTGATACCTGAAACAAAACAGAAGGACTTCCTGAACCAACAACTTCTATGCCAAAGTTCATCAAATCCTTAACCAAAGGATCACGTTCCAAACGCAACATTGTTAATGAAGCATTACTTTTTAGACTCAAAGCATCAGCCACTTTATTTGCTTTTTTTGGATGGTAATGAATTGTACAATCATAATCCTTGATTAATTCTAGCCATATCCTTTGTCTCATGTTCAATTCTTTCTGAGTGAATATATACTTTAAAATTTTGTGATCGGTATAAATTTCACACTTTACTCCATACAAATGATGCCTCCAAATTTTTAAAGCAAAAAACAACAGCAGCTAATTCCAAATCATGTGTAGGGTAATTTACCTCATGAGTTTTCAACTGTCGTGAAGCATAAGCAATTACCTGATCATTCTGCATTAGGACGCAACCAAGTCCTTTCAATGAAGCATCACTGTATATAACAAACTCACCATTCCTGGAAGGTAGTGCCAAAACTGGAGCATTCACTAATCTTCTTTTCAATTCCTGAAAACAATCATCACATTCTTTTGTCCAGATAAACTTAACACCCTTCCGAGTTAGCTTAGTCATTGGACTAGATAACCGTGAAAAATTTCTAACAAACCTTCGGTAATAGCCCACCAAACCAAGGAAGCTATGAATCTCGGTTACATTTGTCGGTCTTGGCCATTCTTCCATAACTTTTGTTTTTGCAGGATCAACAGTTATTCCATCTTTAGAAACAATGTGACCAAGGAAAGAAATTTGTTGCAACCAAAACTCACACTTGCTGAATTTCCCATACAGTTTCTTTTCTTTTAAGGTTTGCATGATAACCCTTAAATGTCTTTCATGCTCCTCTTTACTTTTAGAAAACACCAAAATATCATCCATAAAAACCACCACAAACTTATCCAAGAACTCATGGAAAATTCTATTCATTAAGTCCATGAATACAGCAGGTGCATTGGTTAGCCCAAAAGGCATTACTACAAATTCATAATGGCCATATCTTGTACGGAACGCGGTCTTCGGAATATCTGCCTCCTTTACCATCAGCTGATGGTACCCCGATCTCAGGTCAATCTTTGAAAAAAACTGAGCTCCCTGGAGCTGATCAAACAAATCGACGATATGAGGCAAAGGATATTTGTTCATAACAGTGATATTATTCAAGGCTCTATAATCAATGAAAAGTCTCATAGAACCATCTTTCTTTTTAACAAATAAAACAGGAGCACCCCATGGTGATGTGCTAGGTCTAATGAAACCTTTCTCTAATAAATCTTGTAATTGCTCCTTCAACTCTAAAAGTTCAATTTGTGCCATTCGATAAGGAGGTTTTGAAATTGGCTTAGCATCAGGAACTAAGTCAACAGTAAACTCAACTTCCCGATCTGGTATTATTCCAGGCAACTCATCAGGAAAAACATCAGGATACGCATTTACCACTGGCACATCATTAATCTGAACAGTTCCTTTATTTTCAACGACGTGTGCAAGGTAACATTCATTTCCATCTTTTACAAGTTTCTCAGCCTCTTGATATGTTATCAAAAGTAAGGGTTAATTCCTGTAAACAAACTTAAAGTCTTTCTGAAAAGAAACTTCTTTAGCTCTACAGTCAATCTTAGCATGGTAAATAGAGAGCCAATCCATACCCAGGATAACATCAAACTCTACTAGAGGTAGAACAATAAGGTTTTCAAGTAGGTTCTTTCCACAGATAAGGATAAAAAGATTCTTATAAATTATTTTTGCCTCAACATTTCCCCCAGGTGTTTTTACCAAAAGTTCAGGAGTCATTTCTTGAGATGGTATTCCCATTTTACTAGAAAAGGTTTCAGAGATGAAAGAATGTGTAGACCCCGAATCAAACAACACACTTGAATAATCTAAAAAAACAAACAAAGTACCTGATACAACATCATTTGATGGCCCGACGTCTGCTGAAGTAGTTGAAAAGGATTTCACCACCCCTTTCTGCTTGTAGTCTAACTGCTTCCCATCACTCAAGATCTTTTCCGGACACTCGTTTGCATAGTGACCCATCTCATTGCACTTATAACATTTCACTAACTGTAAATCAAATTTGTTCTTACCTTCACATTGATCCTTTTCAGTGCAATAATGAGCCTTATGTCCCATTTTACCACATCAGTAGCACTTTCCAGAATTCAGAAGACATTCCCTAGCATGCCTTTTGCCACATTTATCACAAACTGGAAACTTAGTTTTCTTACCATTAGACTTTTTTGAAGAATTCTTACCTTTCTCCTGCCACCTCGGTCTCTTCTTCTACTGGTTGTTATAGAACACTTGGTCATCGGCAAACTCCATTTCCACCTTCTCAGCACATCGAACAAGCTTTTCATAACTTTTAAACTCACGAGAAGCTAATTCCCTTCGATATATTGGCTTTATTCCTGAGTAAAAATGATTGATTTTACTATCAAGGTCTCAGATAAAATTTGGAGTATACCTTTCCAAATGAGTGAACGTTTCTTCATAGGCAGCCACTGAGTCTTCTTCTTGCCTCAATTCCAAGAATTTCTTTTCCATCCTAAGTCGAACAGCCTTAGGAAAATACTTCTCAAGAAACATACCTTTGAATTCATCCCAGTCAAGAGAATCAATCTCATCGGCGTCCCTGATATTTTTAACCATAGACCACCACTGATATGCTTCACCCTCCAAATGGTAAATAGCAAGACTAGCCTTTTGATTGTCTGAACACCCCATGACATCAAAAATCTTCTCTAGTGCTTTAATCCACCCTTCAGCTAGCACAGGGTCAGATGATCCTCTGAATGATGGTGGATGTTGCCTCATGAAATGTTCCACCACTGACATGTTCCTCTGCGGTTGATCTGGCTGATCTCGTGCATGGATACCACCTCCATTTATTGCTTGAGTCAACTGTGCCATCACTGCAACAAACTATTCAGTTCCAATTCCGACCATCTCAAGATGCTGATTCGGAAGGTTATTTCCTTCTATATGCCTTCCTAGCACTGCTTCCATGTTTCCTCTACGGAAAACCATTCTGAACAAACATGTCTTAGATGAAGCAACATGGTAAATCTTCAAATGCTATATCATTTCAATGTTTTTTGGATAATCATTTAATAGAATTCTAACTCCTAAAGTTATCTAAACCAACCTCTGATACCAACTATAAGTCCCCAACCTTAAACCTTACTTAATCTTGAGTTATTACAAGATTACACATTGAGGATCTTTTCGGGTTTAGAGTTTTAGAGAATTAGATCATAAAACTTCCATTACAACCCACATTAAAACAAAGTGGTTACATAAAGATAGTATTCTTCATTCCCATCAATGGAAAAATATTTAAAATAAAACATGGATTATTTCTTGACACTTCCTTGAAACTCTCATCATATCATGTACCTTTCCCTTGACCTGTGAAAATCATTTCAAAAAAACTTGGGATGAGCATAAAAAGCTCAGTATGGGTTATAAAAACATGGAAAGGAAACATGGGTACATATATACATAAGAATGAAATCACACTTTACCCATAAAACATAAGCACTTTTACATACCTCATCAAATCATGAATAAATCATTGAAATCATAAGACATAAAGGTAACTTGAGGCATTCATAACATTCTTACGTAGGGAGTAACCCTCTTGGTTACGTTTGGAATACCCATCACAATATATTCCCTAAAATCTCTTCGGAGAAACCTTAACGTTTCACTCCTTCACGTTACCCAATGCATTGGAGAGCTATATCGGGCTCACCCGCCCTTAGTTTATCACGGAACCACCCGTCTTCATAATAATTCCCAAGAACCATAACATAATCGTATCACATAAAACATGCATAAAGGAAACATAACATTTCCACATTTCAATCACAAGATATCAATACAACAAAAACACATTGTGAAAACCATTTTCAATACCAAAATAAAATAAAAGTAAAACATGGTATTTATTTTTATTTTAAAAAGAAGGTATGGCTTGTAGAGGAAGCCGAAACTCAAATAACGGCCACGATGGCGGAGAAGTGGTTGTCGCCGCATACGTACGACAAAAACATTCCCTTTTTTCGTTTAGTAAACGCTTCGTATAAAAAAGATTCCTTTTGAATAAATGTAAAAGTCAAAGGGGTTTATACACTATATAAAAGAAAGTTGTGTATAAAATAAAATATTCCTCAATGAAAGGAGATTGAGATGAAGTCCCATACCTCGTATCCGAATTGACCCGACCGTTCTTTAATCTCCTTTAAAAGTGTAACTCCTTTTGATTTGAGCCTAAAGGCTTCCTTTGAAAGGATTCTGCCCAAAGGTAATCCTCTAGGATGAGGAGAGGGATGTGGAGAGAGTAAATGGGTAGGGTTTGGCCGAGCCAAAGGCTTGTGGAGTGTGTGAAATGAGGTAGAGGTGGGGGCCTTTTATAAGAGGAGAGGAGGGGCACTTTTGGAAAGTAAAGAAATATTAATTTATTTGAAAATGTGTTTCGGTTTTAAAAGGTCCCACATTGATATAATTCGTGGATAAGGTGATAAGGGTTCTAAATCCACTCAACCAATTGGTTTTGGACATGTGTAGTTCATAGATTTTACATTATCTTTCCATTTTATTTAAATCGTCAAATAATGATGTCATCGCTGGATCATTATTATATCATAAATAATTTAACTTATTTAATGTCTAAAAATTATAAAAAAATACTATGATGTAGGAAATTTTTTTAGATTTCCAATGACTATTTATAATCAAAAATATGATCTTTATAACCCCATGTAAAAATTGTTTTCGTAAAACATATAATGTTTGTGTCATTTTTACTTTTACATTAAATAAAAAGTAATTTATGTCATTTCCCAACCAAAGTGGATCCATGGGGTCCCCAAGTTGACCCATGGCTTTTCTTGGTCGGACATGACACAACCAATAAGGTTGGGACATGTGTCAAGCTCATCTTATTTTATTAAAGTATTATTTTACCTTAAACTACACTAATTACCACTAATCGCGATTAAGAACTTAATAAGTTACTATTCACCAAAAAATTATTATAATCTCATTGAACCACATTTTAATTCTTAATGAAAACCATGTATGTCGGATTTTTAAAATTCAAAACACAATGATGGAAAAATTTCATTTAAACGGAAAATCAGTCTTTATAAGTACCACTTAGTGGTTTCACTATTCATCAAAAATTGAAGTTTTTCAGAAAATTACCAAAAATTCACCTTAAGCTATATTTGATATTCCAAATTCAAAAATGAAATCTATTTTTACAAAATTCAAAACATATAAGTCACATTAATTAATTTAATAATTAATTCCTGCTGTCAGAGCAAATAAAGTGTTTTTATGATACAATAAGTATCAAAAGATTGACACTAGTTTAAGTCCAATTTCAAAGTGAAATTGATTTCAATGACCACAATTAGATTAAATGGTAAAAATATAATCATATTACACATTAAGACGAATTGAAAAGATAATATAATCATATAAATAAATTAGATTAAAAATCAGTTTTGATGTAAAATGCAATATTTTTCACTATTCATTAAAAAATGAACATTGTTAGAAAAATACCAAAAATTCACACAAAGTAAATTTTGATGTCCCAATCATAAAGAATAAGTTTATTTTGACAAACATAGTTTATAAAATTGTCAAAAGATATATTTAAAAAGGGTTTTCCATCGTAAGGCAGAAAAACAATCTTTGAAAAATATTACTGTATTCCATGCTTAAGATGGGATTTATTTTCATTTTAAGCCTCTAAAACAATATCTTAATCATTAATAGACATAGATAAAAAATATATATTATTCATCACTTACTTGGGATGTTACATGGGGTTTGGGATGAGGGGCTTTAGAGACTTTTTTGAGTCATCAAGTGTTTTATTTTTATTATTCATAACATGACATTTAGTTACCTTCTTGAAATTCATTACATTATTCCTTTTCTATTTATTGTATTATTTTGTTGGCTTATTAGTTGGTTTCCAATTTATCATATTGTTTCCAACATTTCATCACTCTAATATTTATTTATTTATTATTGGATTATTCTATTGTGTTGTAACTCTGTAAATAGGGGGTATAGTCTTCCCACAATACATATCACACCCCGGATGCTAGTTCAATACCTATGGCATACAAGTAGGTGTGCTTGAGGTCTAATAACCAAACCTTTTTGGCCACACGAGAGATTGTTAGATTGGGGGATGTGAAAATGTGGTATCAAGGAACAAAAAGATTATTTTTTTATTTTTTTATTTACCATTTTGGAAGGGTAAAAATGTGAATATTATGTTTTGTGACTTGGTAATGATATTTTGAATGGTAGTAGCTAAGAAATGTATGGGGGAGAGTCTGAGTGCCTAGGGATGAGATTGTTGTTTATATTGTGTTCTTGTTATAGTTGATGTTATTTAACCTTATGTGTTTCACATGTTGTGTGAGGTTATTGTTTTATACTGTTATTGGTTCTGAGTTTTATAACAATGGAGTGGTATGGTGTGAGAGGAGTAAGCGTGCATCATAATAGGAACATAGGTGTAAAAACCCTTACCCTAGTTTCCCAGAGTCGGTGGTTAAATTATTACACTGGCATAAGATACAAGAAATCAGATCCCAATGGACCAATTAATTTAGTAGTATTGGTAAAATATATACAAAATTAAAATTAAAATAACATTTTAAACTAAAAATAGAAAATATATTTTCATCTATTTTTGCATTATTTCCACTTTTTTGTAACCCAACATATCAGTCAAAATAAGCTTATTAAAATCCAAGGAAAAAATGAAACATATGAAATGGGATAGCTCAAATTATCAGTAATGGAATGCATGTAATGAAATATTTGAGTAAATATGGAATACAAAATATTTAAAGGAAAATAACTAAAACAAATTAAATTTAAATAATAACATGATCTAGGAATCTTAACCATGAATAATCTACTAGTGGAATAATAACATGGAATATCAATAACATAATTCATATTTATGGGATGGATAATGTAGAACATATAAAACATATTTTTGAGGCTTTGTACCAATAATTTTACACTTTCAAGGCTTCATTCCAAGAATATAACATTATCAAGGCTTTGTAACAAGAATCTAATAAATGTGTAAGGCCTTAGAGAAACCCCTTGCTAGTTTGACTCATGAGACATACCGATGTATTGAAGGGATATTGAGGTCCCTACCCATCACATACTAAGTTCAATGTATTCATAATATGAAAGGGGTGAAACATAAAAGAATAATAATTCATATTAAAAACTAGAATAACAACTATGAATACTTTAACCATAAACCAAGAATGGAATCAAAATAGAACATACACAGTCAAAATGATCATAAACCATTCAATAAAATTTTCTAGATGATATAATAAAAGATAAAACTTAATTAAGCATAAGTTTAAATAGAGGGTATTGACATATATTATAATCCTACAATAAAATCATTGAAATTTTATTTTGTAAAGTCTCTTATTAAACCCATTTGAAAAATATGTTCGTATAAAAATACACTTTCTTTTAAAAATAACTATTTTCAATACCAAATATCAAAAAAATATGGTAAGATTAGTTTTTAATTAATAAAATATGTATTCTTGAAAAGGAATCTAGAAATTAAATAATAGCCATGGTGGTGTGAATATTGTGGTCACCGTGTAGGTTAAGAATGTAACATCCATTTGGTCTTTTCTCAAAATGTTTTATATAAAACACGTAAAAATATTATTTTTGAAAACCATTGAATGAAATTAATAATAGACATAAAATTTCCTTTATTTTCCTTATATATATATATATATGTAAAATAATATCAAGAATATGGACCTGGAGAAAATGATTTGATAATTACATCTTTAAAAATTCAAGGTCTCCCATACCAATTTGAACACTTATATCATAATTCCAATGAAATAATACCATTTAAAAAAACTAAATAACATGATAATAATCTAATTTATGATATTATAAGTAAATGTGGAAGTATATACAACTCATAATATAATGTCAGTATATAATATCAAACTATGACTCAATGAAAGGAAATTGATATGAAGTCCCTTACCTTATATTTCCTTAGTCGAACATGATTTAACCTAATGTATAATGGTATTAATACTTTTATTAACTTATATGAGAACATAATTCCTATTTATGATATCATATATGATCTCAATATATTATTTTGTAACTCATTTGTTTAAATTATTTCATTATTACCATTGTTTTGGGTGTAACTGATTCATTTTCCTATGCATGTTTTATCATGAATGTCTCAATTAATTTTCCTTGGATACAGATAGAAAATAAAAAAATGATATTAATGTTATAAATATAATAATTAATCATTAAATAAATTTTTATAACCATTATTTAAGCTAGGATATGGAAAATGAATCACTTTACATCGTGCAGATATTAGGTCATATGCATGCATGACTAACGATATCATTCCCTTAATAAGTGAAAGGATAAGGAAGTTTATGTTATATTAATTTTTAAAAAATAAATATATTGTTCTATTTATCATATATATATATTTTAATTATATACATCAATATACTCATCCATGTAATGTGGTGATGAAAAATAGATCATATCACGACATGGAGATAATAAGTCATACGTACGCACGCGTTGTGATTTGTTTTTTCATAGGATAGATAAAAGGTTGAAAATGGTTTTATCTTAATCATAACAAACAATTTTCACATATATTATACTATATTCATTTTTTATATAATAAAAAACACTTTATGAATAATTATAATATGAAAAGATATTTAACGAGTTGGTAAAAATGATTACCTATTCTTCAACGAACTTCCTTTAGATATCTTATTAAGGGATCTAGTCTTGGTATTTTTGGAAAACTAGAACCAACCTAACCTATAATAATATTTTTTTAACGGAATATTGTTTTTTTGGTTGAGATATAAAGCTCAATTTTGTGTGAATAAGTGATGGAACATGTGACCTTTTATAATTGAGGTGTGGGGAACTTTTGGAAACTCTAAAAATATGAAATTAATATAAATTAATTTTCAGTTATAAATGGTTCCAATGTGATTTATTTATAATATAAGATGAATATGGGTCTAAATAATCTCATAAAATAATATTTAGAATAGTTTAGGTCACATTATTACCATTATATTTTGGATTCAACATTTATTTAAACACTTTAACTCTTACTGTGACAACATGTGCATTTACACTTTGAAGGTTATTAAAGTTGATAAAAAATAAAAAAAGAACCATAAATGAGTAATTTATGAAATTTAAAACTTTAACCCAATAATCTGGACTAATTTTATATTTTCATGAATTTTATATCACTTAATTAAATATTATTTATTTTAAAATATCATTCATGTCAACATTGACACTATTCGTTACATTAATTTTTAAAAATATCATTACAATAATACATCTTCTAAAAAAATATTTTAAGATATCATCAATATGTAAAATTCGTCAATAAATTTTTTTATAACATGACTTTTCTCAAATTATATTTATTTTAATATATTTAATATCATTTATTATAAATTTCAATTAATTATACAATTACCGCATCATCATTGTACAAGACTTTTTGGTAATTATTTATCTCTTAAAATTTAATGAAAAATACCATATGATGATAGATATTTTAGATATCAAATTATGATTTATAGTCTAAGACATATTCTGAATAACTATATATAAAAAATGTAATACATATTAAAAACATGAGTATGACATATTCAACTTTCCTTAGAATAAAATACTATAAAAGGATTAAAGTATTCCATGTGGATCCAATCAACTGTAAAGTTGAACCAATGATGATTTTGATTAATATTCACTCATAAAAGAAAATTATTACCACTATTAGGGTAATATAATAATATTTATAATATTATGTTCCCCTTATTTAGCTGATTTACCATTAACTATAGTCATAAAAATTACCAAAGATACTATTCATATTATCCAAAAAAGGATCATGTTTAATAAGTTTCTAAATTTTGACTAAAAATATAGAATCCATGTTTCAAATTTTAAAATAGATAATTTAGTAAAATTATTTTAAAATTAACCTCATTGATGGAATGAGAAAATGTGGTTTTAATGTGAAAATGTTCAAATGATTGAAATGTTTTTATATAAAAATTCAATGTTAAATTGATCAAAATGAATTAAATTTGATTAAAAGATATAAAATTTATCTGATTATACCTTAAAAAATAAATATATAATTTGAAAACTATTAATTATTTTTATGGAAAAGTTTTTTTCAATTAATATCCAATATTTTTTCTATTCATCAAAAAATGAATCTTATCAGAAAAATACCAAAAATTTAACAAAAGTATATTTTGATATTCCAATTTCAAATAGGGATATTATTTATTCAATTATTACTTTTAAAATTAGAAAAAAATATATTTAAAACCTGTGTTTCAACAAAAGGTGATAAAATTGTCCTTATAAAAAATATATCTTTTTATGTGTAAAAATTTTACTTATTCTTATGTTGTTTTTATAAAATCAGTTTGATGAATATAAAAAAAATTATTAGATATATAATAATTAAATTTTATAATTTTTTTATAGTATTCATTCCCATAATTTAATGAATAAGTTATAATTATATTTCATTGTTCGATTAAACTAGGTGTTTCATGCAACATAAGATATTGATGAGATTAAATTTAAAAAGATATGTACCATAAAATTTTTGGGTGTAACATTATACCCTCCATCATTAAATTGTGTCTGAATAATTTTTTAATTCAGGCTCAGTAGCTAGGCATTGAATTTTCAATGTACCATTTTTGAAAACCGACATAAAAAATGTATTAATGAATCTTACACTTAAAAATAATGGAAGAGAAGTACGAAGGTCACATGAGATAAACCATAAAATTGTTTAATATTAAAAAATATTGAAATGATTGTGAGTACTATCTATCAAATTCAAATAGAGAGTGATAAAAAACATGATCATGGGAATGTTAATAATCACAAAACTATAAATACGTGACATGTTAAAAGGACATTGATAAATGTAAATGAATTAAATTTTTGATTCAAAATACTTTTCCTAAATATGAGGAATTAATTTACTTCCTAGAATGATAAAATAAGGAAACATACTTAATTGAAAAGTATAGTTTCATCCCTTAATCTGTTTCCACCACAAACTCGTATTTTTCTCCAAATGATTAGAATTTAAGATGAATTTTTTGTGAGTGAATAATTTGAATAATCATTTCTGGATCAAAAAATACAAAAAAGTATAAATTTGTATTCCTCCTATATTTATACATTAAAAAACAAAACAATTTCAGATAAGATAAGATAATTACCGAAAAATAATAATCCATAATATGATAAAAAAAATTAATCATTAAAATTAAACAATAATACCCAAAGTTCATCATATATCTTGAAAAATTACTTTCCTTCAATAAAATATTATATAGTAAGATTGAAACCCAAAAATATGACTGATTTTATAACATATTCTTCCAAAAAACATTAATCACTCTTAATGTATCATACTAAAATAATAATTTTCTTAATCACCTAATCTCCAAGATATGATAACCATTCTCATAAATAACCTGAATAAATAAAATTCCACAAAAAATCATATTTCAATCCAAAATAAAATTCAATATTTATTCTATAAAATATTATTTTTATCTTAATCTTACAGGATTTCAATAATAGTGAACGACTTTTGAAATGACATTAATAACTCAATCAATAAATCATTCTCCAATCCCATGGTTATCTATTTAAAAAAACATATATATATATATATATATATATATATATATATATAATCATGACAACATTTATCCACAAGATAGTTTAACTAAAAAAATGTCCTTCTAACTAGGAAATCATGTAGGCGGGTGGTAGGAACTGTTACCCTTGTCTCCCTTCAATTATAGGTTCAAACCCCAAGCCCTTATCAGACATAACAATTTGTCACCCAACCTGTGGGTTGTCATTAAAAAAACAGTATTTTTATTATCCAAAAAATGAGATAAGTATCCTAAAAGACAACCAAAATATATTCAATATTAAAGAAATGTTTTAACCATAAATTTATCTCATGAATTTCTTTTTTCATTCCCCATAATATAATAACTCATAATTACCTTATATTCAAATGTCACATAAACACAAAAAATTATCCTTATTTTTAAACATATGTACACAAAATAAAAATGCATTATTACTTAAATATTTTTTCACACATACTAAAAATATGTGTTTTTTCCCTAACAAATATCTTCTAAAATCTAGTTCACAAGATTTTTACAAAACATCTTAGGATAACAACTTTAAATACATTGACCCCAGTTTCCCAAAGTCAAGGTGTATTTTTTTATAGTGGAATAAGATACAAGAAATCACATCTTAAAGGATAAAAAATTTTAGTAGTCTAGGAGTACTAGATAAATATATAAAATTAAATTTACCTTTAAAACATAAAATATAAAAAAATCATTATCTACACAATTATTTCCCCCTTTGGTAACCCTACATGAAACACACCATGCTCCCACAATATGCCTCTCTTTGAATAATACAATAGTGTGCGTTGTATGGAACACCGAGTTCTAGCACACCACGAACTATCAGAAAATACATTTAGAAAGCAGTTATGTATAGTAATAACCACATTTGGAATTATATATTTATATACCATATTATTTTAACATTCATCTTTTGTGTTTCTTAGACATAATATAAGGACAAATTCAAATTTTCAGATAAAAGAAGTATTTTTCAAAAAATGTTGTTTTTCTGCCTTTTAATGGAAATCCATTTCTAAATCCTATATTTGACACTTTTATATATTTTATTTGACAAAATAAAACTCTATTTCAGAACTGGGACATCAATATTTACTTTGGGTAAATTTTTGGTATTTTTCTGTTAAAATTCATATTTTATGAATAGTGAAAAATACCGTATTTTAATTCATAATTGCCTTTTAATATAATATATTTATATGGTTATATTATCTTTTTAATTGAGTTTAAAGTGTAATTATATTATATTTTTACAATTTAATTAAATTTTGGTCATTTTAAGTAATTTCACTTTGAAATTGGGCATAAACAAGTGTCAATATTTTGCTAGTTATTATTTCTTAGAAAAAACGCTTTTTTATTTTGACAGCGGGAATTAATTTCCAATTTATTAATGCAACATATATGTTTTTAATTTGGAATAATAGACATAATTTTTGAATATGGAATATCAAATATATCTTATATGTAATTTTTCGTATTTTTCTGAAAAACATCAATTTTTGATGAATAGTGAAAACACTAAGTGGTAGTTAAAAACCCGAATTTTTCATTTAAATGAAATTTTACCACTTTTGTGAATTGAATTTCAAAAATCTGAAAAATATGGTTATTATTAGTATGTAAAATTTTGTTCAATAATATTAATGCAATTTTTGGTAAATAGTAACTTTGGTCTTTTATTTACCACGCTTAAAGTAAATAAGGAAATTTAAGTTAAAAATAATATTATAATAATATTAAATTACCCTAAAATGTGTCCTAATACTATTGGTTGATATATTTCAAACCATGGTAATCCTTGGGTAAATTTTAGGACCCCATGAAGCCACTTAAGAGTGATAATGACACTTTATAATAATTAATTTAAAGTAATGACAAAAATGACCTAAACATGTATATTTTAGTAAATCAATTCATACATAGGGTTATATATGTTATATATTTGAATATAAATATTTAATTGAAATATAAAACTATTTACTAAATCGGGATATTTTTTTATAATTTTTAGACAACATATAAATAAAATTATTTATGACATTATAATGATGCAGTGTTTACCTCATTAATGAATGATTTAAATAAATATGATTATATAGAATAAAAAATATCCAAAACCTATCTCATTATTATTATATGATCTTATTTAGAACAGGAGTCATATTATCTTTTAATTTAAGGTGTTTTTAATCTTTAAAAACCGAAATTTATTATATAATAAAATAATATTTTCAAACATTCCTAAAGAGCCCCTCCTTCCCCTTATAAAAGTCCATCACCTATAACCCATTAATCAAATCTATAAATCCACTTGTATTGCCCAAAATATGCCGAATTATCCTCCCTATATCCCTCTCTTAAACCTAGAGGCCTTACTTTAGGCATAAGGCATTTCAAGAAATCCTTTTGGCTCAAACCAAAGGGAGTTACCCGATTTAAAGGTAACATCTTCTCTTAAGTTATTTTCTTTTATTTTACTTCTCCAACCCCCTAAAATCATTTTATTTCAATATTTTATAATAAAACATCATACTAAATATACTATGTTGTTGTTATGAGAAGTATTTGAACTACACTTACACGCACCTCTTTCTAATGGGTAAAGAACATATTATTTATGTGGAAGGCAAGCTACTACCTCATGAAACGATGATTGTTCAATATTCTCCTAACACCTCTTATGGAGGCCATTATGATGGAAATATATTTATATATAATATATATTATGTTATTTTTTCTCTATTTTTAGGTATTTTTTTACAAACATGCCTTTATTCTTTCCAAAATGTGTAAACACGGTAATTTCAATAGAGGAAGTGTTGACTACCGCCCCCTCAAGGTGACATGATTTGTTTTGACATACATGGAACATATAAAGGATGGAATTAATGAAATTATGTAACATATATATCATATGATATTATACTATAATTATAACATACCTATTTATTATAAGGTTTTCATTCCATTAAATATAAAATAGAAATGAATGTAGCGTTCATGCGTACATATGATTTTTTGTCTCCATTAACGGTGGGTTTCATTTCTTACCTCAAAATGCTATTGAATATTATAAATACATATAAACAGGATATATATGAAATATATTATATCTAAATCATGAATATAATTCTGGAGATAATTTACTTTTGACCACATGGACAATTTGTAATTATAATGAGTTCATTTTTCACTAATGTTCCGAACATCGACAAATTGACTGATATGAACTCAAAAAATTAACTAATAGTTATAGCTAGGTAATAAGTTATATAAAGGGAATAATAAACATTTAAAATTTCATTAAATAATTATAAATTATCTTTAGTATATTATTTAGGAAGAACACAGAACATACAAGTCAAGTCGGACATGAGGTAAGGAGTTTCTTATCTCACTTTTAATTCCATGAGATTTCCATTGTTCCCCACTTAATTTTTGCATGTGGTGTATTGTTTAATACCATTTGATATATATTATCATGATTCTATTTATACTCATGGTATTTTGTGATTCATTTTGGGTTATTAACTTTTTTTCATACGACTCTATTGATTACCAAGTGGTAAGGGGCTTTCATCTCACTTCTTATTCTCGTGAGATTCATGATATATTGCAACTATTTCCTTTTTTTGTGGTGTATGTACAGCCCCATTATTTTATTTATTGAGTAATATAATTTTATTTATTAGTATTAATGTCTTCATTTTATGATCTTTCTTTCATTGGGTGTATGATTCGTAAATTACCAAACCGGTAAGGGAATTTAAAATTTCAATTTCCACTCATTTGGTTTTACGCATACTTCATTGATTATTTTACTCCAAGATTATGTATGAAATCACTATTTATTTATTTATGTAGTAAAATAAACCCCCCTTTATGTGGATATAATTTTTATACACTTAATCACTCTATTTATAAATTTTCAAGTCATCGATACGAACTTGATAAGAATAATCTTAACTCAATTTCTATTCATTGAGTTAAACATCCATGTCACTGGTGTTGTTTTTAAAAGAATATGTGTGAATGTACTATAATTTATTTACACTGAATATCCAATCATATTAAGTGTATTTATATTTTTCACACATAATTTTGTCATTTATTTATCCATAACCTAAGTATATGGTCTTTATGAGGGATTTAATCACAATTTACATTCCATTGAGACTCCATTGTTGTTATACGCCAATTAAATTTTATATGGTGTATATACTATAATTTGACAAAGTATATCATGAATAAATTTTATTATTATGATATTATAATGTTTTTATTACATCAAATATTTTTATTCAAGCATCTCTCATTTGGTTAGGAACTCTAACTAAAATATCATGGTAAATGTTTAAAAGATTTATTCTTCTAAATCTTTCTAATTAATTTACATGTTTTAAAAATGGTTTTAAAGATTTATTTAAATGGAAATTAATGTTTAAAAATTAAATTTCCTTTTAAAAGTTTCATACTATTATGGGAAACTTGGATTAAAAAATCTATTTTAAATTTCTTCTTGATAAATACCGAGACTTTTTAATGTTTTCAAGAAAAATAAGATATTTATCTAAAATATTTTTAATAATTATTTTCTTCTATGTCAATATCCTTAATTATTATTAATTGAGGTTTATTTATTATAATAAAATCTTCCATATTTTATTTAATAAGTTATGGTTGACTGTGGATGTGTTATTTTTATATCTTTCATGGTTTGTGGTTAAAGTATTATCATTTTGTATGCAAGTTTTAGTACGGATGTTTAGATTATGTTTCACCATTTTCATATGAGGAATGCATTGGATATAGTATGTGATGGGTGGAGCCTGATATAGCTCCTCGATGCATTGATAGGTCTCATGAGACACAATAGTGTCTTAGCACAAGGCCTTGATAAAATTTTATTTGTAGTATTGGAATGAGGCCCTGACTATGTGGTTATGATGTCTGGCATTATGAATTCCATCATTATGAAATTAGTTATTGATATTACATGTGATTATTTGACTAGTAGAATATCCATTTGAATATGTAAATGGCATTTTTTGATTTACATTTTCCTTATTATGCTGAAGTTTAGGTTTAAAAGGCGTGTGTTTTAGTCTTATACGTTGCCTTAAATATTTATGATTATTTATGATAGTTTTTTCTATATTGTTATCATTACTGAGCATATAAGATCACCACATTCTAATGTTTTATTAATTCCAGGATGTGAAGAAGTAAGTTATGACTAACCTACATGAATAGAATAAGGGATATAAGAGTGTTCCCAGGAGACAAAATATCGTTGTTTTTCATTTTATAATGTAATGTAAAACTAATGTATGTATCTAGTATTTATAGGGATACTAAACTAATTGGTCTTTGGAGTCTTGATCTCTTGTGATCATGCCTATATTATGTAATAATGCACTAACTATGGGTAACTAGGTTCGGGGCATTACATTTGGTATCAAAGTATGTTTATTACAAACCGTTGAAGATAGATTTAGAAAAACTATGATTAGAAGACACTACCCTCTGATAATATTTGAGGATTAGTATAGAAGACCATCCAAAATTTTTGTTAATGTAAATATTATGGGGGTTTTACAAGAAATACATCCATGTATGGATACGAGCAGGTAGAGGTGGCTTGGGGACAGATGTACCTAAGAGGGAAAACTCCGACAAAGCATTTCAGGCTTAACTCGGGGTGTCCTGATACACAAAAATGGGCCTTGCTACACTCTTGGTTATGACACTCCTGTGGGATATGCTTAGGATAACTCACATTTTCTTTCCAAACTGATTTAAAGGATTTTAATATTATATGGGAATAAAAAACCTAGGTTAATCCTAAAGTGTTTTATATTGAAAATAATGTGTCATGATATAATTTAAATGATTTTATGACTCACACTATGATTTCTTTTGTTATTAAATGGATAGATTCCTGGGAAGTCATAGTAAAATTTAACATGATGAAAATGGTGAAAATGATGATGGAAATGAGAAACTAAATGGAATGTTGATAGGCGTAAAAGATATCATGTTCATGTCGAAGCAGGTTTCCAAGAATATGATCAATAATATATACATTAACCAACACCCAAACTAAACAAATTATAGAAAAGTGGAGAATGATTTGAGATCCAACAGTGGAAACTATGGAGAAAATAAATCTCAATTTCCATCATGCAAAAAATGTAGAATGAGACACCCTGGAAATTGTCCCAATAGAAAAATAAATTCTTTATTTGTGGGAAAGAAGGACATAAAGATAATAATTGTTGAGGAAAAATGAAGATTACTTTGGAATAAAATAAAAAAGATCATAATAATCCAATTATAGTCATTTTTTGTAAATTTAAGGGACCTTGGCATTACCTGAGTCAATGTCTTATTCTATAGGATAACCTCTAGGTCACGAAAGAACCTATGTGGAAATAAATGGATGGAGAAATGTTTAATGTTATTAATGATCTTTGTTTATGGGATTACATTGGAAGATTATTCTCTTGTATGTGTAACCATGCTGTTTGTTTTGTGAAAGTACTATTTGAGGAAGGGTTATATTTTCTTTTGGGGATATAGTTGTAAAGAACCATTTTGGTTTATATGATCCTTGAATTTGAGGAAATTACTTGTTATTAATTTTTTTGTTTGAAAATGAATGGTTTGAGATAAAATTTGTGGTTAAATTATGTTATGGTTATTTTGATGAATTTATCTCATTTTGGGAATGTTATAAAATATAATTTTTGAAAAAGGATAACACAAAAACCGTGTGACAACCCGTCACGTTGGAAAAAGTTATGGGAATCAAACCCACAACCAAAGTGCGATTGTGATTTATCACCTACCACTAAACTACGTGAAGTCCTTGGTAAGTGTGACTAATTTTTTTTAGTGAAATGATTTTATTGATCAATAATAAGTTAATTTGGGATCTTCTGTTTTATCAAATGGATATCTTTAGTATAGGAAAATGATTTGGTAATTAAGTGATGAATTTTTTTTAGAAGATGTAGGCTATGTTATGAACACTATATTCCTAAGGAAAATAGAATTCTATAGAATTTCATTTGAGGAGTAATGGTAGATTTTTTTTATTTTGGAAGAATCTATGTTTTTTATAGAGATTCAGGTTTTTAATTGAAATGATTAACCTATCATAGAGAATATGTGATTTTTTTAATTACACTTATGCATGAGACTTTAAGAGTAGTTGATGTTATTTGGAGATAAATGTTAAGATTTACTATGTTGGACTATGTGATGAAATTATTCTTAGTTTTGGGTTTCAATCTTATTTTGGATTATATTGAAGGATTTTAAGGACAATTGTTTATAGAATGGTGTTTATTAAACATTCGGTATTTTTTGTTCAATTTTGGATATTAAGATTATTATTTCTTTATATAAAGGATTATCCAATTTGGGGATCATATGATCTTTTACAAACCATATGGTTTTTGTTAATCTCAAAAGGTAAGGGAAATATATAGTTCCTCCTTTTTAAATTATGTGGTTCTTTAGAAGTTGATTCTAGTGCTTTAGGTGGGACCAAGTCATCTTGAATACTCATATTTTGGAGAAAAGATGAGTTAGTGGTAGAAATTTATTAAAGGATTAAACTATACTAAAAAATTAAGTATATATCATTATGTTCTTAGCCAATATCATAAATAAATTCCTCAACTTTATGAAATAGAACTTAAAACAAAAAAATATATTATCTTTACTTTTCCTACTAGGAAACTAATGACCGTTTAACCAATCTCAAGTTTGTTGTTTTCTTGTTGTTATATTTCTTCTAATCATGTTTTCTATCACTCTTCATCAGAACTTGAAACTTATTTTATCTTTCATATCCATGTTTTCCTACATGGAATCCTAGTATGGGTTATCTCAGGTGACCTTTTTTACTTCTCTTTATTTACTTTAAATTGATAGTTTTATTGGCTCTTTTTCCAATGTGGGAAATTCAATGCAATTCCCAAGCCCAATTATAAAATTTTGAGGATGAAATTACCAAAAGGATTGAAGAATGTAACACACCAAGCTTCAACGCTACGATTCTCTTTGAATAATACAATAGCGTGTGACGTATGCGACACCGAGTTCAATCACACCAAAACCTATCAAAAAAGACTTTTAGAAAGCGACTATGAATAGTAATAACCAAAATTTTAATTTTATATATATCCCATATAATTTTAACATTCATATCTTGTGTTTCTTAGAAATAATATAAGGAAAAATTCAATTTTTCAAATAAAAGAAGTATTTTTCAAAAAATGCATTTTTCGGCCTTTTAAAGGAGAACCCTTTCTAAATATAATATTTGACACTTTTATAAGTTTTATTTGACGAAATAAAATTATTCATCATAACCAAGATATCATAATTTACTTTGGGTAAATTTTTGGTATTTTTGACATAAATATTTTTTATGAGCAGTAAAAAATACTATATTTTAATTTAATTTATTTATATGGATTGATTATATTTTTAATTGGTTTTAAAGTGTAATTAGATTATATTTTTACCATTTAATACAATTTTGGTTATTTTAAGTTATTTTACTGTGAAATTGGAGATAAACAAGTGTCAATCTTTTGATAGTTATATTATCTTAAAAAGCACGATTTTTTATTTTGACAACGTGAATTATTTTTTAATTTATTAAAGAAACATATATGTTTGGAATTTGGTACAATAGACATAATTTTTGAATTCATAATATCTAATATATCTTAGGCTGAATTGTTTGTATTTTTCTAAAGAACATCAATTTTTGATGAACAATGAAAACACTAAGTAGTAGTTAAAAAATAGATTTTTTCATTTAAATGAAATTTTACGACTTCTGTGAATTAAATTTCGAAAATCTGACAGACATGGTTGTTAGTTGTAAGTAAAATGTGGTTCAATAAGATGAAAATATTTTTTTATGAATAGTAACTTTTGACTTTTATTTACCACACATAAAGGTAAATAGGGTAATTCAAGGTAAAAATAATATTATAATAATATTAAATTACCCTAAAATGTGTCCTAATATTATTGGTTGATAACTTTCCGACCATGGGCATCCATGGGTCGATTTGGGGACCCCATGGAGGCACTTAAAAGTGATAATGACACTTTATATTAATTAATTTAAAGTAATGAGAAAAATGACATAAACATATATCTTTTTGTAAATAAATTCTTACGTGGGGTTATATAAGTTATCTCTTTGAATATAAATATTCATTTGAAATATAAAACAATTTCCTACATCATGGTATTTTTTTATAAATTTTAGACATCAAATAAATAAAATTATTTATTACACAATAATGATGCAGTGTTTACCTCATTAATGAATGATTTAAATAAATAAGAATATAAACATTAAAAAAACATCCAAAACATGTCCAATTATTATTGGATGATTTGATTTCTAACAAGAGACATCTTATATTTGAATTTAATGTGTTTTGGACCAATAGAAACTGAAATTAATTATATAATAAAATAATATTTTCAAACATTCCTAAAGAACCTCTCCCCCCCTTATAAAAAGCCATCACCTCTAGCCCATTACTATCATCTCTCAAGAAATTTGGCTCATCCAAACTCTTATCTATTAACCTCCCTATATCATATCTTCCACCTTGAATCCTTAACATGGGTATAAGGCACTTCAAGATACCCTTTTGGTTCAAACCACTTGGAGTTACCCAATTTAAAGGTAACGTCTTCTCTTAAGTTCTTTTCTTTTATTTTACTTCTCCAACCCCCTAAAATATTTTTATTCCATTTTTTATAACCAAACCAGTATCCTCAATATACTAGGTTGTTTTTATTAGAAGGATTAGAACTACACTTACACACACCTCCGTCTAATGGGTGAAGAACATATTGTTTCTGTGGACGGTGAACTACTGCCTCATGAAATGATGATTGTTCAATCTTCTCCTACCACCTCTTATAGTGGCTATTATGATGGAACTATACTTATATATGATATATATTATGTTTTACTTTTCTCTATGCTTCAGTAATTTTTATTTACAAACATACCATTATGATTTCCAATATGTGTAAACACGATAATTTCATTTGAGGAAGTGCGGACTACCACCCCTTCAAGGTGATATGATTCGTTCATAACATACATGAAACATATAAAATATGGTGTTAATGAAATTATGTAACATATATATCATATTATATTATACAAGAATTATAATATATCTATGTATTATTATGTTTTCATTCCTTTAAAAATAAAATATAAATGGAAGTAGCGTTCATGCGTATGTACGGCTTACCATCTCAATGAACGGTACATTTCATTTCTTAACTCCAAATGATATGGAATATTATAAATAAATATACACTATATATATATGATATATATGATATCTAAATCATGAATATCATTCTGGTGAAAATGGAATTTTCACCAGATGAAAAATTTGTAATTATAACGAGTTCATTTTTGAATAAAGTTCCGAACATCGACAAAATGTCCGATATGAACTCAAAAAATTAACTAATTGTTATGACAAGGTAATAAGCGATATAAAGGTAATAATAAATTTTAATTTTTTTTAAGTAAGTATAAATTAACTTTATTATATTTTTAAAGAAGATCACAGAACATACGAGTCAAGTCGGACACGAGGTAAGGGGTTTCTTATCTAACTTTTAATTCTCTGATATTTCTATTGGTTGCCACTTAATTATTGCACGTGGTGTATTTTTTAATGACATTTAATATATATTATCATAATTAAATTTATATTCATGGTATTCTATGATTAATTAGGTGGTTATTACCCTTTTTTCATATGACTCGATTTATTACAACGTGGTAAGGGGTTTTCATCTCACTTCTTATTCCTGTGAGATTCAAGTTTATTGCCACTATTTATTTTTTGGTGGTGCATATACTGCCCCATGATTGTATTATTTGTTTAATATACTTTAATTTATTGGTTTTTACATCTTTATTTTATGATCCTTCTTTCATGGGGTGTATGTTTCTTAAATTTTCAAACCGATAAGGGAATTTAAAATTCCAATTACCACTTATTGGGTTTTACACATACTTCATTGATTATTTTACACCAAGATTATTTGTGGAATCACTATTTATTTATACATGTATTAAATTACACTCCCCTTTGTGTAGATATACTTTTTATACACATAATCACTCCATTTATAAATTCTCAAGCCATCGATATGAACTTGGTAAGAGTAATCTTAACTCAATTTCCATTCATTTAGTTTAACATCCAAGTCATTGGTGTTGTTTTTAAAAGAATATAGGTGAATGTCCTATGATTTATTTACCCTGAGTATCCAATCATTTTGAGTTTATTTATATTTTTCACACAAAATTATGTCATTTATTTATCCTTAACCAAATTATATGGTCTTTATAAGGGATTTAATCTCAATTTACATTCCGTTGAGACTTCATTGTTGTTATGCGCAAATTCAATTTTATATGGTGTATATACTATACTTTGACATACTATATCATGAATACATTTTATTATCATGATATTATAAAATTTTTATTACATAAATTATATTTATTCAAGCATCTCTCATTTGGTTAGGAATTCTAACTAAAATACCATTTTAAATGCCTTCAAGATTTATTCTTGTAAATCATTCTTATTAATGTAAAAGTTTTTAAAATGGTTTTAAGGATATATTTATATGTACATTAATGTTTTAAAATTAAAATTCCTTTTAAACGTATCAAATTGGTATGGGAGACTTTGATTAAGACATCTATTTTAAAAGGATTCTTGATAAATAGTGGCACTTTTAAATATTTTCTAGAAAAAGGGTATATTTCTCTCAAATTGTTTTACTAATTATTTTCATCTACGTAAATTTCCTTCATTATTATTAATTGTGGTTGATTTATTATAATATAATCTTTCATGTTGTATTGAATGAGTTATTTTTGATTTTGGATGTGTTATTTTTATACCATTCATGGTTTGTGGTTAAAGTATTGACATTTCATATGCTAGTTTTAATATGAATGTTTAGATTATGTTTCAACCTTTTCATATGAGGATTGAATTGGACTTAGTAAGTGACAGGTGGAGCCCACTATAGATCCCTGATGCATCAGTAGGTCTGATGAGATAAACTAGTGTCTTGGGACAAGGTCTTGACAAAATTGTATTTATAGTCTCGGGACGAGGACTTCACTATGTTGTTATGATGTCTGACATTATGCATTCCATCCTTATAAAATTAGTTATTGATATAAAATGTGATTATTCGACTAGTATAATATTCATGTGCATATGTAAATGGAACTATTTGATTTATATTTTCCGTATTATGCTGAAGATTATGATTAAAAGGATTGTGTTTTAGTATTATACTTGACTTAAATGATTTTGATTATTTATGATAGTTTCCATTATATTGTTATCATTTCTAAGCATCTAAGATCACCCTTCTCTTATGTTTTATTTTTCCCAGGATGTGAAAACGTAAATTATGACTGGCCTGTAGGAATATGAAAAGGGATATAAGAGTTTTCAAAGGAGACACAATTTTGTTGTTTTTAATTTGATAATGTAATGTAAAACTTCTATATGTATCTAGTACTTATAAGGATATTGAACTAATCGGTATTTCGAGGCTTGATCTCTTGTGATCATTCCAATGTTATGTAATAATGCACTAACTCTGGGTAACTAGGGTTAGGGTGTTACACTACTTATTAGTCATAATGTTCTTCTTGTAATCCTTGTAAGAAATGAATCATATGAAAGGGGTTATATAAAATTCTTAGTAAGTGTAAGCATAAAATTAAATCTATGAGTAAATATGGCATAAATAATATGTTAGTGTAATTAAATAAAACACGTTGCATTTAAATAATCACATGATCTAGGAAACTAAACCATTGTTATTATAATAGTAGAATAATCCCATGAATATAAATAACTAAATTAATCGTGATATAATGCATGGTGTTGAAAATATAAAACATATTTTTGAGTCTTCACACCATTAATCAAATATTTTTTAAGGATTTGTTCTAAGAACCAATCATTATCAAAGATTCATACAATATATGTGATAAATGGGTAAGGCCTTTGACAAAACCAAATCTACTTTGTCTCAGGAAACCAATCGATACATTAAAGGGAAATAGAGGTCCCTAAACATCACTTTCTATGTCCAATTCATTCCTCATATGAATGGGGTATAACATAAACACATAAACATTTTTATTAAAAACTATAATCTGAAATGTGAATACTTTAACCACAAACCAAGAATGGTATCAAAATAGCACATACAGAGTCAAACTGATTAGATACCACTCCATAAAATATGGTATATGATATCATAGTATACCAACCATAATAAATCATATGATTCAACATTGGGTGTTGACATTGATGAAAATACTATTAGAAAATCATAGAAAATTTATTGAGGAAAAAACAATTATTAAACACATATGAAAAAAAGAATTCCCTTAGAAATAACCTTTATTTTAAAAACTAAAATTTGAACTAAAAAATACCCCAAAAATAGTGGAATAGGTTTTCTCATTAAATAAAATAGGTAATATTTTAAAGGAATCCATAAATTAAATAATAGTCAAGGCGGTGGGAACATGGTTGTCGTCATGTAGGTTAAGAATAGAACTTTCCATTTATCCTTTATCAAAGAATTACATATAAAACACATAAAAAGATTCAATTTGAAAACTATTGAATAAAATTAAAAATATAAATAATATATACTCCATAGTAATGTTATATATTGTTAAATAAATATTCAAAATAATATGAACAATATTTACATGGGGAAAATATTTGATAACTAAATATTTAAACATTTTAGGTGCCTATAACACTTTGAAAATTTAAATCATAAGACCCATGAAGAAATAAATTTAAAAAAACATGAAAAAAACATAGTAAATAATTTAATGAAATTATAATTCAAAAGGATATATATAATCCTCATAAAAGAAGATGGGTGTATTACATCAAACAATGCCTCAATGAAATCATATTGATAAGAAGTCCATTATATTATGATTCTTCTAGTAGAAAGTTGTTTTACCTCTCATATAATGGTTTTAAAAATTTAATCAACTTATATCCAATCGTTTTTCAAATATCTGATATCATATAGGAACTTATTATATTTTTTATCACCTATTTTTTGATAATATTTCATTATTACCCTTGTTTGGGTGAAAAAAACTTCATTTTCATATGCATGTTTTGTCATGATCATCTTAGTTATTTTTCATAGGATATATTTCCAACATATCAAAAATAATATTAGTGTTATAAATATCATATTTACATGTTATATACATTTTTAGAGATGTTATATTATATCGGATACGGAAAATAAATCGCATCGCATCGTGAAGACAATAGGTCATACGTAGGCATGTGCGATAATATCACTCCCATAATAAGTGAAACGATAGAAAATTTGATGATATACTAATTTTTTAAGAATAAATATTATGTCATAATTAACTTATATATCCATTATTTCAATAACTATACCCATCCAAGTAAAGTGGTGTTGAAAAATAGATTACACAATGATGTGGATATGGTAAGCCATACGTATGCAAGAAGAGTGATTTCATTTTTTATAGGATGGAAAAAAGGTGGAAATTGATGTATCATAATCATAATAACATCAAAAAATATATATGATACTATATTTATTAATATATAATAAAAAACACCCGAATAAGATGTAGAAATAAAATAGACATGAATGAGATAGTAAACATGATTACCTCTTCTTCAGAGAACATAATTTAGATCTCTTATTAAGGTATATTGATTTGGTCCTAGCAGAATAAAAATAACTCAATAACATGTCTATGTATTTTTTGAAGAGAATAGTATAGGTTTTTTTCAATCTAGAAGACACAATGTGGTGTGAATAAGTGAGGGAGGAGGTTCCCTTTTATAATCGAGGTGAGGGGCACTTTTTGAAACACTCAAAATATCAAAGTAATATAAATTATTTTTCAATTAAAAATGAATAAAATGTTATTTAATTATAATATAATATTATTATGGGTCTAAATAATATCATAAAATAATTTTTAGACAAGTGTAGGTCTCATGCATACCCTTTTTTAAACCCTTTAATTCTTACCTTGAGAACATGTGTTTTTACTCTTTGAAGGATAATATAGATTCTATAAAATGAAAAAATATTCATAAATGAGGAATTTATGAAATTTTAAACCTTATCATAACATTTTTGATGAATTTTATAACATTTAATAAAATATTATTTATTTTAAATTATGATTAATGTGAATTTTGACACTATTCATTACTTGACTTTTTAAAAACATTAAAACAACTAGGTATAATAAAAAACTATATTAAAATATGCAAAAATATTTCAAATTATTCTAGAGATTTTTAAGGACACTAATTATATCAAATTATATTCATTTTAATATTTTTAATATCATTTATTTCATATTTCCATTAATTAAATAATTACTTCATCATCACTGTATATGGATTTAGGGTAATTATTTATTTCCTAAATAGAAAATGTCATCCATTATGATGATAAACATTTTATCTATAAAATTAATATTTATAGTTGAATATATCTTCTTAATAACCACATATAAAAAATGTAATTCTTTTTATAAATTTGAGGACTTATTTCACATTCCATTAATAAAATACTATAAAAGGATTTAATCTAACCATGTGTCTCCAAGAGGACATAAAATCGGCCCAAGAATTATTTTGGTCTACAATCACTCATAAAATAAAATTAGGACATGTGTTAGGTTAATTTTTTAATATTTAAAATATTTTTTTACCCTTATTTACCCAATTTACAATTAAATGTGGTAATAAAAATTACCAAAGTTATTATTCATATTATCCTAAAATAAAAGGAAAATGTTTAATAAATTTTGACCTTATAATTATAAATATGGAATCCATTTTTCAAAATTCAAAAAAGATAATTGGTTAAAATTAATTTAACACTAACCTTGCTGACAGAATGAGAAAATGTGTTTTTAAAGTGAAAACAGTCAAAAGAACGAAATGTTTTAATTTCCAAATTCAGTGTGAAATTGATTAAAATGATATAAATTTTATTAAACTACATAAAATTGATCTATATATACGTTAATCAAAATCAAAATAATTATTTAACACTATAAATTATTAAGACAAAATTATTTTTCCTATTAAAATCCAATATTTTTCCCTATTCATCAAAAAAAGAAACTTATCATAAAAATACTAAAAGTTCAAACAATGAAATTTTTAATTTTTAAATTTCAATGAAAAAGTTTATTTTTTCAAATATAATTTATAAAAGTAAAAAAAAATTTGGTATACAATAATTGCATCATCAAAAGGCAACAAAACTACCTTTTTAAAAATATATATTTTTATGCATAAAAATAGGATTTATTCTGATACTATACCTATCAAATAAATTGGATGAATGTAATTTTTTTTATTGAATATATAATATATAAATTTAAATATTTTGTTTACATTGTTTTTTAAAACAATTTAACTACTGAGTTATACTCATATTTCATTATTCATTTAAGATCGGTGTTGCGTGCAAGGTAAGCTATTGATGATATTAAATTTAAAAAGATACAAATAATAAAATCATGGGGTATTACAATAGGGATATATATTGACTTTAATTATTCATGATAGGGACATATATATCTTGAATTTAATATATTGTTTCTTATTGAAATGTTATATTAGGTAACTATTATATCTGGGAAATAAAATAAATGAACTGTTATGTCTGGATAAAACTCTTGTAATTAATGTTTAGAGCGACCATGAGTAAGTGGTTCTATGTGGTTGTAACCTGGTTAGGTTGACCTTATTATATCCAATGTTCTAAGGAGTCCGTTTATCTTGTAGAGAGAATTACTGCTCATTATCTTTGAGTTGAGTGGTAGGAGATTGTAAATCAGTACGCTCATAAGATAGCTGAACCAAATCTTCATATGGATCCTAAGGATCAAATGGAAATTCAGCTTCATGGTATCTTTTTTAAGGTTATTAGATCTATGTAATGAGATAACATTCACACCATGACATTAGTGTTTGGACTGTTGAGAGACTTTCAGCTACAGAATCCCCTAATGTACAGTAGGGAGAGAGGAACCGAGGAGTCAATGTTATGGATCAAGTCTGTATAGATGATCTTTATGAATTTTGAGACACTGATAGCTAAGACGAAAAATCTTCATACATATATTCTTGGTGTATTATACAATCACTGGAGGATATTCTATAGAAGGCAATGAAGTAGGTGGATTTATATTTGATGGAATTTGAGACAATTTTACTAAGCCATATCTATCCTGAGATGTTGAGGGATGATAAGGCTCATGAGTTTATACACCTGAACCAGGGGGGACATGTCACTATTTGACTATGATAAACATTTCACCAACTTGTAGTGATTTGAACCATCATTGGAATATTATAAGATCTCTATAGTGATGTGTTTTCAAGTTGGTCTTTGCTATGAGATCAGGATGGATGTGAATGTGTTCTGTCTGAGTAGTTTTGTAGATCAAATGAATTTGGAACTCATCATGAAAGGAAATATGAGAGAGTCCTTAACCAGTGGCCAAGATATTTGAGTAGGTAAAACGATGATCTCTTCTTCATGTGTAAATAACCAGCATTATGATTGTTTTATCAGGGGGAATAGTGGTTAGTGTCTTCATAGAAGTGGGAAAACATCTCAGGACTGTGTTTTTTTGCCTAAGTGTCAATACCTCCCTTTAGAGTGTCATAATTGTAGAAGATTAGTCCAACTAAAGAGTTTTTAAGGGGTATAAAATAATAGAGAAGTCTAAGGGGAACCATATAGGTACTAGTGTATGTGAATGACTCAACTAAGCCTTACCAGAAAGGTGGGTAGGGATACATGGGATGTTTTGGGTGTGGCAGGGGATGTAGTACCCCTGACCAGGAATGTGAGTACTAGGAAGATAAAATAACTTTGGGGAGTTAGGAAAGAGCCCAAAGCAAAGGTGCTGGTCAGATACATGTTATGAATACCACTCTAAGTATTGAGAATGTAGGACTATCTACTATTAGACGTGCTATTCTTGTATTATCTACCCTTTCCTGTGTTTTGATTGATATAAGTGAATGAAATTTATTTTTATCCATTCTTTTTAGGGACTATTTGGGATTGGATGTGGAAATATTGGAAGGAATTTGGACAATATAAACATTTATGGGAGTTCATTTAGAGAATATCAGACATTTTATGGAGTGTTCTCTATATATTGGTGGTTACCATTACTTTTGGGAACCATTTTTACTAAAAATAATAGGTTTTGACTTGATTCTTCAAATGGATTGGATAGTTCTATAACATGATCATATCACTATGACTAGAAGCGAGTTACCTTTTTATCTCTAGATAGAGGTAGCTATTCTAACTAGGGTGAGAGGGATATCTAGGTTGGTTGTGTAAGACCAAATCAGTATATATTGGATTTCCACAAGACTTAGATGACTGATATTTCTTTTAAAAACAATACAATACAGTAGGATTATTTTCCTCTAGTAGAAGATATTTTTTAGGATATATTTATTAATGATTTCTATGACATACCTCTTATATGATAGATCAATTTTATGATTGATTTGGTGATAGAATAAGATCCAGTTTATATCCCACCTTATAGAATATCACCAACTTAACATACTGAGTTGAAAATTATGTTTGAAGATTTATAATCTAAGGGTTTCATATGGCCTTGTACATGTCCTTGGGGTTATCTAGTTCTCTTTACTAAGAATTATACTTGGTCTTTACACTTATGTTTGGATTATCAGAGATTGAACTAGGTTATGGTTAAGAATCAATATCCTCTTTGAACCATTAAAAATCTATTCGATAAGCTTTGGGGTGATCAGATCTTCCCAAAGATTTATTTGGGATCCAGATACCATTAGTTGATGGTTAAAACAATTTATATACTATATACTTCTTTTAAGGTTAGATATTTCTTGAATGAGTTCATAGTGATGCCGTTTGGTTTGACTAATGCACTAGCGGTATTCGTGGACTTGATGAATAATATCTTTCATCCTTTTCTTGATTAGTTTTTGGTAGTTATTTTTGATGACATATTAGTTTTTCCCAGCCAGTAGATTATCATTCTGAACATATTGAATTTTTCAAGAGTACATTAAGAGAGAAAAGAACTTACACCAAGTTAACCAAATGTAGTTTCTGGATTTAGAAAGAGCAATTCTTGGACAATGTCATCTCAAAGGTAGAAGTGTTAGTGGACCCAGATAAAGTTGAAAATGTGGTATCTTGGGATAAACACAACAAGTTCTTCAATATTAATAGATTTATGGGATTTATAGGTTATTTATTTTTCTTTATCCTAGACTGGTCCTGTCTGGCAGCACCAATGTCAGGGCTGACCAAAAGGGGAGGGGTGTTTGTTTTGTTAGAGGTGTGTGAGAGAGATTTTCAAGAGATGAATGTTAAGATAACCACAACACCTATCCTTACATAACCAGTGATGGGTAAATCATATACCTTAAACTATGACACATTCTATGTTAGACTCATAGCAATTCGGATATCGGAAGATTGAGTGGTTTCTTACAACTCTATACAGTTGAGGCCACCTGAGAGGAATTATCCAACTCATGGCTTGGAAATAGAATTAGTGGTAAATTCCTTGAGATTATGGGGGGAAAATCATAGGGGTGGGGGGTTTTTTTATAAAAAGACCTCAAGGGATTCAAGAATATAATTTTTTAGCTGGACCCTGAACCATCGATAAAGGAGGTGGGATGAGTATCTATAGTCTTTTGACCCTGAGTTGTATTATACACTAGGAATGAGAATCATCATTGACAATTCATTGAACTGAGAGATGTAGGAAAATGTTGTATGATATTATTCACATGAGTGCTAGGTGAGGGCCCCCTTTGTGTACATGCATTGAGATATCTAGGAGTCTCAGAGATGAGTCTCAGGGATGAGTATCTTTGACTTCAACATCTCTTATATACGTGGTTCATGATTGGGTTAGGACTGAGAAGTTATCTAATCCAGAGGGCTTAGTCATGAGAGACAACTTATATGATGGGGAGACACAATCAAGATAGTCTCTTGGCATGGGAAATTCTTTTTTGTTCTATTACCGATTATGGGAACCTATGGGCTTGTGTGAGGAGATAATAAAAGATTTCAATGATTATAGATGGGAGGTACATCCTAGTTTGAAAAATATGTATCATGATCTATATAAATAATACAAGTTTTCAAGAATGAAGAAATAAGTAGAAGGACTTGTGTTCAGATGTTTCACCTGTCAGAAGGTCAAGGATGAGCATCAGAGGAAAACTAGGATTTTTTAGCTTTTCCCCAATACCGAGTTTAAATTTGATGATGTAAATATGGATTTTTTTGGCCTGAATAACTTGTAAAACCCATAACAATGATGATTTATGGGTGATCATGGAAGAAATAATGAAGGTTGCCAACTTTTTACCTATGAGGGAGACCTTCCTAGTTGATGATCTAGGCAGTCTATATGTGTTCAAATAAGTTTAGACGCATAGTGTTATGAGGTTTATCATTTCATTTAGATGTCCCCATTTCACATTGAATTTATGGAAGGGTATTCATAAGGATATAAGATCGTAGGTTCTTTTGAGTACTTCTTATCATCCTCATACTAACTCTTAATCTGAGAGAACTATTCATGTTCTGGAGGATATGACTTGAGCATGTGTTTTTGATTTTATTCATTCTTAGGAGTATCATATAGAACTCCCAGAGTTTTCATATAATAATATTTTCCATGTATCTATCTAAAGGTCACCTTTTGAGGAGTTTTATGGTAATATACTCTGTTCAGCTATTTGTTAAATGGAGGTAGGTGATTCAACACTTGTTGGGCCTAGTCTCATGAAGGATATATATCATCTATTTCATTTGATCATAAAATGGTTTGTGACCACAAAAAGTGGTCCGAAATAAACTGTTTTCCATTTGAGACAACCTATAGAGTTATAACTTTGTCACAATATTTTCCTTCTGGTGAAACCTATATTTGGAAAATTTCATATTAGTAAACTGTTAAATCTAGATCCCAAGATTGTCAGTCCATTTGATATTGTTGATAGGGTTTGTCCAGTGGCCTACCATTTAGTTCATCCACAACATTACAGTTCCATGCATGATTTTTTCAATGTGTCTCAACTTAAGATATGTTATCCATACCCTTCTAAAAATATACATGATCAGAAGTTTATCTTAGTGATGATGCATCATTTGAGGTGCATGTGATATAGATTGTGGACTATTGTTATAAGTATCTACCAGGCACAATGATTCCTTTAGTTTACTTGTAGTGGAAGACTGGGAAGGTTTAGGTTTAGACCTGGGATATGATGTCTAATATGTGAGAAACTTTTTTATAATTTTTCAATTTTACACTATAGTGATTCTTGGAGTAGCTTATGAGAAATATGTTATATGGTGGGGAGGTTGTTAGATCTTATCTTTTTCTAGATACGTCTATGTGTGATTTTTTTTTTAAATTTTTTCATTTGAGTTCTCCCCGCCTCTAAAACATGGTGGTTGTGTTCTTATTATGGATGAAAGGTTGGTTGAATAAACGTAGTCTTAGGTTGTGAGTAAACTTAAGAAAATTGGAGAAGATCTACATGAAGAGCCTTTGTTGGGAAAAAACTTAAATTATAGAGATGTAAGCTTGGTTAAATAAATAGATTTCAGGTATAAAGGGGTCAAGTGTTACCTTGTGTTATTTGTTAGTTGATAATATTAAAAGGGTGTGGATGTTATTTTTTAAGGAAATTGGGATGAAAAAATATCTGAGAAACATTTACATGACATGTAAATGGACAACACAGTGTATAGTGTTTGGGTATTTTTAATATCTAGTTGAGTTGATGAGTTTTTTTCATATCCCCATAAAAATAATTACATGATGTGTAACTATATAACACATCATATAATTCCCCAACCCATCGTTCTAAAGTATTAAGTGAAGTTGAATTTTATTTAATCTCATGTTCATCGTCTTCCTTTCAAAAACTAGGCACCTCCTAGGGGATTTCAGAGTGAAAACCTCCATTTTTTACATGCTGATAACACATTCAATCCCTAGTAATAAGTTTTGGTCAAGTTCTCCCTTCCCTCCCTTGCTTCTCCATACATTGTGGTGTAATATCAGGACTATGGGATTTTTTGGTTTGGATAAATATTATTTTTTATCTAGGATCCTTCTTGTGATCATTGAAACCATGTTCCTCAAGGGTGTTTACAATTGAAAGCATTGTTTGATCTGTATTTAAAGGAAGGGTGTCTAAACCTCAACCCTATTGTTTGATTTTTGTTATGTATGTGAACTATTTAAAATTTTCCAACATATCAAGCATAGAATAAATTGAATTATCCCTTGGAATCCCTTTGGATCAAAATTTTCCTCAACCTAGCTGGTATCCACCATTCCGGTGAGCAATAGATTTAATATAAATGTTTTTTTAATGTCTTAATGTATGTTTAGCATGACATGGATTGTGGGTGTTTTCTTGAAATTGATTCACCTTATCTTGGCTCATTTATTGAGATAACTAGAATATTATTGGTTATGAATAGTTGATATATAAATTTTTTAAATGAAATTCAAATGGTAATTTGAAGAATTATCCATTGGGATGTAGACTTTGATATTGTGATATCATTATTTCTATGACATGTGATGTGATTAAATTTTGTAATTCTTATATAGGGTTCCAAACCAATGAAACATGCTGAAATTCTTATATTGGGTGTTGGCCCAATGGAACATGCTAAAATTATTATATAGTGGTCTTTTCCAAGTGGACATGATGAAATTCTTACATAGTGGGCTTGCCTAGTTGAAATAATGAATTGATTATAAAGAATGCTAGGCCCAGTGACACATGCTAAAATTCTTATAAATCATTATCAATTCTGATTAAATGTTTAAATGATAATATTGTGAGTTAGGCTCATATTTGGGTGATTTATATCTTGGATATAAGGTTATGGTATCCATGTTTATAAGTCATTATCAGAGACATTCTGGCAAGACACAAAGGCATGTTGTATTTTTTCACCATGGTTGTATGGTTGTGTTGGAATCGTTGTGAGACATTCTTTGAGGCATTTCAATATAGCGCTGAAACAGGTTAATATTCTATTAATTAATTAATTTAAATTAATTTATATAATATAATATTTTATTATTACATACACTTGTTATTAGAATGATTATGTTTATACACAGTAGTTCCTACCTACTGAGTCATACTCACACCATATTCAGGCCGTTTTTTGCACCTGAGAAGATTATATAGTTGGAAGATTGGGCAACAGAAAAGGACCTTGCTTGAGATTTATTTATTTCTAGATGGGATGGAGTTTGGAGATGGGACCCACATGGGGTTCAAGATTAGAGACATTGGAGTCTTTATTTGAGCCTTCTTGTCTTTTTTTGTGTTATTCTTAGAATGAAATATAGTTACTTTAGAGGACATCATTAGATTATTCATATATTATTTATTAGATTATATATATGGATTTTAGCTAGTTTCCACTGTTTCATATTGATTCCATTATTTTCACAATCTGATATTTATTTACTGTTATTGAATTATTATAGAACCAGAAGGCTTTGTAATTAATCTTGTGTAAAGGGGTCAAATTCCTACTCTCAATTGCGGAATTTTGGTCTTATGATAAGAAGATCATACTAGTGAAATTTTCTAAACTCGTAGAGAGGGTATTTGGTGCAGTGGACTAGGGGATCCGTGTACCCTGAACCACTACAAAAGATGTATTCTTTATTTCTGTTAATCCAATTAATATTTTCACAAATAAAAAAACAATACAAATCCACATATATCAAATTTGGTGTCAAAATCCGAAATTATGGTTGTTTTTGAAAAGACCTAATTCACCCCACTCTATTGTGTTACTTTGTTTATTCTGACAAAAAATGTTCTCTCAACAGGAATGTACCATCACAGACTATTATGGAATTAAAGGAGGAGTTCATTTTTATAGTCATAATTTCATAGTTTCACCTGGATACTCAAGAGGTTGTTACAAATTTAGTTCTGACCGGTATTCAGTTATCATCATCTCTCCCTGAGTCTATTATATGGATTAATATATTGGATGATGGGTTCAAAATTATTCTAGGAACCTATATGGTTTGGAGATTGTTTCTTTTCAGTCTCTCTCTTGAGATGTTATTCTCGATTTTGGGGATCAATAATCCATCCCAGCGTATGTAAGGAGATCATTTTTGTTTTATTTTCATAGTCATTCTTGTCATCCATATAGCAATAATGAAGATGTATTATGGAATGAGATGGTTATTTTGTGGTTTGGTATGAATTTTGAAAATTCATAAAATATGTACCACTATTACACCTACCAAATGACAATGACAGGGAATACGAAACCCTCTAGTTTGATCCAACCTTTTGTGGTTCTGATTTAGAAAATGGGATGAGGTGTGTGTGGAATTTATTCTTGGATTTCCACATTCTCCTCGAGCGAGAATATCAATATGAGTGGGGATTAATTATTTTAAGAAGTCATTTCACTTCATTCTGATATGGGATACCAACAAATGTTATTGATATGGGTCAGTTTTATTTAATGGATATTGTGAGGTTACATGGGTTTCTTCCTATCATTATTCCAGAAAAGGATACTTGGTTTAATTTAAGGTTATAGAGAAGTCCCCAAGAGGATATGGGGGGATCAGGTTAGGATGAGTGCAACTTAAAATCTACAAAAATACTATCAGATGAAGCATTCTATTTAGATTGTGGAGGATATGCTCAATTCTTTCATGTTGGATTTTAATGGATCATGTGACAGCCATATGGTACATTTTGACTTTTCTTGTAACAAAAAATATCAGTCATCAATTCGAAAGGATTATTTTGAGGATTACTATGATCAGCCATGTAAATCACCACTTTGTGGGGTAGAGTTGGTATAATCATATTTGGTGGGATAAAGTCTAGTTTAGGTGATGTCACTGAGGATTAATCGACTTCTATCTGTATACCAAAGATGATAGAAATAGTATATAGATCTAGGGAATCATCCCCTCGAGATTTTCATATGTAACTATGTTTTTTTCTAAATATTCTCCTTAGTTGAGTCACCATAGGAATCAAAAACTAGGAATGTAGGGTCCATTATATATTAAACCATTTGAGGTCACAGATCATATTCATCAAGTTTCTTATCCGTTGGCTTTTTTAGATTGTTTGATAAGTATTTATGATGTTTTTAATATATCACATCTCAAGAAATACCAATATGACCCCTATCATATTTTTATTTTGGAAGAGATCAATTTAGGACATATATTTATGTTTTGGAGAAGCCAGTATAGATAATTGATTATTAGGAGAAAGTCTTGTGAGGGAAGTTGATTCTGTTGGTCCATGTGTTTTGGAGACAAAAATCATTTTCTTGTGAGACTAGGGGGGATGAATTGTCGATGAGGGGGCAGTGGCCTGAAATATTTTCCTGACATCAATCATCCACATTGACTTCCCAGGGATGGAACGTTTTATGATGATGAGTTTGTAACATCCCTTTACCCACATTTAGGTATTTATCTTCCCACTTTTGATTACCTATTTACTTGGGTGTGTTTTGGGACCCCTAATGAAGGATAGAATTTTCTTGGGAAAATGACCTAATGTTTAGGGATGTATGTTTTATTAAATTAATGTGGTTTGAGTATATTCATGTTAAATGATTTGTAGAGTTCCCCTAGAGTTCCTAGAACATCGAAGTAGGTTGGGTTCTTTTGTGATGAATATACATTTTCACTATCTACCTGATAAATACATGTCGTGTAAGGATTACACATCATGAATGTGTATTACATGCCGTATAAAGTATTCATGTTACATAATGGGTACCAGGATTATGTTATAAAATGGTAAAATCATGAAGGGGTGTATACACGCCAAATATATTACATGTCAAGTAATGGTAAAAATCACGATTTTTACCCTAGGTGATAGGTTTTTCATTGTCTTTTTTGTTTTTTAGATTACACGAGGTGAAAATGAATTACACGCCATGTTATTGTTGAATATTATGATTTTATGGCACTATATGGTTGATGTTTATTTCAATAATCCATAGGATCCATCCCTCTTAACCTAAGAGCTCACCCAACAGATTTCTGTAGACCTCCCCTCCTAGATCACATCATTCAGTGATTGATCTTTATTATAGTTACGGTGAATTTCATCAGGTGAGTAATCCTTCTACTTATTCATTCCTGTTTATCATAGTAGCAGTATTTTGTTGTGTTATTGTACTTTTTAATATATGATGATAATATTCTTGATCATTTCTTTATCCATTATGTGATCTTTCTCTAGAAACTAACCCTTGTGTTGGTTGTCATGACCCGTCCTCGGGGCCCGTGTCGTGACTACCCCAAGCCTGCCTTCCATAGGCCAGGGGCTGGCGACTAGCACCAAAGGTGTAATACCTATAAAATGGGAAGGAATTGCCTTTAAACTTGTATGACACACCCAACTTGAACCCAAGCAGCAGAGTATGCAATTGGATGTAAAAACTAAGTAAAATTGTATACTCAAGAATGTGCTGAAAGGAAAGGGGCGAGAAATACAAGCCCAATAGTAAAGTACAACAACTGTAAAGCTAGTACAACTACAGAAAGGTAAACAAAAAATACTGAGTCGTCCTTCGGGAATCCCACCTGAAGGTTGGGTATAGATGGCCTGCTCATTACCCCAGTCCTATCCGTTCACTCAGTGTACCTCTCGCCAAGTGGTCCACCTCCGGGTACCATCCAGCTCTACAACTCTCTGCCTCAATCAATGTTGTCTGTCGTCTGAAACCAACACAACGATCTGCGGGCATAGCCAGTGCAGTGGTGAGTACAACGATACCCACTAGGGACCCCGAGACCCCTGAAGGTCTCCCAAAATCTAAAAAGGATAAACCATAGATGAATGATACAATCCTGAAGTATCAACCAGACCTACTTAGGTACATTCCAATAAATATACCTAAGTTACTAGTCACAGTCCCGACTCCAACTCTCGATCCTAAACACAACCTAGTCCAAAACGGAAGAAAAGTAAATCACCAGGATGATAATGGTTGAAATACATAACCTTTCTCACATAGTTATACATCTTTCATAGAGTGATAGAGATGATCAGATGTAGCCACTAATTCATCTAAGCTGTCAGACCGACAAAGGATACAGGACCAGCTAAGCTGTCGGACCCACACAGGATACAGGACCAGCTTTTTTGTCAGACCCACACAGGATACAGGAACAGAAGTCAGAACTGTCAGACCCACGGAGGATCCCGGTATAGTAGTCATCACTTTCGAACCCACAGAGGATTCCGGTTCAGTAGTCATCACTGTCGAACCCACAGAGGATTATAGTATAGTAGTCATCGCAACCAGATCTAGGGTTCCTGCACACAGCACGCTAGATTCCAGGAGGGTCCTTTCCATGAGCCAAGTGTCAATACATCAACTATCACAAAGTCTCGAGTTGATGTATCCCATAGTTCTGTATCATTAAAAGTAACCCAACGCAACAGACCGCTCGTCAATTAGACGCCCAGTCTGGGAGTTATTGGCATTTCCATTCTAGGGCCCCGGTTGGATTTACGCTCGATCCAAACCTAGCCATTTTCAAAATTTGTTCTAAACTCACTTAGAGTATCGCAAAAGTACCACTTCATCGCGGGGGTCCTAGTGCCATAGACAGCGAGCCGTTTGGATGCGCGGTCATTAAGATATTTGAATTTAAGTGAAGCCGGGCCTGGCCCGTCAAACCTAGTGGGCTGTGGTGGGTTGGCCCGACCCGGCTCGGCAGGTTCGACCCGGCTGGTGGGTCGGCCCGACCTGGTAGGGCGCAACCCAACTACAGACCCGGCCTGCATGAGGGTGGGTCCAGTTTTCCCAGCAGCGCCAAGCGACGCCGCCTCTCCCCTGCCCGTCCAGTTCTGCCCGGCACACGCGGCCCGCGCAGTGGGCCATGGTTCTTCACACGTAGCGCATGCAGGCGCCGCGGTCTTCCAGCATGACTGGTAGGGGTCCAGTTGGTTCACGCTGCAGAGCGGCCCCCAGAAGCAGGCCATGGTCTTCTCTGGGCCGCGCATGTGGGCGGCGCGGTCCTCCATCCCGGCAGGCAGGCGGTCGACCGGTTCGCCCAGCAAAGCGGCCCGTAGGTGCGGGCCGTGGTCTTCCTCCTTGCGGCACCTACGGGCGTTGTGGTCTTCCAATGGGCCGGCCGGTCATCCTACTTTCTTTCTCTACAGCGGCCGGCTCGGTCGGGCACCGCCACACCTACACCATAGCGCGTCGACGCCGCGGTTCTTCTCCGCTGTAGTGCGATGTTACCATGCCCTTTCGGCTCCACCGCGGCCTGCTCAGTCACTATTTTTCTTTGCATGGCATGATGGCGGACCTTGTGCCATCGGCTAATTCTGCGATCTACCTCCGTCATCAAAAATATCATCAAGAAAGGGGGAGGGTCGGGACGTGTTCTTGTGGACCGATCCCTCCTTGTTACATTGGTAATAATAGTCACATCATTCCACCAACTTAAAAATGTATAACGGAGGGTAGAATCAAACATTAAAGAAACCCCTACCTCGATTCGAAGTACATTGTCGAAGGTGAGGAAAAAGCATTTGATGACGTCATCAAATGTTGCGCCCGTCACATGCCTCCGATTCCGGTATCAAGCGTCATCCTAATACTTCGTCGGCGACGGTCCATTCTTCGTTGGAGAGGAAAGGATCTCTCAAGGTTCCAACCAAAAGCTCCACACAAGGATTATTCCAACCAAAGAAGAATAATAGAATTGTCTATTATTTATTTGTTGTAAAAATAATTCAATAGAATTCAAATAGTTTAATTAATTGAGACATTAATTAATCTTTAGGTGTTGGCACCATTATGAGGGAAGGTGGAAGGTGGAGGGTTTAACCCACATAAATAGGGGATTCCGAAGGTTTCAAGCCCATGTGGGCCCCACCTAGTAATATCCTCCCAAGGCAGGTTATGTGCGGGTGGCCCCCACCACTAACCTCCCTTTGGAGGTTTTAACCACTATACAAATAAAAAAATATTTTGCACATATTTTTATTTAACTTATTTAGAAAACCCCCAAAATTTACTACCGCTCTCGATAAAATGAAACTACGGTAAAGGTCTCCTTAAGCGAATACCGGCACTGCGAGGTCATCATTGTCATCCAATTTCAATTCCAATCACAGGTTCAAAAGATATAAAAACACACATGTACGTTAACTGAAGGAACCCGAATGAAACTTCAAAAATTGACTCCGGGCACACCGGGCCACGGAATCAGGCACCGTTAGAAAATGCGGACTGATAAATTTCTAGTTTATTTAAAAAAAATCCACAGGATTTTCGAGTCTTTACGTTCTCCACACCTCAGGGCTTTACTTCCCCATAAGATACAACCCACGCTATGGGAAAAAATGAGGGTATTGAGCACGCATCTGAGCCTCCCTCTCCCATTTGATCTCCTAGTGGTTCTCGTGCTGCTGACGAAAGCAAACCAGATGAATCAACCATCCACACCGGACCCGCTCATGTCGATCCTCAATCTCCACTAGAACCTCCTTGAATGTCACCCCACCATTGATGCCCCGCTCCCCATGGTTGATGATGTGGGACGGGTCGTGCACGTATCTCCTCAGGTGAGATACGTGAAAAACGTCGTGTACCCGGTGCAACTGAGGTGGAAAAGCCCGGAGGTAAGCCACCTCGCCTACTTTGATGAGGACCTGGAACGGTCCGATGAATCATAGAGATAACATTCCACCTTAGCCAAATCTTCGTAGACATCGTCGAGGCGAGACCCGTAGGAAGACGTGGTCTCCATCCTCGAACTCTAGTGGTCTCCGTCTCCTATCAGCATAGGAATTCTGTCTACTCTGTGTAGTCTTCATCCACTCCTGGATGATCTGCACGTTCTCCGTCATAGCCTGTATCATCTCTGGTCCAAAAAGTGTTGACTCCCCTAGGTCAGTACAGCATAGCGGTGATCTTCAAGGTCGGTTGTATAATGCCTCGTAAGGTTTCGTACCGATGGTGGAGTGGTAGCTGTTGTTGTACGAAAACTCCACCAAGGGTAAGTGATCCTCCCAGCTACGACCAAAGTCAAGGAAACATGCACGGGGCATGTCCTTGAGTGTCTAAATGGTCCCCTCAATATGACTGTCCGTCTGAGGATGGAAGGCGGTGATCATGTGATGATACATCCCGAAAGCCTCCTGCAGCCCCTTCCATAAACGAGAATTGAAACGGGTATCTCAATCGGAGCTGATCATCTATGGCACACCATGATGCCGTACGATATCTTGTATGTAGAGGAGTCCTAAGATCTCTACTGAGGCCTTCTCTCTGATCGGTAGGATGTGGGCTGACTTGGTGAGTTGGTCGACAATCACCCAGATAGAGTCGTGTCCTCTGGATGTACATGTAAGTCCCATCACGAAATCCATGGATATCCCATCCCCCTTCCTCTATGGTAACACTAAGGGATGAACCAAATCTACTAGAACCTGGTGCTCCGCCTTCACTTGCTAACAAGTGAGGCATCGCGAGACAAACTCTGCTACCGCCTTCTTCATACCCAACCACCAGTGCTTTTGTCTGAGGTCTGGATACATCTTCGCCACTCCTGGATGTACCGCTAGAGGGGAAATGTGGAACTCCCTCAGCACCTACTCCTATAGTGAAACTGGTACCATGGTACATCCTCTGAAGAGGATGGCGTGCTCCCCACCTTCAGAAAACCCATTAGGTGCTTGACTTGAGGATCTCTGACCACGTCGCATCTCACAGTCAACGTCCCCACGTTGTGCCTCTCGGACTTGCTAAAGAAATGGAGGTGTGACTGTGAGAAACTGCAGAAAGGCTACTTAATCATTATCTACAAAGGATATCTACAACGCGGCCAGCTGCTCAGTCGCCCCTCCTAGCAGCTGAATGCCCGATCTTTTACTGAGATCACCTGCTACAATGTTCCCCTTCCCTGGAGTATAGACTATCTCGAAGCCATAGTCCTGGAGGAACTCGATCCATCGTCGCTATCTCCAGTTCAAGTCCTTTTGCGAGAAGATATACCTGAGAATCTGGTGGTCAGTGTAGACTGTAAAACACTCTCCCATCAGATAGTGCCGCAACATCATCATGGCGAAGACCAATACCGCTAACTTTAGGTCATAGGTTGCGTAGTTCTTCCCGTGCTGTGTCAAATACCGTGAACCATACGCGATCACTACTCACTCCTGTATCAGGACACACCCGAGTATGGTCTCTGATGCATCACAGTAAACTATGTAATCTAAGCCCTCCACCGGTAGCCTCAATATGGGAACACTGGTCAACCTTTGCCTCAGCTTCTAAAAGCTCTACTCGCATCTATCTGACCAGACGAAGGGTTTCCCCTTTTTCGCCAATGCTGATGCGGTGCTAGAACTCTTGAGACGTATGGCACAAGTCTATGATAGTACCCAGCCAGATCCAGGATACTCCGTACCTCCGTCCCACCCCTGGGTGGATCCCAAGCAAGTACTGCCTCAATATTTGCTGGATCCACTACTACTCCAGCCTTTGACAAAATGTGTCCCAGAAAGTTAACCTTTTGAATCCAGAACTAGCAGTTAGAAAGATTACTATAAATCTTGTGCTCTCAGAGTGTGTCCAGTATTACCCGCAAATGGTAGGCAAGATTCTCCTCATTAGTTGAGTAAATCAGTATGTCATCGATGAAGACTATGATAAAGTGATTGAGGTAAGGCTGTAAGATCCTGTTCATGAGACTCATGAACACTGCTGGAGCGTTGGTTACGCCGAAGGGCATAACCAAAAACTCGTAGTGGCCATACCGACACCTGAAGGCTGTCTTCTGCACATCCTCATCTTGAACTCTAAGCTGGTGATATCCTGAACTGAGCTTTATCTTCAAGAACCACCATGCTCCCTTGAGCTGATCAAATAGGTCGTCAATCCTCAGGAGTGGATACTTGTTCATCACGGTCACCTGATTCAGGTGACGGTAGTCGACACACAGTCACAAGCTCCCATCTGCCTTCTTGGCATACAAAATCATAGATACCCAGGGTGAAACACCGGGTCGGATAAATCCCTTCCCCTGCAAGTATTCCAGCTATACCCACAGCTCCCAAAGCTCGACGGGAGCCATCCGATATGCGGGAGTAGATATCGGTGCTGTCCTGGGGTACATGTCAATGTAGAATTCTACCTCTCTGTGAGGAGGTAGTCCTAGAACATCGTCTGGGAAAACATCCATGTACTGATCCACCACAACAGGAAAACTTTGACTTTTCACATCAACCGCTCCGAGGATGAGACTATCCAACTAATGTGTGATCGGCTGCCCCCTCCTCTGCGTAAGTCCATCATGTGCTGCAAAGGCTCCCTTATCACTGGTGAAGGTGAACCTAGTTCCATCCATGCGGATACACCACACTTTGCACCTAATACAGTCAATTTCAGAATAAACTATAGATAACCAATCAATACCCAAGATGACGTCGTAAGGCCTCGATGCCGCTATAAGAAGATCCCAGCCGAAGATCTTGCCTCCTACAGTGAGCTCACACTACCAGCACCAGTGCGTATTCATCAAGTCTGCCCCCATAGGATTCTATAGCCGTAAAGATCGAGCCAATGACTCTGTCAGAATCTCCGAGCCTCGAAAAAGGGAATTGGATATAAAATAATGACTCGCACATTTGTCTATAAGTACTACAGCAGGGGTGGAGTAGAAATAGATAGTACCTCAAATCATCTCAGGTGTGCCGTGGTCATAGGCCTTGATTACAAAGAGCTGGGCCTGCCTCTGTCTTCCAGCTCCCTATGGTCGGGGTGGACCTCCTGGTGGTGGTGGTAGAGCCTCGAAATGTCTTCCACCACCCGTTGCTCTGCCAACTCCTTTGCCACGTTCTCTTTCTACCAGTAGACCCCCACGGTCTAAACTCTACCTCTGCCTGGGAGGTCCCTCTATTGTTTGTTGCTCATATGCACGTCTGGTTGGGTAGACATGAGCCATGTGGCCCTGCTCGCCTCATGCATAGCACATCCTACTCCTCGTATAGTTGGATCTGTCTCGTGTGCCCCGAACAACCAAACTTGTATCCTAGGGTCAACCACCAAATGGCCTGGTCCGCTTAGACCTCTACGACATCTGTCTACTGCCAGCTGCAAAATAATCTACTACGTGTCACCCTGTGGTGAGTCTCACCGCTGGTGACTGCTCAGCGAGAAAACTCTCCAGTAGAAGGGCTCGGTCCAACACCCCCGCCTGTGTCGGAATGTTGAGGGGAATCCTCGAAGCCCTGATCTCATGCCCGAGTCCCTGCTCAAAGGTCCGGGCCCTGAAGAATGGGTCCCACACAATATCCTTGGAGTAGCGTGAGAGGTCAGTGAACCTCGTTGATTACTGAGATATTGTCATGATACCCTGCTGCAGATGAAGTAACTCCTGAATCCGCACCCCATGAAGGGTGGTTGGAAAAAACTCCGAGCGAAAGAGACTCTCGAAGTCTGTCCAGAGTAATGATTCCTTATCATGCACCTAGAGCATCGGGCTCCACTATCTGTCTGCTTCTGCATGCAGGAGACTCACAACAAGGATCACCATGAGGTCGGCTAGTGTCCCAACCAATATGAAAACTCTCACGACAGCCTCCATCCAATCCTCAGCTTCCCGTGGGTCCGTCTCTCCCTGGATCCTGGGCGGCCTTTGGTGCTAGAACTCATGGAAACCACTCAGGTGGCGTGCCCTCTCTGATCCTGGAGCTGGTGGTATCGGTGGCCCAGTGGGTAGTGATACCGCTGGTACCTCTGCTGTGATGGGGCCTGTCAGGACCCATCCCGGTGAGGGCCCGAGCCGCAACTCCCCAAGCCTGCCTCCAATAGTCCTGGGGCTTTAGACTAGAACCGAGTAGCCATGCTAATAACATGTAAGGCATTGCCTATAAACCTATACACACGCACACACATCTCCAAGCCCACAAAGCTTAAAAGTAAAAATTACTAAAGATGGAAAAAAAGCATACATACACTAAAAACCCAACCAACAGAGTATGACAGGGAAGTAAAGTACAGTAAAGTAAAACCCTGGTTCAAAAGTATAAGCCCACCAAAAGAAATTCTGTAACAAGTCCAACCTGTAGAGAAAGGTACTGGGACTGCAACCTGTCACCGAAGGAACACACCTCGACCTGTCTGATCTCACTGAGCATCGTCCAATCCTTGTCTGCCTAGAATCCTGCCAAAGGCTCGCTCATCTTCACAAGGCACGACACATGCGGGCAAATCCCATGCAGGGGTGAGTATAATAATACCCAGTAGGACACCCCGAAAACCCCAAAGGAAATACAACAATGGAAAATACCATGAAGAAAGGTACAATCATCTCTACACAGTATATGTCTATGGAACATATAACAATAATATCCTAATATACTCATTCAAAGACGACCATCACGAAACCACCACTAAGATCCACCTCGAAGATTCCACTAAGCATACCATCAGGAGAACACACTCCTATGTCTGAAGAGAGAGAGACATGAAGTACTTGTTATGGGAGAACACACTCCACAAGTACCTTGGGAACATGATGCTCAGGTGAGGATCAGAACCAAGTCATGGGGTGATTCTGACAACTCAGTCTAAGCTAATCCGCTCTGCATAGGAACAGCACCCGGGTAAAGTTGGATACGTCGATACCAAGAACTCTACCTAGGGTTCCAGGAAGGAATAGAGGATTCGACTCTAAGTCTCACAGAGGGGATTCCAACAACTCTATTCAGAGAGTTCAGCTGAAGGGATCATACTCCTGTGTAAAGGAAATAATACAAGAACATTCAGGGAAAAGACCAAGGGTACGAACCCTAAAAAGGCTAGTCCAAGTCATAGAGGACAAGTTTCTCAAGTAATGAAGAAAAGGTTACACAATGTGCAGTATGGTTACACACCGTGTTCCTTGACCCCGGGTACTTCCCACGTAACCGGCCCATGTCATTCTGCTTGTCGGATAGAAAACAACTACACAGCGGGTAGAAGAAATCACACACTATGTTCGAGCACTGGGGCTCGCTTCGTGTACGCTAGCCATGTGCCCGTACACGGTCTCTGCCTGTGTCCGTGTCGCCTGCCCATGTACCAGTACATGGGGTATCCCGTGTATCTGGCCGAGAAGGGTTATACACGGCATGTCCTTGGCAGTGTACCCTGCCCGTGTCCGTGTACTCCTGGAGTACATGTTATGTATTCCAGACGATGAACACACACCATGTAGCCCATACTACATGCCGTGTAGTCGGGAAATTTACAGAAGCGTTGTGTTCCTCCACGCGACTCAGCTGATCCTCTGTACTTCGATTCAGCCATCCGTTTGCCACAAAACTCAAGGTTCTGGATCGGCTCATCATCGTGATGCCTAATCGCTGGGCTTCAGGCCCTCAATCGGCTCCAAAATCCGATTCCAGTCACCCTTTCGGAAATTTTTCGAAGAACGATTTCTTCCAATCCACTTCGATCCGTTCATCGCCACCTCATCCGCACCTTCATAGGGTTGTACCGATGCCAGATCTTTAATTTAGGACCGTTGCATTGCACCACAGGTGTGCAATGATCCACCATTCATATCCCCGCGAATAACTCATAGAACGCGATGAAGAATGCGAGAATTTTGGGTAAAATAACACAATAAATCGATAGGGACGAACCTCAATCTATGTTCGTGTCGATCTTGGTTCTTCGTCGTTAGAAGGTTGAACGAAAACCAAAAAAATCTTAAGAATTAAATCTCATGATTCCTGCAAATATCCCATCCCCTAAGAACGATCGATCCGCAGTATAATCTGTACATGGATTAGTCCGCATTTGTCATGGAAATCAAAAACGGGTAACAATAAAATCAGAACAACATCTTACCTGGATTCACTTCGTTTGTTGGCGAAGATTCACTCGCCGCCTCATCTTCACCGCGTTGGGAGGTTTTCTCCAGAGCCTCTAGAGCCGCCAAGGGTTTTCAGGGTTATAGGGTTGGTATCCTTGGACCCTGGAACAAGACTCTATTTAAAGAGGATAAAAGACATTTGATTCAACGGATTTTAGAAGATATTGCTGCAGAAACAAGTTTCATAAAATATTTTTATTAAATATTTTATTACTGTTGCGTCCAAAAACCAGATTTCACCACCGACCTACGCCGGCCGATGTTAGGCCTCGCCTAAGGTAAAATCGCTGTTCTGAACGCAACTGTGCCCTTGGATTTCTGATCTGAGCACCCGTTCAGGAGTTATTCCACTTTTTCAGGAAAACTACACGCTTGTGTAATTTAATTATTAAATTAAATTCAAACATTTGTTCGGGGATCACTGGGCCTCGGAACTGCACGCCGTCTCAGAGCCTGGTCTCGAAATAATTCCCATATATTATTAAAATAATACATGAAAAAATCTAGGACATTATATCACACCCATATTAGGGATTTTACATCCCTGAAAAGCCAAAACAAGGGATACTCAAAAAGGTGTGGGTACTGCACGTGAATTTGAGGCTCCTGCTCCCACGTGCTCTACTGGAGATTCTCGTGCTACCACCGGACACGCACCAAGGGAATAGATCATCCATGAAGGATCTTCTCCTGATGATCCTCGATCTCCACTAGGTACTCAGCAATGGTCACTCCATCATCGATGTCCAACTCTCCCAAGTCGATGACGTGCGATGGATCATGCACGTACCTCCGTAGCTGCGACACATGGAAGACGTTGTGTACCCGGTTCATCTGAGGAGGTAGATCCAAGAGATACTCCACCTCGACAACTCTACTCGGAAGCTGAAAAGGTCCAAAGAACCTCGGAGATAGATTTCTGCCTCGGTCAAATGTCCGCAATCCCCATCGAGGTGAGACTCAAAAGAACACATGGTATCCTTCCTCGAACTCCAAGGGCCTCCGTCTCCCGTTGGAATAAGTCTTCTGCCGACCCTGTGCAGTCTTCATCTGCTCCTGGATGACCTTCACCTTTTCTGTAGTAGCTCTCACCATCTCTGGTCCCATGAGTGCTGAATCTCTTGGGTCAGTCCAACAATGCGGCGATCTGCAAGGTCGCCCGTATAGAGCCTCGAATGGTGCCATACCAATAGTGGAATGATAACTGTTGTTATAAGGAAATTCCACCAGCGGTAAGTGATCCTCCCAGCTAAAAATGAAGCATGTATGAAAGATCATAGCATATCCTCCAGGACCTGGATGGTCCCCTCTGTCTGACCATCAGTCTAGGGATGAAATGCTGTGCTCAAGCGTAACTGAGTCCCAAATGCTTCCTGCAATCCCTTCCACAACCGGGATGTGAAACGAGAATCACGATTTGAGACGATCGTGGATGGTACTCCATGAAGTCAAACTATCTCCTGCATGTAGAGGCATCCCAATATCTATACTGAACTCTTCTCCCATATGGATATGAAGTGGGCCGACTTGGTGAGTCGATCAACGATCACCCATATGGAATCATGTCCCCTGGACGTACGTGGTAAACCCGTCACGAAGTCCATGGATATTCCGTCCCACTTCCACTCTGGCACCTCAAGGGGTTGAGTCAAACCTACTGGAACATGGTGCTCAGACTTTACTTGCTGACATGTAAGGCACTGAAAAACAATCTCTTCCACACTCTTCCTCATTCCTGGCCCCTAGAACTGACGTCGGAGGTCCTGGTACATCTTTTCCACGTCTGGATGCACTGCCAAAGGGGATGTATGGAACTCCCTCAGAACCTCCTCCCACAACGTCACTAGTACTACCATGCGCCCTCTGAAAAGGAAAATGTTCTCCCCACCTTCTGAATATCCATCAACAGCATCACCTGTGGATATCTCAGCATGTAGAGTCTCATAGCTAGCATCCTCGCACTGTGCTTCACTAACTCGCTGTAAGAGTGGAGGGTTAACAACCATCGACTAAACATAATCTACATCATCTCCATCCATGAAGGAAAATGTAAAGAGGCCAACTGCCTTACCGCCTCATCCAACAACTGTGAACTGGATTTCCTACTAAGAGCATCAGCCACCACATTCCCCTTCCCAGGAGTATAAACGATATCAAAGTCGTAATACAGGAGGAACTAAAGCCATCACCTATATCTCAAATTCAGATCCTTCTGAGAAAAGATATATCTGAGACTCTTGTGATCAGAGTAGAAGGTAAACCGTTTGCCCATCAGGTAGTGATTCCACATCTTCAATGCGAAGACTACCGCTACCACCTCAAGATCATGGGTCACGTAGTTCTGCTCATGTGGCCTCAAATGACATGAGCCATAGGAAATCACCGCTTGCATCTGAATCAGGACACAACCAAGCTCGGATCCTGATGCATCGCATAACACTATATACTCAACACCCTTTTCTGGTAATCTCAAGATCAGGGCACTCGTCAGACTCTTTCTCAACTGCTGTAAAGCCTGCTGGCATCTCTCGGTCCACATGAAAGGATGTCCCTTTCGGGTCAAAGCTGTCATGGGTACTGCAATCCTGGAGAAATCATGGATGAATCTCTGATAGTATCCTGCCAACCCAAGGAAACTCCACACCTCCATCACGCTCCAGGGTGGCTGCCATGCTAGCACTACCTCCACCTTTGCTGGGTCCACTGCTACACCATCCGCTGAGATAACGTGCCCCAGAAAGTGGACCTCATGTTACCAGAACTGACACTTCGAGAGTTTCCTATAAAAATGGTGCTCTCAGAGTATGTCCAGAACCATCTTTAGGTGTCTCGCGTGCTCCTTCTCGGATGCAGAGTACACAAGGATATCATCGATGAAGACCACTACAAACCGGTCTAGATAGGGCTGAAAGATCCGGTTCATGAGTCCCATGAACACTACCGGTGTGTTCGTCACGCCGACGGGCATCACAAGGTACTCATAATGACAGTAGTGACATCTGAAAGTCGTCTTCTGTATATCCTCCTCTTGTACACATAACTGGTGATAGCATGATCGTAGATAAACCTTCGATAACCATCGTGCCCCTCTCAACTGGTCGAAGAGGTAACCGATCCTCGGTAGTGGATACCGGTTCTTCACAGTCACCAGATTTAAGCGCCTTTAATCCACACATAGCCTCAAGCTCTCGTCTGCCTTCTTGGAAAACAACACTGGGGCTGCCCCTTCTTCTGAAAGTCGTCCTACTGTATCCTCAGCTCATGAAGATCTGCAGGAGCCATCCGATAAGCCGATGCTAATATCGGGGTCATCCCGAGTTGCAACTCAATGCAAAAAATCTATCTCCCGATAGAGAGGTAGCCCGGGGACATCCTCTGGAAAGACGCCCTCGTACTCTGCCACCACTACTGGAAACTAGGAACTCGTAACATCTACCGTGCAAAGGACTAGGCTAGCCAAATTATGTGAAATCGATTGTGCCCTCCTATGTATGAGTCCATCCGGTGCTGCATGGGTCTCTCTTTCACCGAAAAAGTGAACCTCATCCCATTACTGCGGACACACCACACCCTTCGCCTAAAACAATCAATCTGGGCATGAACTGTGGATAACCAATCCATACCAATAATGACATCGTAAGGCCTCGATGCTACCACCAAGAGCTTCCAACTGAAACCCTCACCTCCAAGGGTCAGGTCACACTGCCTATAAAGGTGTGTGATCTCTAAATCTTCCCCAGTCAGTGTTTCTAAGCATAAGGTTCGAGTCAATGGTTCAACTAGAATCTCAAGGTCTCGAACAAGATAAGCAGCCAGAAAGGAATGACTAGAACCTGTGTCTATCAAAACAGTAGCCAAAATAGAAAAGACACAGATAGTACCTCTAACCATTCTGAGAGTACCTGGGTCATAAGCCTCTTCCGCCTACAGTTGTCCCTGCCTTTGTCCACCAGCTCCCTGAGGCTGGGGTGGAACTACTGGGGGTGGTGGTGGTAAAGGGTCGAAACACCGACCACCTCCAGCTACCCTCCTAGCTCCTCTGCCACGTCCGCTGACTTGCAGATCTGCCTGCTCCACACGTTGCCTCTACCTCGGTGGTCCATCCACTGCTCCCGTGTCAGTAGTACGTCGGGTCGGACAATATCGAGCGAGATGTCCCCTACCGTTACATGAGTAACATTGCCTCTCTCGAGGCTGGCTGGAGGCACCCTGTGAACCCTGTATGGCTGATCCCCTATCCTGGGATCTCCTTTGGAAATGTCTCCTGCGCCTGGGTCCCTGACGTCGACTCCCTGAAACTGAGGTCTCTAATCCAGATCGCCCACTACTGACAACTATCGACTGTCCCTGCTCCGCCAGGAAGCTCTCGACCACCAAAGCCTACTCGAGAACCCAAGCATAAGTAGTAATTCTCATAGGGATGATTCTAGCTTGGATATCTCTGCGCAATCCCTGCTCAAATGTCTGAGCATTGAAGTACTGATCTCTGACCATATCCATCGAGTACCGCGAGAGGTCAGTAAACCTCGATGAATAGTTGTCCACCGTCATGGTTCCTTACTGGAGTTGAAGAAGCTCCTGTATATGTATTTCTCTCAGGGTAATCGGTGAAAAGTCCTCTTTGCAGAGATGCTCAAATCCCGACCATGAAAGTGTCGCATCGTCGTGATTCTGGACGACCAAACTCCACCATCACCCTGCTGAGCCCTGTAGAAGGCTCACTGTGAGGATCACAATCTGGTCTGCTGGTGTCCTGACCAAACGAAAGTCTCTAGCCTCCGCCTCAAGACATTCCTTTACTGCCTGAGGGTTAGTCTCACCTTGAAACCTGAGGGGTCTCTGTCTCTGAAACTCGTGTAGTGATCTCAGCCTGCACTCCTCCTCCACTTGTATAGCAGGCGTTAAACACTGCCCCACTGGTGGCGGGATAACTGGAACACCACCTAGTGGTATAATTGGGGAATCTGGTCCCTGTATCGAAGCTTCATCACTGAGGGGGTCATCCTCTTGATTGAGCTGCTGGATCCTAGTGGGTGCGCATCGCGAAGGCATCCTGTTTAAGAAACAAGATGTATCACAGTCAGTGAGTATATCTGGAGAGCTGACTTAAGAAGGAAATGGAAGCCACAACCCATTCCTATATGATGCATGTACCATTATGTTCCCCCATGCAACTAGTGTTTTCATGTTTTGAGTTGAAAAGCAAGCTATCAGAGTCCTGGTGTATTGATACGTCGGCCACCGCACCAACACTGGGGTCCCTTTCCTGAGAGCTGAACTCCAAACACTTAACACTGTTTCCCCAAACCAACTCACAGGCTCTCATTCCTAAGGTATAACCGACCACCTCTGATACCACTCTGTCACGACCCATCCCGGTGGGGGCCCGAGCGATAACTCCCCAAGCCCGCCTCCAATAGGCCAGGGGATGGTGACTAGCACTGAGTAGGAATGCTACTAACATGGGAGGCATTTCCTATAAACCTGTACACACGCACACACATCTCCATGCCCACAATGATGAAAAGTAAAAACAACTAAATATGAAAAAAAGCATGAATACACTAAAAACCCAACCAACAGAGTACGACAGGGAAGTAAAGTACAGTAAAGTAAAACCATAGGCCAAAAGTACAAGCCCACCAAAAGAAAGTCTGCAACAAGTCCAACCTGTAAAGAAAGGTACGGAGACTTAAACCTGTCACCGAAGGAACACACCTTGTCCTGTATGATCTCACTGAGCACCATCCGGTCTTGGTTTGCCTAGAATCCTGCCAAAGGCTCGCTCATCTGCACAAGACACAACACGTGTGGGAAAAGCCCGTGCAGGGGTGAGTATAACAATACTAAGTAGGACACCCCAAAAACCACAAAGGAAATTCAACAAAGGAAAATACCATGAAGAAAGGTATAGTAATCTCTACACAGTATATGTCTATGGAACAAATAACAAGAAAATCCAGATATACTCATACACAGACGACCATCAAAAAACCACCACTAATATCCAGCTCGAAGATTCCACTAAGCATACCATTGGGAGAACACACTCCTAGGTTTGAAGAGAGAGAGACATGAAGTACTCGTTCTGGGAGAACAAACTCCACAAGTACCTTGGGAACATGGTGCTCAGGTGAGGATCAAAACAAAGTCATGGGGTGATTCTGACAACTCAGTCTGAGCTAATCCTCTAAGCAGAGGATCGGCGCCCGGGTAAAGTTGGACACGTCGATACCAAGAACTCTACCTAGGGTTCCAGGAATGAATAGAGGATTCAGCTCTAAGTCTCACAGAGGGGATTCCAACAACTCTATTCAGGGAGTTCTGCTGAAGGGATCATACTCCTGTGTAAAGGAAATGATACCAGAACCTTTAGGGAAAAGACCAAGGGTATGAACCCTAAAAAGGATAGTCCAAGTCACAGAAGAAAAGTGGCTCAAGTCATGAAGATAAGGTTACATGGCATGTAGTATGGTTACACGCCGTGTTCCTTGACCCCATGTACATCCCGTGTAAATGGCCTGTGTACTTCGTTCAGGCCGTGCAAAACCAAACTACACGGGTTGTAGAAAAGTACACGCCTTGTTCCTTGACCCCGGGTACTACCTGTGTAATCAGCCCGTTTCATTCATCTTGTCGGATAGAAAACATCTACACGACATGTAGAAGAAATCACACACCATGTTCGATCACTTGGGCTCTCTTCGTGTACGCTGGCCATGTGCCCATACACGATCTCTGCCAGTGTCTGTGTCGCCTACCCATGTACTAGTACACGGGGTATCCCGTGTATCTAGCCGAGTCTGGCAGGGAAGGAGTATACATGGAGTGTCCTTGGCCGTGTACCCAGCCCATGTCTGTGTACTCCCGGAGTACACGTTATGTTGTCTCACCGACGAACACATGCCATGTAGCCCATACTACACGCCGTGTAGTCGGGAAATTTATAGAAGTTTCGTCTTCCTACGCGCACCTCGGCTGATCTTTCAGACTTCGATTCAGCCGTCCGTTTTCCATGAAACTCAAGGTGCTGGATCGCCTCGTCATCGTCATGCCGAATCCCTGGGCTTCGGGCCTTCAATCAGCTCCAATGTCAGATTCCGGTCACCTGTGCAGAAATCGTTCGAAGAAAAATTTCTTCCAATCCACTATGATCCGTCCGTCGCCACCGCAGCCGCACCTCCATAGGGTCGTACCGATTCCAGATCTTCAATTTGGGACCGTTGCATTTCACAACGGGTGCGCAACTATCTGTCGTTCATATCCCCATGAAGAATGCGTAGAACACGACATAGAACTTGAGAATTTTGGGAAGAATAACACAATAAATCGAGAGGTACAAACCTCGATCGATGTTCATGTCGATCTTGGTTCGTCGCTGTTAGAAGGTTGAATGAAAACCAAAATAATCTCAGGAATCAAATCCCATGATTACAGAAAATATCCCATCCCACAAGAACGATCGATCCGCGGGCTAATATGTTCGTGTATTTGTCCTATTTTCTCATGGAAAACAAAAACAGGGAAGAATAAAATCACAACAACATCCTACCTGGATTCACTGCATTTGTTTGCGAAGATCCTCTTGCTGCGTCGTCGTCGCTGCATTGGGAGGTTTTCTCCAGAGCCTCCAGAGCCGCCAAGGGTTTTCAGGGTTATGGGGTTTGTAACCCTAGACCCTGGCGCAAGCCTCTATTTAAAGAGGATAAAAGATATTTGGTGGAGCGGATTTTAAAAGATCTTTTTGCAGAAACAAGTTTCATAAAATATTTTTCTTAAATATTTTATTATTGTTGCGTCCAAAAACCAGATTTCACTACCGACCTACACCGGATGATGTTAGGCCTCGCCTTAGGTAAAATCGCTATTCTGAATGCAATGGTGGCATCATATTTCTGATCCGAGAACCCGTTCGGGAGTTTTTCCACTATTTCAGGAAAACCGCACGCGCGTGTAATTTAATTATTAAATGAAGTTCAAACATTTGTTCCAGGATCACTGGGCCTTGGAACTGCACACCGTCTCATATCCTGGTCTCAAAATAATTCCCATATAATATAAAAATAATACATAAAAAAATCTGGGTCATTACAAGGCCCTACACCGAGGCCTCGTCGCCCAGTGGGCTACCATCTCATACGAAACTAGAAACCCTAGCTAGCTGCCTTCATGGGGCCATCCTGAAAAGAAACATCTGCGACATGGTTAAAATAGTATAACTGGTGAGATGACAGAAATTAATCACGAAGAAAACCTTTTAAAAGGAAACACACATGCACTCAGTGTTTTTGTGCAATGAGTCGAAGATTAGAAGTCAGAGTCCTAGTGTATGGATACATCGGCCGCCGTAACAACACTGGTTTCCCTAAAATGATAACCACACCCAAAAAACTTAACACCATTGCTGTTAAAATAATCAGAGTCCAAGTTTTGTGGTAGAAACGACTCATTTGATTCTAATTTTTCACGAATGGTCCCTGGGGCCCGTGCTATGACTACACCAATCCCGCCTTCTATAGGCCTGGGGTTGGAGACTATCTCCAAAGGTGTAATACCTATAAAAAGGGAAGGCATTTAATTTTAACCTGTATCACATGCATAGCCTGAACACATGTATCAGAGTATAAAAATAGATGTAAACACAATGTAAAACTGTATACAAAAGAAAGTGCTGAAAGAAAAGGGGCCGAAAATATAATCACAATAGTAAAGTACAACAACTGTAAAGTTAGTACAACTGCAGAAAGGTAAACAGAAACTAATGATTCATCTTCCGAGAATCCCACATGAAGGATGGGTATATATGGCCTCCTCAATACCACAGGTTCTTCCGTCTGCACCGTGTACGTCTCAACAAGTGGTCCACCTCTAGGTACCATCCAGCTCTACAACTCTCTGCCTCGATCAGTGCTGTCCGTCGTCTGCAACCAACACAATGATGTGCGGGCATAGCCCATGCTGGAGTGAGTATAACGATACTCAGTAAGGACCCCGAGACCCATGAAGGTCTCCCAGAATTCAGGAAGGATAAACCACAGAATAAAGATACAATCAAGAAGTATCAACCAAACATACTTAGGTATATCCCCATACATTTACCTAAGTTACCAGTCACAGTCCCTGCTCCAACTCTCGAGCCTAAACACATCCCAGTCCACAAAGGAAGTAAAGTCAATCCCCACGATGATAATGGTTGAAAGACATGACTCAGCTCACATAGGTATATGTCTTTCATAGAGTGATATATATGATCAGATGTAGTCACTGATTAATCTAAGCTGTCAGACCCACAAAGGATACATGACCAGCTAAGTTGTCAGACCCACACAGGAAACAGGACAAGCTATTCTGTCAGACCCACATAGGGCACAGGAACAGATGTCAGAACTATCAGATCCATGGATGATCCCAATACAGTTGTCATCTCTTTCGAACCCACATGGTATTCTAGTTCAGTAGTCATCGCTTTCGAACCCACAGAGGATTCCGATATAGTAGTCGTCACAGCCAGATCTAGGGTTCCCGCATACAGAATGCTCGATTCCGAGAGGGTCTGCTCCATGAGCCATGTTTCGATAGATTAAATATCGCAATTTCTCTAGATGATGTATTCCGTAGTTCTATCTCATCAAAAGAAACCCAACGCGACAGACGGCGCGTCAATCGGACGCCCGGTCTGGGAGTTATTAGCATTTCTGTTCCAGGGGCCCGGTTGGATTTATGATTGATTCAAACCCGACCACCTTCCAAATTTGTCCAAAACAAACTTAGAGTATCTCAAATGTACCGCTTCGTCATGGGGGTCCTAGTTCCACAGACAGCGTGTTGTTCGGACGCGCGGTCTTAAAGATATTCGCATTTAAGCGAAGTCGGGCCCGACCTGTCAAGTCCAGTGGGTTGTGGCGGGTAGGCCCGACAGGACTCGGTGGGTCCAAACCTGATGAGGGGGTCGGCCCGGCCCAGTGGGGTGTTTCCTAAATACGGACACGTCCCACGCTGCGGGCCGGTCTGGTTTGCCTGGCAGCGCCAAGCAGCGCTGCCTCTCCCATGCCCAGCAGGACGTAGCCGGCCAGTTCTGCCCAGTGCACACGGCACGCGTAGCAGGTCGTGGTTCTTCCCACGCGGTGCCTAAAAGCACCACAGTTTTCCAGCCCAACCAGTTCTCCCAGTAGAGTGGGTTGTGGTCTTCTCCATGCGGCGCCTGTGGGTGTCGTAGTCCTCCTGCCAGGTCAGCAGGCAGCCGACCGATTCTCCCAGCAAAGCGGCCCGCGGGTGCGGGAGCCACTGGCTTCTAGTGGGCCAGTCGGTCGGCCAGCCAGTCATCCTTCTGTCCGGATCTATGGAGGCTAGCTCAGTAAGCCACCTCCACACCTCCACTGAGGCGCGACGACACCACAGTGCTTCTCAGGCGCGGTGCGATGGCATCGCAGCCCGCTCGGTCACGGTTTTTCTTTGCATCTCACGACGGTGGCCCTTGCACCATTGGATTCTTCTGCGATCTACCTCCATAATCAAAAAGATCATCAAGAAAGGGGGAGGTTCGTGTCATGTTCGTGTGGACCAGGCCCTCCTCGTCACATTGATAACAATCAGCAAATCATTCCACGAACTTAACGATGAAAAACGAAGGGTAGAATAAAACATTAAAGCAACCCCTACCTCGATTCAAAATACATTGTCGAAGGCGTGGAAAAAGAATTCGATGACATCGTCGAATGTTGCGCCTGTCACACGCTGCTGATTCTGGGCTCAAGCATCGTCCTCATTCATCGTCGGCCATGGTGCGTTCTTCATTGGAGAGGAAAGGCTCCCACAAGGTTCCACCCAAAAGCTCCACACAATGATTTTGCCAACCCAAGAAGAATAATAGACTTTTCTATTATTTAGTTGTTGGAAAAAGAATTCAAAAGAATTCAAATAGATTAATTAATTGAGACATTAATTAATCTTTAGGTGTTGGAACCATTATGAGGGAAGGTGGAAGGTGGAGGGTTTAACCCACATAAATAGGGGATTCCAAAGGTTTCAAGCTAGTGTAGGCCCCACCTAGTAATATCCTCTCATGGGAGGTTATGTGCGGGTAGGCCCCACCACTGTCCTCCCTTTGGAGGTTTTAACCACCATACAAATAAAAAAATATGTTGCACATATTTTTATTAAACTTATTTAGAAAACCCCCAAAATTAACTTCCCCTCTAAATAAAACACAACTACGGTAAAGGTCTCCTTAAGTGAATACCGGAGTTGGGAGTTCATCGGTGTCCTCATATTTCAATTGCGAGAACCAGTTCAAAATATATAAAAACCCGCACATAATTTTACTAAACATAACTGTAAAAAACTTCAAAAATTGATTTCGGGCACACCGGGCCTCAGAATTAGGCGCCGTCAGAAACTGCGGAGTCGTAAAATTCCCATTTAATTAAAAAAATAAACAGGATTTCCAGGTCTTTACATTGGTTGCGGTTTGTAATATGATTTTACTTGATGTATTTTGGGATATATCTTCTCTTACAAACCATTTTCTTATTGAATTTATTTGAGGATTTGAGGATATATTCTAGGAAATCCATTATTTTCATTGCAATCTTCCATGATGGTGGATCCAATTTTGGGTGTGTATAACCCATGTATGAGGTAAGTGGTTTCATCTAAATATATTTTTGGATAAATTTTATTGATATGGTTTTATAAAATGATTTATAAATGAATTGGAATGATTTATTTGTGTGTATGTAGCAATGGTATTTTGAGAAAAGGTGGTTTTCCACTTTTCATGGTAAAAGGAAAAGGTATTTTCAAATCATTGTGAAATGTATATCTAAAATGATTATGAAAAAATGTTTTTAATGAAATGGTTTAGAAAATAAAATATTGGAAGCCTTTGGTAATTTGGTGGAAGGTATAACATAGGTCCATCATCCATATATTATCACGGGGGTTCACTTACGGGGTGTTCATCTATTTCATTGTCCCATTGCATAAGGGAATTAATATCAACATCAATTGGGGGGGTCTCATGGGGTGTTTCTATGCTCCTTAGGGATCTGTTATATATACTTAATCATGTAATAGTAATTTATTATGGTCAGAGAAGTCTAATATCCTAACTTATTATTATCCATTACGCGATGTTACCTTTGCTTTTGGATTATATTGTTTTAGTGTTTTCTTCCACTGATATGACATGATATGTTATTCATGCTTTTATTTGATTTTATTACTTTGATGTATATAAAACATTTTGAACTATTTTACCCAGATTTTTTTAGAAATGTAGGAAAATGTGAAATTATATGTTTTTCCATAGTTTTAATATAAAACCATGTAACTGTTAATCATTCCTTGTTTTCTTAAAAGTTGAGTATATTCATATAATTTTATAGAGACATGTTATAGATAAGAATATTCATATTACTATATATACACTTGTTATAGAATATGTAGGTTGGATCCTACTAAGACTATTAACTCACACAAAGTGAACCCCTTTGGTGATGAATATACCTTTTTATTTCATTCGATGTAAGGAAAGGCGTGGTGCCATAGTGAGGTGATGATGCTTCAGTCATCTTGGTCTGTGTAGCTAGTTGTGATTTGGTGGTATTTTTCTATGCTATCGCATAGAGTAGTCAATTTTATATTTTAGTCATCCTTTGTTGTTGCACATTTACTTTTGGATGCTTTTTATGTCTTTAATATGTGTTTTTTCTCTCTTCTTTTAGTTATGGAATATATCTATCTCATCCACTATTTCACCCATTTGTGTATATATATATTTATATTGCATTTTTTTGACTTTAGGTTTGGTGAATTCATTACCAATAGATGTTGTTTTATTCTTGAGTGATAGTCATCATCCAATACGGGTTAGGAACACCGTTCAGATATATTGAAATTTGGGTTGGGTACCAAATTGAGAGGGTATCTAGGTTGGGTTCTTCACACCCCCAGACACAATTGGGGTGTGAGTCCACTAGTTTTAGAGTCAGTACTCCCCCATCTAAATATCTAACACGGTGTGGGTCCACCACAAGGGACTATACTCCCTCAACTGAGTTATCCATCTTTAAGTTGCGACACCACCAATATAGATCTGATGAGGTTACATGGGTTTATGGTTTATGTAACATCCCATGATTTTTTTATATATTAAATTATCATAAAATTAATTTTCTATTTTCATTGTATAGAATAATTCAAATTAAAATACCTTACTTATCAGTATATTTATTTACAACAATAATTTAAAGAGTAAAATGATAGTTACTATGACTTATAAATTATATATTTCAATTTTAGGAATATAAAATATTAATGGTAAATAAAAAATTTACCAAATTAAAGATAAAAAATATTATTAAGTTACGTGAAATGAAATAAATAATTATAGGAGTATTATAAAAATTAATATATATTTATTTATTTATATATTTATTGAAGAATTATATATTATTAAAATTACATAATAATATAAGATAGAGATGTTAATATAAAATAAATATATGAAATATAAAAGCGATATGTGAGATATTATTTTGAAATTTACATAATTGTGAAAATATAAAATAGGTAATAACAAGACATTGAATATTATGTTACACATATATAATATTCTGAACAATGATGATGATTTGAAATAAACAATGTATGACTAACAGAACATGGAGAATAATGATAATAATAATAATGGTTATTGTTATAAAAAATTGATTATATTATTAATAGTAGAATAATAATGTAATTTATTAACATTATAATGAAATTGGAAAAGGTGATACAAATTATAAATTATGTTTATAATATAAGTCAATTAAATCATTTTATTATATCTAATTAATACATAATAATAATTTCCTTTATATATATACACATGAAACAATTCTTGTACAAATAAATAAAAAAATGAACTTAAAATAATAATAATATAGAATAAAACCAAAAAGTAATAAATGGATTGTCTTCCTTTGGCCCCTATATTTAAACCGCCTCACATGCCACAAAAAATTGTGCACTAAACAATCCTGAAGCCGTCGACACTAATACACGCCATCAGCTGCCAGATCTCCCCTCTATCGACTACCGACACCAAGAATCACCACACCAGCTTTGATCTACCACAAAGCCATCGTCAACCCAGATCTCACCACCACCTTATCCGAAGTATCCACCTCTCTACATTGTAAATCAAAATTTTTTCTTCCATAATACATGATGATGCTAACACCGGAACCAATCTTCGTCATACTTTTGATGTATTTCTCACCTCATAAAAACCAAATCCCCCACTATTTGTCAACCGGTTCAACAAGATATGGTGTAGCTGACAAACAAAACTTTAGTCTCTTCTAAAACCCCCTTCCAATCACAATGATAATAGTAGATACTCATTTTGTATATGAATTATCTTTTTCAAGATTCCATCAAACGATACTGGATTAATTGGTGTATATATATAAAATTGATTTCTAAGGTAGAAACCCCTCTCTCATTAAAATAAGACAATATGAATCTCTTCTATGATTTCATTTTGAATCCTCATTCTTATTGCACTAGTCTATCTCCCACCTCTATCAAGGAAGACAAACATTTCCTTTATTTGGATCGAGCACCCACAAGAAAAAGGTCACCTCCCTTCATTTTCTTTTTTGAGAAAATTTATTGGGATTATTCTTTTTTTAAAAATAATAAATATTACTTGTATTTCCACTTACATGTTTATATATATATATATATATAGTTCACAGAAACATAAAATTTCATATTTTAGGGCTTTGGATCATCATATATATATATGTATGTCATTACATGTTTATGTTTGTAAAATATTTATATATATGTAATTATATTTTCATACTCTATGATCATTTATACCAAGATATAAAAGTATTTTAATACATAAGTTTATGTAATGTAAGGGTGTATTATGTTTTTATTTCAATCCATAAATTTTTAAAAGTACATGAGTATATATATATTTTATACTTCCATGCATTCAATCATATAAGTTTATTATATGCATATATGGTTTTCAATTGTTTCATGTTTATGTATTATAATTTAAATATATTATATATATATATGTCTGTGTGTGTGTGGGTGAATTTCATTTCATGTTTGTCAAAAAAATGTATGTTAGTACTTACGATAATACACCTCAAGTGATATAAGTATTTTTCACACTTATGTATAACCAATTAAGGTGTGAAAATAATACATTATTTTCAAAATCTCCCATGTCTATATTTTTGAATTCATGATTGAAATAAATATTTATGTAATTTTATATTCTTTAAATTTTTTATTTCCAAATAATGTAAGTATTTTTGTATGGGTGTATTATATATATTACACACACATAGAAATAAATTATTAGTCCATCCTTCACGATTATATATTCCAAAACTTCTAATATAATGTTTTTATGTATACATATGTATATGTATGGCCACCATTGCATGATTTGGAATCAATAGAAAATTCATTTGAAAACATGATATCATCTTACTAAATATTTTTAAATTAAGCAACAAGAATGGTTTCTTTTAAAAATATTACATTTTATAATTATTTTATGTTCTATATATTCTTTCTTTTAATGTTATAAGTTAAAGGTATATTGAATTTTACTTATAATTTTTCATGAATGTAAAATTATTTATATGTGTATATTATTAGTGGAATTATTTTTCAAAATTATTAATTTTATAATTATAATTATGTACACCATAATTTTAAGTTATTTTGTTTTATGTACTCATGATAATTATATGAAGGAGATATTAGATGTCTATTATTTTATGTGAATTTAAATTATACTGTTTCTAATATTTTATGTGTATTATAAACTTATTCCCATTTATTAATATAGAGAAGTAAAAAATTGAAATCTATTATTTCATGTGACCAGAAATTTACAATTACTATCAGATTATGTTAAATGTTTATAAATTATTTTATTTATGAAAAAATATTATTTTGAAATAAGAAAATGAGTATTGAATATATTTATATAAGTATGAGTTTTAAAATATAATGTTTAATGTTTTAAGGAAAATTCATTTATAAGAAATCATAAATACAAGGATGTCAATTATTTTTATTGATAGATCATGGAAAGACATAATGAAATGAGACTTGGTTGTACTAAATATAACAAGTGTTCTACTAAAAAATTTAATGGTTATATATTTATGTATAAATATAAATGTACATTTGTATTTGATTCATTTATATGTTTTCAAATGAACAATCCTGGTGGAAAATGTATATATATGTAAGGAAATTAATTTTTTTAATTTTATAAAATTGGAATGTGAAAATTTTAAGAAATTGTAGTGGGGAGTGAGCCTATTACTAAGGAAGAGTTGGTAGGCCAAGAAAAACTTAAATTTTTAAAAATCTCCTATTTTTTAGTTTTTAAAATCATGGTTAATATTTTCATAAAACCCACTGGATTATTTTAACGTGTTTTCAGGCGTATGTATTTTAAAAATGAATATAATTTTTTCAAAAGCATATGGTTTTTTATAGGATTTAATGAATTTAAAAATGTTTAAGTATTTTCAAATGAGTGTGTTATATTCTTTTAAAGGCTTATGAATTTTCAAAGTAATTTTCAATGTCTTGTTTTCAAAGGATATTCAAAAGTATTTTCAAAAGTCATAATATTTTCAAAAGTGTTTTTAAAATTTTGTTTTTAACAGATTTTCAAAATAGATTCTAAAATTATATAACATTTTGATAGTTTGTTTCAAAATTATTTTTTCAAAGGATTTTAAATATAGTTTTCAGAAGCTATTATATTTTTAAATGTTTTTTTAAAATAAAATAATTTTCAAAAGGTCTTCCAAAGTATTTTTTTTCCAATGTTATGTATCTATAGAAGTATTGTTCAAAGTTATTTTTGAAATATATTTTCAAAAGTGTTTTTAAAATGTATTTAAAAATGTTATAAGTATATAAAAAACTTTTTTCACTATAGTTTTGAAAATCAGTTACTAGGAAATGCTTCTCACCCTATGTTATCATAAAATTTATTCAGGTTCATTTTGTGGTTCCGTGGAGTTTATCTTGATAAGGAGATAGTGTGACCAAATTTTCATTTCTATGTTTTTATTTACTTTTGAAACTTTTATAGTATGTAATAGCGTTCCTTTTCCTCAAAATCCTAAATTAGAAAATACCCTTAGATGTAAATGTCTTTATATTTTTCTGTAACTTTTGATAAAAAATATTATACATAATTTTTATGTACTGGATCCAAAAGCCAAATTATGGAGTTCTAAATTTGTTATCAAAGTAATGATTTAGATAAAATTTTAGATTATGATTTTTTTTAAATATAGTTTGGTTTATAAGTGCATAATTTTGTTAAAAAATATTTTTTATATCCTTTTAGAGCATAGAAAAATCTATGTGTTTGAAATCAACTTTTGAACTCCTTGAAAGTTCTGTAACCCTTAAGAGTATAGAAATATATTAATTATAGTTCTCTAAATTTGGAAAGTGGAATTTATAAATTTTTCCATAATTAAAACAAATGAATTTTGAGGATGAAATTCTATTTAAGGGTGGTATAATATAACATCCTAGTTGTTTTGTATACGTTTATTTATTATAAAATTAAATTTTCCTTATAATGAATAGAAAATGCCAAATTAAACTACCTTAGTTATGAGTATATTCATTTATAACAATAATTTAAATAGAAAAATGATAGTTAATACGAATTATAAAATATATGTTTCAATTTGAGGAATATAATATTTTAATGGCGAAGAAAAAAATTAACAAATTGAAGTCAGCCAATAATATCAAGGTAAATGAAATGAAATAAATGATTATTTTAGTATTATAAAAAGGAATATATATATATATATTAATATATTGATAGAATAAATATATATGTTTAAAATTACCTAATAATAGAGGGTTTAAAATTTAATATAAAATAAATATATAAAATATGATTGCGATACATGAAATATTACTTCAAAATTAATAGAATTGTGAAAATATGAAATAGATAGTAACGAGACATGGAATACTAATATAGACACATAAAAAATGTTAAAATATGATGATGGTTTGAAATACACAATGTACGGATATACAAAATTGGAGAATAAACAGAAAAATAAAAATAATGTTTTTTGATATAAAAAATTGATTGAATTACTAATAGTAGAATAATAATGTAGTTCATTAACATTATAAAAAAATTGGAAAAGGTGACAAAATATATAAATTAGGGTGTAATATAAATCAAGTAAATTATTTTATTTTTTTATTTAATACATAATCACTACTACCTTTATATATATAAATGATTGCGTTCCTATAAAAATAATTATAAAATGAAACTAAAACAATAAAAAAATATAATAAAACCAAAAAGTGATAAATGGGTTTTCTTCCCTAGGACCCTATATCGAAACCACCGTGTATTCTAACAAAAAAATTCACTGAACCACCTTGTAGCCACCAACATTGAGACAGACCATAAATTGCCTGATCTTCCCCCTATTGACCGCTGACACTGAGTATCACCACACCTGACCCGATCTTCCTCTCAACTGCCATCGACCCTAGATCTTTCAACCAACTTATCTAAAGTCACCACCTCTCTACATCGTAAATAAAAAATTATTCTTCCGTAAGACACACTGACGCCAACAACAAAACTACTCGTCATCTTCCTCTTTATGTGTTTCTCTCCTCAAAATCACCCAAATCCCCCTAAGGTTTACCAACCTCGTTTGCAAGATACAGTGCAGTTGGAAAACAACACATATCTTCTCAAACACAATTATAATCATCATTACAATAGTAGATATTCATTTTCATAGACTAAGTATTTTTTTCAAGCATACATTTGAAGTTATTTTCATATATATATATATATAATTGATTTCTTAGGTATAAACCCCTACCTCGTTAGAATAAGCCAATCTGAATCCCTCTAATGCTTTCCTTTTGCTTCTTCAATTTTATTCCACTTATTGATTACCAATTTCAAGTAAGGTGGAAGGCCGTTGCCTTTAGTTGGCCCGAACACCAACATGCATAAGGTTCACCTTCCTTAATTTTCCTTTTCTAGAAAATGTAAGGGGTTTGATATTTTTTTAAATAAAAATTATTACTTTTATTTCCAATTCCATATATATATATATATATTGTAAAAAAAACATAACATTTTATATTTTTTTATTCATGTTCATGAAATATACATATGTTTTTCATTACATGTTTATGTTTTTCAAATATTTATATATATGAAGTATTATTTATTTACTCTATGATTGTTTACACCATGATATATACCTATTTTCAGATTTATGTTTATATAATGTATGGGTTTATTATATTTTTCTTTATAACCTTACATTACAGAAATACAATAGTATATGTATAAAATTATTTATAATTACCAGTTTTCAATCATATAAGTATGTTATATCCATATATTGTTTTCAATTATTTCAACTTTATGTTTGAGAATTTAAATATATATATATATATAGACACACACACATTCATTTCACTACATGTTTATCAACCTAGTGTATGTATGTAATTAATGATAATATATCTCACATTATATAATTATTTTTCACACTTATGTAAAAGAAATTAAGGTGTGCATATATTACATTATTTTCAAAATATCCCATGTCTATATTTCTAAATACATGTATGACAAGCATATTTAAGTAATATTTTAATTCATTATAGTTGTTTATTTCCAAATCATATAGTTACTATTCTTATGGGAGTATTATATATATTACACAAACATATAAATAAATGATTAGTCCATCATTCATGATTATTTGATTCTAAAACTTCTTATATTACACATATATATATATTCTTGGCCAACATTACATGATTTGAAATGAATTGTAGCACCTGAAATTTTTACTGGAAATATTTTGTTATTATGTTATGTGAATCACCAATGGAATATTTCACTACACACAACACTGTCTTGGCTTGCGTTACACGCAAGAGCAACCTTCCTCTATAGCTTGCATTTTACACAATACCGAGTTTCACTAAAAAACGATATGTTATTAAAATAATATATAAACTAGCCGTTATGAATAGTAATACCCACATTTTTAAATTTTATAAATTTTATCTTTCAAAATGGACTTAATTTTTGGATTCGTAATATTGAAATTATCCTAGGGTGAATTTTTGGTATTTTTCTGAAAACTTTCAATTTTTGATGAATAGTGAAAACCCTGAGTTATTGCTTAAAAACCGACTTTTTATTTAAATAATAATTTATTTTATTTAATTTTTTTTAGGAAAAAATAGATACATAATACTTATATAAGTTCAATTTAATTCATTAGTGTCATTTTATAATAATTTTAGATATATAAAAATTTTATTGAACTTTTCACCGTTTTTACCCACCTCCTAGGAGAATTTGCAAATTTACAGAAAACATAATTTTACCACTTCTTTGAATGGAATTTAAAAAATCTGAGAGACACGGTTGATTTCAGTAAGTAAAATTTGGTTCAATGAGATTAAAATAATTTTCAGTGAATAGTAACTTTTCACATTTATTTGCCACGGTTAAAAGTAAATAGAGTACTTAAGGGTAAAAATGATATTATTATAACCCTAACACATCTCCTAATTCTATTCGACAAGTTTAATTCGACCAAAAAAACCTTAGAAATAAAATATGACCATTTAGGTCCCCATGGATTAGATTAGTACATTTATTATTAATTAATTCAAAGAGTAGTTACAAGAGTGAAAATCAAAGTTTAATAAGTAAAAAGTTTTTAATATAGGGTTATAGATAAGATAAATTCGACTATAAATATTCATTAGAAATATAAAGAGATTTCCTACATAATGGTATTTTAGTTATAATTTTTAGACATTATGTAATTTAATTTATATATGACAGAATGTTGATGCAGTAATTACCTTATTAATGAAATGTTAACATAATTGATGTTATAAATACACAAAAAAATGTAATTTGAGACTTTTTATGAATTAAAATAATTTTATAGGTTAATATGACATGTTATTATTATATAAAGTAAATTTTTTTGAACTAATCATGCTGTTATGATTTTCACAAATGTCAATTACCAAATAGTGTCAAAACTGACATAAAATAGTTTTTAAAACAAATATTATATTATTAATTGGTATTATATTCCTAAAAATCTAAGGTTCAGAAAAATGACATAGATATGGATATATATATTAATAATAAACCACTTTTTGTTCGTTTCACTTGTTATAGTAAGTTTATTAACCATATAGTGTAAGAAAACAATAAGACACTGTATAAGTTAAATTATTTAACTTAAAGTTAAATCTAAATGATAAGGTTAAAATAGTAACCTAAACTAGTCTAAAACCTATTGGTTGAGAGGATTTAGACCCATCCCCACTTTAGCTTCTAAATAAATCAATTTGGAGCTATTATAAACCGAATATGACTTTATTATAAAATAATATTTTTAGTTTTTCCAAAGGTTCCCCTCTCCTCCTTGATAAAAGGGCACCTCCTCCCCCTCCCCCTCACACCACATTGAGCCATCAAGCTCGGAACAAACCTGACCATTTATCTTCTCCACTTACCTAGAAACATCCTAGAGGTCCTAGTCTTCTTCAAAGACAATCTCTAGTGCCCTAAGAGGAGGTTAAGAAGAGGCGCGTCAAAGAAGAGGTTATATCCATTACCGATCCTTTCCAATTTATTTCTTCTTATACTTCCTATTATTTAATTGTTTAATTTTGAAGTAATAAAATTATTTCCACGGATATATTATATGTTATTATAAATATGAAACAACCCTTTTTCACCTTCTATCCATCCTACGGAAAATGAAATCACCACGCGTGCGTACGTACGGAATACCGTCTCCACGCCGTGGTGTAATCTGTTTTCCACCAGCACATTACTTGGATGGGTATAATGGTGTAAATAATAACTATATATAATTATTTCAATGTGATATTGATTCTGAAATATTATACATACACTTCAATACAATTCCATGATCATGGGAACAATATCATCGCTCGTGCATACGTATGGACTACCGTCTCCACGATGTGATGCGACTCATTTTACATGATCTTAATTGAATAATGATTATATAAATGAATTGAATGAATAAATATAATATATATTACATTAATACCATTATGGAAATGAGGTATCTATAACCTAAAGATAATAATAAGAATTTATTCGACAAAACATCCATAAGAACATAAAGCAATGAACAACCGAATAACAATTAGCAATGAAATATTACTAATAAGAAGATAATAATATGACCATATATGGTATCATAAAAAGGATATGATTTTTTAATAAGTCAATGAAATTATTTAAATCATTATACAGGAGGTTCAGATATGTACGAAGCTAATCGGAACTAAGGTAATGGAAAATCTCACAATCTCATTTTTATCCGAAATTGTTTATACTTTAGAATTCACTGGGGAATATTTATCATCCACATCCATGTTTCCTCAATATGTAATATTATTTCTATCCTCCTATGAATTTTTTAAATCCAATTTTAACCATTGTTGAGTTTTTAGTAAAAGATATGAAACGAATCTTTTATCGTTTTTAGTACTAGGTACTTTTTGACTTTTCCAGCCAAAGTACGAGAAGAATGTTTTTTAACTTATATGGAATGAATGGATTTTTATGATTTCATAGAACATTATTTCAATGAATCTCCCTTTACAATTTTTCATGTTTATTTTTAATCAACTTATTTTAGTTTAAAATTATATGACATGTTAAGAAAGGAAAAATGTTTTTGAAGTAGAAAGGATATTTTCCTCAAGAATGGAGTTCAAGTGTTTTATCAAAATTATATTCCATATAAGATAATATAGGGTTATGTTTATATTCCTATTTTTTTACATTGATTTGATTACGTTATGATGGAATTAATTTTATGACGTCCTTTTATCTTATATGGATTATGTTATGATGGCATGATGTTTAAGAATCGCATTATTATTACATGGGTTATGCTATGATTTATGATTTTGTGGCACACATAAGAATGGTTTCATTATGAGATGGGTGGGACCTATATCTCCCTATAATGCATTGGGTAAAGATTTATACTTCATGAGATAGACATGGATGGAACGACAAGTTAAACTGGTTCAATGATACATGACTAAAACGAGTAGTGAAATCAGTTCAGAAATGGACTTTTCCCGCTAAGATAGTCTTGGAAATGAGTTTTGACTACTAAGAAATGATTATATATGATTATATGTGTATGAAACAAAGTTTCATGTTATGATTACATTTTACTACTATGATTTATCCCATGTTATAATATTATGATCTTTTTTGCAGGTTAATATTTCCATAATGTTATGTTCTTATGAATTTGATATGATTGATATTTCTTTTATTTACCCTTACATATCATTTGAGCTCACCCTTTTGTATGTTTTCTTTTCCCCAGGTCAGGAAGAAGAGTATTGAGTAGGATATACCAAAAATGGATTCTAGATATAATGAAATAAATGGGAGACAATGTAGATGCTTTATGAACCAGTTGTTTATGTTTCCTAGTTTCTAAAGACACTATACCTATACGGTCCTAATGTGGTTTTGTTATACGTTGTAATAAATGTGATTCAAATTTAATTTAATAACAATGTATGTAAAGTATCGATCGTTATAGTTGGTATCAGAGGAAAGTTATAATCAACAATTGGAAACTAGGATTTGAAAGCCTTAGTTAGAACCCTAAGGATATGTCTAAGCATAGAACACAATATTAGTGTTTTAGAAATGGCCATGAATAACGTATGATAAGACCTTAAGTGTGAAATTTCATTCATGATTATGTGGTTTTCCTATTAGTGTTTCTTAAACTATGCTTATTGGTTTTAGTCGATGGCTGGAACCCGAAGGAACCATGTCAATTCTGAATGCGACGGGCAATTCGATGATTGTCCCCCTGAGCAACCAAATGTTATGGAAGATGGACTGAAAAATCTTGTAGCCATGCTCACACAACTTTATCAAACTATGAATCATGTAGGACATCCAAACAAGCAATGGAAAGAGAAACATTCTGTTGAATCCTTCATGAGGCATCATCCACCCTCATTCAGTGGGTATACTAATCCATTAGTGGATGAACATGGGATCAATACCACTAAAATGTTATTTTCTGTTCTACAATGTTCTGAACATGATAAAGTCATCTTAGCAGTATATTGTTTGGAAGGTGAAGTTGATCAATGTTGGAATATTATTAATAATATGAGGCAAAGGGATGAAATTGAGTCCATGGAATGGGACGAGTTCAAGAACTTATTTTTCAATAAGTACTTCCCTCATATTCTTTGAACAAAGATGGAGAAGGAGTTTCTTGAACGGAAGAAAAAGGATGATGAATCTGTTGGTACCTACAAAGAAAATTTTACAATACTTGTATGGTATGCTTCCAGAATTATTATCCAACTTGAGAGTAAGATCGATCGATTCTTTAGTGGCTTAAGACCAAGTCTTCGAAGGGCGTTTTCCATAAGGGATTTCAATAGCTACGAGGAAATCGTTTGATGTTCTCTCAAGGTTGAGATGGAGATTGGAGTAACCCATCAGTCATATGCATTTGATAAGAAGAGGAAAATGGAATTCAAAGGGAAATCTAAATACCACATTGAAAAGAAGATGAGTTTTCCCTTATTCTCAAAGTGTGGAAAGAAACATGGAGGGAGTTGTCTTAAAGGGACAAGTAAATGTTTCAAATGTGGAAAAGAAGGTTATCAGTCATTTGAATGCCGCAATGATGGGAAAAAGATGTATAGTGATGCAAACAAATAAAATGATACACAGAGTGCACCTCTTACACTTCAATGTTACATGTGAAAGGAAATAAGGAATTATGCTAATCAATGCCCTAAAACAAGGGTTGTTGATGACGATCGACATCAATAAACTATTAAGGCTAAAGATAAAGAAAATTCACATGCAATTTCTATCAGCGATGTGGATTAAGATAACGAAGTGGTGAAAGGTACACTTACCATCCACTCTAAAGTAGAAAATGTTTTATTTGATTCTTGATCCACCCACTCTCTTATTTCTGAATAATTTTCTACGGGTATCGCCGTACTACCTCAACAATTAGATGTTGAGTTAGCTTTGACAACTCTTAATGGCACAACGGTTGCATCAAAAGTTTATAATTATTCCCCAATTGACGTTTATTGGAAAGTTATTCCTACAAACCTTGTGATCCTTCATATAGTGGAATTTTATGTGATTCTTGGCATGTATTGGATTTCGTTATATGGAGCTCATATCAATTTCCAGAGAAGGGGAGTCACATTTCATATTCCAGATCAATCTATGATCATCTATCGATGCAAGGATGAACATAACCTTCTGGTGGAAATTTCTTCCATCTTATGGGTCTTGATTCCACTAAATGAAGGTTATTTATCTCAAATGGTTTGAGAGAAACTCATGATTAAGAATATTCCCATTGTACGAGAGTTTTATGATGTCTTCCTAGAGGAATTGCTGGGACTTCCACCAAAGCATGAAGTTGAGTTTTCAATAGAACTCGTATCGGGTTCTATGCCAATTTCAAAGACACCTTATAGAATGGCCCCGATTGTCTTGCAGGAATTGAAGAAGAAACTCCTAGAGAATCTTGACAAGGGATTCATACGCCCTAGTGCATCACCTTGGGGAGAAAATCTTCTGTTTGTTAAGAAGAAAGATGGATCAATGAGACTCTGCAATGATTATCAATAACTTAACAAGATCACTCTCAAAAACAAATATCCTCCCCCACGTATTTATGACTTATTTGACCAACTACACGGAGCTAAATATTTTTCAAAGGTTGATCTTCATTCAGGGTATCTTCAATTAAGGGTCAAAAGGGAGGATATACCAAAGACGACTTTCCATACAAGGTATGGACACTATGAATTTATAGTTATTCCATTTGGTCTTACTAATGCCCCAATTATCTTCATGGATATGATGAATATAGTCTTTAGAGACTATCCTGACCAGTTTGTGGTAGTCCTTATAGACGATATTATTGTCTATTCGAAGAGCAAGAAAGAACATGAAGATCACTTGATAATTATATTAAAGACCCTAAGAAAGGAGTATATTTATTCCGAATTTACCAAGTGTGAATTTTGGCTTCAAAAAGTTTCATTTTTGGGTCACATAATCTCCAAAGAGGGGATATCTGTGGATCCAGCAAAAACAGAGGTTATCAAAAGATGGTCGAGACCAAAAAAAGTAACTGAGATCCAATGTTTTCTTGGATTGGATTGATATTATCGATGTTTTGTGAAAGCTTTTTCATGAATATCTAATCCACTAACCATGTTGACTCAAAAAGGATTTAAGTTCATTTGGACGGAGGAATGTGAAGAGAATTTAAAGGAGTTAAAAATAAGGTTATCCAATGCACCTGTGCTCACACTACCTTGTAGTGGAGAAAGTTTTTTGATATACAATGATGCATCCAAGTAGGGATTGGGGTTTTTTATCATGCAAAACGATATGGAGATAGCTTATGCCTCACGAAAGTTGAAAATCCACGAGAAAAAGTAACAAACTCATGATATGGAGTTAGCTGTGGTAATCTTTGCATTAAAGATTTGGAGGCATTATCTTTATGGTGAAAGGTGTGATATTTATACTGATAATAAAAGTTTAACATATATTTTCACACAAAAGGAGCTGAATATGTTCCAAAGAAGATGGTTGGAGCTGATTAAGGATTACAACTTCTCAATTCATTATCACCCTGGGAAAGCAAACAAGGTGGAAGACGCATTAAGTCGACAAGACCATGCTAGCTTATCCATGATGAGGATCACAAAATATCCCATATTTATGGATTTACAAAGGATGGATCTTAGAATTATAATGGAAGGGGAAAATTCTTATCTTTCTAAAATGAATGTTCAACCATCTATACATGTGAATATTAAAGAGGCACCGAAAGAAGATGTAGAGTTACAAAAGAAGGTGAGAAATGTTCCTTAATTCAACCTTGATTGTGATGGGATAATAAGGTTCAGTAATCGGGTTTGTGTTCCTCCAATCCTAGAATTAAATAAGGAGCTACTGGATGACGTAACACCCTGACCCCAGTTACTGAGAGTCAGTGAATTATTACGTAACATAGGAATGATCACAAAAGATCAAGTCTAGAAATACCGATTAATTTAGTAACCTTGGAAACACTAGATACATTCCTAAGTCTTACATTACAACATAAAGTGAAAAACTACAATAACATAGTCTCTATAGTCTACACTCATATCCCCTTCAGACTATCCCTGCAGGTGGGTCATAAAATATTTCTTCACATCCTGGGAAATATAAAACATAGAAAGGGGTGAGCTCAGATGCTCAATAAGGATAACAATATAGCGGAAACTTTAATAAATAAACATAAACATTTAAGGTAATGTATAACTAAAACAAAATCATTTTAAACTTGAACTTCAACATAATATGGAAAAAGTAAAATGAAATAATTCAATTTAATTATTTACATGGATATTCTAATAGTCGAATAATCACATGCAATATTAATAACCACTTTCATAATGATGGAATTCATAATGCCATACTATAATAACCACGTAGCCAAGGCCTCGTGCCAAGACTACAAATAAGATTTTGTCAAGGCCTCTTGCCAAGAAACTAGTCTGTCTCATGAGACCTAACGATGCATCGAGGAGCTATAGAAGGCTCCACCCGTCACTTATTAAGTATAATTCTTTCTTTCTATGAAAAGGATTAAACATATCATAAACAATGCCCAAGAACCATAACATAATCGTATCACATAAAACATGCATAAAGGAAACATGAAATTTCCATATTTCAATCAAAAGATATCAATACAACACATTAATATAATCAAAACATTATCAGAAAAATTTTAAATTATAAAATAAAATAAAATTAAAACTTGGTATTTATTTTTCATTTAAAAAAACTTATGGCTTGTAGAGGATGCCGAAACTCAAATAATGGTCACGGCGGCAGAGAAGTCGTTGTCACCGCATATGTAAGACAAAACATTCATTTTGTCATTTAGTAAAAATGAATCATATACAAAGATTCCTTTTGAATAAAATTAAAAGTCAAAAGGGTTTATACACCTTATAAAGTAAAGTTGTTTATAAAACAAAATATGCCTCAATGAAAGGAGATTGAGACAAAGTCCCTTACCTCGTGTCTGACTTGACTCGATCGTTCATTAACCTCCTGAATAATAAAATAGAGTTAATTTCAACTTTCTTAAGAACCTTTTTCAAGTTCATTATTTGTTTTTTATCACTTATTACCATGTTATGAACATTATGTAATTATTTAAGTTAATAACGGTCGTTTTGTTGATCTTTGGTACTTGAGTCAAAAATAAACTTCTTATAATAACTAGTTGTCCATGTGGGAAAATATCCATTATATCCAGAATTATATTCATGATTTAGATATCATATATATCATATATATGCAGTATATACATTCATTTATAATATTAAATAACATTTAAAGGTAAGAAATGAAATGCAGGTTCATGTAGATGGTAAGCCGTATGTACGCATGAACGCTACTTTCATTTCTATTTTGTATTTAATGGAATGAAATCATAATGATATAAAGTTATATTATAATTAAAGTATAATGTCATATATAATATCATTTACTACATCCATTATACATCCTAGATATGGCATTAACGATTCAAATCACTTTGAGGGGGCGGTAGTCCGCACTTCCTAAAATAAAATTATCGCGTTTACCCATAATGGAAAAAAATGGTATGCCATAAATGAAAAATATAGAAGAATAAGGAAATAATAAACATAATATATATCATATATAAATACAGGGAAATCTTAATGGCCACCATGAAAGGCGTTAAAGGAAGATTGAACAGTCATCATTTCGTGAGGCAGTAATTCGCCACCCATAGAAACAGTATGTTCTTTAACCATTAGACGAAGGTGTGTGTAAGTTTAAATCAAATCCTTCTCATAAAAACATCCTAGTATATTTAAGATACTGTTGTTATTACAAAATAAAGTAATAAAATGAGTTTAAGGGGTTGGAGATGCAAAATAAAACAAAAGAACATAAGAGAAGTCATTACCTTAAAATCGGGTAACTATTTTTGATTTGAGCCAATGGATTCCTTGGGAAGACTTCTGCCCAAAGTGAGGCTTCTATCAGAAAGAGGGGGAAGTTTAGAGAGTATTTGGGCAGAGGTTGGCTGATCCAAATGGCTTTGATGTTGTGAATAAGGTGGTATAGGTGGGGGCCTTTTATAAGAATGGAGGAGGGGCACTCTTGGAAAGTCATGAAATGCTACTTTATTATGAAATGATTTTCGGATTTTAAATTTCCCAAAATGATATATTTCGAGGATAAGGTGATGAGGGTTATAAATATACCCATAAAATAGGTTTTATACAAGTTTATGTCTTATATTTTACCTTATATTTTGATTTTATTTAAATTGTACATTAATTAGGTAATCGCTGCATCATCATGGTTTCATAAATAAATTTATTTATTTAATGTATAAAATTTATAAAAAATTTACCATGATGTAGGAAATAATTTTATCTTTCCAATTAATTTTTATAGTCTAAAATTTTAATTATATAACCCCATGTAATAATTGTTTTAGTAAAACAACACATGTTTGTGACAATTTTATTTTTACATTAAATAAAAAGTTATTAATGTCATTTTCTTACCCATGTGGCTCCTTGGGGTCCCCAAGTTGACCCATGGATTTTATTGGTCATCCATGACTCATCCAATAAGGGTAGGACAAGTTTAAAGGTAATTAAATATTATTATAACATTATATTTACCTTAAATTACACTAATTATCTTTAATCGCGATTAATAAAACATAAAAGTTACTATTCACAAGAAATTATTTTCGTCTCATTGAACCACATTTTACATACTAATGAATACAATGTATGTCTTATTTTTGAAATTAAATTCACAGAAGTGGTAATGTTTCATTTAAATAAAAAATTAGTTTTTTAACTACCACTTAGTGGTTTCACTATTCATAAAAAATTGAAGTTTCTCAGAAAAACACCAAAAATTCAACATAGACTAATTTCAATATTTTGAATCCAAAAATGAAGACCATTTTTAATAATAAAATATATAAAATTCCAAAAAGTGGGTATTACTATTTATAACGGGTACTTTGATTGGTCGCGGTGTGGTAAAGTCTCGAACTTGTGTACAATGCAAGCTATTACATTATTGAAAGAGAAGCGTATCGTGGATGCTTGGGGTGTTACAGATGAGGCCCATAGTTCTTCATTCTCTATTCATCATGGAAGCACGATGATGTATAGGGACCTGAAAGAGTACTTTTGGTGGGATGGCATGAAAAGAGATGTTGCTGAATATGTCTCTTGATGCTTGGTTTGTCAGCAAGTTAAAGCCGAGAGCTAGAAGTCTAAGGGGACATTACAACCATTACCCATACCTGAATGAAAATTGGAAAACATCACTATGGAATTTTTCACCAGACTATCTAAAACATCCAAAGGAAATAATGCTATCTGGGTCATAGTGGATCGTTTTACAAAGTCGGCACACTTCATTGCTATTAGGGAGGATTTATCTCTTGATCAGCTTTCCAGGATATATGTAAAGGAAGTGGTAAGATTGCATGGAGTACCAATTTCCATTATATCTGATCGGTATCCAAGGTTTAACTTAATGTTTTGGCGAAGCCTTCAGCATACTCTGGATACAAAGTTGTGTTTCAGCACTACTTATCATCCTCAGACAGTCGGTCAGTTTGAGAGAACAATTCAAACTCTAGAAGATATGTTAAGAGATTTCTCTATGGATTTAAAAGGTGGTTGGGATCAAAACCTAAATTTGGTGGAATTTTCTATAATAATAGCTTTCACTCTAGTGTTCAGATGGTTCCTTATAAAGCTCTCTATGAAACGAAATGCAGGAATCCAACTCGCTGGGATGAATTTGGGGAATGAAAGCTATTAGGACCTGATCTTGTTGATGAGATGGAATAAAAGGCCAGATCTATTCAACAACACATAAGAGCAGCTCAGAGTCGACAAAAAAGTTATGCTGAAAACCTAAGAAAAGACCTAATGTTTGAAGTGGGTGATAAATTGTTCTTATGAATATATCATTGGAAGAGAGTAATGAGGTTTGCAAAGAAGGGAAAGCTGAGCCCTAGGTATATCGGTCCTTTCGAAATACTGTATCATGTTGGGAAGGTAGCTTACCGATTGGAGCTTCCACCAAATCTCTCTCAAGTTCATGATGTGTTCCATTTATCTCTCCTGAGAAAGTACATACCCGATCCTTCACATGTACTCAGCTCAGAAGTTGTACCACTTGAGCAAGATCTATCTTATGAAGAACAGCTGATAGAGATTCTGGATCATAGCGAAAAAGTCCTATGGAACAAGACCCCTCGCTTGGTGAATGTTTTATGGAGGAACCACCAATTATAAGAAGCTACATGGGAGCAATAGGATATGATATGGTAGAGGTATCCTCATCTATTTGTTACAAAGTGATGAATTTTGAGGGAGAAATTCATTTTAAGGGGGTAGAATGTAACACCCAATATTTTTATGGGAAATATTTTGTTATTAAGTTATGTGAATCAACAAAAGAATCATTCACTACACAAAACACTGTCTTGTCTTGAGTTACATACAGGAGAAACCTTCCACTATAGCTTGTGTGTATGCAATACTGAGTTTCACTAAACAATGATATGTTATTAAAATAATATATAAACCAGCCGTTATGAATAGTAATACCTACTTTTTGAAATTTTATAAATTTTATATTTCAAAATGGGCTTCATTTTTGGATTCTGAATGTCAAAATTATCCTAGGGTGAATTTTTGGTATTTTTCTGAAAACTTTCAATTTTTGATGTATAGTGAAAAAACATATTTATTAGTTAAAAACTGACTTTTTATTTAAATAATAATTTATTTTATTAAAATTATTTTATGTCAAAATAGATACATAATACTTTTATAAGTTCAATGTAATTCATTAGAGTCATTTTATAATAACTTTAGATATATACAAATTTTATTGAACTTTTCACCGTCTTTTACCCACCTCCTAGGAGAATTTTCAAATTTACATAAAACCTAATTTTACTGCTTATGTGAATGAAATTTCAAAAATCTGAGTGACAAAGTTGATGTCAGTAAGTAAAATGTGGTTCAATGAGGTGAAAATAATTTTTTGTGAATAGTAATGTACTTTTATTTACCACGGTTAAAAGTAAATATGGTAATTAAGGGTAAAAATGATATTATTATTACTATAACACATCTACTAATTCTATTGTATAAGTGTAATTCGACCACAAACAAACTTAGGAATAAAATATGACCATTTTGGTCTACATGGATTATATTTGGACATTTATTATTAATTAATTCAAAGAGGAGTTAAAAGAGTGAAAATCACAGTTTAATAAGTATAACATTTTTAATATAGGGTTATACATAAGATAAATTAGACTATAAAAATTAATTAGAAAGATAAATATATTTCCTATGTAATTTTATTTTATTTATAATGTTTAGATATTATTTAATTTAATTTATATATGACACAATGATGATGCAGTAATTACCTTATTTATGAAATTTTAACATAGTTGATGTTATAAATACCCAAATAAATGTAATTTGAGACTTTTTATGAATTACACTAAGTTTATAGGTTAATATCACATGTTATTATTGATTAAATTAACATTTTTCGAACTAATCATGCTGTTATTATTTTCACAAAAATCAAATACCAAATAGTGTCAAAATTGACATAAAAAAGATTTTAAAACAAATATTATATTATTAATTGATATTTTATTCCTAAAAATCTAGGGTTCAGCCAAATGAGTTAAATATGGATATATATATTTATAATAAACCAATTGGGGTTCGTTTGGCTAGTAAGAGTAAGTTTATTAACCATATAGTGTAAGAAAACAAGAAGACACGGTAAAAGATAAATTATTTAACTTAAAGTTAAATCTAAATGATAATGTTAAAATAGTAACCTAAACTTGTCTAAATCTTATTGGTTGAGAATATTTCTACCCATCCCCACTTTAGATTCGAAATAAATCAATTTTGAGCTATTATAAACCGAATATAACTTTATTATAAATTAATATTTTTAGTTTTTCCAAAGGTGCCCCTCTCCCCCTTATAAAAGGGCACCTCCTCCCTCTCCTCCTCACACAACTTTGAGCCATCAAGGTCGTCCAAAACCTTCCAATTTCAATTCTAAACTTCCATAGAATCATCCTAGAGGTCATGGTCTTCTTAAAAGACCAACTCTAGTGCCCTAAGAGGAGGTTAAGAAGAGGCGCGTCAAAGAAGAGGTAATATCAATTACCGATCCTTTCCAATTTATTTCTTCTTATACTTCATCTTCTTTAATTGTTTCAGTATGAATTAACAACATAAGTATAACTAAAATAATGATATGTTATTATAAATATAATGAAACCCTATTTCACTTTCTATCTATCCTACGGAAAATGAAATCACTGCTCGTGCGTACGTACAGAATACCGTCTCCACGCCGTGATATAATCTAATTTCCCCCACCACATTACTTGGATGGGTATAATGGTCTAAAGAATAACTATATATGATTATTTTAAAGTTATATTGATTCTGAAATATTATACACACACTTCCATACAATTCCACAATCATGGGAACAATATCATCGCTCGTGTGTACGTACGACCTACCGTCTCCATGATGTGATGCGACTCGATCTACATGATATTAATTGAATAATGATTATATAAATGAATTTAATGAATAAATATAATATACAATACACTAATAATATTCTGGAAATGAGGTATCTATAACCTAAAGAGAATAATAAGAATTTATTCGACAAAACATGCATAAGAACATAAAGCAATGAACACCCGAATAACAAGTAACAATGAAATATTACAAATAAGAAGATAAGAATATGACCATATATAGTATAATAACAATGACATGATTCTGTAATAATTCAATTACATTATTTAAATCATTATACAGGAGGTTCGTATACGTACGAAGCAAATCAGACTTAAGGTAAGGGAAAATCTCGCAATCTCATTTTTATCCGAGATTGTTTATACTTTAGAATTTACTAGGGAATATTTATCATACACATACATGTTTCCTCGATATGTAATATTATTTATATCTTCATACAATTGTTTAAATCCAATATTAACCATTGGTGTGTTTTTAGTAAAAGATATGAAAGGAATATTTTGTCGTTTTTAGTACGAGGTACTTTTTTAATTTTCCGGACAAAGTATGAGAAGAATGTTTTTTTAACTTATACGGAATGACTGGATTTTTATGATTTCATAGAACATTATTTCCATGAACCATACTTTACAAGTTTTCAAGTTTATTTTTAATCAACTTCTTTTAGTATAAAATTGTATGACATGTTCAGAAAGGAAAAATGTTTTTGAAGTAGAAAGGATATTTTCCTCAAGAATGGAGTTCAAGTGTTTCATCAAAATTATTTTCCATCTAAGATAATATATGGTTCTATTTATATTCCTATTTTTTAAATTTATTTGATTATTTTAATATGGAATTAATTTTATGATTTCCTTTTATCATATATAGATTATGTTATGATGGCAAGATGTTTAAGAATCCCATTTTTATTACATGGGTTATACTATGATTTATGATTTTTTAGAACACATAAGAATGGTTTCATTATGAGATGGGTGGGAACTATATCTCCCACAAATTAATTGGGTAAATATTTATATCTCATAAGATAGACATGGCAGGAACGACATGTTAAACCGGTTCAATGATACAGGACTGAAATGAGGAGTGAACTCGGTTCAGAAATGGACTTTGTCTGCTAAGATAGTCTTGGTAATGAGTCTTGAGTATTTAGAAATGATTCTCTATGATTATGTCTTTATGCCACCAAGTTTCATGTTATGATTACATTTCACTACTATTATTTATCCCATGTTATGAAATTATGATCTCTTTTGCAGGTTAAGATTTCCATAATGTTATGTTCTTATGAATATGATGTGATTGATATTTATTTTGTTTACCCTTAATGAGCATTTGAGCTCACCCTTTTGTATGTTTTCTTTTCCCTATGTCCGGAAGAAGGGTATTAAGTAGGATATGCCAAAAAGGGATTCAACATAAGATGAAATAAATAGGAGACAATATAGATGCTTTATGAACCAGTTGTTTATGATTCCCAGTTTCTAAAGACACTATACCTCTATGGTCCTACTGTGATTTTGTTATATGTTGTAATAAGTGTGATTCAATTTTGATTTAATAACAATGTATGTAAATTATGGGTCGTTATATAAATAGTTAATTCATTTCAAATCATGATATCATCCAACATAATATTTTTAAATTAATAATTGAAAAATTATTTATTTTAAAAATATTACATTTTATAATTCTTTTATGTGCTATATAATTTATTGTTTATATTTATATGTTAATAGTATATTTACTTTTACTTATAAATTTCCATGAAAGTAAAATGTTATATATGTGTATATTATTTGGGGAATTATTTTTTCAAAATAGTAATCTCACAATTTCTATTATGTACGTTGTTATTTTAAGTTCTTATATGTTCTATACTCATTAAAATTCTACGAAGGGTAAATTAGAAGACTATTATATTATGTGAACTTAAAATATAATATTCATCATATTTTATTTTTATTATACAATAATTCTTATAATTTCTCCCCAGTAGTAAAAAACTAATATATATTATTACACGTGACCTGCAATTTACAATTAATATCATATTATTTGAAAAGTTTGTAAATTACTTTATGTGTCAAAACTTAAAATTTTGATCTATTAAAATTATTATTTAATTTTTTCGTTTATGTATGAGTTTTAAAAGATAAATTTTAACATATTTATGAAAATTCATTTTTGTGAAATCTTAAATACATAGAGTTTTTTTAGAAAACGTGTAAAAGGTAAATGAAATGAGATTTGGTATTACTAAATCTAACAAGTGATTTTCTATGAAATAAAATATTTATATATTTATGTATAAATATACATGTACATGTGAATTTAATTCCCTCTTATGTTTTAAAACAAAAAAACTAGTGTAAAATGTACATATATATAAGGAAAGCTAAAAATTGTTTTTATAAATTTGGTACTTGGACATTGTAAAAAAGGGGAGTGGGGAGTGAACCGATTCTTAAGGATAAGTGTGTAGGACCAAATAGACTTCAATTTTTAATGTGGCCCCATTATTTTTTTCTATATCATTAATAATATTTTGTGAAAAACCACTAGATTATTTTAAAGTGATTTCATGCGTAAGTATTTTCAAAAGAAATATCAAGTTTCCAGAAGTGTAATTATTTTCATTGGATTTAATGAATTATAAAAATTGTAAGTATTTTCAAAAGAGTATATTTATATTCTTTCAAAAGTATAAGTATTTTAAAGGAATTTTTAAAATCATGTTTTCAGAGGATTTTCAAAGATTTTACAAAATCCATCATATTTTGGAATGTGTTTTCAAAATTATTTTCTCAAAGGATTTTCAAAAGGTTTTGAAAATGCTATTATATTTTAAAATGAATTTTCAAATTTAGTTTTCAATTTTTTTTAAAAAGGGTTTTCAAAAGAAATTATATTTTGGAAAGTGTTTCCAAAATTGTAATTATTCATAAAAAGACTTCTGAAGAGTTTTTTCCAATGTTATGTATTTATAAATGTATTTATCATATGTATTTTTCAATGTGACTTTCAAAATTATTTTTCCATGTTATTTCCAAAAATATATATTCATTTTCAAAATAAAAATCATTAACTTTTAAAAACCCCTTATTGGGTAATTTTACCCACCTAATGTTTTAATAAAATATGTTAGGGTTAATTTATATAATCTATGGGGTTTATCTTTATAAGGAGATATCACAATAATAGTTTCATCGATGAATTTTTATTTATTATTTTAAATTTGATAATATTTTAGAGTGGTTCTTTTCATTCAAATCGTAAACCAAAAAGGATCTTCAAATGTAGTTTTTTGTATTTTTTAGTTATTTCTTATAAAAAATTTATATAACATTTTTATGTACCAAATCCAAAATTATGGATCTAGGGCTCTACAACTAAGTCATATGATCGATACTTCAATACTAATATATTTGTGGTTGTGATTTTAACTCACCCAATGTTAAAAATTCATGGATGATTGGGATCCCCATCTTGATTTATAATGAAAGAATTGCTATTGAGAGTCTATGGAATATTGATTTCTTTGGGAATCATGATTAATCAGCACCCGTAGGAATTTCATTGATATAAAACACAAATATGGATATAGAATTTTGACGTGATTGACTTATCAATTTTTTTAGAATCTATAGTTGCTTGTGTTATATGGATATTGTGTATTAGAGTTGAGATGACTATGGATACTCTATGTCACTAAGACTTCCATTCTTCAAGATTGTCTGAAATTACCTTTCTTATCTTCCTCTTAGATACTCTTTAATATATGGAGTTATGTTCTGACTTGTTATTTAGTTTTACATCCTTATCTTGTTCACCGATCATACCATTTATTGGGATGACTTGTTTTTTGGTTTTATTTGTTGGTTTCTAGTAGTCCTTAAGGATATGTCTATACTCACCGATGTATGGGAAATTTTCCTACACTTCTTATGTTTATTTTGATGATTCACAGTTTTGGATATGGTCTTGGGGGTTTGGACTTTTCATAGTGTGTTTGGATATAATTCATGGCGATTCTTGGAGGTACATTATAGAACCTGATGATTCACGATGATGGTGGTGAGTATTGAGGCTGGTGTAGTTTCTAGTAGTACATATAGACTGTAGGATCTTCCTAATACTAAGTATTTTAGATTAAATTCGAATTTACTATTTTATTATACTCAACATATGGAATATATTTGTTTTTTATAATGAATGCATTAAAAAAATTTCAATTTATTTTATATATAACCCCTTTATTTTTTCATTTATACTTTGCATTAGATGTGTGTTTATTTCAATATTTTATAAGATAAGGCCTCCCATATTATGATATATGACTACCTAGTTTAGTCTCTATACGATGACCTATTGGAGGTGGTATTTGGGTTGCACAATCAACTTACTGCTAGCTTAGGAAGGGTATTAGTGGGCCAATTTATGTCGACAAAAATGAAATTCCAATATTTAATGATGTGTGATTTTATCAATAGTATGATGATGTGATTACATTATATATATTTTTTAGATTAGACATAATTTAAATCAATATGAATGAATTTATTATATAATACATTTTATAAATTATAAGAATAATGAATTTTAAGTATATACTGCATATTTTTTTCTTTTATCACCCATAAAAAATAAATTAAATATGTTAATGGTATAAGAAATATCCAATTATATATTTAAAAAATTAAATTATATTCTGTTAGGTAATAAAAAGGTTAATGTGTCCTTAATCAAGGTTCTCGTGCTTAATTTAATGTAATAAATATATATAATGATGAATTAATGGATATATTTATTATGTTAGGTAAAATATTATACTTTGTATCTAAAATTATAGATAAAAATTAAAAATATAACTATTTTGAAAAAATGATGATAATTATTAGATAAAAATTTGATGTAAATATTTCATTACTTTAGGATTAAAATATATAGTTTTCAATAATTTATAAATTTAAAATTATCTTGATTACTTATGAAATGATAATATTTCCTACATTGAATAAAAAATGAGAATAAAAATATATTTTTTATCTTTTTAATATCATGAAAATCAATTAGTGAATGAAATTTCTGGAGGATACCCTAAGAATAATCATGTTGAAGATGAGGATGATCATCTAAAATTATCATATAAGAAAATTAACAGGGTGGCAAGTGATATCAGTGTAATGAAAATGGAATATAGTTCCAATAAAATGATGAATTTTTTATTTAACCAATATTCATCATATTTTGGTACAGAAAATCAATTGGGAAGTAAAGAATCTAAGGATGATTTTGACCATGATTTCATGAAAAAATATAAGCAATCTATTTAATAATCTAGGGATGAAGAAAATAGTGAATGGGGTAAAATGAAAAAAATATAAAATATGTATGCTATGAAAATGGATGTCATGGTATTCGATATAAATATTGGTAAACTTGATAAGGAGAAATCATGATTGAAGAAAACCATTGGCACAACTAATGTCAAAATGTATGTTAAGAATGAATGATTATTTTTTGGAGAATTTATGATCTTTATGACATTTTTATATATATAAATATTATAATTTATTGAAAAATATATTATTATATTTAATATAGTAATAGGTCTACTCACATGAATTAATGAAACATGTTTCAATTAAATAACTTAAAAAATCAGTTTAGTTTTGAAAATTTTATCAAATAAGTTGTAAATCATCCATATCCATAGTGAATATATTCAAATACACTAAGTATCTTAATAAATTTGTTAATAAAAAATGAAAATAATCATTGGATACATTTTTTATATTTTATATAAAAGGAAACAATTGTTTGAAGGGTTTGAAAGATACATTTATAGGGAAATGGTTTGACAAACATTGAAACATAGATTTTTTTAGTTAACATAAAAAATAAAAATGATCTATAGAGGTGGAATAAGTTGAAGACTTCAGACAAAAGTAAAAAATAAGGAGGATAAATGATGAAATATGATTTATGATGTCTTGAAAAATAAAATTGTTCTACAATTATTGAAAAAATAGTTAATATTTATTAAACAGCATAATTTGAAGGACAATTTTGAGTTTTTGGATCGGATTTCTAAAATTAATATATTTTTTGGATCATTTTTTATATCAATAATCAAGTCATCATGATTAGTATGGGATAACATATAAAAATATAAAAATTAAAATAAACTCAATATCTAAATCAAGAAGTTGACAAGAAAAGCTGCTTTTGTATAATTGATGGGAAATGAGATGATTGGAAAAAACAAAACATCCTCAATGTTTGTGTCAAAATAAACCTATATAATAAAAAAATGTTTCCTCTAAATATCAAAATAAGGGATGTGATCAAGAACATGCAATGGTGGTTATGGTCCTCTAGAAATAGAATAAGGGAATAACACCTTGAATTTTTTAGGGTTTCTTCTATTCACACATGATTGGCAAAAAAAAATTTAGAAAGGAATTCAAAAATTTAAGTAATATGTTATCACATTTTTGTAATGATTGATCTCAATGCATTTAAGTCTTTATGATTATTTAAATCAATGTTAATACAATCACATCAAAGGATGTTATGCTTATTGATGGGTTGATACATAATATATTGAGTTTATCTCAATCGTGTAGTAATTTAAACAAGGTTATATTTAATAAATAAATAACTTCATTTGAATATTGAGGGATCATATAATTTTTATAATAATAAAATGAAAAATTGAACATATTTCCCAAATCAATGATGAAAAAATAATTTTTTCTTGAGTATGAGTGTATCGAATTAAGTATTTCAAAGAGGAATTGGTTATTTAGAAAATTTCCCATTAATATTTAGTGTGATTTTTTGGAAATAAACTATAAAGTAATAAACAATTTTATGTTTTTCATATATGGAAGATGGTTAAAAAAGTGCCAAGCTAGTCAAGATCAAAAAATGGAAGGCACTTGATAACATATTTTAGATGTATGTGGATATATGAGTTTTGGAATGAACTAAAAAAATATTTTTATTTATAAAATTTGTTTTTAAATTTTATCATATATCATATTAGTTAATTATATAGAGAAAATAACTGGATCATTTGAAATTTATTTGAAATGATTAATATATTTTGACGAAAAATGATACCTTAATAAAAAAATTATCCCATAATTATTCTAAATAAAACAAATTGGAGTTCAAAATATATCATGATAATATAGAATAATGAAGGAATATATATCTCCATTCTAGAATAATTTAAATGGATAGGTAAAATGAACAAATTTGAAAATAGTTTTCATGAGATGAGCTATGTTATCTTATAATGATACTACAAAGTATTTTTTGTGAGAACCCACAAAAATGTCTGCCATTATTAACTTCTTTTCAATGGGCATATTTAGTCATTATGGATTAATAGTTTTGACTTCAAAAAATGAAAAAATTCAAAGTTTTAAACAATTTCCAACCCTTTATTTATTAAGACTAAATGATATAATTTGTGAAAATTGGATGAATGTGCCCATGAGGGTATTTTTATTAATTATACACCCGATAGAAGATTCCATATGTTATATAATAAAATTATTAAGTAATTTTTAATAAAAATGTTGTTATTATCTTGGTGAAACATTGTATAATATGAATATTATTTATATTTAATGAAATAATTGAAGAGTATAATTATAAAAATAACGATAAAAATATAACTACATTAACTAATGCAATAGGTTTTAATGATTCACAAGTTGATTCTAAAATTTTAGGTAGTGTGAAACCCTTTGGGAAGAGGTGTTTATATTTTTACTACATAGAAACATGTAGATCCTAAAAAGTTTTATTAGAGAACCGAGTGTTGGATAGTAAAATTAAAGGAATCATTGGAATTCTAGAAACATAATCTTTAATTATTGAGTTTAATTGATGAATATTGAAAAATATTTATAAATATATATTATATTCCTATAGTAGATGATAATTTAATTAAAATAAATATAAATAATTCATGAAATATGATATTATATTTCAAATATAATAATTATTATAAATAAAATATTTTTATACAGTAAACTCAATGATAAAGGTGAGGTAGCATGGAAAAAATATCATCATGTTTACATAAGATATTTTAAAATAGAGGGTAATTATTATGTTGGGAATTTTTATCTAATTCGGTGGATTGAAATAACATGAATCAATCATTTAATCTAAGTCCAAAGGTGTTAAAGGTTTTTATAAATGGACATGAAACGCGTATTACTATATAAATTAATTGATTATGAGGTATATATACAGTAATATTATTGATTTATTCTAGAATTTTTATGTAGTTGATTTTGTAATACAACTATCATGAGATGACCCAACAAGACCTAAACTTTGACTACCCCATGCTCTCCTCTGATGAACTAGGGAATCATGACCAGTATTGAGTAGGCATATCACACAAATGGGAGGCAGTATCCCAATATACAAGTACACACAGACATCTCCAAGACTATAGAATGATGAAATGTAAAAAATCTAAAACCAATTCGTGCATAAAACCATGATCCCACAATCAGTGTATGAATGTAATGTACTGAAAGTGATAATGGGACTAAATACAAGCCCAAAAAAACAATGTAAGGTAAAACCTACTCAAAAGGAGAGTTCCACTATCAAATGAAACCACTTGGAAAAAAACCTCATCCGGTCAAGCTCAAGCTATGCTCCACCAGATCCCTATCCTCCCTGGACACTATCAAAAGGGTCATCATCTATATAAGATGTGAAATGTGTAGGGAGAGATGATGTAGAAATGCGTATAATAATACCCATTAGGACTCCACAAAAACACTAAATATGAATCCTAAAGAATAGTATGATAATAACAATTATATGGAAATAAAAGAAAGAAAAAAACCAAGGTATACCCAATAAAGACATTATACCTCCAAGAGGTCACAACCAAACTTCCAGCCAGATGATTCTACTTGAAGTAATTCTAGTTCTAGGAGAAACTAATCCATGATCCATGCCATCATCAACAAAACTGATCATAGAGGTCAAGATAATTTGGAACATCCAATGAAATCTCATTGGTCTCTAAGGACCCTAATACATATAAAGGGGATCACACCCGTATTGGGAAACTCCAAAAACCCAATCTAGATCAACCTGCTATGTAGCGGATCATACTTCAATGATACCATCAACCCTACTGAAATAGACTACTACAAGTATGATCATCACCATACTCAAGGAGCTTATTCCAACCCCACATACCCCACAAATAGTATAAAATTATAGAGGATCACACTCTAGTGTCAAGGAGGGACACCAAAAACTCATTATAAGACTCATCCTCTAGAGGGGATCAAAATATAGAGACATCGATGTAATGGAACATAGTACCCCCAAGAGGATAAACCAAGGGAACACAGTCAACTAATACTAGTACAAACTAAAGAAAAAAATTGACCAGACACCCTCAATTGGGGTATACGGTGTGTCCAACCAACTCCTAATCTATCTGTGTGGAGGTTCCTCACAAAAAATATAATTCTCAAAAAACATGAAATGTAAATAATTATATATGATGCATAGAGACACATGAAACTCTTCTTGTAACATCTTCTAAAACTTGTGTGCTGCTGGCGGTGCCTGTGTACCAACCTATGTTCACCTTGCTATGCCTCTGTACACCTTTCCGTGTCCATGTATGTGTAATTGAAGTTTCATATGCCCTTTCATCTTCCAAGATACACTCTAAGACACCAACATGGGTCTCTTAGATGCGATAAGGGCCATATAGCATGTGATTTTTTTCTCTATAAGGAAACCCTAGAACTGCATAGGGGTCCGAAAAAGTTTTTAATTTCATATTAGATACCGTGTGACTAAGGATCTCTAGATCACCTTGGTTCCTCCTTCACATTGTACTCTGCATCATCAACACCACCACCTAGCTTTATAGAAAAATCAAAGATCTAGGGCTGTCTAACCATCCTTTAACCATATATCAGGATTCTGTGACTCAAATCGACTCGAGAAATTCCCACATACATTGTCTAAATCCACTCTTGAATTTAGGGATTAATAGGGACTATCAATCTATTTTGATCTACCGATAATAATACTCTATCATTGTCTCACATTTACCACACCCTCAATTTCAATCCACACCCATGATATTGATCCATTTAATCGAATAATGGTCACACAGTGATCAAATACTGGGTATTAATTGAACCATTGGCTAATAGAAACACCAATGAAGAACATGTGACCCAACAAGGGAGAAATACATAAACTAAATGATGTGTGGAATGGAACTAGACTATTTTTCATTCAACCTCAACCCGTTTTTGTAGATTTAGATGAACAAATAGGAAGATAAACAAATAATAAATTAATTAATCATAAAAAATATTCCATTAATGGAAAAAGAATTGTTGTTCATGAAATTGATCAATTTTCACCTAGGATAAATGAATTGGATGGAATTAAAAAAAATAAAACATCCTAAATAGATTTTTGATCCATCAAAGAAGAAGAATGATAATGTGTTTCCATCATCAGTGAGATCCGTGAAATCCATTGTCATAAGATTGTCAATCTGATATGATCTGACATCTCCTGCTAATGATCCTCCATCAACTCCTATCCAATGACTCCTCTCAATACATAGATTATATGGATAAACCTAGGGTTGATTCATAACTATTTTTAAATACATTATGGATATTGATTCTTAAAATAAAATAAAATAAATTTATTTTTTTATTTATTATTTGTGCCCAAGATAATTTTTTCCCAAATACTGATACTAATAAAGGTTATGTTACACCAAGGGTAAAACCCAAATTCTAAACTCAGAGGGTAATTCATATTTACGATCTGATCCTCCATTAGGGAGCTATTACACTAATTAGGAAAACTGCACATACACGATATTAGTACATTTAACATATTCGAAAAATTAGTTTCAAGGAAACTGGTCCTTATAATCCCATTCCATCTTAGTGTCTGACTCCGAAAATAATCCTTATAATATTCTAATTCAACACATGTAAAAGTATAATTCCTTAAATTCTCCACACCTCAGGGACTTTCGTCATGAAAAGTGAAAAACCATCTAAAAATATTTGGGTACTAGGAAGACACATGTGTCTTCAACTATAAGGTACTCTCTTAATTATTCTCATGCATCCACCAGACATGCATTAGTGGAATTGATCACCCATTAAGGATTCTATCATATCGATCCCTGATCTCCACTAGGTACTCAACATAGGTAGATCCATCCTCAATGTACATATCAATCTAGTTAATAACATGTAATAAGTTGGGAACATAACTCCTCACTTACAACATGTATAAGATATGGTGCACACAGTCTAGCTACAATGGTAGGGCTAAGCTGTATTCCACCTCATCAACTCTACGTAGTATTTATTAAGGGATAATCAATCTCAGATATATCTTGCTACCACATCTAATTCGACATAGTACACATCATGTTGAGACCCTTAAGAACACATGGTCTCTATCCTTGAACTAAAAATGCCACTATCATTGATACACATTTGAATTAGGAAATGTTTTTGCAGTCCTCATCTTCACCTAGATAATATACACCTCATTTGACATAGATCTCACATACTCTAGTCTTGTGAGTGCTGAATCTCCTGGATCAATACTATAAAGTGGTGAAATCCAGGGCCACCCATACAATGACTTTAATGGTTCCATACCAACAGTGGAATGGTAGTTGTTGTTATACAAAAACTCCAAAAATTTAGGTGATACTTTCAACTATAGCCAAAATCCATTATGCAAGCCCTTAGTATGGCCACCATGATCTAGATGGTCATATCATTCTGGCTATCACAATGGGGTCAAAATGTTGTTCTATAACACAACTGAGTCCCAAAATCCTCACAAATACTCTTCAATATCACAATGTGAAGTGATAATCACTATCTTAAATGATTATTGAGGGAACTACATAGTGATATAGCATCTCATTCACATACTAGTGTCCCAATATCTATACTGAACATAGATATTGAATGGATAAGAAGTGAAAATAATTAGTTAGTTGGACTATATTAACCTAGATGGAATCATTTCCCCTAGATGTGTGCGGTAAAACCATCCTAATGTTCATGGATATCCCATCGCACTTAAACTCTAGAACCTCATGGAATGGAGAAAAACCTATAGAAACCTAGTTTTCAACCTTTAATTTCAAACAAGTGAGACATCGAGTGGAAAACTATACATTTAAACTCTTTATAAATGACCATAAAAAATGACACTGGAGGTCCTAGTGCATATTTACCACCCCTGTATGTACCGCTAATGGGTATATATAAAAATCCCTCACCACTTAGTACCATAACTCAAATGGTAACATTTTTCATCATAGAAAAAAGACAGGGTTCTCCCCAACGTTAAAATATCTGTCAGGAGCTTGTCCAGTGGATATATAAGTATATAATGAGTCATAGTCAGTATCTCCATACCGAGCTTCCCTAACACATAGTAATTGTATGGGGGGGGGGTAACAACCATTTTCTGAAGATATGAGGTACCATCCTTATCCACTAAGGAATACTGAAATGATATTAACTAATCTGTCACATAGACCAAAAATAAGAACATTATCTCTTATAGATAACATCCACCACCACAATACCCTTCACAAGACTATAGAAAAAATAAAAGTCATAGTTCTAGAGGAAATATATCAATCTTATCTATATCAAGTTAAGACCCTTCAAAGACATGTTATACTTGAGACTTGTGTGGTCAGAGTAGATGGTAACCCTCTCTCCAATCAAATATTGTATCCATATATTCAATGTGATACTACCACTACTAACTCAACATAATGGGATTCTTAGTTCTACTAATGTGGTCTCATTTTTTTATACCCATATACAATCCCTTCTTGTATTTTCATTAGGACGCAGCCACGTCTGGTTCTGGACGAATCATGGAATAATATTTTCTCAACACCCTCCACTGAAAGGTTTATCGTTTTGATTAAATGCTATCAATGTTGCTTCTACTCTAGATAAATACGGAACAAAAATTTGAATGTACCCCTCTAACCCAATAAAACTCTACACCTTGATAACAGTCTTGGTAGATTCCAAGATATCACTACCTCAACCTTAACTTGGTCCAATACCACTCCTGACTTTGATGCAACGTGTCCTTGGATGTATACTTCTTGAATCCAAAACTGACACTTTGAGATATTATTATAAATCTTGTTCTCTCAGATTTTATCTAGTCACATCATAATGTTTCTTGGATTATCCCCCTCAGACATTGATTACATTAGGATATAATTGATGAAAACCACTAAACACTAGTCTAGGAAAGGATTAAAGATCCATTCCATGAGTCCCATTAATACTTATGGGTATTTTTTCAAGCCAAATGGAATCACCAAGTACACACAGTGACCATAACAATATAAGAATTCCATCTTTGGTATATTCTCATTTCGTACTCTTTTCTGGTGATTTCCAGATCTGAGGTCAATCATGGAGAACCATCATTCCCATATCAACTGATTGATGTGGTCATTTATCCTTAGTTTTTGATACATATTCTTCACCATCACGTAGTTAAAGAACTGTTAATCAACACAAAACCAGAATCCCTCATCCACCTTCTTGGAGAAAAACACTAAGGATGCCTTGGGGAAAAAATTGTGTCTCATGAATCCCTTCTCCTATAATTCCTCCAACTGTACCCTCATCTAGTGGAGATCTACGAGAGACATTTGGCATGTTGGTACAGACACCAGGGTCATCCTAGGGTGTATGAAATGAAAAATTCCAGCTCACAGTGGGAAGGTAATCTTGGATCACCCTAAAAAAACATGTCCTCACACTCTATCACCACGGTAGGGCACTGGTATTCTATTGAATCCACTACCCCAAGAGTTATGCAATTTAACAAGTGAGTAATCAGTTTCACTCTCCTATGTTTGATATTTTCCAACACAAAATTTTTTCCTTTTAATCCACAAAGGAAAACCTCATCCCATCATTATAGACACACCATATCCTCATCCAAAAATAGTCAATCTAGGAATGAATTGTAGATAGCCAATCCATACCTATGATGATGTCATAATGCCTAATCACTGCTACAAAGAGATCCCATACCTATCACTCACCTCCAGGCATCAGATCACACAATTGAAATGAGCGTGAAATCCCTGAGTCACATCTTTTCAGTGTCTCTTAAAGATATGGTCATGTGAAAGGCTCAAAATGATCCTCTACGACTCAAAACAAATAAGTTGAAAAAAGGAATGAGTCACAAAAGTGACTATCAATACTATAACTAATGTATAAAAGAAATATATCATACCTCATATCATCCCTATAGCCTCAGGATCATAGTTCTCAATAGCCTGTAGTAATCATTTTCACTGACCACAAACTCCCTTAGCCTAGCATTAAACACTTGATGGTGGTGGTGGTAAAAGGTTAAAACTATAACCATGTACTACAACTCTATCATCCCATATACGACATATTCATCACTACATACTACCCTATCTATTCCACTTCCTCTATCTTAGAGGTCACTAGATAATATCACTATTAGATGTATGACATGTTATGGAATCCCATGAAATTTGTAGCTGACCATCATAAGAGAAACATTGCTTCTCCCTCAGATGACTTTATCCATCCGAATATCCATGTAACAATGATCCTCTATATGGGGATCTATAACACCCCGAGCTTCCACGATACGCTTCTCTTTCAATAATGCAATAGCTTGCATTGTACGCAAGTTCGAGATTCTAACACACCGCGACCAATAAAAATAGCCATTATGAATAGTAATACCCACTTTTTGAAATTATATATATTTTATATTTCAAAATGGACTTCATTTTTGGATTCAGAATATCTAAATTATCCTATGTTGAATTTTTGGTATTTTTCTGAGAACTTCCAATTTTTTATGAATAGTGAAAAATACTTAAAAACAACTTTTTTAATCAAAATAATTTATAGTGATAAATTTTACTATTGAGTGGTTTTAAATTATAATTAGAATATATTTTTACAATTTTATCCAATGGTGGTCATTACAATTAATTTCACTTTGAAATTGGACATAAACAATTTTCAATCTTTTGATATATATTGTTTCATAAAAACACGCTATTTGTTATGACAACGAGAATTAATTATAAAATTAATTTATGCAACTTATATGTTTGGTTTTTTTAAAAATAGAAATCATTTTTGAATTCATAATATCAATTATAGCTTAGGGTGAAATTTTGGCATTGTTCTGAAAAACATCAATTTTTGATAAATAGTGAAACCACTAAGTGGTAGTTAAAAAAACTGATTTCTTGTTTAAATAAAACATTACAACTTTTTTTATTTGATTTACAAAAATCTGACATACATGGTTTTCATTAGGAAGTAAAATGTGGTTCAATGGGATTAAAATAATTTTTTTGGTGAATAGTACCTTTTAAGTTTAATTAATCACGATTAAAGGTAATTAGTGAAATTTAAGGTAAAAATGATATTATAAAAATAAGAAAATACCTTTACACTTGTCCTACCCCTATTGGATGTGTCATGGCCGACCAATACAATCCATGGGTCAACTTGGGGACCCCATGGAGCCACTTTGGTAGGAAAATGACAAAAATAACTTTTTATTTAATGTTAAAATAAAAATGTCACAAACATAAGTTGCTTTACTAAAACAATTTTTAAATGGGGTTATACAAGTCATATTTTTGACTACAAATATTCATTAGAAAGATAAAAATATTTCCTACATCAGGATATTTTTTTATAATTTTTAGACATTAAATAAATTAAATTATTTATGACACCATGATGATGCAATGATTACCTCATTAATTAACGATTTTAATAAAATGGAAGGATAATGTAAAATATAAGAATTAAACTTGTCCAAAGCCTATTGGATGAGTATATTTCGAACCCTAATCACCTTATCCTCGAAATAAATAATTGTGGGACCTTTAAAATACGAAACTCATTGTATAATAAAGTAACATTTCATTACTTTCCAATAGTGCCCCACCTCTCCTCTTATAAAAGGCCCCCACAAATACCACCTTAATCACATCTTCAAAGCCTTTTGGCTCGGCCAAACTCTTCTGAAATACTCTCTCAACTTCCCTATATTACTCCTAGAAGCCTCAAATTGGTCAGAATTCTTCCCAAGGAAGCCTTTGGCTCAAATCAAAAAGAGTTACCCATTTTAAAGGTAGTGTTTTCTCTTGTATTCTTAGGATTTATTTTGCTTCTCCAACCCCCTAAAATCTTTTTATTCATTTATTATGTAACAAAATAATTATCCTAAATATACTAGGATGTTGTTATAAGACGGATTCGAGCTAAACATACACAGAACTACATCTAATGGTTAAAGAACATACTGTTTCTTTGGATGGAGAATTTCTGCCTCACGAAACGATGATTGTTCAACACTAATATAACACCTTCAAAGGTAGCCATTAAGATATCACTATATTTATATGTGATATATAATATGTTAATGTTTTACTTAAGCTTCTGTATTTTTTATTTATGGCATACTTTATGGTTTCCATTATGGGTAAAAGCGATAATTTCATTTTAGGAAGTGCGGACTACCGCCCCCTCAAAGTGATTTGAATCGTTAATTCCATATGCCGGATTTATAAAAGATGGAGTAAATGATATTATATATGATATTATACTGGAATTATAATGTAACTTTATATCATTATTATTTCATTCCATTAAATATGAAATAGAAAGGAAAGTAGCATTTATGCGTACGTACGGCTTACCGTCTCCCTGAACGGTGCATTTCATTTCTTACCTCTAAATGTTACGTAATATTATGAATGAATGTATATAGTAGATATATATGATATATATGATATCTAAATCATGAATATAATGCTGGATATAATGGATATTTCACCACATGAACAAATTGTAATTATAAGAAGTTTATTTTTGACTCAAGTACCAAAGATCGACAAAACGACCGTTATTAACTTAAATAACTAAATAATGTTCATAACATGGTAATAAGTGATATAAAAGGAATAATGAACATGTAAAAGGTTCTTAAGAAAAAATAAATTAACTCTAGTTTATTATTCAGGAGGTTAAAGAACAATCGAATCTAGTCGGACACGAGGTAATGGAACTTCTTAACCCAATTTCCATTCTTTGGGTTAATCTCCTACTTTCAAATTATGTCATGATATTATTTTGTACTATCTTGTATTTGTACTTTCTTTATGTGTACTTATAGTGAATACACCTAATAGATCTATTTTTTTAATAACATGATATTCGTAAGTGACTTCATCTCAATCTCCTTTCATTGAGGCATACTTTGTTTTATACACAACTTACTTTTATACGGTGTTTAAACCCCTTTGACTTTTACGTTTATTTAAAAGGTATATTTTTATACGAAGAATTTTCACTAAAATACAAAAGGAATATTTTGTCTTACATATGCGGTGACAACGAATTCTCTGCCGCCGTGACCATTATTTGAGTTTCGGCTTCCTCTACAAGCCATAGTTTTTTTAAATGAAAAATAAATACCATGCTTTACTATTATTTTACTTTGGTATTAAATTTTTTTTTGAAAGTGTTTTTATTATATCAATGTGTTTTATTGATATCTTGTGATTGAAATATGGAAATTTTATGTTTTTTATGAATGTTTTATGTGATACGATTATGTTATGGTTTATGATAATTTTAAACCATTTCATATAAGGAATTCATTGGACTTAATAAGTGATGGGTGGAACCCTCTATAGCTCCTCGATGTATCGGCAGGTCTCATGAGAGAAACTAGTGTCTTGACACAAGGCCTTGACAAAATCTTATTTTTAGTCTTGGCACGAGGCCATGGCTACGTGGTTATGATAGTCTAGAATTATGCATTCCATCATTATGAAAGTGGTTATTGATATTGAATGTGATTATTCGACCAGTAGAATATCCATGTTAATAAGTAAATGGAATTATCTCATTTTACATTTGCAATATTATGTTGAAGTTCAAGTTTAAAAGGATTTTTTTAGTTATTCATTATCTTATGTGTTTATGTTTATTTATGAAACCTTCCTCTATATTGTTATCCTTACTGAGCATCTGAGCTCACACCTTTCAATGTTTTATTTTTTCCAGGATGTGAAGAAGTATTTTAGGAATGACCTGTAGGGATAGTCTGAAGGGGATATGAGTGTGGAAAATAGAGACTATGTTATTGCAGTTTTTCACTTTATGATGTAATGTAACATTTATGAATGTATCTAGTGTTTCAAGGCTACTAAACTAATCGGTCTTTCAAGACACGATCTTTGTGATCATGACAATGTTATGCAATAATGCACCGACTCTGGGTAACTGGGGTCAGGGCGTTACAGTTGGTATCAGAGGAAGGTTAGTACTAACCTTTGAAGCTTGATTTAGATAAACTCTGATTAGAGCACATATCCCTAAGATAGACTTTGAGGATTAGTATAAAATAACTTCCTAGAATTTTGGTATTATAGAGATTTTATGAGTTTTCCGAGCAACACATCCCTGTCTGGATACGAGCAGGTAGAGGTGGATCTGGAACAGATGTACCTAGGGGTAAAACCCTAAAACACCGCTTTGAGCTAGACTCGAACAGGAACTGGTGGACGACAACGGGCCTTGCTGCACTCTTGGTTATGACACTCCCGGGGGATATTCTTAGGATAATTCTCGTTTTATTTACAAACAACTATGAAGTGTTATGAGTATATACTTCCTCAAAGAAAACAATTATTATGATTATGGATTACATGCATAAATAGTTCAATTTATGTTAAGTGTTTTACAAGTATGGAATTATGTATTTTAATTTATAAACTGACATAGTTTATGCCATTGTATAGAAATGGCGCCCAGTAGAAGGATTGTGAACTCCAGCAATACGTATGATCCAAAAAGTAAGAAGGATCATATCGTTCATGGAATTAAGCCAACATTTAGAAGGGAAATAGTCTCCCATGTATTCTCAACATATGAAGAAATAGTATCATGTGTTAATAAGATAAGTAAAGAATTATCTGAGTCCTATGGATTTGAAGTGAAGTAAGAGAAGAAAAGGATGATGGATAAAGGGAAGAGGGAAAAGAAGATTTTTCCAATATGTGATAACTGTGGGAAGAAACACCTTGGGACTTTCTTGAAGGGAATATGAGTTTTTTATAAGTGTGGAGAAAAAGGACACCAAGTTCGTGACTGCAAGGGTAAGAAAAAGTTTTCAAATGTACAATGATTTATCTGAAAGGAGTGGGGACACTACGCAAACCAATGTCCAAATCATCAGAGTATGCCCCAAATGATGTTATTAGATAATAATGAAGTTATGATACTACCACAGACGAGGAGGAATGATTAGAGTTCTTATGTTGTTATTAAATAATGTTGTCATTTGAGTGTTGTATCAATTATGTACTGGTTATAATAATTATGGAGTATATAAGGATTGTACTGCAGTACTATTTCATCAAGGACTTGAGATTGTGTGGAACCAAGAAAAGTGACTCCACAATAGGTTAAATTTTTGGAAAATATATGGTTGAGGGAAAGATAAACCATAATAAGGTTCTGATACTGAGATAGTGATTTTGTAATAATACATGATTGATTTGGATAAATTATATTGGATATTCTTAACTTCCTTGAAACTGATTAATGATTTGTAAACATTATTGGATAGAAGGAGTATATCTTGTATTCTATAAGGAATAAGGGATCATGAATGTAATCAATAAGGATTTATGGTAATTTAGGATGTTGTAGTGTTTTAAAAGAATACATGATGGAGGTGTTCACATGTTATTACGCGGAAAAGAGGATCTTCATTATGTTTACCTTCCTTATAAAATTTCGACTGTGAGTTGGATAAAAAGTATTTTGGACTACTATAAAGGTTAGAATGGATTAAGTTAAACCTTGGATAGTATTGTTTAAGGTTAAAACATTTCTGAATAATATTTTTGGAATATTATAATACTATAGTTTTAGGAAAAGGACAACCTGTAGGTTGAGGGATAAACCGTCACGTCGGACAAAGCTGCAGGAATCAAACCCACAACCATAGTGCGACATGCCTTTATTACCTACCACTAGCCTACAGGAAGTCCCTGGTTATTATTAAATAGTTTTCCTAAACTAAATGGTATGTGTTAATATTTGGAACCTTTTACGATTAGGATAAATATAATATTTTTTAGTTCTGTTATCTTTTTGAGTGAAAAATGGGTTTGTGGTAAAAAATTTATTAATGAATGAAAGTGTATATGAAAAGTAAGAATATTTACTTACGTTCTTAGTAAATCTCTTAAATAAATTCATCCATATTATGAAATGTAACTTAAACCACAAATGTTATCGGTTTACTTTTCCAACTGGGGATTCAATGACCGTTTAACCAATCACAAGTTTGTGATTACATTGCGGTTAACTTTCTCCTAATCCTATTTTCTATAACTCTCCATCAGACCTTGATGGTTTGTTTTTCCTCCATATATATATTTTTATAGAATCCTAGTATGGGCTATCTCATGTGACCTTTGTACTTCTCTTTCTTTCTTTTAAAGTTATATTTTTATTAACCTTTTTTCTGATGTGGGTTTTCCACAAAGGTATTTTCAATTTTTAACCTTTTATTTTCAAAGAAAAATTTCAAATTGAGAGGACGCAATTTATTGAAGGATTGGAGAATGTAACACCCCGAGCTTCCACGATAAGCTTCTCTTTCAATAATGTAATAGCATGCATTGTATGCAAGTTCGAGATTCTAGCACACCGCGACCAATCAAAATAGCCATTATGAATAGTAATACCCACTTTTTGAAATTATATATATTTTATATTTCAAAATGGACTTCATTTTTGGATTCGGAATATCTAAATTATCCTATGTTGAATTTTTGGTATTTTTCTGAGAACTTCCAATTTTTTATGAATAGGGAAAAATACTTAAAATTTTTTTTTTAATAAAAATAATTTATAGTGATAAATTATACTATTGAGTGGTTTTAAAGTATAATTATAATATATTTTTACCATTTTATCCAATGGTGGTCATTAGAATTAATTTCACTTTGAAATTGGACATAAACAATTGTCAATCTTTTGATATATATTGTTTATTAAAAACACGCTATTGGTTATGATAGCGAGAATTAATTATAAAATTAATTGATGCAGATTATATGTTTGGAATTTTGTAAAATAGACATCATTTTTTAATTCTGAATATCAATTATAGCTTAGTATGATATTTTGGCATTGTTCTGAAAAACATTAATTTTTGATGAAAAGTGAAACCACTAAGTGGTAGTTAAAAAACTGATTTCTTATTTAAATGAAACATTAGAACTTCTGTGATTTTATTTTCAAAAATCTGACATACATGGTTGTCATTAGGAAGTAAAATGTGGTTCAATGGGATTAAAATAATTTTTTGGTGAATAGTAACTTTTAAGTTTAATTAATCGTGATTAAAGGTAATTAGTGAAATTTAAGGTAAAAATGATATTATAAAAATATTAAAATTCCTTTAAACTTGTCCTACCAATATTTTATGTGTCATGTCCGACCAAGACAACCCATGGGTCAACTTGGGGATCCCATTGAGCCACTTTGGTAGGAAAATGACATAAATAACTTTTTATTTAAAGTTAAAATAAAAATGTCACAAACATAAGTTGTTTTTACTAAAACAACTTTTAAATGAGGTTATACAAGTCATATTTTTGACTATAAATATTCATTAGAAAGATAAAAATATTTCCTACATCATGATATTTTTTTATAATTTTTAGACATTAAATAAAATAAATAATTTATGACACCATGATGATACAACGATTACCTCATTAATTAATGATTTTAATAAAATGGATTGATAATGTAAAATCTAAGAATTACACTTGTCCAAAGCCTATTGGATGAGTATATTTCGAAGACTTATAACCTTATCATCGAAATATATAAGTTTGGGACCTTTAAAATGGAAACTCATTATATAATAAAGTAACATTTCATTACTTTCCAAGAGTGCCCCTCATCTCCTCTTATAAAAGGCCCCCACCACTACCACCTTACTCACATCTTAAAAGCCTTTTGGCTCAGCCAACCTCTGCCCAAATACTCTCTCAACTTTCCTATATTACTCTTAGTAGCCTCACATTGGGCATAATTCTTCCCAAGGAACCCTTTGGCTCAAATCAAAAAGAGTTACCCGTTTTAAAGGTAGTGTTTTCTCTTGTGTTCTTATGTTTTATTTTGCTTATCCAACCCCCTAAAATATTATTATTAATTTCTTTTGTAACAACAAAAGTATCCTCAATATACTAGGATGTTGTTATAAGAAGGATTATAGATACACTTACACACACCTACATCTAATGGTTAAAGAAAATACTGTTTCTGTGGATGGTGAATTTCTGCCTCACGAATTGCTGATTGTTCAACACTCATATAACAACTTCAAAGGTGGCCATTAAGATGTCACTATATTTATATATGATATATAATATTATTATGTTTTACTTAAGCTTATGTATTTTTCATTTATGGCAAACCTTTATGGTTTCCATTATGGGTAAACGCGATAATTTCATTTTAGGAAGTGCGGACTACCGCCCCCTCAAAGTGATTTGAATCGTTAATGCCATATGTGGGATGTATAAAGGATGGAGTAAATGATATTATATATGATATTATACTGGAATTATAATGTACCTTTATATCATTATGATTTCATTCCATTTAATATGAAATATAAATGAAAGTAGCGTTCATGCGTACGTACGGCTTACCGTCTCCATGAAGGGTGCATTTCATTTCTTACCTCTAAATGTTACGTAATATTATGAATGAATGTATATACTGGATATATATGATATATATGATATCTAAATCATGAATATAATGCTGGATATAATAGATATTTCACCACACAAACAACTTTTAATTATAAGAAGTTTATTTTTGACTCAAGTACCAAAGATTGACAAAATGACCGTTATTAACTTAAATAACAAAATAATGTTCATAACATGGTAGTAAGTGATATAAAAGGAATAATGAACATGTAAAAGGTTATTAAGAAAAAATAAATTAACTGTAGTTTATTATTCAGGAGGTTAAAGAACGATCGAGTCAAGTCAGACACGAGGTAAGGGAACTTTTTAACCCAATTTCCATTCTTTGGGTTAATCTCCTACTTTCAAATTATGTTATGATATTATTTTGTCCTATCTTGTATTTGTACTTTATTTCTATGTACTTATAGTGAATACACCTAATAGATCTCTTTTATTTAAAAAAATGATCTTTGTAAGGGACTTCGTCTCAATCTCCTTTCATTGAGGCATACTTTGTTTTATATACAACTTACTTTTATACGGTGTATAAACCCCTTTTACTTTTATGTTTATTCAAAATCTATATTTTTATACGAAGAAATTTCACTAAATGACAAAAGGAATGTTTTGTCTTACGTATGCGGCGACAACGACTTCTCTGCCGTCGTGAGCATTATTTGAGTTTCGGCTTCCTCTACAAGCCATAGTTTTTTTAAATGAAAAATAAATACCATGTTTTACTATTCTTTTATTTTGGTATTAAAAATGGTTTTGAAAGTGTTTTTATTATATCAATGTGTTGTATTGATATCCTGTGATTGAAATGTGGAAATGTTATGTTTTTTATTCATGTTTTATGTGATACGATTATGTTATGGTTTATGATAATTTTAAACCTTTTTATATAAGGTATGAATTGGACTTAATAAGTGACGGGTGGAGCCCGCTATAGCTCCTCGATGCATAGACAGGTCTCATGAGAGAAACTAGTGTCTTGGCATGAGGCCTTGACAAAATCTTATTTGTAGTCTTGGCATGAGGCCTTGTCTACATGGTTATGATAGTATGGAATTATGCATTCCATCATTATGAAAGTGGTTATTGATATTGCATGTGATTATTCGACCAGTAGAATATCCATGTGAATAAGTAAATGGAATTATCTCATTTTACATTTTCCATATTATGTTGAAGTTCAAGTTTAAAAGGATTTTTTAGTTATACATTATCTTAAATGTTTATGTTTATTTATGAAAGCTTCCGCTATATTGTTATCCATACTGAGCATCTGAGCTCACACCTTTCAATGTTTAAATTTTTCCAAGATGTGGAGAAGTATTTTAGGAATGACCTGTAGGGATAGTCTGAAGGGGATATGAGTGTGGAAAATGGAGACTATGTTATTGTAGTTTTTCACTTTATGATTTAATGTAACATTTATGAATGTATCTATTGTTTCAAGGATACTAAACTAATTGGTCTTTCGAGACTTGTTCTTTGTGATCATGCCAATGTTACGCAATAATGCACCGACTCTGGGTAACTGGGGTCCTGGCGTTACATGATCATATCTTGAATATTTTGTAATTTCTGAATTCTTTTAACTACCATTGGTTACCCACCACTATGTTCTCGTCTCCCAGGTGCCCACTATTAGCACCACTACCATTACCTGCTTTTCAAGGAATCCCCACAATACTATGGCTCACTCAATCATCCCATATAAGGTGAGAATTTATATATTTATAATTGGATCCTTGGTATCTCTGCGTACGCCCTGATCAGAGGTCCATTCTCAAAAGAACAGATCCCACACCATATCGACAGAGTACCATGAGTGATCAGTAAACCTTGTTGAATAGTCTTCCATAGTTAAACATCTCTTTTGTAGATATAGAAATTTCTTCCTGTGGAATGATAAAAAAATGGAAAGATAAAACTCCTCCCTGTAGAGATGCTTGATGTTTGACTAAGAGAGAGATTTATAGTTATGCGACTGTGTCACAAAAAAAACACCATCTCCCATTGGATCATTAAATAAGACTCAATACCAGGACCACCATTTGATCTACAGGAATCCTTGAAAGGTGTAATACTTACAGAAATCCCTCTAGATATTCCTCTTCCACATGGTGGTCTGCCTCTCCTAAAGACCTATGAGGCCACTACCTTTGGAACTCATGTAGTGTAATCAACCTACATGCTTCTATATCTGGAGCTTCCCATTCTAACTGCTTCTCAATATGTGACAGAATAGTTGGAAAACCACTTAGAGGTATTATCTTTGTAACATGACCCCTTATTAGGGTCTCTTCACATGGAAGATTATCTTCATGATCCCATAGTGGAATACTGGATGGTTGTCTCTCCATTAAACTAATTTCTACATGAACCAAGTGGAAATGTACGTTATCAGAATCATGGTGTATAGATACACTGTCCGCCACACCAAAACTGGAGTCTCTGGCATGAAATCCAAACCTGAAATAGTTAAAATTATTTCCATAATACCCTAACTGATCACAAAGACATCGGTCTTAATATAGAACCGACTCCAATGATACCACTCTGTCCGGACCCTATGCAATGGGCCCCGAACTGTGACTACCCCAACCCCACCTCCAATAGACAAGGGGTTGTAAACCAATGTTTAATAGTAATGTCAAAAACATTGGTGGAACTAGACAAATTTACCTGTACACACATTGAAATCTCCAATCCCATAAAATGTGTAAATGTAAAACAACTAAAACAAATGCATGAATACATATATGATCCCACAATCAGAGTAAACAAAAAAGTACTGAAACTGAAAATGTGGCCAAATACATGACCATCCAAAAATAAAAGAATTACCAAATAGATCTTATGGTGAGGGATACTATCAAATGTAGCTACCTAAACACACCTCAATCTATCAAGCTAAATATATGTTCCACTATATCCTTGTCCTCCTTAGAAACCATCAAAAGGGATATCGTCTTCATAAGACACGACACGTGTGTGAAGAGCCCATGAATGTGTGAGTATAACAATGCCCGATAAAACACCCCAAAACACAAAAAAAAAATCATCAAGAATATCCAACAAATAACAATGATGTATAAATTAAAGGGATAACAAAAACCAAGATTTACTCTTGAATGTAATCATGCCTCTACATGATAAAACCCAAAATTTCAGTCATAAGACTATACTTGAATAAATGATTGTTCTGGGATAATACACTCCAAAAGACATTCCATCATTTGAGACACTCATAATAGAGGTCATTATCACTAGTCCTCACCCAAGATATCTCACTGGTCTCTAAAGACCCTGATAATCAGATAGGGGATCACACCCAGGACTATTGGGGGACACCAACAACCCAATATGGATCAACCCAAAATGTAGATTATCATACTCCAAAAATACTACGAACCCTACTAAAATTTATTTATATATAAATGATCAACTCCCTTCCCATAGAGTTCATGTTAATTCAATATTCCCCACAAAGGGGATAAAATGATAGAGTTTTACACTTCAGTATCATGGAGGGACATTGGAAACTCTATGTGGGACTAATTCTGTAGAGGGGAACACAATATAGAGATGTGGATGTAATGTCACACTATACCATTAATTGCATATAACAATGGAACACACTTAACTGATACTATTCCAAAATAAATAAAAAAGGGCACTAAACACCCTAAAAGGGGGTACACATCGTGTGTTGTGGGTACACAGTGTGTCAAACCAACCCCTAGTCTACCCATGTGGTGATTCTTCACACGACATGTGTATCTCGAAATACACATCATTTAAGTAATAAAACATGACATTTTGAGATCTAAAAACACTCTTCCCATTCATTATATCTGATATCATGTACTTCTTGCCATGCCCGTGTACCACCCCAGGTGCACCTGGTCATGTCATTGTCTACGTACATCAGCATGCCCATTCCGGTGTATCCTTTATGATAAAAACCAAGATACCAACATGGGTCAGATATTTTTTGATTGGCATCAAATTATGTGTGATCTTTTACTCTCTATAGGAACCTAATTGCTACACGGGGGGGGGGGGGGAGGGGTCACAAACCACACATAATTCTGAATTACACACTGTATAACATGGGATTTTCAGATCCCATTGGTTCCTCTTATTTGTCATCATTCTGTCAAAACCACAACCTAGATTATTAGAAAAATAATAGATATGGGATATACTGACCTTTCCATCACCATATATTAGGATTTTGGGGATTGAATCTACTCAATAAATTCCCAAATGCATCTTCTATAGCCGTATCTTCATATTTGAGATGAACATGAACTATCATTCCATTTTAATCCACCTTCAATAATCATCTTTCATCATCAGACCTCAATTTCACCATTGATCCTGAAACACACACACAATATTGATATCTTGTGCTGAATAATATCCACTCTACAGTAAGATACATAGTATCTATCACACTGTATTCTAAAGGAATCACCAATGATGAACCTATGAAGAAATATGTGAGAAATACCTAAACAAAAATATGAAAGGAAAAAAAATAAATTTTTTTTTGCTCATACATGATTATTTTTTATATATTTAGATGAATGAAGAGCAAAATAAACAACACAAAAATAAATTCATAGTAATCAAATCTATCATTGATGAAAAAATCAATTCTTGTTCATGGAATTGATCTGCATTTGGTTGGGATAGAACCATGAGATGGAATTACATAAATCAAACATCATAACAAGAGTTTGGATTGATCACTGATAAAAAACAGCTCTATATTTTTATCATTGGGGAGACACTTGACATCCATTGGCACATGATCCTCGATATGTTACCTTTTGGCATAATCTTCCAAAGATATTCTAATAGATCATATATAATGGTTCATCTAGTCAGTAGGTTATGTGGATAACCCTAGGGTTCAGGCATAAACATATTTAAATAGAGGAACTAGGTTACTACATGAAATAAAATAAAATAAAATAAATTTATTTTTTTATCTTCTCTTAGAGAAATTGTTTTACAAATGACCAACCCCAACAAAGGTTATGTCGCACATTGGGTAAAACCAACATTTTGAACCAATTGGTTTCCTAATATTTCAAATATGATCCTCCATTCAGGAGTTATTCCCCTTTTAAGGAAAATGTGCATGTGTGATATTAATAAATTTAATATATTTCAAAAATATTTTTGAGCACAATAGGCATCATAATCCAATTTTGTCTTAGTTCCATGATCTGAAAATAGTCAATAAAATATTTTAATTCAATATATGAAAAAATAAAAATCATTAATCATATAAAATAAATATATAGGATTTAAAAAATAACCCTCCAGTTGGTATTCAAAGAAAGATAATTTTTTTGAAGGGAATGATATTTAAGAGAGGCAAGGAACAAATACTTTTAAGAAAAATAAGAAACATTTTCTCACATTTGTGTACTACATATATTGATGAAATTAATTTTCTTATAAATAATGTAAACTTATCTGATGACTTGGATTCCAATTATGAAGATAAAATTTTAAATATTTATTATAGAAATGTGAAGTTTTTATTGGTTTTCAAGTGGTTCATACATCTAATTTCATTTTTTTATTATAAGGAAAATATTCTCATGGGTTATTGAAAAGGATTAGAATGGATGAAATAAAAGAGTTATATAATCTTGAAAATACTAAAAATTATTTTTTCACATATTATATATTAGAATTACATTTGTATTGCAACTATTATTGTAGGGTTTATGAAATTATCTGTCCTGATATGAAGAATCTTGGAAATAATAATCATATAGATTAAACTATTACTTCTAATGATGAAGATATTGATATTGTTTTTTGGGTTAGGATATTGTTGGATCCAATTAAAATGTGTAGGTATGACTATGATCATGAATAATACATGTTAGCAGTGAACAGAATTTTATAAGTTTGTAAAAACTATAGAATATCTCAAATTAAGAATTTTTGGGTTTGAGATATTTAGAGATCCTCAACTATTTACACAAGACTAACAATTCCTATAGAAAAATCATATAAAACCATATTGTCTCCCACATTTTTAATAGATATAAAACCAATTTTCAAGTATTATTAGGATATTTAATGATTTTTAATCAAGAAACTAGTGAAAAAAATGAATTTTCACTTCAGTTTCATTGTTTTTAAACATTGGTTAGTACGCGATGTTATTGTAGGTGAAATTGTAAATAATTTTTTATTATCAGTTAATAAAAATGGACATTGTAAATACATCTTTTGGTATATTTAAGCTTCAGTTATGAAATAAATGATATTTTTTTACCATGTTGGTTTTTTAGAAAAACCGACAAGGAAAAACTTTATCATATCAGTTATTTCTTAACTGATTTGAAAGGTCTATCGTATTTTATTTTTCACATCAGTTTTCATACAACCAAGGTGAAAAATAATATTATTAATTTTCTGTTACATATATTACATTTAAATTGATGTCAATAATATTTCAGCTTGTCATTTTTTTAAACCGATGTGGTAAATAGTTTTTTATATTTATTTATCAGTTATAAAATAACCAATATGAAATATATTTTTTTCAAAAATAAGATTATATTGACTAATACCCTACCAAAATTTTAGAATATTAGTAGTAGAATAGAATAAAATCATTAGAAGTATAATTATAATTTCAACTTTTAGGTTTATGATGTATATTAAAAATAAACAAAAACCCAATCAGACTTGTGAAATGACTCCCCATTGAATTTGTATGTGTATTAGCTAATGTATTGTATAAGGATGATTTTCATAAAAAATATATTAATTTGAAGGACATAATTTAACATGTATTCTTAATAAAAAGAATGAAAAATTAAAATAATGGTTTATAATAAAATGTAATCTTTTGAGACATCATAACTATCCTAGTTCAAATTATTTAAATCATAAATCTTAAAACATAATATCCAAATGTAATTACTTATTTTTTTTAATAATTTACAATTTAAAATAATTTTTCGACTCTATATAAAATTTTAATTACTACAACTCAAATATGGTAATTGTAAAGGAAAAGAAACATTATCTGTTATATATCTGATCTTGGTGTTGTTATTTCTTGTTATCCCTCTAATGTAATTCCATGCCCTCTTTGAAAATAAAATGAATTAAATAAATTTATGTTTCATTATAATTTATAAATTAATTTTAATATTCAAACATACATGTTCAATATAGTTATAAAAATATCACACACTTCACCATGGATAGAGCATAGACAATAAATGGTCGTCTCTATTGGAAAAAACCTTATATTTAATGGCCATTAATATATAAGAAAATATGATGTGAGGGGTTATTTCATTAAGATATATATAACACTTTATGATAAATAATTTTCATATTGTTTATGAAAAGAAAGAATCCATCAATAAATAATTTCATTATTTTGATGTCTTTTAGGAATATAAACCATTATTTTAGTGTCAGTCATTTTCCCTTCTATTGGTGAAATAAATTGTAGGATCATAAATCTATATAATGATATCATGTCATTATAAATACTAATTTTATAATGAAATTTAATTCAAAACAAATTCTAGTATACATTTCAAAAAATTAAAATAATGGTAATATTTATGTCATTCGACACACATGGAAAAAACATACACTATATTGATTCCCAACTCGTCCCCCGACACAAGCTACATGATATCTTTTTTAAAAAATATTCATATTAATTTCACACCTAGAAATTATATATTTGATTTTAATATCATAAAAGTTGAATTTTTTTAATATGTTGACAGTCTATTAAGACTAGAAGAAGTTTTATCCAATTTCATAAAAGTTTGTATTTGTAGTTTTTTATATGTTATTTAATTAACCTTTTAATTTTATTAGAAAAACTATAAAAATATATAAAAAATAAAATACTAAAACTTATTTTATAGAAAAATGAAATAAAGGATATAATATACACATACCTGTATGGTAAATTTTCAATGAATTATACATGGAAAAAATAAAAATGGTCTGATACATTGTCCAAATGTACTGACCTCATCTGTAGGAAATGAAATTCTTGTTGATTTATCTATATTATTCTATACAGTGAACCTATGATTCTATATCTCTATATTTTTATGATGAATGTTATGACCAATATAATATATCATTCAATATGAAATAATGTGATTATGGAGATCATCAATATATAACTCACAATAATTGTGTAGATGTGGAGGAGGGGTGAAGGAGTAGGACTAGTAGAGGGAGTGGTATATGAATACATAGGTGTAGTAGTAGGATAATTAGAAGGAGTTTTTATCTATAGATAAAGTTTGATGAGTGGGATAAGAATCCTAGAAATGTATTTTAATGTCTACAAACATTGATTGTGCGGAAGCTCTAATCATATCCTCCGTAATCTCAAGAATATATTGAACTATATCTTCCAAAGATTATATTTTCATATAAACATCCTCTATTAAATAAGCTTTTGAATGTGGAAACACTTATTTTGAATACACACCTTCTAGGTAACCTCATACAATCCTCAGGGGTTCAGTATTTCTTAATATTGTAGCTATGATATCCTTCCAAGCCTCGGATATGAAAACTCTATGTGTTTTATTCTCCTCAAGATATTATTATATAAAATATTTGAAAAAAACCAACATAAATTACAATATATTAATAATTTATTTAACATAAATAAATAAATAATGTAAGAATATTATAACCAACATAGCTAAAATTTTAAACTCTTTTGTAATACATTATCCTTTTTTAGTCATTCATGTCCCCATCCATTTTTCAGTTCTATGTGTGGGGAGGAGGATAAACCTCTTCCGAGCCTGAAGACCAAGCTCTTAGTTTTTTGAAATTTTATATCTATCATTGGTTCTTCCAATAAAATATACCCTCCCCGAGATAAATTATTAGGGTATAAATTTCTATATTGGATCTCTTGATGAGATATCAACATTTTTTATAAATTAACAATTAATAAATCATTAATATGAACACTAAAATATAAAAAAATTAAAGAATGTAACATTATAATTACCTAATAATTATATATTTTTAACTTCCATCAAATTTATTCCATATATCTTCATCTTTAAATGGACATGTATAACATGGATTTGGATTTTTTCTATTCCCAAAAATGAAATCTGATGTGCGATTTGATTTATAATCCACCCATATCCATGTAGCCAATGCTATACAATTCCTTTGGACTACTCCAGTTTTAGGTATATCATATTTCATATCATAAGAAGGGGAAAACCTATATTAATATAAAAATTCCATGGTATGTAATATATTGAAAAATGATCTTACCAAAATTGTGTCCCATAACTGAGATATTATAATTTTATCCACAATTATCCAATAAGAATAAAAACAAAAAAATTTCTTTTATACTAAAATGTAATAAAATTATTTAATTATTTGGAATTTAGACATCTTGTAATATAATTGGAGTTAAAGTTAACGAGTATCCTTTTTTTCATGGCTATAGGAAACTAATAATTTTGGTAAATGCGTCCTCCAGTGTTTACCAACCCTTGAACTCATTTATTCTCTCATGGAAGTATATACCTCTTGTACTGAAGGATGACAAGGTTAATTAAAATGTGTATGTGTACGTTCAACCTGGATGGTATGTGTATGATCCTCCCTAGAAGTATGTGGGGGTCATATGTTTGATATGTCAATATCATAAATATCAAATTAACAAAAAATTGTGAAATATTAATACAAATGAAAATATTACATACATATGTAAATAGAGAATGAAAAATTATCTAATAAAAAGTAAATTAAACTAAAAACATTTTTATTTATATTTTTTATTATTAACTAAAATTATTAAAACCATAATTAGATATGAAATGACCTAAATGAATGAAAAAAAATTCAAAAATGTTATGTGAATAATAAACTTCCTCAAACATATTACACCATTTTTAAACCAAAAAATAATATTCCTTTAATATATGAAAAATGAACCAAAATAAAAGTAAACTAAATTAAACACATTTTTATTTATATTTTTTATAGTAGCTAAATAAAATACTAACAACATTAATGGGATATGAAAAGACATAATATAATGAAAAAAATAAAAAAAATTGTTTGTGAATGGTAAAAAACATCCAACATATGAAATCATTTTTTACAGAAAAATAATATTCTTTAAATATACTCTTCTATAATATATTTTTATATTTATATAACATATTTTATTTTAAATAAATATTTTTCCATATAATCAACAAATGATATATTATGTAACGGTAAATAAGGTAAACTAAATAAAACTAAACTATTATAAAAAAACAATAGAATTTATTATTTATAATATATCTTTTATTATAAAAAATAAAACTAATTTATATATAGTTTTATGAAATTTAAATAAGTAAACATAAAATAAATATATGTTACATATAATATTAATAATGTATTGAAGGGTTGTTTTACCAAATTCTTTGCCAATGATCACTATGTTTGGAACAAACCATGTCTACAATGTGATAACAAATATTATATATTAATCCTTCTATGGAAATATGGAGCTCACAAAATTCAGTATATTCATCATGTTTACCATCACCAATATACTATTTTTTCCTTGGAAAACAATAGAGCATTGCATATCAGATTTTTTGAGAACATAGAATTTTTTTTCATGAGTTTCCATAATAAAAGGCTCAGTTGTGCATTCGAATCAATTATTATTAACAAGTGTCATTACAAATTCATCATGTTTTACACTTTTGTTACCAATATCCCATTTTCATTTAAATAGTAGAACTTGAAATTTAATCTAATAAACCTCCCATATTTCTTCAATGACTCTATAATATTCACTTGATGTAGAGATTGGGTTTTTTATTTGGAACTCAAAAAATGTATTGCATCTATGAACACCAATAAACTACTTTTAAAAACTACACTTATGTTGTCCTCATATTTTATGTGAAATGTATAACCATTAATTTCAATCCGAGATCATGTTATCAAATATAAACTTGGACAACCCACTGACCATCAAAATGTTTCTAATGAATCTAATCTATGAAGAATTATTTATTAACTCCATGCCAAAATAGTTTTGTTATTCACAATCAAAATATTTTTATCATTCTTATTTCAATAAAATATCTTTAACACATTAATATGAAATTATATATATTTTTTAGAATCATATATGTTATTAAATATGTATAAATGTATCTTCTTTATCTTTTTACCTATCAATTATTTTACTTTCAAGCCATGGATCCCTTTTCCATTATAATTGACTTGTACATGTTAAGATTTAGGTAAACCAATGTGATACACTACAAATAAGGCTCTTGAAATAAAATCTAGAACATTTTCAAGAATATTCCTATCTATAATAGAGGCTTTAGGTTGATACATATTCTTAACATACCCCTTCAATATCTTTAAATTTCTATCAAACTGAAACTTTCAACATAGGTTTATGGGTCAAAAAATATTTCTTTCTCACGCAAAATATATCATTAAATGAAACATGATTTCTATAAAAGATGGAGGAAAACTAATTTCCAATTGAGATTGTATGGAAACCACTTCATTCTCCAAATTATTCAAAGCATTAAAATCAATCAAATTATTTAAAAATTAATTGAAAAAAACACATTCCAAATAATCACTTTGGATAATATTCCATACAATCAAAATGGTTGGATTATTGTGTAATTACATGAATATCATGATATTTCATACCTTATAACTTCAAATCCTTTAACGATGCGTAATTGTTCACATTTGAAGAATTACCATACAACACTTTGGTATCATGAAGAAAAAAAATATAATTTTACCACTATTGGAAAACGTATGTTATGTTAGGAGAATGTATGTTCACCTTCAATCTGGAGTGGGATCTAAATCAAAAGACATTCCCAATTATAGTAATTCCAATATTTCATTAAACATATCTTTAGTCTTACCTTTAATATTTAACAATGATCCAATTAAGTTTTTATAGATAATATTCTCTACATTCCTGACATCAATGTTATGTTTTACCTCAGGATATCTAGAATATGGTAGATCAAAAAATATTAATAGTTTCTTCTAAATGATTCGATCATTTATAGATTTTTATGTATTTTTTAATATCACATCAATGTTTTTCACCCTCCCAAAATATTGATTGGTGGGCAATGTTTTTGGAGAAATATAAAATTCTTATGAGGTAATTAATTCCCTTTTTAATATTTTTAAGGGTGATCCATATGAAAAACATTCAATAACCAATTTATATTATTTTTCTCCAATATTCTAGTTGATAATAAGATTTTTGATGTTCCAAAATTAGAAAACCTTTAAACCCGTTAACACTACATCTAGTCAAATTTCCATATACTGGGAAGTAATTTATATTAAACATAATCATTAATATAGTTAAAAATATTATAACTTATAAGAATAATATACCATAATATCTTCCTCTAACGAATGATTCAAATCATCAATTAATGATTACAAGAAAACATCAATATCATTTCATTTTCATTTTTATTTTGGTCTATAGATCATTAAACTAAACATGACATATTTTCCCCTCACACAAAATTTATGAGATAAGTTATAATTTGTGAATAAAACATTACATGAAATATGTGTGCTACTAAGGCTTCGATATGGATTAATTGAGTTAATACATAGTTCAATTATGAGATTTCTAAGTTCATTTTCGAATATATGAAACTATTGATCTATTTTCATCCATTGTGGATAGTGATAAAGTTGAATTGATTTTTCATCCCATATCCTCTCTTATGGATGTTGTCTTATCCTTTTTGCATGATTTGATTTGAAAATAATCCTTTAAAATGAAGAATTATAGAATTATTCCAAAATAACTATAATAGAAATCTCTATAACTGCTAAATCAGCCTATGGTTTTTCTTCCAACTTATATCATGATGCCCCACATTTATGAAATTCTAAATTAAATTATTTCCCTCCTATATATTACATATTCATTTGGGTAGGCATGTATTTTTATTTACCCCAATCCCATTGAAAATAATATTTTCTTCACATCATAATGTGAATCTAAAATATCATTTTCTTTAGGAGGAATATCTTCCAAAATTTTAGAAACTCTACAAAACTCTTGTCACTCTATACATCTTCAACTTCATGTTAATAAATATTAACACTGTTGATAAATCCATAAATTTCGTACATCCTAGATAAAATGGTCTTCTAGAATCACTTTCAGGACGCTCAATTCTTGTGTCTTTCTCAATTGACTATTTTTAAATATCTTGAATCATTTATTCAATTATATCATAAAAGTCATCTTTTGAATAATTATCCCTAATAGATCTACATTTGTTCCCAGTTTCACCATACCAAATCCAAGGGATATAACATGAATTAAAAAAATTTCAAATTAAATTATTTTTTATCTATCTATTTTTCTACTTCTTCATATTTAATCACAACATGAATGAATAGAAAAACAAGGTGTTATTTGGAACATTTCATTTAATAAATTCCAAAAAAATTATCAATACCTTCCTTATATTCTTTACCTATTTGAAGTTTAGTAATTTAACATCGAATCATTATTATATATGATAATGTAAAAAATAAAAATATGTTTTTATAATTACGAAAATTAATTAAAAATTTTATTTATTAAATATTTATAATAAAATATTATATTATATTTCCAAAAAAATACAACATATGTGCTAAAAAAATATAAAATTGAATATATTATAT